>CM033472.1:199353624-199953624 GCA_019447015.1 Hymenochirus boettgeri | reverse complement strand
ACTTTCCTGCATTAAAGATAAACTGTGCCAAATCATTTTTAACTGATCACACACTAATTAGGAATAATTAACACCAATCTTAAATCTGTCCTCTTTTTTTTCTGACCTTCTAATCTCTTGTTTTTTAGCTCTGAACTGTCAATCAACCAGACCCTCCCCCTGGCACACTACATGTAAAACTATCCATTCTATAAAAGTAAAGCTTATTTCTCTATCACTGCATGGCTAATTGATTCAGCATTAAAGGAATAGTTTACTCGAAAAGTGAACTATTCCTGAAGACCAGAAGGTTAAGGAGCTGTGCCTTACCTCCCATTCTTCAATCAATTGAGCAAGAGAGATGGATGAAGAAAGAAGATATTTACCTTACACGCGATCCTCCGCTGCAGTAGTGACAGGACCCGACTACTTCCTGGTTCAGAGTAACTATAGCACTCATGCACGATAATGCACATTATAGTTACTCTGAACAGGAAGCGGTCTGGAATTTTCAATGCTGCGGAGGATCGTATGTAATGTAAATATCTTCTTTCTTCGTGCTCAGTTGATTGTAGAGCAGGAGGTAAGGCATAGCTCCTTAACCTCCCAGTCTTCAATCAATACATTAAAGGAATGGTTCACTTTTCGAGTGAACTATTCCTTTAAGATCAGGAAATGGAATAAGCATTTTCTGTTTCTCTGTGCTCTTTCTGATCAGATAAACCGAATCCTGCAGTTCACTGCTGTCTGTATTAGTTAAGTCCTAATGTAGCACTGTACCTAAAGAAATCAATTACAAAGTCCCCCCACACACACACCTTCAAACTCCTACAGATAAAAAAAAATCTTAGTTGATTCAAGCAGTGATTACAGCTCCCAGTGCTGCTTACCTTCCCATAGCAAATCAGTTTTACTTTACCTTTAACACAAAATCACTGGGTGAATGATATTGGCTGAGGGGGGGGGGGGCACAGATCATCTCCACTGCACATGATCCACACTCTAGTTGTGCCTCAGTTTTGGGAGGGGTAGATACATAGAGAGGAGACATGCATACTAACTAGGAGTGAGCTGAACAGGACATGAGGAGATCTAGTGACAGGGAGCACTGAGAGCAAAAAGGGATCAGGTTCCTGACAACACTAAAAATATTATTTTTTTTCAGTTTAGTGTCCCTTTAAAGATAGTGCTGAAGCTAGGAGGAAGCCTGGCCATTTTTTAAAAAAAAATTAAAAATGGTTCTGTTACTGCAGTAAACCTCGATATCTCTCTTGAATTGGTTAGCACCACTTTAACTTTAATATTGCCCAGCGGTTCAGGGTAAATGAGGCTGTAAATATTTTCTTGTGAAAACTCTATTCTAGATTTTCTGTGGGCTGCAAAATGGTTTGTTTGACATCCCGAGTGAACTGATAAGATAAAAGGGGCATTTAGGACAAATGCCTGACACTGGAACACATGTGCAGTCACAAATCAATCTAAAAAATTCAGCTGGCACTTCTCTTTTCTTATTTCCAACTTGGGTAGTCAAAATTAATGGAATTTGGTAAATGGACCACCAATAAATTGTTACAACTAAAGCTGGGTACACACTGCATAGATCTCTGAAAGAGGACAGTCAGGATCTGCAAGATCCTGTCTGTTATTTTTCAAAGATCAGGGTACACACAGTCCCGAGCGTTCTACCTATGCATAACATTGGGAGAACTTTCGGAACTGCATGTTTCAAATGACCGCAGGCAACTTCCCTATACTTTAGTACAGAGAAGTCAGTGGCCTCTGGAAATTTTCTATAATTTACAAATGACCTTGAGGCTGACGGGAACATTCATCGGCCTCCCGATCGTTCAGAAAATGTGCTGCACACAGTCACAAAAAAGTGCCAATACTGTTGGATCCGACAATATGGGCGTTTTATCGTGACTGTGTGTACCCAGCCTAAGCCTGAGTCAAATCTCACTCATCCCTACATACTGTGTGTTGTTTTTGTATATTTTGGGGTAGGACACTGGCCCCCGTGACAAAGGTCAAAGTTACATCAGAGTATAGGAGACAAACTGACAGGGTTATTCAATAAAAGTTCTTATCGTTTAAAAAGGTGCTCATTTTGCCCCAACCAATCATATGTTAGCTTTTATATGTTAAATAAGATCTGATTGGTTGGGGAAAAATTTGCACCATTTTTAACGATTAAAACTTTTATTGAATCTCCCTGAATATTTTGTATTTACATTTTCTAATAAGATCATAAAGGTTTCAAACTGACAACATGTAAAACAAGGTTGAACTAAGATTCAGATACCTCCACAGAATGAATGGGTATGTCTTTGTTTGTGGTCTGCTTGAAGACTGAAGAGTTGATTGGAAATCCCTGTAAAACAAACTGATAAAGATGGTGTTGCATTTGCGTTGGGTTTAGGACTGTTGTCAGAACCATATATGGGGGAATGAGTGACCTGAAGAACAAGAAGATATTTAAAGAATTAGGTTAAAGGATATAATGGGCAATTAGCAGACAATCTTTTTTTCATACAGAGGTGATCATTGAACAACAGGCAACCCCTTTAAACTTGAGCAAACATATTTTAGCTTGAAGGAAGTGTCCATCCTAAAACAAAATGTTCTCTAACTTAAAGGGCAGAAACCAATGTCTTTCTTTGTGGCAACCTCAATCTCTATATTTACAATTTACCTAAACCACAATTACTTATCTACGTTATCTGTAGATGCTTCTGGTTTAGTGAAGTAAAGAACAAAAAAAACCTTGCTATGCCCTGACATCTGTATATCTTTTTCATCTCCTCCAGGATGGTACATTGCTGCCTTTAACTGAATCTTGCTAAAGAAGAACTAATAATTTCCCAACCTACCTCTCATGCCTGGACAATTGCAATCATGTACTTACTGTTCTTGCTACTTCCAGTATGCTCCATGGGGCAGGGACCTCTTACCTCGTGTCACAAGATTCAAGCACTTGCATACTTATTAAAGTACATAATAATTTATGCATTTATTTATATTTTTGCTCCCCCCTTTTGTATTATATAATTGTACAGAGCTGCATACCCAAGTAGAGCTACATAAATAAAACATACATACATAGATACATACTGCATAACTGTTTAACTTGTTTTATGATCATTCTCAGGCAAAGTTTTCACAAGACAAAATGAACAGGATAAATCTTGTTGAGATGCTGTATTCACCTGCGCTAGAAGATCTGAGTGATGATTTATTCTGTCTATGCTCCCAGTAAATTCAGATTCAGGTGAAGGTTGCAAAGAGTCCAGAATCTCTCTTACAACAGCTGATGGTCCTACCATACCTGGAGATGACCTGGTTCTTTTTAAGACAGGTGTTGGCTTATTGCTGTTATTCCCTTTGGGTATTTTTACTTTAGGAGGAATTTTTGAGAAATCAGGCAGCTTGTAGTGAACCTGACCTTGGCCATACTTGATATCATGGGAAGAGTATCTTCTTTCCTGATTAAATTTTTCATCATTGTTTGCTTTGCCTGTGTCAGTCTGTAATTCTACTATTTTTGTATTTCCATTCCTTCGTCCAAGGCTTGTATCAGCATCTTCAATCGAAAAAGATTCATCATCTGATATTTGTTCATCATCCACACCTACAATTTGCTTGTTAAATCTCTCTTTATTGCTTCTTTCTGAACAATATTCTTTATTTTTCTTTGTTTCACAAATATCTTGACTGCATTCAATTCCACTTTTTCTGCTGATCACAGATCCATCAATACTCTCAACAATCGATATTTCAGGAATGGTTTCATAATCAATAAACTCACATTGATTCAGTAGGTTGTCATCATTGAAATGACGAAGGAGAACATCAGGAATAACTGTATTTGGAATCTCAGAGCATTTCTTACTCCCTTCAGTAGACACTACCGGATTGAAATCCTCATTACTTTTTGTTGCACATTCAAAATTTCCTTCAGCAAATGTAAATAAATCAGTATTGGTCACTGGGACATTGTTTGACTTGATTGCATAGCAGGCCTGTTCTACATCCTCTTCACAGCCAATCACATTTTGATGAATACCAGAATCCTCATCATTGTTACTAAGGTCATCTTGGTTTAAATAAGGGGTCAAATAGCATTCTAGGATTCCATCATAAGGTAAATCTTCTTGTTCGTCACAAGTAGTATCACTTTGCTTGCTACTCCATGAGTCCTCTAGCTGATCTGACAGATTGAATACATTATTAGTATTTTGGTCATCTGTGCAATGTTCCATAAAGTCTTCATTAATGGTGCTTTGGATGAATCGGCTGATAGTTAAAAAAAAAAACAATAATAGTTGTTATAAAAATACAAAAATAATCATATTGTACATCTACACTATATAGAGTGCATCTAATGACCAAAATGCATACATACCAACAAATAGAATATAAATGCATTTCATATTCAAATGTTCACATGTTATGGAACCATTTTGAGCAGGGGCATCACTGCAGTGGCCCAGGCCCTCCCGCGAGATTGGAGGCTGGGCCCCTACCCCCTCCACAATTAGCTGTTTTTAAACAGCTGATCGCGTGTATGAATGAAACAAACGGGCGATCAGCTGTTTAAAAACCCGGACCCGAACTTCCGGAAATTATGCGGAAGTTCGGGTCTGTTAAACAGCTGATTATGAGCATTTCATTAATATGCGCGATCAACTGTTTAAAAATAGCTGATTGCGGAGGTTATGGGCTCCGCAATCAGAAGGTATGGGCTTGTGGTGGACCTTGCTGCCTTCTGGGCCCTGACAAATATTGTCAGAAGATGGCTAAAGGGTTGGAGGAGATTTTAAAGAGGTTTAGGGTTACTGTCAGTCTCACTGGGGTAGATAGCACAGGGGGTAAGCAGGGTATAGATGGGCCAATGGTGAGAGGGGCTAGCATAAATGATCAGTAGGCATGTGTATTAAAGTGTATAGATAAATTACAGGATCATTATCTTAAATGTGTGTTTACAAATGCAAGGAGCCTGGCTAAAATAATGATGACTAGAAAGTATAATCTATTGGGTATAGCAGAAACATGGTTAAATAATTCTCATGACTGGGCTGTAAATTTAGAAGGATATTAGAGAAAGTAGAAAAGTGCGGGGTATGTATTATAAGTTGTTAAAGCAGAGACAATATGGGTGGAATTGTGCAACAGGAAGGTGGGTAAAGTTATTGTTGGTGTCTGCTACAAGCCACCAAATGCTAGCAGGGAGGAAGTGAGTCAGCTTCATATGCAGGTGGAAAGGACTTTAATTACCCTGACATTAGGAACTATAAAAAATGTAACAAGGATTGTAAGAAAGCAATTAAGCTAGCTAAAATAAATAATGAAGTTAGGATAGCTGAACAAAAGAACACCCTAAACATTAAAGTATATTAAAAGTAAGAAGATGAGGACTAAAAATGTGGTACCATTAATTAATGGGGATAAGATAGTTACAAAGGATGATGATAAAGCAAATGTCTTGAACAATTTTTTCTTCTGTCTACACTATAGAAGATCCAGGTATAGGTATGTTGCATCCCCAAGTGGCGCTATATAAATAAACATATACATACACATACCTCGGCCACGGTAGACTCCCTATAGGGAGAACGCTCGGGACTGTGTGTATGCAGATCTGCAAGAACCTGTCTGTCATCTTTCAAAAGTGTGTACCCTAAAAGTATAGTGTATAGTAGCAGTAATGTTATAAAAGATACAATTGCACTTTGGTTAACTGAGAATATGGTTCAGAAACAATCAAATAACGTTAATATTAATGAAGCCCCTGGGTCCTTAAGCATGGTGCACACCATACAACTTATCTTCCAGACCGACGTTCATCTTTTCCGACTGGTCGGCCAGGAGGATGGACTTTTGGTTGCGGCAATAGTGGCTACGGCCAACAGTTTGCCGCAACCGACCTGTCCAATCGGTCGCATCCTAAAACACATACAATTATTTTGGGCCGACGGAATGATACACTGAACTATCCGTCGATCAGACCAAAATACAAAATATTGCATGTTGTGTACCCCTATAGGGAACCAAGTTCACTTTTATCCTGGCCATTGTTTCTTATTTTCTCATCTTCGAAAGTGTGCCTCTGAATTGAAAAAAAGCTGATGTAATTCCAATATTCAAATAAGATAGTAATTCACAGCCTGGTATTTACAGACCTGCGAGTTTAACTAGAGTGGTGGGGAAGATACCAGAAACTTTGAAACGGGAACATACCTTATAGTATGTAATCAGAATACTAAAGTAGTAATCAGCATGGATTTATGAGGAATAGACCTTGTCAAATTCTATTTGGAATTTGGATTTAAAATTTTGCTAAGGCTTTTGATACACTCCCTCATAGGTAACTTATGTATAAGCTTAATGTCTGTTGGGCTGGGGTGGCACATTTGTACATGGATAGAAAATTGGTTAATGAATAGGATACAGAGAGTAGTTGTTAATGGTGCTTCATCAATATGGACTAAAGTTCTAAGTGGGGTTCCACAGGGTTCTGAGTTGGGGCCACTTCTTTTTAATCTGTTTATTAAAGGAATAGTTCACTCAGAAAGTGAGCTACGGTATTTCTTTTTTGCATTAAATTGAAGAACAGGAGCAAATGGAGCTATGTCTTATCTCCCGTTTTTCAATTAAACAGGAGCCAAGAACAAAGATGAGCGAACTTACCCGTGAGTGTGATCCACCGCTGGCTCCTGAGACATTTCCCGACTGTAACTAAACTATAGCATGCATTAATGCATTACAGATATTTTGCAATTGGTGCAGGCATATCTAGATAGATTGTCACATTGGGCTGCTAAGTCAGCTTTAATGCTGATAGATGTAAGGTGAAGCATTTGGGATTTTAAATCCTTGTAATGCTTGTGTTAAGTTACATTTATGCACACTAGAGAAAAGATGCTTGATATGATTACAATAAACTATCTGGGCCATTGTTCAGAACATGTCAGAAACTGACTTAGTACGCTATGCGCATGCACAAATGCGATGCACATGCGCACTAAATCCGTCGGGACTTTCAGAGCATGCGGCAGAGAAGCGAGAGACCGGTTCAATTCTGCAACTTCCTTCCTGACTCCTGAACATTTTATTGAAGTATGGGAGATAAGACACAGCTCCTTTATCTCCCATTCTTCAATAAAACTGAAGTGATTTTAGCAGTGGGGATACCCTTTAAGACTGGAAGAAAAGAAGTTTAGTCTTTAAGTTCGTAAAGGGTTTTTCAATTTGAAAACAGTCAAACTATGGAACGTCTTCCATTGGATGCAGTGATGGCAAGTTCATTGGAAAGTTTAAAAAAAAAAGTTGGATAAGTTTCTGAAAACCAAGAATGTTGCATGTTACTGGTATTGATACATAAAGTTGGAGTTGATTAAGCTTATTTTGATTGCCAACTATTTTTTTCCCCTTCATACTGTTTTTTTTTTTTTTGCCTTCATCTAGATCAGCTGTTAAGCAGGATATGTGAGTATTGCTAAGTAGGTTGGACTGGATGGACATATGTCTTTATTCAACCTATACTATTCTTTACTTAATAACAAATTTAAATAAAATAGTGTTTAAATTACTTTAAAGCATAAATAAGTGTAGTGCCTGAATGCATTTTTGTTCTACTTCTAGTGAATGATAAAGGTTTTTGAATGTTGATCTTTTATCTTTTTCAAATGAACATAACCTGTCTATTTAAAAGCATTTTCTTCTCTTTATATTACTGTATTTATCTCTACTTTATTATTATCTTCTGAGCTAAGCCTTGTCTGGTGGCATCAGACGGGACATTTTATTAGCTTCTTACAAGTTTTCATGAGTTAGCATTTTTATGGATTTTTAATGCTGTAAAACCAAAACAATATTTAAAATACTTTTTCATTGTACTAATTTACTTTATGTACAGTAATCTTTATTTCTGTGATGTACTTAAAAAACAGGTTGGAATGGGCAGATTCTTTTTATATAGACAAGCAGTAAGAATGGAAAAGGATTATATACTGAAAATACCTGTCACCATTGTTTGATGTGTCATCTTGGTTTATAAAAGCTACAATTATCCTTAAAGGGGAAGTTCAGTGCAAATACATATTCTTTTAAGAAAAAAGCCTGTATTTTTCCATCCTAATGACCTTAACTTGTCTATTCAGCATTTTGTCAGTGTATAAATAAATGCTTCCAAAACACTGACTTCCTGTTTGCAGGACCCCTAATAGAGAACGCTATTGTCTTGTCCTTGACCCAGCACCTAGGTTGATTCTGTTGCTCAGTAGAGATCTGAGCATGTTTGACCCATCCAACAGCCAATCAGTAGAAATTATTGTTAGGAACATTCCAAGGTAGTGTGCATTCTGGGAAGAAGAAGGACCCTTACAGAACCTGAAATGAAAGCTCACTAATATCAACAGCAGCGAATAGCAAGGGGTATAAATTCAACTGATTTTACATAATGGAATAGAATATGTGGAATAACTAGGTATGCATAATATAAACTAAAGGTTCGTACACACAATGTGTATGAACGGCTGTTTTGGACGATAATCGGCCCTTGTATGGGCACTTTATTGGCCGAAACGGGCACTCGTTCGGGGATCATTGCCCGATCCACTGGACAGATCTCCTAATGAGTGGCTGTTTCAGCCAATAAAGTGCCCATACACTGGCCGATTATCGGCCGAAACAACCTTTCGTACACGTGGGTACGAACCTTAAGAATTTGAAAAATAATATTTTCCACTGAACTTTCCCTTTAATCCATCTTTATCAGTAACTAACCTCCAGAATGTTTGTTTATTTAAACATGGATTGCAATGATAAAATGCTAACCAATGATAGATTCACATTATAGAACAGTGATTTTTATTCTAAATGGCCTTTTAGCATATTCCATTGCCTGATAGTTGGAAATAATGTGTTTAAAATATCCCTGACAAGCAGGTTATGACTGTGTAATCTGCAATGACAAACACTCTCTCAACATTATAATCCACAGCCTAGATAATCACTAGATTGACAGGCAGATATACTAAGATTCCTTCTTTTAATACAGCTGCTCTTATAATCACACATAACAATACTGACACAGTAATAATATTTGTCATATAACTAGATGACAAGATGTTTTACTGGCCAAAGCTTCAATAAATACTGTCAAGCCTACTGAAGATGCATCCAGATACACCACAGAAGTTTACTAATCATAAGTACTGTATGACTGTAATATGAACAATGTTATAAATCATCAATCCAAATCCTTAATTAAAAGGAGGAACTAATAAATAGTGGGTCCTTACCAGTAATATGCAGTGTCTTCTCTTACCTGAGCAATTCCTTTTCGTTCTTATACAATGTATGCATCAGGTTACAAGCATTGTTCTATGAAGGTGGCAAGGTGAACTACTCTCTGAGCTGTAACCATACACCTAGTCATTTACCCCATGTCCCCTCAGTGCTTTTATTTCTTTCATTACCAGGACACTGTAACACAGCAACCAGCATCAGCACAGTGGGGACGTTCTATTGTGTTCAACCAACTTGTGTTAATTGGGGCTGTAAAGAAAACTGCTGAAAAGTGCTACATTATGAATTTAGCAGAGGTCATCTTTCTGCTATATACCAAAATTTAGATACTGCATATAAATGGGAGGGGGGGGAGTCCTACTGGATGAACTTCCAGTGGTAATTAAACATTAAAGGACAACTACACTGTCAAAATTTATTGGGACAGTACCTCAATTTTTTTCACTCCAGCACACCTGGAAGGGCAAATTGCCAGTTGTTGGTAGGTGCAATACTCCTCAGCCCCTACCCTGGGGATGTAAAATCAATAGCAGAAAACAGATAAGAGCACACTACTTTTTAGTGATATGAACATTTTTTTGTGTGAAACACATACATTTCAAGGGAACCGATCCCCCTAAACAATGTATGTGTTTTAACAATAAAGTGTTCATATCTCTAACAGTGTGCTCCTCTAATCTGTTTTCTGTTATTCTTACATACCAATAGTATTTTTCAATGTGTTTTCAACTGCAAACTTTCAGAGTTATTCAATAAAAGTTCTTATCGTTTAAAATGGTGCTAATTTTGCCCCAACCAATCAGATTTTAGCTTTCAAATGTTAAATAAATTCTGATTGGTTGGGGCAAAATTAGCACCATTTTACACGATTAGAACTTTTATTGAATCTCCCTTTTAGTGTCCTGACGAAAGGACGAATCCTAAAACCATGGACAATAGTGCGGTCCTCTATGGGCCACACACTCAGTCACGGCGAACTGTCGACTGTGGCTTCTTTTGCCACTACCAACAGTATATCTGTTGTATTCAATTAGATCAACTGGACTTGAAGTTTAGTTCTTGAAGACGTTTCGCTAGTCATCCGACTGGCTTTCTCAATTCAGAATGACTTGTACAAGAATCTGTGGCAATTATGTACCCTGGAAAATCCCAATTAGCATATCACAGCTAAGTGTTAAGGGCGTGATTGGATATTGGCTCTTCTGTGCTGGGCCATTAGTTGATGCAGTTGCTGTTTGGTCTCCCCCACATACAAATCAGAGCATTCTTCACTGCACTGCGTATATGATGTCGCTTATCTTGTGTTTCGGTATTGGGTCTTTCGGATGTACCAATTGCTGCCTCAGTGCGTTGTTCAGTTTAAAGCAGACAGGGATATGGTGTTTTTTGAAATTTCTTCTTAATTTCTAAGAGACCCCTCCTACATATGGGATGACCATGTTTTTTTCCAGGGTACATAATTGCCACAGATTCTTGTACAAGTCATTCTGAATTGAGAAAGCCAGTCGGATGACTAGCGAAACGTCTTCAAGAACTAAACTTCAAGTCCAGTTGATCTAATTGAATACAACAGATATACCATGACCTGGATGAATGAGAACCTTCACAAGCACTACCAACAGTACTTTATCCTGGCTAACTGGTCAGAAGTGCAGAATGGTTGGCCAGGACGAAGTATTGCTTCATGTGTACCCAGCTCTTGACTCTTCACAGAAAAAATATTGGGGGGTAGGAATTATCAATACTACCTCCCTGCCCCAGTTACTGTACTTCATTTAACTGCTTTTTAAAAAACTTTACATGCAATATAGTTCTCCTTTAAAATAAGTCACACAAACCAGGATAAACACTATTCTTAACTTAACAGTTTCTGTCTGTACCCACAATCCAGAAATGAGACCAGAGATTTTTCATAATGAGATCTTTTTACAGTAAATGTATTTATTGTTGCAAACATTACAAATGTTTCAGTATAAGGTATGAGGTTATGAGAACATTTACAGGTTTTTGAATGGAGTCACACAAAAGATTTTTTGCTACATTCTAAATGTGAATGAGTTACCTTTATTGGTGACCTCCTAAACATCACAATAAGGGCTAGGTCCCACTATCAAGCACAGCAGGGCATGGAGAATTTTTGCAATGCTCTGCTGTGCGTGTTACACCTTGTGCGCTGCTTACCGGGCCATATCGATGTTATTGGCAGGCATGCGAACCTCACAAAAAGTTGTGCATGCATGCGAACCAATAACGAACCAAACCTCCATGCACATAGTGGGAACTACCTGGAAGCTTTTCACCGGCAATGTAAACCGTAAGCGTGTACGGAGCGCAAATTGCACACTAGACTGTGGGAAATGCAACTATCTTCCCTGGTTTAGGGCTGTTACATACGGGCAGTTTTCTTGATCAATCTATTTTCCAGTCTTTTGATCAGATTGAAAAAATCTACAAAGCAATGGCAGCCAGTTGGGGCTACTGTAATATCATGGTTGTTTATGTACACAAATGATTTGTTTTTGGGCTATATATTTCCTTGCTTGGGGGGGGGGGGGGGGATTTCTGCGGAACTAAAAAGCCAAAAGCGAAGTTTGGTTTCATTGATTGTCAACCATAGTACACCATGATATTTATACATTTTAAAAAGTTGCTACTACTTACCTATTATTTGAGGAAAGAGATGGTAGGGATTTTCTTAATGCACTGGAAGTATTTCTTAGTTAATATTGGGAATTATTTAATTATGTTGCCCTGTAGCACAAGACTCTCAGGTTAACAGTTATTCATATTCTGACAAATTCAAAACCAGCTGGTGAACAAACATTTTTTGTTTGTATTTTCTATAAAAAAACGTTCAGCAGTGAAAGAAGGGACGGATTTACACCTTAGTAGCCTGTAGGCACAAAAGCCTTGCACCCTTAGCCCATACCTAAACACAGCCCACACCACCAAATCACACCCATTTTCTCCTTTTGGGGAGAAAATAGACTATATAAGGGGTGATAGGGGAGATGGACAGATGCCCCTCCAGCTACATTCGCCCCTAGTTTGATTCATGGTAAATCCGTGCCTGAGTGAAAGAAGAAAATACTTATTTCAGCAACCAGTCCAGACACTTCTTCAGTTTCTCATCACCTTGCTACTGGGGAAAAAGAAAAACACCTTAAAATGACCATACATAATAATCTGCACATTCCTTTCAAATCGACCTCTATATGGAGGCCAGCCCTTCGTGTGATACACTTTACCACAAACGCTATCAGCTTCTGTTGTTTATATTAGGAGTCTGAAAACAGCTGATGGCAATTTCCTGATCCTAAATGACCACTGTGGAGGTAAATGCAAGTTCAATATTCAGCATGTTGAATACAACATTATTTGCATTGATTGTTTTTTGGGTGAAGCATACTGGGTATAATGTAGCCACTAATTGATTAGGGGATGAGAACAAATAACCATAGAAATTTTTTTAAGTAAAAGATTATTCATTAACCATATCCATGTATCTGTAGTTCAAATGAAAATCATATTATTTAATGATCACTCCTATCCATACTATTATTTTTCTATAATTTTTGGTGTACTGCCCAAGGGTGGTATTTTTGTAATGCTGTGCGTGTACCTTGAGGCCTACACATCAGAATGTATTGCTCCTTACAATGGATGGTACTGGAATGTAGATCAGCCACTCTTGTGCTTGGCAGGAGCATTAGCATTGATATTATATTCTGTGCAAATGTACACAACACAATAATGGTAACAACAAATAGAATACTGAATGAGAAACAAAGAAACAGGAAAATTCAACCCTCCGCCTAGGGGCATACAGGGGACATAATATATGTATAGTCCTGTAGATATAGCTAAACCACAATTCTTAGCATTTTCCAGCATGTCAGAAACGTCAGTGACACATCACTGCGCTGAATTGCGGAGCATGCGCCTATGGGCTATCTGGGAGACAAATGGGAGAACTCAGGTGTGTTCTTGTTACACACAATGAAAGGTAGGAGAATTCATTCCTATTCCAGAAGTATATCATTTTTATTTCAATTAAAAAATTATTTTGTCCTACTTTAGGTACCTGTCAAAGCTCATTGGAAGGTAGTAATTATAAAAATGTAAGGAGACTTGAAATTTCTGTATAGATGTCTTTTGAACACTAATAACAAAGCATTTGTTAAAGAGAAGTCCAGCCCTGAAATGAAAACTTACAAACAGGTAAATCACCCCCCAAAACCCTAAACAGTAATAGTCTGAAATCTGAAAATTATATAAGACTAACCTAAAGTCCTGCATAATGTCCTATTTCCCCTGTTTCTGCTTCCTGGTCTTCCAGTTAATAACTGTCAGTTATGGATTTGACAGTTGACATCACAGCCAATGACTGAATGCTAATCCCCTGTCTGACTCTGTGAGCATGCTTAGACTCAGTACCAGGTCCACTAAATTGCCATTTTGAAGATGGAGTTATCCATGTCCACCCCACAAACTATAATCCCCCCACTACTGGCCCATCATGTGTGTAGTTTAATCCTTACCTCACATCCCAGCTCCATAAGGTTCTCCTGTAGCCCCCCCCAAAGTCCCAAAAACTGCCCACCAGGAGGATAGCAGAGTCCATATAGGACTCTGCCTCCTACCTGGCCTCCGGGAGAAGTTTGGCATGCGGACTGCCGCCCTTCTCCCCCTCCCTCCCCCCTTCCCCCTCCCTCTCCCTCCCTCTAAGGATTCCCTCCCCCTAGCGTAAATCTCTTAGCTATATGCTTGCCCTGTCCCCCAGCCCCAACCGCTATATTTATATGCTTAGAAACTCCCCAAACATTACTTACTTTCCTCTTTCCCCGCCGCGCTGCCGGCCCTCTGCTTGCCGGCAGCGCGGCGGGGGAAAGAGGGGAGGTAAGTAGAGTTGGGGCACTTTCTAAGATTAAAAACATAGCGGTTGGGGCTGGGGGGACAGGGGAATACTCTATATAAAAAAAATTTAGGGTGGAAATACCCTTTAAAGGGACAGTTCAGTGAAAATTATCAATATTTGTTAAATTGTTAGTTTGTGTGATGCATACTTAGTTATTTTAGATATTCTCTTCCATTATGAAAAATCAGTTACTTTGTGTTCCCTGCTGTTGACATTAGTGAGCTGACATTTTAGGTTCTAACGTTCTTCTTCTTCCCAGGATGCACCACATCCTTGGAATGTTCCTAACAGTAATTTTTACTGATTGGCTGTTGGATGGGTCAAAGATGCTCAGATCTCTACTGAGTAACTGAATCAACCCAGGCCCTGGGTCAAGGGCAAGACTATAATGGTCTCTACTAGGGGTCCTGCAAACAGGAAGTCAGCATTTTGGTTGCATTTATTTATACACAGACAAAATGCTGAATTGGCAGATTCGGGTCATTGGGATGAAAAAATACTGCTCTTTTTTCTGAAAAGCATATGCATTTGCACTGAACTTCCCCTTTAACCTCAGTTGTAATCTTTTCGATCTCCCCAAACCACCACCTATCATAATAGTAACTAGGGTTAGGACCCAAACTGTTAGGTGCTCACCCTATCGGTTTGCACTAAATCTAACATTCCATTACATCAAAATCTGGCTTGTAGTGCCAGTCTAGCCCTGCCCCCTAGTGTTTAGGTCCTAACCCTGGGTACCTCAAAAGGAACGTTTAATGTTCCTTTAAAATGGAACAGAATGCAATATTGGATGCAATGGAATAACTGGGGCAGTTAGTTTTAATTTTGGTTCTTAATACATTCTCCAAATATTATTGAGATAAAGAATCCTGTCACCCTAGTGTAATATTGGTCTATCTTTGGTTTCTCACTACTTTTGTGGGGCATATTCCTTTTGTTTGTGATCAGAAAAGTTGGATCTTTGAAAGAAGCATCAAATGAAGAAACCAGGCCTGATAAAACCTCATGTGCATTTAATCAGGAAAGTGGCAGGTTTAATTACATATCCAAAGTGAATCTGCAAAAAATGTCTAGAAGTTTGCTGATTACTTTTCCAGATTCCAAAGCTAGAAAAATGTAAAATATCTCCAATATGTTCTGTGTCTTTATCAAATATTAAGTCTCTAGCTTGCATGTAAAATATCTCAATATATATCAATATGTGCTGTGTCTTTACCAAATATTGTCTGTAGCTTCACATGTAAAATATATCAAGATTATATATCAATATGTTCCGTGTGTCTTTACCAAATATTGTGTCTCTAGCTCACATAAAATATCTCAATATATATATCAATATGTTCTGTCTTTACCAAATATTGTGTCTGTAACTCACATGTAAAATATCTCAATATATATCAATGTTCTGTGTGTCTTTACCAAATATTGTGTCTGTAGCTCGCAAACGACCGGAGATAATATGATCCAAATAACTGAATGAAATAGGTTTTTGCCGTTTACATCTGTAGTATCCGTATCACATGGTACAGCCATGCCTTAAGGCTATGTACCATGTATAATTATATGTAAAACCAACACTGGGGTGCTAATCCCAGAACTTCAACACCTTTTATCCTCGGCAGTCATTGTGTTATCTCTCTACATACATTACAATTGAATAATGCACCACTCAATTGTATTTACACCATACAGATAAAACCGCCTCTTTTATATAGTATCCAGACTGACCAATCAGAGACACCGTTTAACTCTTGGACTTTACTGATTGGCAGATCCAAATGTCGCGCTTATGTTGTCGTCAGGCGTCCTAAACTTTGAAAAGAATTTACGACTTTAGTAAACTGGTGACGTTTCAAAATAGGCGGTCCTTGCCGGGCGTGATTTGGGTTGTGGGTGGGGTTACGGCGAGAGGAGGTGGGTGAACGGTCAGGCAGCGCCGGAGGAAAGCTGGGTCCACACTAGGGAGACTTTACCGGATTACGGTAAGTTATGACGGGCCAATTAATACGTTTCTAATCGTCTGTGGCTACAAACAAAGCTTCAAATAAGACAGTGTCTTTAACAGAGTATATTACTCTTGTGTTGGAATACAACTCCCAGAAGCCTTTATCTAAGAGGCACTGGGAGTTGTAGTCCTAGGTTAAGAGGGTAGTGGGTAAAAGTTGGCATGGTCTTCATGCAGACAATTCACTGCTCATATTTATTTATTATGAAGACCCCCACCTGCAACTGTCTGTGCCCCTAACATGGGGTTGTGTTTATTGCAGATCTGCTGCTGAAGACTGACATGTTAGAAAGTTGTGTTAATGTGTTACTGTGTTACTAATGTGTTATTGTGTTACTATGTTACTAATGTGTTATTGTGTTACTATGTTACTAATGTGTTATTGTGTTACTGTGTTACTAATGTGTTATTGTGTTACTGTTACTAATGTGTTATTGTGTAAAGTCCTGACTACCTTACTTGTACATCTCCCTCGTCGCTCCGGTTTCCGATCTCCCCAACTGGCACTGTCAGTGACAATCCGGGAGGCAGCCCAATGGGAAGACAAGCCGCTTGCAAAGCGGCGTCTTCCCATTTGTTACAAATTGCTATATATATGGGTATGTTATATTTACCAGTCTGTGCCCTGGGCATGAGGGCATTCTTAAGTGTGTGTACTTTTATATTTCCGGTCTGTGTGGCGTCGTGGAGGTAGAGCATGTCTAGCACCTGTTAATGTAACAGGCTTATGTCTAGTGAACATATATATTGCAGCAAAAGTAAAATGAATGGTTCTTTAAATTGTGTGTACTTAACAACGTGGGCGTGGTCTTAAAGTGATTGTGGGGAAAATCTCTTCTCCCCATGGGTCCTCTTTTTGCGTTTTAAAAATTGGGAGGTAGGACTGTCGAGTTGGTTGAGTGCTATGGGGGGCCCAAGAAATGTACCCAGTATGGGGCCCAGGAAAGTCTGATGGCGGCCCTGGATTTGGCTATTACTTTATGGGAATTCTGTTGTCCATTTAAAGCGCAAACTAAGCCACAAAACAATACAGAATCAGAAGGCAGTAGTGTGGTCCTAATTTCTACCCTCGACTTATACTCAAGTCAACCAGTTTTTACTAAGTTTTTCTGGTCTAAATAGGTACCTCGACTTATACTCAGATCGGCTAACTCAAGTATATACGGTAGTTAGATATCTTACAGTAGGGTTCATTGTTCTCACTCAAATAATCCACAGAGGAAGGCACACATTATTGGCGAAACATGAAACAACGTGTCAGGGGACAAGCCTTCTTAGGTGTTCTAAACTCCCCTCCCATAGTACAGAACAAAGCTGCTTAGCTACTGCCAAGAAGCCTGTCTTGTATAAGGACCATAGATAAATCTGTTTGGAAGATGTCTTATGATCGCTCCCAAAACTGATTATTTCTTTTGAGTACAAACTTTTTCGCCAGGGTTAAAGTAAAAATGTGATTTGGTGTAGTAATTATTTTACTTATTTACAAAGGCCATACTAATGTGCCCAATGGCCAAAACATGGCAAAATTTGTTTTTGATCGGAAACAGTGGTTTTAAAGGGCATGTCCACCCCCAAAACTAATCCCCCCAACTACTGGCCCCATTATGTAGTGGTAGTTTAATCCTTACCTCACATCCCAGCTCCATATGGTTCTCCTGTAGCTCCCCCCCAAAGTACAAAAAATGCCCACCAGGAGGATAGCAGAGTCCATATAGGACTCTGCCTCCTACCTGGCCTCCGGGAGAAGGTTTGGCATGCGTAATGCAGCCCTTCTCCCTCCCTCTCCCGATTCCCTCCCCTAGCTTAAAAAGCTTAAAAGCTTTAACTATAAGATTCCCATGCCTTGCGCCCAACCGCTCTATTTATATGTTTATAAAGCTCCCCAAACTTTACTTACCTCTCCTCTTTCCTCCGCCGAAGTGAGCTTGCGGCAGCGTGGTCGTGATTGGCTGCCGCTCAGCCAATCACAGACGCGGTGCCGGTCCCGCCTCTCGCTTGCATTTTCTCGCGCGCAGAGGGCCGGCAGCGCGGCGGAGGAAAGAGGGGAGGTAAGTAGAGTTTGGGGGCTTTCTGAACATATAAATAAAGCGGTTGGGGTGGGCAGGCATGGGGAATCTTATATAAAAAAAATTAAATTTAGGGTGGACATACCTTTACCACACACACATGCCAATATGGGCTGTTCCCATGCGGTACCGAAAAATTGTCCTTTATCGCTATGGGTGTACCCAGATTAAGTTAAAAAAGCTTAAGGCTTGTCACACTACATCAGTTTGTATCCATTTTTCAAACGCAGGGTTGCGTTTAAAAAAATGGACAGGACAGTAAAACCCCACAGGATTCAATGTCGTTCACAACTGCTGCATTATAATCCGTTCCGTTCCAGTCCGTTTAAAAAACGCATTGCATGCAGCATTCTGTCTTTTTTTTCATGCATTTTCTATATGGAATAAACATGTGAAAAATGGATACAAATGTATGAAATAAATGGATACAACTGGACAGAAACACATGCGTTTCTGTTCAGTTTCTAGTGTGAACGTAGCCTTATATACTTTAACAGCAGTTTTCTGTAATGCCCAAAAGTGTGTCTTCGAATTTTCATTAGAATGTATTGATCCATGCAAGAGCACAAAGCAAATCACAGCAAACAGGACAAAAAGAGATATAACTCAGGACCAGACAGTGGTTTGTCAAATGTAATGAATTCTTTAGTTCAGGACTCAGAGCGCTTGTCAACCTCCTACAAGAAAGAAGTTGCTTTTCTAAATACATGTATACTATCTTATAAATACTAAATAATTTCCACCTTTATGAACTATATATATATATATAGTCATATAAGGTCCAGGTTTTTCGATCAAACAAAAATCAGATCAGAAGAACCTATAAAAAAAATCCCCACTTTGTGCGGGGGTTCTTGCTGATTTTCAGCTGAAAACTAAGTAAGGTTCTGGTCGGTAAATCGGGTATAATCCGATCAATTTGATCATATTCTCCAAATGAGTCGGAATATCAAGCCTGTGTATTATGGGGGCTTTAGGCTACTGCTAGGGTCACTGAAATATTTTTTCAGTAAGTATCTCTACCAATACACAATAGATGAAAAGATGGTCACTTCCCAATTGAAATCGATTGGGGTAGTGATTGAAAATACACCACATGCCACCGTTGATCTTAAACAGATTTCAGCTATAATCTGCTCAAAGCCTGCCATGGATGGAATAGTTGGAGAATTTCTGTACTGGTCTATCGCCTCCTGTTTAATGGACTGCACACTATCAGCAAGGAGTCCATCAAATAACGGGGAAAGGGATTGATCAAATCGATCAACAGTAATCAGCCGTGTATAGCACGCATAAGCCCCATGGCAACTCCAAGTTCTATTATTTTTGTTTGGAAAAAAAAATTTCAATTAATTAGACCAGGCATTTCTCTGTATTTGCATTTACATTTCTTGTGACTAATTTTTATATATTATAACATTATGTTTATTACTGATGGACTATCTGAACTGTATCCGAACTACAATTAGTTGGGTTTTCGACTGACTATTTTCGATAATTATCAAACCCTCGAATCAGTAACCCTCGAATGTAACGTTTTTGAATTCCGTAACCCTCGAATGTACCCTTTTGATTCCGGTAACACCAAATGTAGCTTTCAATTTCTGTAAACCTCAAATGTACATTTGATTTCGATAACCCACGAATGTATCGTCCGGTAACCCTTGAATGTAGCAGTCAATTTCGGTAACCCTCAAATGTGGCCTTAGATTTCGTAACCTCGATGTATCATTTGGTAACCCTCAATGTAGCGGTCGATTGTGGTAACCTTCTAATGTAATGTCTGATTTTCGATAACCCTCAAATGTAGCAGTCAAATCAGTAACTCGAAGTATCGTTCGGAACCCTGACTGTACATTCAAATCTGGTAATTCTTGAATGTAATGTTCAATTTTTGATAACCTAAAAGTATTGTTCGATTTTCGGTAATGAATTGTCCATAACCTTTGAATGTAGCATGCGGGAAACCGACAATTTCTGATCGTGGGGAAAGAAGTGTTTAAACAAGTTTTGGCGATATTGTTTGTGTTCCCAGACCATTTCCCAGGCTGCCATGGCGATTTACAGTAAGTTACATTGTATTTATCTGTATTTAAAGGATAGTGCAACTGTAAAAGCAGCTTTAAAAATACCGTTGCCATATTTTTTTTCCCTATGCCCCTCCAGAGCCTAGCTTGTGCCTTGGAAGTTGCTGACATCTTGTTACTGGTTTGCTGAATGTTAAGCTCAGCCCCTCTGAAAATTCCTCTGTTTCTCCGCTTGAGCCTCAAACAGTAATGCTTGTGAGTTCAGTTCACACGCACGTTGAACGGAACTCACAGGCATTACTGTTTGAGGCTCAAGCAGGAGAGTGCACGGAACTACACAGGCATTACTGTTTGAGCTCAAGCAGGAGAGTGCATGGAACTCACAGGCCTACCGTTTGAGGCTCAAGCAGGAGAGTGGGACGGAACTCACAGGCATTACCGTTGAGGCTCAAGCAGGAGAAAGCGGAGGAAATCTCAGAGGGGCGGAGCTTAACATTCAGCAAAACCAGTTACAAGATGTCAGCAAACTTTCAAGGCACAAAGCTAGGCTCTGGAGGGGCGTAGGTAAAAAAAAAAAATTATGGCAACAGTATTTTTAAAGCTGCAGCTTCCAAATAAACATTAACTTGATTTTACAGTGCACTTATGCTTTAATCTGAACCTTTTGAAACTATTTCCTCCCATTGATTTCCGAGCTTTTACTGACGTTGGAAAAGACCGAACTTCAGGAAGTCGTCCATCCTAATGTATATATCACTGGATGTTACTTTTAAAAACTTTCCACTTAAACGCATAGTCATATTACTAATTTGCAGCTGATGGGCTTCTCCCTGAGAATGTCAGCCATCTTTTCTCCTTCTGTTGGAGTGGCACTGGGAGCTCTCATGGATCTTTTTCACATGCCTGAAATGGAATGTCTGCAAAGAAGAGAGAGCAAATAACTGTTTTAGTTTGTTGATTTTCACCACCAATGGACTTATGCATTTCAGATGAGCGGCATGCTTGCACAATTTTGTGCATATTGCATCGATTCCAATAATATGAAGAGGAAGTGATCACAACCATAAAACATACTGAGGTGCGGCGCAAGAAAGGCAATGCCTTTTGTGTGTTGAAGTGGGGCCTCACCCTTACAGTCCTGGACTTTCCTGCATTAAAGATAAACTGTGCCAAATCATTTAACTGATCACACACTAATTAGGAATAATTAAACCAATCTTAAATCTGTCCTCTTTTTTTTCTGACCTTCTAATCTCTTGTTTTTAGCTCTGAACTGTCAATCAACCAGACCCCTCCCCTGGCACATACATGTAAAACTATCCATTTATAAAAGTAAAGCTTATTTCTCTATCACTGCAGGCTAATTGATTAGCATTAAAGGAATAGTTACTCGAAAAGTGAAATATTCCTGAAGACCAGAAGTTAAGGAGCTGTGCCTTCCTCCCATTCTTCAATCAATTGAGCAAGAGAGATGGATGAAGAAAGAAGATATTTACCTTACACGCGATCCTCCGCTGCAGTAGGACAGGACCCGACTACTTCCTGGTTCAGAGTAACTATAGCACTCATGCACGATAATGCACATTATAGTTACTCTGAACAGGAAGCGGTCTGGAATTTTCAATGCTGCGGAGGATCGTATGTAATGTAAATATCTTCTTTATTCGTGCTCAGTTGATTGTAGAGCAGGAGGTAAGCATAGCTCTTAACCTCCCAGTCTTCAATCAATACATTAAAGGAATGGTTCACTTTTCGAGTGAACTATTCCTTTAAGATCAGGAAATGGAATAAGCATTTTCTGTTTCTCTGTGCTCTTTTGACAGATAAACCGAATCCTGCAGTACTGCGTCTGTGTATTAGTTAAGTCCTAAAGTAGCACTGTACCTAAAGAAATCAATTACAAAGTCCCCCCACACACACACCTTCAAACTCCTACAGATAAAAAAAAAATCTTAGTTGATCAAGCAGTGATTACAGCTCCCAGTGCTGCTTACCTTCCCATAGCAAATCAGTTTTACTTTACCTTTAACACAAAATCATGGGTGAATGATATGGCGAGGGGGGGGGGGCACAGATCATCTCCACTGCCCATGATCCACACTCTAGTGTGTGCCTCAGTTTTGGGAGGGGTTAGATACATAGAGAGGAGACATGACATACTAACTAGGAGTGAGCTGAACAGGACATGAGGAGATCAGTGACAGGGAGCACTGAGAGCAAAAAGGGATCAGGTTCCTGACAAAACTAAAAATATTATTTTTTTTCAGTTTAGTGTCCCTTAAAGATAGTGCTGAAGCTAGGAGGAAGCTGGCCATTTTTAAAAAAAATAAAAATGGTTCTGTTACTGCAGTAAACCTCGATATCTCTCTTGAATGGTTAGCACCACTTTAACTTAATATTGCCCAGCGGTTCAGGGTAAATGAGGCTGTAAATATTTCTTGTGAAAACTCATTCTAGATTTTCTGTGGGCTGCAAAATGGTTTGTTTGACATCCCGAGTGAACTGATAAGATAAAAGGGCATTTAGGACAAATGCCGACACTGGAACACATGTGCAGTCACAAATCAATCTAAAAAATTCAGTGGCACTTCTCTTTTCTTATTTCCAACTTGGGTAGCAAAATTAATGGATTTGTAAATGGACCACCAATAAATTGTTACAACTAAAGCTGGGTACACACTGCATAGATCTCTGAAAGAGGACAGTCAGGATCTGCAAGACGTCTGTATTTTCAAAGATCAGGGTACACACAGTCCGAGCGTTCTACTATGCATAACATTGGGAGAACTTTCGGAACTGAATGTTTCAAATGACCGCAGGCAAATTCCCTATACTTTAGTACAGAGAAGTCAGTGGCCTCTGGAAATTTTCTATAATTTACAAATGACCTTGAGGCTGACGGGAACATTCATCGGCCTCCGATCGTTCAGAAAATGTGCTGCACACAGTCACAAAAAGTGCCAATACTGTGGATCCGACAATATGGGCGTTTTATCGTGACTGTGTGTACCCAGCCTAAGCCTGAGTCAAATCTCACTCATCCCTACATACTGTGTGTTGTTTTGTTATATTTTGGGTAGGACACTGCCCCCGTGACAAAGGTCAAAGTTAATCAGAGGTATAGGAGACAAACTGACAGGGTTATCAATAAAAGTTCTTATCGTTTAAAAAGGTGCTCATTTTGCCCCAACCAATATATGTTAGCTTTTATATGTTAAATAGATCTGATTGGTTGGGGAAAAATTTGCACCATTTTTAACGATTAAAACTTTATTGAATCTCCCTGAATATTTGTATTACATTTTCTAATAAGATCATAAAGGTTTCAAACTGACAACATGTAAAACAAGGTTGAACTAAGATTCAGATACCTCCACAGAATGAATGGGTATGTCTTTGTTTGTGGTCTGCTTGAAGACTGAAGAGGTTGATTGGAAATCCCGTAAACAAACTGATAAAGATGGTGTTGCATTTGCGTTGGGTTTAGGACGTTGTCAGAACCATATATGGGGGAATGAGTGACTGAAGAACAAGAAGATATTTAAAGAATTAGGTTTAAGGAATAATGGGCAATTAGCAGACAATCTTTTTTTCATACAGAGGTGATCATTGAACAACAGGCAACCCCTTTAAACTTGAGCAAACCATATTTAGCTTGAAGGAAGTGTCACATCCTAAAACAAATGTTCTCTAACTTAAGGGCAGAAAACCAATGTCTTTCTTTGTGGCAACCTCAATCTCTATATTTACAATTTACCTAAACCACAATTACTATCTACGTTATCTGTAGATGCTTTCGGTGTAGTGAAGTAAGAACAAAAAAAAACCTTGCTATGCCCTGACATCTGTATATCTTTTTCATCTCCTCCAGGATGGTACATTGCTGCCTTTAAACTGAATCTTGCTAAAGAAGAAACTAATAATTTCCCAACCTACCTCTATGCCTGGACAATTGCAATCATTGTACTTACTGTTCTGCACTTCCAGTATGCTCCATGGGGCAGGGACTCTTACCTCGGGTCACAAGATTTAAGCACTTGCATACTTATTAAAGTACATAATAATTATGCATATTTATATATTTTGCTCCCCCCTTTTGTATTATATAATGACAGAGCTGCATACCCAAGTAGAGCTACAATAAATAAAACATACATACATAGATACATACTGCATAACTGTTTAACTTGTTTTATGATCATTCTCAGGCAAAGTTTCACAAGACAAAATGAACAGGATAAAATCTTGTTGAGATGCTGTATTCAACTGCGCTAGAAGATCTGAGTGATGATTATTCTGTCTATGCTCCCAGTAAATTCAGATTCAGGTGAAGGTTGCAAAGAGTCCAGAATCTCTCTACAACAGCTGATGGTCCTACCATACCTGGAGATGACCTGGTTCTTTTTAAGACAGGTGTGGGCTTATTGCTGTTATTCCTTGGGTATTTTACTTAGGAGAATTTTTGAGAAATCAGGCAGCTTGTAGTGAACCTGACCTTGGCCATACTTGATATCATGGAGAGAGAGTATCTTCTTTCCTGATTAAATTTTTCATCATTGTTTGCTTTGCCTGTGTCAGTCTGTAATTCTACTATTTTTGTATTTCCATTCCTTCGTCCAAGGCTTGTATCAGCATCATTCAATACGAAAAAGATTCATCATCGATATTTGTTCATCATCCACACCTACAATTTGCTTTTAAATCTCTCTTATTGCTTCTTTCTGAACAATATTCTTTATTTTTCTTTGTTTCACAAATATCTTGACTGCATTCAATTCCACTTTTTCTGCTGATCACAGATCCATCAATACTCTCAACAATCGATTATTTCAGGAATGGTTTCATAATCATAAAAACTCAATTGATTCAGTAGGTTGTCATCATTGAAATGACGAAGGAGAACATCAGGAATAACTGTATTTGGAACTCAGAGCATTTCTTACTCCCTTCAGTAGACACTACCGGATGAAATCCTCATACTTTTTGTTGCACATTCAAAATTTCCTTCAGCAAATGTAAATAAATCCGTATTGGTCACTGGGACCTTGTTGACTTGATTGCATAGCAGGCCTGTTCTACATCTCTTCACAGCCAATCACATTTTGATGAATACCAGAATCCATCATCATTGTTACTAAGGTCATCTTGGTTTAAATAAGGGGTCAAATAGCATTCTAGGATTCCATCATAAGGTAAATCTTCTTGTTCGTCACAAGATAGTATCACTTTTGCTTGTACTCCATGAGGCCTCTAGCTGATCTGACAGATTGAATACATTATTAGTATTTTGGTCATCTGTGCAATGTTCCATAAAGTCTTCATTAATGGTGCTTTGGATGAATCGGCTGATAGTTAAAAAAAAAACAAATAATAGTTGTTATAAAAAAACAAAATAATCATATTGTAATCTACCATATAGAGTGCATCTAATGACCAAAATGCATAAATACCAACAAATAGAATATAATGCATTTCATATCAAATGTCAATGTTATGGAACCATTTTGAGCAGGGGCATCACTGCAGTGGCCCGCCCTCCGCGAGATTGGAGGCGGGCCCCTACACCCCTCCACAATTAGCTGTTTTTAAAACAGCTTGATCGGTGTATGAATGAAACAACGGGCGATCAGCTGTTTAAAAACCCGGACCCGACTCGGAAATTATGCGGAAGTTCGGTCTGTGTTATAAACACTGATTATGAGCATTTCATTATATGCGCGATAAATGTTAAAATAGTGATTGCGGAGGTTATGGGCTCCGCAATCAGAAGGTATGGGCTTGTGTGGACCTTGCTGCCTTCTGGGCCCTGACAATATTGTAAGAAGATGGCTAAAGGTTGGAGGAGATTTTAAAGAGGTTTAGGGTTACTGTCAGTCTCACTGGGGGGTAGATAGCACAGGGGGTAAGCAGGGTATAGATGGGCCAATGGTGAGAGGGGCTAGCATAAATGATCAGTAGGCATGTGTATTAAAGTGTATAGATAAATTACAGGATCATTATCTAAATGTTGTGTTTACAAATGGCAAGGAGCCTGGCTAAATAATGATGACTAGAAAGTATATCTATTGGGTATAGCAGAAACATGGTTAAATAATTCTCATGACTGGGCGTGTAAATTTAGAAGGATATTAGAGAAAGTAGAAAAGTGCGGGGTATGTATTATTAAGTTGTTAAAGCAGAGACATATGGGTGGAATTGTGAACAGGAGGTGGGTAAAGTTATTGTTGGGTCTGCTACAAGCCACCAATGCTAGCAGGAGAGGAAGTGAGTCAGCTTCATATGCAGGTGGAAGGACTTAATTACCCTGACATTAGGAACTATAAAAATGTAACAAGGATTGTAAGAAAGCAATTAAGCTAGCTAAAATAAATAATGAAGTTAGGATAGCTGAACAAAGAACACCCTAAACATTAAAGTATATTAAAAAGTAAGAGATGAGGACTAAAAATGTGGTACCATTAATTAATGGGGATAAGATAGTACAAAGGATGATGATAAAGCAAATGTCTTGAACAATTTTTTCTTCTGTCTACACTATAGAAGATCCAGGTATAGGTATGTTGCATCCCCAAGTGGCGCTATATAAATAAACATATACATACACATACCGGCCACGGTAGACTCCCTATAGGGAGAACGCTCGGGACTGTGTGTATGCAGATCTGCAAGAACCTGTCTGTCATCTTTCAAAAGTGTGTACCCATAAGTATAGTGTTATAGTAGCAGTAATGTTATAAAAGATACAATTGCACTTTGGTTAACTGAGAATATGGTTCAGAAACAAATCAAATAACGTAATATTAATGAAGCCCTGGGTCCTAAGCATGGTGCACACCATACAACTTATCTTCCAGACCGACGTTCATCTTTTCCGAATGGTCGGCCAGGAGGATGGACTTTTGGTTGCGGCATAGTGGCTACGGCCAACAGTTTGCCGCAAACCGACCTGTCCAATCGGTCGCATCCTAAAACACATACAATTATTTTGGGCCGACGGAATGATACACTGAACTATCGTCGATCAGACCAAAATACAAAATATTGCATGTTGTGTACCCCTATAGAGGAACCAAGTTCACTTATCTGGCCATTGTTTTTATTTTCTCATCTTCGAAAGTGTGCCTTGAATTGAAAAAAAGCTGATGTAATTCCAATATTCAAATAAGATAGTAATTCACAGCCTGGTATTACAGACCTGCGAGTTTAACTAGAGTGGGTGGGAAGATACCAGAAACTTTGAAACGGGAAACATACCTTATGTAGTAATCAGATACTAAAGTAGTAATCAGCAGGATTATGAGGAATAGACACTTGTCAAATTCTATTTGGAATTTGGATTTAAAATTTTGCTAAGGTTTTGATACACTCCCTCATAGGTAACTTATGTATAAGCTTAATGTCTGTTGGGCTGGGGTGGCACATTTGTACATGGATAGAAAATTGGTTAATGAATAGGATACAGAGAGAGTTGTTAATGGTGCTTCAATCAATATGGACTAAAGTTCTAAGTGGGTTCCACAGGGTTCTGGTTGGGGCCACTTCTTTTAATCTGTTTATTAAAGGAATAGTTCACTCAGAAAGTGAGCTACGGTATTTCTTTTTTGCATTAAATTGAAGAAACAGGAGCAAATGGAGCTATGTCTTATCTCCCGTTTTTCAATTAAAACAGGAGCCAAGAACAAAGATGAGCGAACTACACCGTGAGTGTGATCCACCGCTGGCTCCTGAGACATTTCCCGACTGTAACTAAACTATAGCATGCATTAATGCATACAGATATTTTGCAATTGGTGCAGGCATATCTAGATAGATGGTCACATTGGGCTGCTAAGTCAGCTTTAATGCTGATAGATGTAAGGTGAAGCATTTGGGATTTTAAATCCTTGTAATGCTTGTGTTAAGTTACATTTATGCACACTAGAGAAAAGATGCTTGATATGATACAATAAACTATCTGGGCCATTGTGTCAGAACACAGTCAGAAACTGACTTAGTACGCTATGCGCATGCACAATGCGATGCACATGCGCACTAAATCCGTCGGGACTTTCAGAGCATGCGGCAGAGAGCGAAGGAGAGACCGGTTCAATTCTGCAACTTCCTTCCTGACTCCTGAACATTTATTGAAGTATGGGATAAGAACCAGCTCCTTTATCTCCCATTCTTCAAAAAACTGAAGTGATTTTAGCAGTGGGATACCTTTAAGACTGGAAGAAAAGAAGTAGTCTTAAGTTCGTAAAGGTTTTTCAATTTGAAAACAGTCAAACTATGGAACGTCTTCCATTGGTGCAGTGATGGCAAGTTCATGGAAAGTTTAAAAAAAAAAGTTGGATAAGTTTCTGAAAACCAAGAATGTTGCATGTAATGGTATTGATACTAAAGTTGGAGTTGATTAAGCTTATTTTGATTGCCCAACTATTTTTTTCCCCTTCATACTGTTTTTTTTTTTTTGCCTTCATCTAGATCAGCTGTAAGCAGGATATGTGAGTATTGCTAAGTAGGTGGACTGGATGGACATATGTCTTTATTCAACCTATACTATTCTTTACTTAATAACAAATTTAAATAAAAATAGTGTTTAAATTACTTTAAAGCATAAATAAGTGTAGTGCCTGAATGCATTTTGTGTTCTACTTCTAGTGAATGATAAAGGTTTCTGAATGTGATCTTTATCTTTTTCAAATGAACATACCTGTCTATTAAAAGCATTTTTTCTCTTTATATTACTGTATTATCTCTACTTATTTATTATCTTCTAGCTAAGCTTGTCTGGTGGACGATCAGACGGGACATTTATTAGCTTCTTACAAGTTTTCATGAGTTAGCATTTTTATGGATTTTAAATGCTGTAAAACCAAAAAACAATATTTAAAATACTTTTTCATGTACAATTTACTTATGTACAGTAATCTTATTTCTGTGATGACTTAAAAAACAGGTTGGAATGGGCAGATTCTTTTTTATAGACAAGCAGTAAGAATGGAAAAGGATTAATACTGAAAATACCTGTCACCATTGTTTGATGTGTCATCTTGGTTTATAAAAGCTACAATTATCCTTAAAGGGGAGTTCAGTGCAAATAAATATTCTTTTAAGAAAAAAGCCTGTATTTCCCTCCTAAGACCTTAACTTGTCTATTCAGCATTTGTCAGTGTATAAATAAATGCTTCCAAAACACTGACTTCTGTTTGCAGGACACCTAATAGAGAACGCTATTGTCTGTCCTGACCCAGCCACCTAGGTTGATTCTGTTGCTCAGTAGAGATCTGAGCATGTTGACCCATCCAACAGCCCATCAGTAGAAATTATTGTTAGGAACATTCCAAGGTAGGGTGCATTCTGGGAAGAAGAAGGACCCTACAGAACCTGAAATGAAAGCTCACTAATATCAAAAGCAGCGAATAGCAAGGGGTATAAATTCAACTGATTTTACAATAATGGAATAGAAATGTGGAATAAACTAGTATGCATAATATAAACTAAAGGTTCGTACACACAATGTGTATGAACGGCTGTTTGGACGCTAATCGGCCCTTGTATGGCACTTTATGGCCGAAACGGGCACTCGTTCGGGGATCATTGCCCGATCCACTGGACAGATCTCCTAATGAGTGGCTGTTTCAGCCAATAAAGTGCCCATACACTGGCCGATTATCGGCCGAAACAACCTTCGTACACGTGGGTACGAACCTTAAGAATTTGAAAAATAATATTTCCACTGAACTTTCCCTTTAATCCATCTTTATCAGTAACTAACCTCCAGAATGTTTTTTATTTTAAACATGGATTGCAATGATAAAATGCTAACCAATGATAGATTCACATTATAGAACAGTGATTTTTATTCTAAATGGCCTTTTAGCAATTCCATTGCCTGATAGTTGGAAATAATGTGTTTAAAAATATCCCTGACAAGCAGGTTAGACTGTGAAATCTGCAATGAACAAACACTCTCTCAAATTATAATCCACAGCCTAGATAATCACTAGATTGACAGGCAGATATACTAAGATTCCTTCTTTTATAGCTGCTCTTTAATCACACATAACAATACTGACACAGTAATAATATTTGTCAATAACTAGATGACAAGATGTTTACTGGCCAAAGCTTCATAAATACTGTCAAGCCTACGAAGATGCATCCAGATACACCACAGAAGTTTTACAATCATAAGTACTGTATGACTGTAATATGAACAATGTTATAAATCATCAATCCAAATCCTTAATTAAAAGGGGAGGAATAATAAATAGTGGGTTCTACCAGTAATAGCAGTGTCTTCTCACCTGAGCAATTCCTTTTCGTTTTATACAATGTATGCATCAGGTTACAAGCATTGTTCATGAAGGTGGCAAGGTGAAACTACTCTTGAGCTGTAAACCATACACCTAGTCATTTACCCCATGTCCCTCAGTGCTTTTATTTCTTTCATACCAGGACACTGTAACACAGCAACCAGCATCAGCACAGTGGGGACGTTTATTGTGTTCAACCAACTTGTGTTAATTGGGGCTGTAAAGAAAACTGCTGAAAAGTGCTACATTATGAATTTAGCAGAGGTCATCTTTCTGCTATATACCAAAATTTAGATACTGCATTAAATGGGAGGGGGGGGAGTCCTACTGGATGAACTTCCAGTGGTAATTAAACATTAAAGGACAACTACACTGTCAAAATTTATTGGGACAGTACATCAATTTTTTTCACTCCAGCACACTGGAAGGGCAAATTGCCAGTTGTTGGTAGGTGCAATACTCCTCAGCCCCTACCCGGGGGATGTAAAATCAATAGCAGAAAACAGATAAGAGCACACTATTTTAGTGATATGAACATTTTTTGTGTGAAACACATACATTTCAAGGGAACCGACTCCCCCTAAACAATGTATGTGTTTTAACAATAAAGTGTTCATATCTCTAACAGTGTGCTCCTCTAATCTGTTTTCTGTTATTCTTACATACCAATAGGATTTTTCAATGTGTTTCAACTGCAAACTTTCAGAGTTATTCATAAAAAGTTCTTACGTTTAAAATGGTGCTAATTTGCGCCCAACCAATCAGATTTTAGCTTTCAAATGTTAAATAAATTCTGATTGGTTGGGGCAAAATTAGCACCATTTTACACGATTAGAACTTTTATTGAATCTCCCTTTTAGTGTCCTGACGAAAGGACGAATCCTAAAAACATGGAAAATAGTGCGGTCCTCTATGGGCCACACACTCAGTCACGGCGAAACTGTCGACTGTGGCTTCTTTTGCCACTACCAACAGTATATCTGTTGTATTCAATTGATCAACTGGACTTGAAGTTTAGTTCTTGAAGACGTTTCGTAGTCATCCGACTGGCTTTCTCAATTCAGAATGACTTGTACAAGAATCTGTGGCAATTATGTACCCTGGAAAATCCCAATTAGCATATCACCAGCTAAGTGTTAAGGGCGTGATTGGATATTGGCTCTTCTGTGCTGGGCCATTAGTTGATGCAGTTGCTGTTGGTCTCCCCCACATACAAATCAGAGCATTCTTCACTGCACTGCGTATATGATGTCGCTTATCGTGTTGTCGGTATTGGGTCTTTCGGATGTACCAATTGCTGCCTCAGTGCGTTGTTCAGTTTAAAGCAGACAGGGATATGGTGTGTTTTGAAATCTTCTTTAATTTCTAAGAGCCCCTCCTAATATGGGATGACCATGTTTTTTCCAGGGTACATAATTGCCACAGATTCTTGTACAAGTCATTCTGAAATTGAAGAAAGCCAGTCGGAATGACTAGCGAAACGTCTTCAAGAACTAAACTTCAAGTCAGTTGATTTAATTGAATACAACAGATAACCAGACTGGATGAATGAGAACCTTCACAAGCACTACCAACAGTACTTTATCCTGGCAACTGGTCAGAGATGCAGAATGGTTGGCCAGGACGAAGTATTGCTTCATGTGTACCCAGCTCTTGACTCTTACAGAAAAAATATTGGGGGGTAGGAATTATCATACTACCTCCCTGCCCCAGTTCTGTACTTCATTTAACTGCTTTTTAAAAAAACTTTAATGCAATATAGTTCTCCTTTAAAATAAGTCCACACAAACAGGATAAAACACTATTCTAACTTAACAGGTCTGTCTGTACCCACAATCCAGAAATGAGACCAGAGATTTTTATAATGAGATCTTTTTACAAGTAATGATTTATTGTTGCAAACATTACAAATGTTTCAGTATAAGGGATGAGGTTATGAGAACATTTACAGGTTTTTGAATGGAGTCACACAAAAGATTTTTTGTACATTCTAAATGTGAATGAGTTACCTTTATTGGTGACCTCCTAAAATCACAATAAGGGCTAGGTCCCACTATCAAGCACAGCAGGGCATGGAGAATTTTTGCAATGCTCTGCTGTGCGTGTTTCACCTTGTGCGCGCTTACCGGGCCATATCGTGTTATTGGCAGGCATGGAACCTCACAAAAAGTTGTGCATGCATGCGAACCAATAACGAACCAAACCTCCATGCACATAGTGGGAACTACCTGGAAGCTTTTCACCGGCAATGTAAACCGTAAGCGTGTACGGGCGCAAATTGCACACTAGACTGTGGGAAATGCAACTATTCCCTGGTTTAGGGCTGTTACATACGGGCAGTTTTCTTGTCAATCTATTTTCCAGTCTTTTGATCAGATTGAAAAAATCTACAAAGCAATGGCAGCCAGTTGGGGCTACTGTAATATCATGGTTGTTTATGTACACAAATGATTTGTTTTTGGGCTATATATTCCTGCTTGGGGGGGGGGGGGGGGATTTCTGCGGAACTAAAAAGCCAAAAGCGAGAGTTTGGTTTCATTGATTGTCAACCATAGTACACCATGATATTTATTACATTTTAAAAAGTTGCTGCTACTACTTACCATTATTGAGGAAAGAGATGGTAGGGATTTTCTTAATGCACTGGAGTATTTCTTAGTTAATATTGGGAATTATTTAATTATGTTGCCCTGTAGCACAAGACTCTCAGGTTAACAGTTATTCATATTCTGACAAATTCAAAACCAGCTGGTGAACAAACATTTTGTTTGTATTTTCTATAAAAAAACGTTCAGCAGTGAAAGAAGGGACGGATTTACACCTAGTAGCCTGTAGGCACAAAGCCTTGCACCCTTAGCCCATACCTAAACACAGCCCACACACACAAATCACACCCATTTTCTCCTTTTGGGGAGAAAATAGACTATATAAGGGGTGATAGGGAGATGGACAGATGCCCCCCAGCTACATTCGCCCCTAGGTGATTCATGGTAAATCCGTGCCTGAGTGAAAGAAGAAAATACTTATTTCAGCAACCAGTCCAGACACTTCTTCAGTTTCTCATCACCTTGCTAATGGGGAAAAAGAAAAACACCTTAAAATGACCATACATAATAATCTGCACATTCCTTTCAAATCGACCTCTATATGGAGGCCAGCCCTTCGTGTGATACACTTTACCACAAACGCTATCAGCTTCTGTGTTATATTAGGAGTCTGAAAACAGCTGATGGCAATTTCCTGATCCTAAATGACCACTTGGAGGTAAATGCAAGTTCAATATTCAGCATGTTGAATACAACATTATTTGCGATTGATTGTTTTTGGGTGAAGCATACTGGGTATAATGTAGCCACTATTGATTAGGGGATGAGAACAAATAACCATAGAAAATTTTTTAAGTAAAAGATTATTCATTAACCATATCCATGTATCTGTAGTTCAATGAAAATCATATTATTAATGATCACTCCTATCCATACTATTATTTTCTATAATTTTTGTGTGTACTGCAAGGGTGGTATTTTTGTAATGCTGTGCGTGTACCTGAGGCCTACACATCAGAATGTATTGCTCCTACAATGGATGGTACTGGAATGTAGATCAGCCACTCTTGTGCTTGGCAGGAGCATTAGCATTGATATTATATTCTGTGCAAAAGTACACAAACACAATAATGGTAACAACAAATAGAATACTGAATGAGAAACAAAGAAACAGGAAAATTAACCCTCCGCCTAGGGGCAACAGGGGACATAATATATGTATAGTCTGTAGATATAGCTAAACCACAATCTTAGCATTTCCAGCATGTCAGAAACGTCAGTGACACATCACTGCGCTGAATTGCGGAGCATGCGCCTATGGGCATCTGGGAGACAAATGGGAGAACTCAGGTGTGTTCTTGGTACACACAATGAAAGGTAGGAGAATTCATTCCTATTCCAGAAGTATATCATTTTTATTTCAATTAAAAAATTATTTTGTCCTACTTTGGTACCTGTCAAAGCTATTGGAAGGTAGTAATTATAAAATGTAAGGAGACTTGAAATTTCTGTATAGATGTCTTTTGAACACTAATAACAAAGCATTTGTTAAAGAGAAGTCCAGCCCTGAAATGAAAACTTACAAACAGGTAAATCACCCCCCCAAAACCCTAAACAGTAATAGTCTGAAATCTGAAATATATAAGACTAACCTAAAGTCCTGCATAATGTCCTATTTCCCCTGTTTTCGCTTCCTGTTCTTCCAGTTAATAAACTGTCAGTTATGGATTTGACAGTTGACATCACAGCCAATGACTGAATGCTAATCCCCTGTCTGACTCTTGTGAGCATGCTTAGACTCAGTACCAGGTCACTAAATTGCCATTTTGAAGATGGAGTTATCCATGTCCACCCCACAACTATAATCCCCCCCACTACTGGCCCCATCCTGTAGTGTAGTTTAATCCTTACCTCACATCCCAGCTCCATAAGGTTCTCCTGTAGCCCCCCCCCAAAGTCCCAAAAACTGCCCCACCAGGAGGATAGCAGAGTCCATATAGGACTCTGCTCCTACCTGGCCTCGGGAGAAGTTTGGCATGCGTACTGCAGCCCTTCTCCCCCTCCCTCCCCTCCCTCCCCTCCCCTCTCCCTCCTCTAAGGATTCCTCCCCTAGCGTAAATCTCTTAGCTATATGCTTGCCCCTGTCCCCCCAGCCCCAACCGCTATATTTATATGCTTAGAAAGCTCCCAAACATATATTACCTTTCCTCTTTCCCCCGCGCGCTGCCGGCCCTCTGCTTGCCGGCAGCGCGGCGGGGGAAAGAGGGGAGGTAAGTAGAGTTTGGGGCACTTTCTAAGATTAAAAACATAGCGGTTGGGGCTGGGGGGACAGGGGGAATACTATATTAAAAAAAAAATTTAAGGGTGGACATACCCTTTAAGGGACAGTTCAGTGAAAATATCAATATTTGTTAAATTGTTAGTTTGTGTGATGCATACTTAGTTATTTAGATATTCTCTTCCATTATGAAAAATCAGTTAACCTTTGCTGTTCCCTGCTGTTGACATTAGTGAGCTGACATTTAGGTTCTAACGTTCTTCTTCTTCCCAGGATGCACCACTCCTTGGAATGTTCCTAAACAGTAATTTTACTGATTGGCTGTTGGATGGGTCAAGATGCTCAGATCTCTACTGAGTAACTGAATCAACCCAGGCCCTGGGTCAAGGGCAGACATAATGGTCTCTACTAGGGGTCCTGCAAACAGGAAGTCAGCATTTTGGGTGCATTTATTTATACACAGACAAAATGCTGAATTGGCAGATTCGGGTCTTGGGATGAAAAAATAATGCTCTTTTTCTGAAAAGCATATGCATTTGCACTGAACTTCCCCTTTAACCTCAGTTGTAATTTTTCGATCTCCCCAAACCACCACTATCATAATAGTAAAGTAGGTTAGGACCCAAACTGTTAGGTGCTCACCCTATCGGTTTGCACTAAATCTAACATTCCATTACATCAAAATCTGGCTTGTAGTGCCAGTTAGCCCTGCCCCCTAGTGTTTAGGTCCTAACCCTGGGTACCTCAAAAGGAACGTTTAATGTTCCTTTAAAAATGGAACAGAATGCAATATGGATGCAATGGAATAACTGGGGCAGTTAGTTTTAATTTTGGTTCTTAATACATTCTCAAATATTATTGAGATAAAGAATCCTGTCACCCTAGTGTAATATTGGTCTATCTTGGTTTCTCACTACTTTTGTGGGGCATATTCCTTTGTTTGTGATCAGAAAAGTTGATCTTTGAAAGAAGCATCAAATGAAGAAACCAGGCTGATAAAACCTCATGTGCATTTAATCAGGAAAGTGGCAGGTTATTAACATATCCAAAGTGAATCTGCAAAAAATGTCTAGAAGTTTGCTGATTACTTTTCCAGATTCCAAAGCTAGAAAAATGTAAAAATATCTCCAATATGTTCTGTGTCTTTATCAAATATTAAGTCTCTAGCTTGCATGTAAAATATTCAATATATATCAATATGTGCTGTGTCTTTACCAAATATGTCTGTAGCTTCACATGTAAAATATATCAAGATTATATATCAATATGTTCCGTGTGTGTTACCAAATATGTGTCTCAGCTCACATAAAATATCTCAATATATATCAATATGTTCTGTCTTTACCAAATTTTGTGTCTGTAACTCCATGTAAAATATCTCAATTATATCAATGTTCTGTGTGTCTTTACCAAATATTGTGTCTGTAGCTCGCAAACGACCGGAGATAATATGATCCAAATAACTGAATGAAATAGGTTTTTGCGTTTACATCTGTAGTATCCGTATCACATGGTACAGCCATGCCTTAAGGCTATGTACCATGTATAATTATATGTAAAACCAACACTGGGGTGCTAATCCCAGAACTTCAACACCTTTTATCCTCGGCAGTCATTGTGTTATCTCTCTACATACATTACAATTGAATAATGCACCACTCAATGTATTTACACCATACAGAAATAAACCGCCTCTTTTATATAGTATCCAGACTGACCAATCAGAGACACCGTTTAACTCTTGGACTTTACATGATTGGCAGATCCAAATGTCGCGCTTATGTTGCGTCAGGCGTCCAAACTTTGAAAAGAATTTACGACTTTAGTAAAATGGTGACGTTTCAAAATAGGCGGTCCTTGCGGGCGTGATTTGGGTTGTGGGTGGGGGTTACGGGAGAGGAGGTGGGTGAACGGTCAGGCAGCGCCGGAGGAAAGTGGGTCCACACTAGGGAGACTTTACGGATTACGGTAAGTTATGAAGGGCCAATTAATAACGTTTCTAATCGTCTGTGGCTACAAACAAAGCTTTAAATAAGACAGTGTCTTTAACAAGAGTATATTACTCTTGTGTTGGAATACACTCCCAGAAGCCTTTATCTAAGAGGCACTGGGAGTTGTAGTCCTAGGGAAGAGGGTAGTGGGTAAAAGTTGGCATGGTCTATGCAGACAATTCACTGCTCATATTTATTATTATGAAGACCCCCACCTGCAACGTCTGTGCCCCTAACATGGGTTGGTGTTATTGCAGATCTGCTGCTGAAGACTGACATGTTAGAAAGTTGTGTTAATGTGTTACTGTGTTTAAGTGTTATTGTGTTACTATGTTTACTAATGTGTGTTATTGTGTTACTATGGTCTAATGTGTTATTGTGTACTGTGTTACTAATGTGTTTTGTGTTACTGTTACTAATGGTTATGTGTACTGTTACTAATGGTTATGGGTTACTGTTACTAATGTGTGTTATTGTGTTGCAGTTACTAATGTGTTATTGTGTTACAGTGTTACTAATGAGTTATTGTGTCACTGTGTTACTAATGTGTTACTGTGTTACTAATGTGTTATTGTGTTACTAATGTGTTATTGTGTTACTAATGTGTTATTGTGTCACTGTGTACTAATGTGTTATTGTGTCACTGGTGTTATTACTGTGTTATTTGTGTACGTACTAATGTGTTATTGCGTTACTAATGTGTTATTGTGTTACTGTGTTCTAATGTGTTATTGTGTCACTGTTACTAATGTGTTATTGTGTTACTGTGTACTAATGTGTATTGTCACGTTACTACTGTGTTATTAAGTGTTATTGTGCACTGTAACTATGTGTTACTACTGGTTTATGTTGCTACTAATGTGTTATTGTGTTACTGTTTCTAATGTGTTATTGTGTCACTGTTACTACTGTGTTATTGTGTTACTAATGTTATTGTGTTACTGTGTTACTAATGTGTTATTGTGTCACTGTGTTACTACTGTTATTGTGTTACTAAGTGTGTATTGTGTTACTGGGTTACTAATGTGTTATTGTCACTGTACTACTGTGTTATTGTGTTACTAATGTGTTTATTGCATTACTAATGTGTTATTGTGACACTGTGTTAACTGTGTTATTGTGTTACTAATGTGTTATTTGTTACGTGTTACTAAGTGTACTTGTGTTACTGTGTTATATGTGTTATTGTGTCACTGTTACTACTGTGTTATTGTGTTACTAATGTGTTATTGTGTCACTATGTTACTACTGTGTTATTGTGTTACTACTGTGTTATTGTGTTACTAATGTGTTATTGTGTTACTGTGTTACTAATGTGTTATTGCGTTACTAATGTGTAATTGTGTTACTAATGTGTTATTGTGTCACTGTAACTACTGTGTTAGTACTGTGTTATTGTGCTACTAATGTGTTATTGTGTTACTGTTTCTAATGTGTTATTGTGTCACTGTTACTACTGTGTTATTGTGTTACTACTGTTTTATTGTGTTACTAATGTTATTGTGTTACTGTGTTACTAATGTGTTATTGTGTCACTGTGTTACTACTGTTATTGTGTTACTAATGTGTTATTGTGTTACTGTGTTACTAATGTGTTATTGTCACTGTTACTACTGGGTTTGTGTTACTAATGTGTTTTGCATTACTAATGTGTATGTGACACTGTGTTACTATGTGTTATTGGTGTATTAATGTGTTATTTGTTACTGTGTTACTAAAGTGTTTATGTGTTACTGTGTTTTTAATGTGTTTTTGTGTCACGTTACTACTGTGTATTTTGTTACTAATGTGTATGTGGGTCAACTATGTACTACTGTGTTATGTGTGTTACTACCGTGTTATTGTGTACTACTGTGGTATTGTGTTACTACTGTGTTTATTGTGGACTGTGTACTAATGTGTTATTGCGTTACTAATGTGTTTTGCGGTACTATGTGTAATTGTGTTACTAATGTGTTATTGTGTCACTGTTACTACTGTGTTATTGTGTTACTAATGTGTTATTGCATTACTAATGTTTATTGTGACACTGTGTTACTACTGTGTTATTGTGTTACTAATGTGTTATTGTTACTGTGTACTAAAGTGTTATTGTGTTACTGTGTTTCTAATGTGTTATTGTGTCACTGTTACTACTGTGTTATTGTGTTACTAATGTGTTATTGTGTCACTATGTTACTACTGTGTTATTGTGTTACTACTGTGTTATTGTGTTACTACTGTGTTATTGTGTTACTAATGTGTAATTTGTGTTACTAATGTGTTATTGTGTCATGTTACACTGTGGTTATTGGGTTACTAATGTGTTATGCATTACTAATGTGTTATTGTTACTGTGTTTACTAAAGTGTTATTTGTGTTACTGTGTTCTAATGTGTTATTGTGTCACTGTACTACTGTGTTTTATTGGGTACTAATGTGTTATTGTGTCACTATGTTACTACGTGTTATGTGTTACTACAGTGTTATTGTGTTACTGTGTTATTGTGTTACTACTGTGTTATTGTGTTACTGTGTTACTAATGTGTTATTGCGTTACTAATGTGTTATTGCGTTACTAATGTGTTATTGCGTTGTGTTACTGTGTTACTAATGTGTTATTGTGTCACTTACTAATGTTATTGTGTTACTAATGTTATTGTGTTACTACTGTGTTACTACTGTGTTATTGTGTTACTACTGTCTTATTGTGTTACGTTTTAATGTGGTATTGTCACTGTTACTTACGGTGTTGTGTTACTACTGTGTTATTGTGTACTACTGTGTTATTGTGTTACTAATGTGTTATGTGTGTTACTGTGTATAATGTGTTATTGCGTTACTATGTGTTATTGTGTAGTGTACTAATGTGTTATTGTGTCACTGTTACTACTGTGTTATTGTGTTACAAATGTATTATTGCATACTAATGTGTTATTGTGTCACTGTGTTACTACTGTGCTATTGTGTTACTACTGTGCTATTGTTACTAATGTGTTATTGTGTTACTGTGTTTCTAATGTGTTATTTGTGTCACTGTTACTACTTGTGTTATTGTGTTACTATGTGTTATTGTGTTACTACTGTGTTATTGTGTTACTGTGTTACTAATGTGTTACTGTGTTACTAATGTGTTATTGCGTTACTAATGTGTTATTGCGTTACTAATGTGTTATTGCGTCACTGTTACTACTGTGTTATTGTGTTACTAATGTGTTATTGCGTTACTAATGTGTTATTGCGTTGTTACTGTGTTACTAATGTATGGTGTTACTATGTGTTATTGTGTTATAATGTGTATTGTGTACTAATGTGTTATTGTGTTACTAATGTTATTGTGTACTAATGTGTTATTGTGTTTACTGTATACTGTGTATTGTGTTATACTGTGTTATGGTTACTAATGTGTTATTGCGTTGTTACTGTGTTACTAATGTGTTATTGTGTCACTGTTACTACTGTGTTATTGTGGTTACTAATGTGTTATTGTGTTACTAATGTGTTATTGTGTTACTACTGTGTTATTGTGTTACTACTGTGTTATTGGTTACTACTGTGTTACTGGCTGATAATGTGTTATGTGTTACTGGTTCTCCTAGTGTTTTGCATTACTAATGTGTATTGCGTTACTAATGAGTTATTGCGTCACTGTTACTACTGTGTTATTGTGTTACTAATGTGTTATTGCATTACTAATGTGTTATTGCGGTTACTGTGTTACTAATGTGGTTATTGTGTCACTGTTACTAATGTGTTATTGTGTACTAATGTGTTATTTGTGTACTAATGTGTTATCGTGTCACTGTTACTACTGTGTTATTGTGTACTACTGTGTTGTGTCAATACTGTGTTATTGTGTTACTAATGTGTATTGTTGTACTAATGTGTTATTGCGTTACTAATGTGTTATTGTGTCACTGTGTTACTACTGTGTTATTGTGTTACTACTGTGTTATTGTGTTATTGTGTCACTATGTTACTACTGTGTTATGTGTTAATAATGTGTTATTGTTTTACTGTGTTTCTAATGTGTTATTGTGTCACTGTTACTACTGTGTTGTTGTGTTCTAAGTATTATTGTGTTACTGTGTTTCTAATGTGTTATTGTGCACTGTGTTACTACTGTGTTGTTACTAATGTGTTATTGCATTACTACTGTGTTATTGGGTTACTAATGTGTTACTAATGTTATGTACTGTGTACACTGTGTATTGTGCTACAGTGTTATGTGGTTACTGTTGTTACTAATGTGATTGTGTTACTAGTGTTATTGTGTTACTAATATTGTGTTGTGTTCCTAATGTGTTATTGTGTCACTGTGTTACTACGGTGTTATTGTGTTACTACGGTGTTACGGTTGTTTGTTATTGTGTTACTAATGTGTTATTGGGTACTAATGTGTTATTGTGTTACTAATGTGTTATTGTGTTACTAATGTGTTATTGCGTTACTAATGTGTTATCGTGTTACTAATGTTTGATTGTTATGTGTACTAATGTGTTATGTGTACTAATGTGTTATTGTGGTTACTAAGTGTTATTGTGTTACTAATGTGTTATTTGTGTTACTGTGTTACTAATGGTTATTTTGTACTAATGTGTTATGTGTCACTGTGTTACTACTGTGTTATTGGTGACTACTGGGTATTGTGTTACTGTGTACTTTGTGTGTATTGTGTTAACTCATTTGTTATTGCGTTACTTATATGTGTTATTGTGTGTTACTAATGTGTGGGTATTGGTGTCACTGTGTTACTAATGTGTTATTGTGTTTAACTAATGTGTTATGTGTATGTGTTACTAATGTGTTCTTGTTGTAACTTAGTATGTGTTATTGGGTTTACGTGGGGTACTAATGTGTTATTGTTTATGTGTACTTAAGGTGTTTGTGTTATTGTGTTACTAATGTGTTATTGTGTTACTAATGTGTTATTGTGTTACTAATATGTTCTTGTGTTACTGTGTTAGTAATGTGTTATTGTGTTACTGTGTTACTAATGTGTTATTGTGTCACTGTGTTACTAATGTGTTATTGAGTTACTAATGTGTTATTGGGTTACTAATGTGTTATTGGGTTACTAATGTGTTACTGAGTTAGTAATGTGTTACTGAGTTAGTAATGTGTTCTTGTGTTACTGTGTTAGTAATGTGTTATTGTGTTACTAATGTGTTACTGTTAAGGAGTGCCATAGACCCCTGGTGACCTTCACACTCCAAGGTGAATTCTAATGTTCACAAATCCTCAGGACATTTCTTCATTATATATTTTTTTATTTACTGTAAACTTACATGTTTTTCCTGCTGCGTTGCTTGAAGCTTTGGTGTTAAAAAAATAATAATAATAATAATGATCATTTCTAGCGCAAAGGTTATGTCATGGAGGATCCTGCGTAGATAATGTTTTCTATGTTTATTTTTTTACTTATATTTAAAATGCTAAAAGTCAGCCAAGTACAATGCTCAGCCTTTTACATTCACAACCAGTCAGATCAGGTAAACATATGAGGTATGCTACACCAGGGATGTTAGAAAACTCTAAAACTACTGCAACCAAGGAATGCTGGAAGTTGTAGTTTGCAATCTTCTGGAATGCCACATCTGGAGCTCTTGCAGAATTCACTACCCAATCATTGTCATGTGTATTGTAAAAACAATACACTTGACAATGATTAAAAATAAAAAATCTAACCCACTACTGGCCACACTGTGAAGTTTAAAAAAAAATCATTACCTTACATCTCTGCTCCTTATGGTTCTCATGCAGTGCTTGTCCAACGTCTAGGAAACTGAAGAGTTGTCTTCCTGTCAAAAGGTTTCTGCCTCCTATCTGTTCTCCTAGAGGGATTGTGACATACGCAGGGGAGCCCTTTTTCCCCCCTCCCTCCCTACTTTGGATGCCCTTTTCTGGCTGCCCTGACACCTAGCATAAAAACTTTTATCTGTATTGTAGGCTACCCCTGCACACCCCCAACCGCTATGTCAGATTACTAAAAAAAGAATTGGAAATCTACTTTGCTCCCGCAGTGCTCTTGCATTGCCGGCAGCAGCATCTGTAATTGTCTGCCTCTCAACCAATCAGACGCGGCTGCCAGTCTGGCCCCTGTTTTAAGTACCAGCAAAGCAGGGAGCCGGATCAGAACGCCGGAGGAATGGGGGGCTGTAAGTAGAGATCACTGGGTCTTGCACAGAAGGAACCTATGTAGTTAAACGCTGAAAGCCTGTTGGCTATATGCCACTGATGAATGTAGTTGGAGCAAATGTTTGTACTTTTGCTCAAAGCATGGCCATCCACCTGTTGCTGAGCATAATTCAGAAACCATCCTCCCTTAGGCTGAGGCTCCATTGCAACACACATAAAACACTTTAACACCTTGCCATTTTGGAAATCCATTTCTGTGCGTGCTGCGTTTGTGATGTGCATAATTGTCCTTAATTGCAATGCATGCACCGAAATGTTGTGCAGTGCTCACATAGCCTTTAGTCTTTGGCTAGCAGGAGGTGCTCAGAGTTTTCTCCCACAGATCTATTTCCTATGTCATTTTAATTTAAAGAGCACCAATACATGTCTTTTTAAACCTGGGGTGGATAAATTGTCTTTGACTTAAATAGCCAGTGATGAAATTTTAGGAGCCAATCTAGCTATTCTTGGTAGCTAGCTCCATAGACATGAATTGAAAACCCTTTAAAAATATAGCTGGTATATATATATCTGGGGCTGGTTCCAAATAAAAATGCAATTGTCTGGAAGTAGTGATTAACAGCAACTTGAAAAGGTAGAGCACCACAATCTCACCAAGCCAGCAATTGGTCTTTAAAAGACCTGCTATACACGGGCAGACTTCTACACAATATTCTCCTGAAAGGTTTACTAATCAGTAGTCTGTTTGATGGGAAGTAAGCATCGGATTGCTCAAAATGTTAAACATTTTCTGTGTTTCTGATCGGTGTGTTGAGCGGTTTATCAGAAAAACTGTTAATTCGGAAGAAAATTTGGTCATGAATGGCTAGTTTTACATTTACACGGCAACATTTGTTCAGGTCTCTAATCCTCCATAATGGCTGATTTTGCAAAAAAAAAAAAGAATTTAGGAATTATTGGTCGCATGTTGGGTTTACCTAAATTCCCTGGTTAAACCAATCATATTATGATCAAGGCCTAGATATTGTCCCGTGAGTACCTGGCTCAACATGGTCTGTTTTTATAGTGTTTACTTCCCATGTTTTGTAAGGATGGATGAAAGCATTGCTCTCTTTGTAAGGAGTTTATTAAAGGGTAAAAAAAGTTTAACAGAGCTCTTTAATACCTTTCAAACAAGCCTGGGATGATGCCTCTACCTTCTCTGGTTCTTACGGTAAGTTACAGACTTGTAAATTTACAGTTCCTGGTCTGTCCTGTCTACCTGAGTCTCTGTAACAGTCATTTGATGTTCTGTGATCTTTTCTGAAGCTATTTACAGACCTGCAACCATTTTCTGGCATTTCCTCTCCCTATGGACATATTTTCAGGCTTGTGGCTAGCTTTAAAAATGATTTAGACGTTTGGGTGGGCTTATGATGCAGCTGATGATGCTCTGTCCCAGCAGAAGACATGCTCCAACCTGAAACTTGAAAGCAGACCCCAAGATCACAATACTAGCAAGAAATAAGCACTTTATATATACTGATGTTGGATAGACTGAAGGCTGAAGATCCTGGAGTCATTTTAATGGTAGTAGTTTGTCTTTTTGAATAAAGGCCAATTGTATGAAGACCACAGTTCCTCTTTAAGAACTGGAGTGATGTAAGTTTTGATAATTTCTAAATTTGACAGGCTGCATCTCAAACTAAAAAGAATATAAAGGCAACTGATAACCGTATCGTTTTAGGTGCTAAATACATATGAATGATTTAATTAATCTATTAATTGAGTTTAGTTCTCCTTTAAAGGGCATGTCCACCCCCAAAACTATAATTTCACCCACTACTGGCCCCACTGTGTAGTGTATAAAAATCCTTACCTTACATCCCAGCTCCAAATGGTTCTCCTGTAAAGTCCCCCCAAAGTCCAGAAAACTGAGCACCGGGAGCCTGGCCACCAGGGAAATTGTTTCTGCCTCTGAGATGTCCTCTCAGAGGTTTTTGGCTTGCTCAGAGCAGCCCTTCACTCTCTCCCTCCCTCCCTCTCCCACCTGTTTTGTTCTCCCTCCCCCTAGTGTAAATCCCCTTTGCCAAATATTAGCACTAGTTCCCCCAGCCCCAACCGCTAAAATATATTTTCCAGAGACTCCCTCGATCTTTACTTACCTTCCCTCTCTTCTCCGGCGTTCTGAACTGCCAGCAGCCGCGTCCATGATTGGCTGCCTCTCAGCCAATCAGGGACGTGGCTGCCGGTCCAGCCCCCTGCTTGCAGTTCCATGCAAGCAGAGGGCCAGGAAGTGCAGCGGAGGAAAGAGGGAAGGTAAGTAAAGATCGGGGGAGTCTCTGGAAAATATATTATAGCGGTTGGGGCTGGGGGAATTAGCACTACTATATGGCAAAAATTGGGAAAAGGGGTGGACATGCCCTTTTAAATTGCTGTTTCCTTTTAGCAAGTTAAAGATAAGCTTGTTGGACATGTGTGCGTTACTGTGTTGTTTTCTGCTTGTGCATGCAATCTGCCCTTATTGGAGCACATGTGAATTGCACCTAAAATTGCAGTGGACACCAACGGAGATGTGGCCAGCTCCATAACCCTAAGACAGGGTTCAAAAAATCCCAGGAGCCAGGTAGAATACCATATCTATGGAGCCAGCAACCAAAATTGTCTGAGTGGCTTCTAATGTCAAAAATAAATTTTCACCATCCTTTAATTTAATATATCCCTTAATATACCCCTCTGCACTGTATAACCATTTGGTTTGCATGTGGCCAAGAAGTGCTATGTCCTGTGTTACCATTTCACTACATTTGTTTAATATATTACGTAAACAAGTTTACATTAAGAAACTATAATTAAAGGGCATGTTCACCTCTTATAAAAAAAAAAAAAATGTAGTGTAGGGAACCCTATCCCACCCCCAACTGTTATATTTGATTGTTAAAAAAATAATCCAAACTGTACTACTGAGCCTCGTTCCCCCGGCGTTTAGACCCGGTCCTCTGCTTGCATGAAACTGCAAGCAGGGGGCTGTTACAGCAGCTGCATCTGTGATTGACTGAGAGGCAGCCATTAGTGGAGGCGGCTGCCGGCAGTACAGAATGCCGGAGAAATGAGGCTCTGTAAGCACAATTCGGGTTATTTGTTTTTATAAAAATATATAGTGGTTGGGGGTGGGATAGGGTCCCCTACACAACAGAAATTTTTGTTTACATTAGGGCACCAGGCTGCAAACAGGGATCGGGAGGGATGGGGGGAAAGGGCTGCAGTTAGCAAGCCAGAAACCTCCCAGAGGACAGCTAAGATGCAGAAACATTTTCCCTCCCAGCCAAGCTCCTAGTCTTCACTTTCTAGGACTTTGGGCAGATATTACAGGAGAACCATTTGGAGCAGAGAGGTAAGGTAAGAATTTTTAAACAGTGCACAGTGGGACCAGCAGTGGGGGAGAAGAAACTTTAATTATCTTAAATATTTATTTGATAAAATTTTTTACAATATGGAAAAAAACATGAACCGGCCTGTCTGTGTTCATTCAAGGATGATGGAATTGAGGGGCGCTAATTATTTAAGTAAGCTTGGAGTATATTTGAAAGGACAGGAAATTAAAATATCTTTAAAAGTACTGTAAGAAAGCTAATAATTGAAAAAGTGATAGAAATCAATGTCCACAAATTGAATTCATTTGGGCCCTTTACATAACCTTTTAGCTATATTAATGCAATTGTCATTTTCTTTACCATTTTTGGTATTTACAATTTTTTTTATTATGCTTAACATATAACCATGCTTTATTATTTTAGGTTTACCTCCACAGACTTTATATTATGTGCTCTATACTCTGCCTCTTGAAAGCTCATTAAAGGGTATCCCTACCCTAAAAAAAAACTTTTAAAATGCTGTAGGGGACCCTAGGCCACGCTAACTGCCAGGTTTGTTTGTTAAAAAAGCATCGGAACGGTACTTATATGCCTTCATTCCCCCAGCACTCTGATCTTGGCCCTCTACTTGCCAGAACTGCAAGCAGGGGGCCGGACTGGCAGACGCGGCTGCCGGCAATGCAGAATGCCGCAGCCGCTTCTCTTTTTGTGACTTTGGACAAGCACTTCAGGAGAACCGTTTGGAGCAGTGATGTAATGTAAGGATTTTTTAACACTACACAGTGGGGTCAGTAACATAGTAACAGAGGTTGAATAAAGACATCAAGTCCAACACATTCGCCTTCTTTTTATTTTATTTTTTTAACCCTACCTAACAGTTGATCCAGAGGAAGGCAAAAGATTCCAGCAAAAAAGGGGGAAAAATTCCTTCCTTACTCCATACGGCAATTGGAAAGTATCCCTGGATCAACCAGATCTATATGTATTAATACCAGTAATTCTCAATATTTTTTGGTTTTAGAAACTTATCCAGGCCTTTTTTAAAGCTATTTAATGAACTTGCCATTACCTTATCTGCTGGAAGACAGTTCCACAGTTTCACCGTTCTCACTGTAGAGAAACCTTTCCTAACCTGAAGATGAAACTTCTTTTCTTCCAACCTTAAAGGATGTCCACGAGTCCTCTGATATGACCTATTAGTGAACAATGCACCAGAGAGTTTATTGTATGGCCCATTAATATATTTGTATAAGGTTATCATAACCCCACGCGAACGTCGCTTCTCCAATGTAAACAGCCCTAACTTGTCTAATCTGCCTGCATATTCAAGCCCCTCCATTCCCCCTTATTAATTTAGTTGCCCTTTTCTGCTTCCATTTCCAAGATGTCCTTTTTGTATATGGGATTCCAAAACTGCACTGCATATTCCAAATGAGGCCTTACCAGTGCCTTGTAAAGAGGAAGAATAATATCTTTCTCTCTTGAATCTATTCCTCTCTTTATACAAGACAATATCTTGCTAGCTCTAGCCGTTGCTACCTGGCATTGTTTGCTACAGCTAAGTCTGTTATCTACCAGAACCCCCAAATCTTTTTCCATTACAGATGCAAAGTTATTTATGGTGTAAGTGGCACAGGGATTATTAAATCCCAAATGCATCACCTTACATTTATCAACATTGAATCTGCCATTCTACTGCCCATTTTGATAATCTATCTAGGTCTGCTTGCAACACTTGATCAAAGAGAAAAACATACTAGGGCACTGAAATGGTAAACTTGAGTAGGGAGGTGCTAGACTCAGAAAAACAAACTATACTATACAATACTAGAAAAAGAACTGGTCTGCAACACTCTAATAAACAATCTAGATGTAGTATGAAAAAGCTAAAAATCCTTTATTCAATCAAACAGGGATATATATTAAAAACACTTAAAAAACACACCATTTTCTTCTCTCAATGTAAACATAGTACAACTGCGTACAAAGGGTATTTGTGAAGGTATCTGTAAGTAAAAGAAAAGTAGTCACATAGTCTTATACAGTCAGACCAGTCAGCATCATGGGGGTTACCCTATTTACGACCGGAGACACAGTGCTAAGAAGAATGGTGAAATAAAAACGAGTACATCACACAGGACGCGTTTCGCTCCGTCCAACACCCGGGAGCTTTCTCAACTGCAGCCTATCTCTGTAACCTATTCCTTTAAATAGCGTTGCGCCGTGTGCGCGTGACATCACAAGAGAGAGACACTCTTGCCATTCTAACCAAACGATAGGCTGACTATATCATGTGGTCTCGAGAAAATCACATTGTTAACCCCTAATAACCCTGTCTGTTGGTCAACTGTCATAATTATGGCAGGAAATATAAAAGTTACAGCAACAATCAATGATATTCTATACATCACTCACAATCAAGTTAGTGCCACTTAAGTTGTGGACATATTACTCGTAAATGGGAAATCCTCTTGCAACACTTGCACATCATTTGAAGTTTCCAAAGCTCTGCATAGTTTAGTGTCATCGGCAAACACAGAGATCTTGCTCTCAATGCCCCCTTCTAAGTCATTTATAAATAGATTAAACAGAAGCGGCCCCAGTACAGAACCCTGGGCACTCCGTTTATACCTCTAGCCCACATAGATGTAGCTCCATTTACCACCACTCTCTGTTTGCGATCCAATAACCAAGTCTCTATCCATGCACAAATGTTTTCTTCAAGGCCAATAGTCCTCATTTTATACATTAGTCACCTGTGTGGCACAGTATCAAAAGCTTTCGCAAAATCCAAGTATACCACATCCACTGCTGTGCCTGAATCCAAATTCTTACTCACTTCTTCATAAAAACCAATTAAATTTGTCTGGCATGATCTATTATGATCTATGCATGGTTTCCCTCTCCCAATTCTGCCTCATAGGGATTTCTGAGCATGCTTGCCCTCTCAGAGAGACAGATACTCTGTCTGGGGGACTGAGCTTGAGCAAAACAAGTACTGTATTGAAGACATGCAGCAACAAAGTGCTGCTTACATGTATTCATTTTTAGATTAAAATGAGGCAAAGTAATGTTTACAGTGTACAATTCCTTTAAACTGAGAACCTTTTATTTCTGTACATGTATAGCCCATCCTACAGCTATACCTAATTCTCTTGCTTAAATGCAGATGATATCTTCATAGTCTGTATCTTTCTGGCTCAGCTGTAAATGCAGATGTTTACGGCTGTGTACAAACCATGCAATGTTTTGTCAAAATAAATTGCATGGTGTTTCGGCTGGCGGTGGCTGGTGTCCAATCATTCGTTGGGACAAATGGGGATTTCAGGAAACCACGGCCTATCGTGTGTCCCTCTAAAGAACTGTCAGCTGCAGCTTCTTTTGCCAGAGCATGGTGTTGACGTTTTTACCAATGATTTAATGCCGCTTCCAGACCATTGTTCTGGTATAAGATTTGTGCTGCTTGAAGAGGAGGCAACTTCTTCAGCAGGCCTTAGTGGAGATCTATCTTTATTGACATTGAGGAAAAGTATTGTTGACTTGGAGTTTGTAGGGGCTGCACCTAAAGATATGTTGGATATGTTTTTTTAGCAATTATGGATCTGGTTCGTTTTATTTGTGTGCACGCCTGTTCTTTTATTTTGCGGATATTTCTATGGAGCCCTAGAAACAGGCTCAGGGCTGTTTCCATCCTAACCATTGATGACAAGCGGTGAGTGACTTGGCTTTTATCTGTGTACGGCTTGGTAATAGACAGGGAGAATTTTGTGTCAAGAAGGGGCTGGGGCTCTACTGTGAATTTTTGTTATCCAGCATTCTTCTAAAGACTCATATTCATTGTATTTAACGATTTTCTGCCCCTCATGCTCCAATATTGTGGAGTTTTAGCTCACAGAATGCCTATTTAGCTTTGTCTAGTGACAGTGGCGTAACTTGGAATCACTGGGCCCCCCAGCACAATTAACCACAGTGGTTTTCTGGGAGGAGGCTACAGTGGTTGGCAAAAGAATTCGGCCTCCTTGAAGTTTTCCACATTTTGTCACATTACTGCCACAAACATGAATCAATTTTATTGGAATTCTATGTGAAAGACCAATCCAAAGTGGTGTACATGTGAGAAGTGGAACGAAAATCATACATGATTCCAAACATTTTTAACAAATCAATAACTGCAAAGTGGGTTGTGCGTAATTATTCAGCCCCCTTTGGTCTGAGTGCAGTCAGTTGCCCGTAGACATTGCCTGATGAGTGCTAATGACTAGAGTGCACCTGTGTGTAATCTAATGTCAGTACAAATACAGCTGCTCTGTGACGGCCTCAGAGCTTGTCTAAGAGAATCTTCGGAGCAACAACACCATGAAGTACAAAGAACATACCAGACAGGTCAGGGATAAAGTTATTGAGAAATTTTAAGCAGGCTTAGGCTACAAAAAGATTTCCAAAGCCTTGAACATCCCACGGAGCACTGTTCAAGCAATCATTCAGAAATGGATGGAGTATGGCACAGCTGTAAACCTACCAAGACAAGGCCGTCCACCTAAACTCACAGGCCGAACAAGGAGAGCACTGATCAGAAATGCAGTCAAGAGGCCCATGGTGACTCTGGACGAGCTGCAGGGATCTACAGCTCAGGTGGGGGAATCTGTCCATAGGTCAACTATTAGTCGTGCACTGCACAAAGTTGCCCTTTATGGAAGAGAGCCATTGTTAACAGAAAAGCATAAGAAGTCCCATTTGCAGTTTGCCACATGCCATGTGGGGGACACAGCAAACATGTGGAAGAAGGTGCTCTGGTCAGATGAGACCAAAATGGAACTTTTTGGCCAAAATGCAAAACGCTATGTGTGGCGAAAAACACTGCACATCACTCAGAACACACCATCCCCACTGTCAAATATGGTGGTGGCAGCATCATGCTCTAGGGTGCTTCTCTTCAGCAGGGACAGGGAAGCTGGTCAGAGTTGATGGGAAGATGGATGGAGCCAAATACAGGGCAATCTTGGAAGAAAACCTCTTGGTGTTAGCAAAAGACTTGAGACTGGGGCAGAGGTTCACCTTCCAGCAGGACAACGACCCTAAACATAAAGCCAGGGCAACAATGGAATGGTTTAAAACAAAATATATCCATGTGTTAGAATGGCCCAGTCAAAGTCCAGATCTAAATCCACTCTAGAATCTGTGGCAAGATCTAAAAACTGCTGTTCACAAACACTGTCCATGTAATCTGACTGAGCTGGGGCTATTTTGCAAAGAAGAATGGGCAAAGATGTGCAAAGCTGGTAGAGACATACCCTAAAAGACTGGCAGCTGTATTTTCAGCAAACGGTGGTTCTACAAAGTATTGACTCAGGGGGCAAAAAAAAAAATGTTTGGAATCATGTATGATTTTCGTTCCACTTCTCACGTGTACACCACTTTGTATTGGTCTTTCACGTGGAATTCCAATAAAATTGATTCATGTTTGTGGCAGTAATGTGACAAAATGTGGAAAACTTCAAGGGGGCCGAATTCTTTTGCCAACCACTGTAGCTTCCTCCCAGAAAACCACTCTTTGCCAAAAAAACATTCTTTTGCCAACCACTGTATATCTGTTATAGGAAAAATAGGAAGGTGGGGGTCCCCTTGGCTCCCAGGCCCCCCTGTGGTTGCTCCCCTGTCTAGTGGCGACCCCTATACACATTTAAACAAAAGCAATTCAGAGCGCACAGACGTCTGAGGAAGGTGTCGCACAGACACCAAAATGTCACGTGTTAAATAAAGGGATTTGAACATTTAAGACTGGAGTGCGCTCTGAATTGCTTTTGTTTGGATACTATTACCATTGGCTATGGTTTTTGGAGCAGCACCCAGCGATTTCAATTATACACTATAGGTGTGCGGGGGAACTATCTACTTCCCTATACACATTTGGCCATTGTTTTTGTGTATTGATAGAAATTTTCACTCACAGATGATGGTGGTGGTTCATCTTCCACAGGATCGTTTGTTTTTCGTTTTTTTTGAGGTTGTGTCATTAGTGTTTGAAATCCAACAGCCTCACAGGTCATATAGTTAAGCTGTGTACACACCATACAATATTCAGATCAGACAGACTTTGTGCGTGGCCCCAATTGGACCGAAATTTCTGTCATGTCCTATCCATTTTTTTTTGTCTGAATCTGGCTAAAGAATTTGTTGAAATGTTTGGTCACAATGGAAATTTTTAAGTGGAATTTCGGGCCAAGATATCCGGCTGCAAAATGAAGAGTGGCCCTTCCCTTCTCCTATCTGCCTGAAATGAAATGTGTGTGAAGTTCAGTGCAAATACATATGCTTTTAAGAAAAAATAGCATGTTTCCATCCAAATGACCTTACCCTTCCAATTCAGCATTTTCTCTGTCTATAAATAAATGTTTCCAAAATACTGACTTCCTGTTTGCAGGACCCCTAATAGAGACCGTTATGGTCTTGCCATTGACCCAGCGCCTGGGTTGATTCAGTTACTCAGTAGAGATTTGAGCATGTTTGACCCATCCAACAGCCAATCAGTAGAAATAACTGTTTGGAACATTCCAAGGAAGTGGTGCATCCTGGGAAGGACTGTTAGAACCTGAAATGGCAGCTCACTAATGTCAACAGTAGGGAATAGCAAGGGGTATAAATTTTAACTGATTTTTCAAAATCAAAGATATGTAGAACAATTGGTGTGCATAATCCAAACTAAGAATTTTAAAAATAACGATTTTTCCCCCTGAACTTTCCCTTTAAGTCTATTGTCCACAGTAACTCCCAAGTCCTTCTCTATAAAGTCTAGTTTTATTAAGTGCCAACATTTACATTAAATGTAAACCAGCTTTTAATACTAAAGATGCTTCCTGTTAAATTGGTTCATGGTTGTTACCATTCTTGCTAGGTTAGGCAACATGCATATACATGCTTAGTGGATCAAAGTACTTAGTGACAGATGCATGATATGTATTTTGCATGTAATGCTGGCTGTATACTACAGTATACACACATGTCCTTTAGAAAACTATATGGCCCGATCACTTTGCGAGTGACATTGCATTCGTGAGGCCGATCACATACCATGAGGGAACATCAGAAGGAAGGGACTGCTGCTGCACCAATGTTGCAAACAATTTGATGTTAATGTTGGACCGAACGCTGTATGACCAGCATAAGAGCTAGGCCCCACTTGAACATACAGGAGAATGCACAATCGCAATGTTGTGTGCTTCCGTGTGCAGGCACTGTGCTTCTGCAATTGGACCCTATCTGACCTCCTGCGATACGGACCAAAAATGGTGATCGCATGTAGTGTGGCTAGTCCCATAGACTACTACATTCCTACTAGCGTAATCGGATCACGATCCAAAACATGCTAGTGGGGCCTAGCCTTATACAATGGAACCAAAAAAGTAACTATATAACTTGCCTAACAAACAGCATTGATCTTTGACTGCAACATAATGTTATTAGAGAGATTTATTTGGGGGTAAATATTGCCTATAGGAAATCAAATTCTTTCTTGCAGAAACTAGCATAGCAGTGCATCTAACCAGTAGTCTTTGTGCTTATGCTGCTGGCTCAATTCCAAAAGGTGTATTCTCAATAGCAGCTTAATTAGTTGGCGGGCCGGACGATTGATCATATCTGTTATTCATAGCCAATTGTTTGGTTTTGATTAAACGCATGAAAAGTTAAAATAAAATAAAAAAATCTGCACACTTTTATTAAAGGACCAAAAGTAGTACACACATGCAGTTTAAAAAAGGATTAAAAATCAATGCACATAGGAGGTGGGTCCTGTATTTCAATTAAAATGTCATTACAGATTGGAAAACTCATGTCATAGACGTAGAAGGAGGGAGGGAAATGTGCTTTATGGGTGCAGCATGCTTTAAGAGGATGTGACTCATTGGCACCTCTTTTTTTAATTAAATTGTCACTGGAATGTACTAGCTTGCTGGTTTATTGGAAAGATCAGCGATTAACGGCCTATAAGAAAAAAACCAAATAAAAACAGGTATTTGTTGTTGTTGTTATTGTAGTATGTTTTGCTGATTAGTACATTTGGCCAAAGCCCTCAAAAAGTTTTTGCCTCCCTTTATTTATGCGGCCTGATATGTTTGTTGTTTTCAGTTTAGCTGCAAATACCATATGTTCATGATTAAGACCAAAGAGCTTTCTAAGACAACAGAGTAAAAACCCAAGAATAAAGTGTCAAATCAGCAAGACCTGATGAAGTGGGTTTGGACCCTCGAAACATTGTGTTGAGTGGTTTCCAATAAACTCCAAAACTCCAATAAACTTCAATATATCTTGCTGATTTGGCCCATTCCCTTGGAAGTAGGGATACCAGACGTCTGCACCCGGGTAGGCAGTGTGCATATGGACTGTTCTTGTGCAAGAATAAAGTGTACCTTATTTAAAGGGCATGTTCATACTCAATACAAAAAACTGGTGACGTCTGTTCTCTGCCTGCAACCCCAACTGCTATTTTTACCAGTTTATTATATGCATTTGTTTCTAGATATTTAAAGGGCAACTAAAGCCACAGAACAAAACTGAACCAGAAGTCAGAACACCTTGATATAAAACCAGTAATCTGTGTCTAACCTCTCATTTTGATACAGGCGCCGGGAAATTTACCTAAATAACATATGGTTTGTGCTTTACATTTCAGCATTCTAGTATCAGACAGTTTGGTCAACGACCATTCTGTTCTGCACATGCTCAGTCCTTTGCTATGGCACAAACTTGTTACAGTTGGTCACACCCATTAATAATATCTAGCCAATCCTTTTACAGGACAGATAAAGCAAGGAAGCATGTGACTGAGGTCAGGAGGTGTGGTCTGACACTGCACATACACACAGATACTTCATCCAGTTCTTAACATGCTTTGATTTACTTTAACAGAGTTTACTAAAGTGGCATTTAATAGTTTATTGGTGTTTTTAGGGGGGTTGTTTTCAGATTCTGGAGCATAAAAAATTGGGTTTAGTTCTCCTTTAATGATAATTTATATTCCTTTCTGGCAAAGGAATCTGCCTCTTCCCTCTGCTCAGTGAGCTTTATACAAGTTTTAGCATGTGCAGAGGAGGCAACGGGTAAAACAGCAGTCAATCATTGGTTGTGATGTCAGTTGTCGCACCCTTGATTGACTGCATGAAGGGGGGGCAGTTTACTCAGACAGAATGTAGGCATGAATTATCCTTAAAGCGTATGTACACTGGAGCATTGTTTTTTTTAAACTGCCCATTAGTGGAAACTATAATTCATCCCAACTATCACTGTATTGTTTTTTTGTTGATCTGCCCCCAATTTTATTAGATATCCAAACTGAAACATCTTACATTTTAGCATTTCTGTAAGCAGTTTTGCTGTAGCTGGAATGGTTTGACAGTTGGTGTACTGTATGCAGTTTTGACAGTTGGTATGTAGGGAAAAATGTCAGGTCAGTGGTCAGAGCCTGAGCAAAACAAGTATTGAAGGCATGCAGCAACGCACACACCTCAAAGTAAGTGCTACTTGCATGTATTTATAGATTAAGATGACGCAAAGTAATTTTTTTCAGTATACACTTTATATATCTGGTTAAAATACCGTACAGATAATAATGTGCTGAATATATCGGTTGGGGGCAGAAAACAAACAATTGACCAGTTTTTTGTTTTAAGGATGGACATGCCCTTTAAGATGTTTAGATGGTGTTTTTTCAAGGAAAACTAAAGTAAAAAAGTTTGGTCCGTACCCGCCTATTGATCACTGCTTAGCGATCTAAGCATAGGTTCCTTTCCTCTTCCTTGTCCTCCATTTCTGTATAGATCATTAGAATAAAGCACTTCCAGCTGAGGAGGACCACAAGAAAAATTAATTTTTCAAGGTAAGTCGTAGCTTCATAAAATTATAAATAAAGCTGTTTTTTGGCAGGGAATCGCCGGAACACCAATTTTACACGTTTAGTTCTCCTTTCTGCAGCCTCTGCATTGTGCAAATGTAATTGCCTACTCCCATACAATTAACATATTTGTGGCAAGTGCTCATGTGAAATACACCCAGTGTTTTGTACAGGCTTGTTTTTAGTATAGCAAACTGCTTTCTCAGTGGATGCTTTATATCTGCCAAACTGTTACTTTCATAACTACAGGTCTGATGACATCAGCTAATTATTGACAGTAACGGGGCAATGCACTGAGAGGCTCTATTGACTTCCTGATGATATGTGCAGATATCGGCCAAATGCTGCTAACCATTGAGATATTGAGATTGTCTCCATTGAGATTGAGACATTTAAAGGGCATGTCCACCCCCAAAACTATAACCCCCCCCCCCAGTAATGGCCCCATATGGTTCTCCTATAGTAGTCCCCCCAAAGTCCCAAAAACTGCCCACCAGGAGGATAGCAGAGTCCATATAGGACTCTGCCTCCTGTCTCGCCTCCGGGGGAAGTTTGGCATGCGTACTGCAGCCCTCCTCCCCCCTCCCTCCCGTTTTGCGATCCCTCCCCCTAACATATAACCCCTTGCCCATATATTAGTATTTCTCCCCCCAGCCCCAACCACTAAAAAATAATTTTAAGAAAGACCCCCGAACTGACGCGGCTGCCGGTCCCGCCCCCTGCTTGCAGTGTCTTGCAAGCAGAAGGCCGGGCCAGGCGTCGGAGGAGAGAGGGAAGGTAAGTAAACATCGTGGCACTTTCTTAAATTTATTTTATAGCGGTTGGGGATGGGGGAAGATATACTATTATAGGGCAAAAGTTTATTTTAAGGGTGGACATGCCCTTTAACTCCAGCAATTACCTGTCTTTTAAAAGTCGCACAATGATTTGGCTGTATCTGTATATAACATCACCAACTTAATATACAGTGTAACGTTCCGAGGTCCTTGCATCAGGGAATGAGAGGTGTAAGGACCTCGGTGACTTCTCAACATATACCAAGTTGGTGATGATCAAAAGTGTGGTTCCAGGAGACCCAGCCACATGTGAGACCAGAGTGGTAGACATCTGTGTAGGGGTTCTGGGGATAACGGTTAGTGGTGGGGGAAACCGATCAGGTAGTGTTAAGTAAGCTTACTTTGCTCCATTCTTCAGACTCGATTTGCACTTCTCTATAGCAGACATCACGACACTGGACACTTTTATTAGCACTGGACACTTTACATCTATCACAGTAAAACAGATTATTCTCTTATTTATTTATTGTCTTTTATGGAATATTGATTGTATCAATATGTTTTTATAATTGTGGTATACACCTATTTCTTCTGGACTTACTATATTAAATTAACCAAATTTTTACACTGTTGGGCCTCCATCAGTTGCAAGAAGTGGTCTTTGTTGGTAGATGCCCCAAATGATTGCTATGCTCAAGTAATAGAAGAGGTTGGTGTGGATATGTATTGTCAAATTATGGGCATTTACCAATAGGAATCCATCAAAAATGCATAGGTAATGCTAAATAAGTTAACTAACGGTCAGTGAATGTGGTACACTTGGCACTGTTTTTCTTCTGAAAATGCCTGTTTGCATTTGGGCCCTTTAGCATGAAGCTGAAATGCGTTTGGGGATTGCGGGCGAAATCTCCCGTGTGTACCAACCTTAACCAATTTCAGTTTTTTATATATTGTTTAAGGGGTAAATATACTCTAAATGTAACTTTTTAAAAATGGAAAGTACCTGGGGCAGGTAGGACTGATTATTTCTACCTCACAATATCATTTTGTTAAGGAGTTCCAGCACTTACAGTTTTTATTTGCCAGGTTAGTCCTTACACTGGGAATTTTTTTTTTTTTTAAATTTCCCATTACTGGAAACTATAATTTTTCCCAACTCTCATTGTACTATTTGTTTGTTGATCTGTCCACTATTTCTTTTACATTTCAGCTGTCATTCAAGTGCCTTAATATCATAAACTCTTCTGTTATGAATAGTTTTGCTGTTGCTGGAATGGTGATAGTTGGTACGGGAATGGCATGGTGGGAAATTCCCTCTTCCAATGCTGCCTCATTGGGATTACTGTGCGTGCTTGCCCTCACAGAGAGTCGTATAGACTGGCAGGGGGACTTAGGGGCTGAACTTGAGCAAAACAAGTCCTGTATTGAAGTTATGCAGCAACACAAACACATCTGAGTAAATGCTGATTACATGTATTCATTTATAGATTGAATTTAGGAAAAGTAATTTTTTCAGTGTACAATTCCTTTAACTAATCCTTTATTAAAGATAGTGCTGAACCCAGGAGGAAGTCTGGCAGAATCCGCATTCGGTCTGATGCTCCTCACAGAAACAATATTGTGAGGTAGGAAGTACCAGTCCAATAGCCCTGTCCCCAAGTGCTTTTTATTTTAACTGTATTTTTGAAAAAACTTTATACACTCAATAGTTATCCAGGTTTAGCAAAGGGCAGATTTGAAGATGGTGCCCCAGGGAGGCATGTTATATTCTGGTGACCTCTTTGTCTGTATTAAATTTGGAAAATAATAATTGCTGTTGCCATATAGGGCAATGTTTAGCTATTCCAGTAAGGCACATAAGATCATTGTACATGGCATACAATGCTCTACCTTCTAAATGCAAATGAGGGACCCCAGTTGACAACGCTGTATGAGATGCAATTTTCTGAGTACTACGAAATTTCTCCCCTCTAATCAATGATAAATGTTTTTTATGACTTTTCTACACACCATTAATCATTTTATTACAATCATTAAACTTCTTTACACTAGTGCTATAACACGTTGGCTCAAAAATGAGAGGTATATACTTAACTGAAACTCACAGAACTTATATACATGGGATTTCATACACTGCAGTACATGCAAAATTTAAAGGAGAAAACTGTATCTGCTTTAATGTCTCTTTAAGAAATCTTCCTATCTCCATTTTATGTCAATGTTTAAATTTATTATCTAAGGATTAGATGATAGCAAAGAGCTTTGGTGCAAACTGAAACCTCTGTGAAATCAACGTTGTCTGTAATTACCCAGAATCCCTTAACATCTCCGTCTCTATGGCTACCATGTGACATGTCTCACTAAGTCATTGACTGCTCAGTCAGCATGGATCACTTTGCTTTTTCCACTCCACAAATTGTACTCATCTGCTGAGGGAAAAACATAAGTGAGACCTGAAGCATCTTGTCTTCCCTTTTCAGAGCGGCAGCCCAATGGAGCCAGAGTGGGTGCGAGAACCGAAAACATATTTATTCAGCATTTTTCATCTAAATAAATGAAGAATATTGGAGAATAAGAATATAAGAACTGGGTGTTTGAAAAGTTCTTTTTTTTTTTTTTCCTTCTCCTCCTCCTTTGTAAGCAAGTCTACATCCATATAGACTTTTTCGTATTTTCCACTTTTGAGAATGTATACCGATGGAGGGGACTGAAGTTTTAATAAGCATGCGTGTGGACCCTAGTTTTCATGTTCGTTACAGGTAAGAGGTTTTATTTTATAGCTTAGTTGCTAGTGTCGTGCAAAGTAAGCGAGCTTGGTATTGTTTTATATAGTTTTATTTATAAGGCACCACTTGGGTAGTGCTGTACATGATAAAATGCAGAGTATACAATCGGGAATAAATGCAAGTAATTATGCAGATAAATAAAAAGTTTAAAAGTTTCCTACATAGGTTAAGAATACATATATTTAAGTCATGGATAAATTGATAGAAGTGTGGCATATTAGGAATGAGAATCCTGCCCCGAAGAGCTTACAATCTAGGTGGGTGGGACAACATACAGATACAAGTCGGGGGATGTGTACAAAGTGCTTGAGACGGCTATAGGTCATTTATTGTGCTGGTGCTCAGAAAGGTAAGCTTTAATAAATGTCACCTGGCGAAGTTAGTGAGGGAGAGAGTTCCAAAGGTAGACAACAGCAAGAGAGAATCGTGTAAAGGTGGGAGGAGGCAGAGTTAGTTGGGGGTTTGTGGAGAAGATATCCTTGTGAGGGAAGGAGTGCACGGCCAGGAAGATATGGGGCCAAGAGTGAAGATAGATTGGGGGTGCAGCAGAGGGAAGAGTTTTTCTTTTTTTTAGATATATGAACAAGCCATGTACATACTAGAAAAGATTCCACTGTATAGAAATGAAAGATTAGTTTGACTTCATAGACATTTCCTTAGCCTTGTTTTAGTTAAACAAAAATGGATCTCTTACACACTCCCGCAGTTGGCTTCTGTTGCTTGTCAGTCTGCCTTGTGACCCAGTACCAACAAATCTAATGCAGATAGAGAGCACTTTAGAATTGAGTTGTCTGTCTGTTCTGTGCTCTTTTCTTTATTCATTTTCTTATGTTAAACCCTTGAAACTGGCAAGAAATCTGATTGAATGGCCCATTGAAGGCCAGTCAAAATTTACCAACCGGTCCAATGGAACTGTAGTTTGATTTGGAATAGTTTGAACAAAAACATAAAGTCTGGTGCACCAGTTATTTTTCCTGCCAATTATTTTGTGACCATCTTTACAACCATAATTTCAATTGGGCCAAGCAGTTATCTGAATGTTGTGGGAACATGGGAAGTTAAGAACTAGGTATAAGGCCAGCATTAGAGCAGCAAAACAAATTTTAAATTCTATTTTTTTTATAGAAAAATCTAAAATTTAGTAATCTATTAGCAGTTTATCTGTGGGCTCAATAGAAAAGGCTGCACTTTTCTGTAGGTGGTATGATTATATAAGGGTCAGTGTTGTGCTGTAGCGATAAACTTTGCATTTCACCAGCAACAACTGATTCTATTGCCGCAGCCAAAATTGGTCACCACAAGCAATGTAGACATTTCTCTGTTTAATACCATGAAAATGTCACCTGGCTGGTTCCAGCCTAAATTAAATTGTATTTATTACCACCGATTTGCATTTACTTTTGCAGTAGGTATGTATTTAAGAACAGCCTTAAAAAGACAGTTTTACTCTTAAGTACACCTCCTCGTCTAATAGATTGAACCCAGCGGTGGTAACCTAATGGTTAGGTCCTCACCCTGGTTACCAAAGTCTGTCTTCCTGCCTCCATGACATGGGAATGCGCCTTCCAGGGTGCGTCTTTCATTTCATGAGCAGTTTGGGGTAAGATTATCCTTTAAATAGCTAGTACAGTTGTTTGCTAAGGAAATTTAGATGCAACATACATTTTTTTTCTCACTTATAACTCCTAAATTAAAAATGCAAACAATGTATTATTTGCCCTTTTAAGTGTCTTCTTTACAGAAATGCAGCATTTACATCCTTTATCCCAGAAGCAGTTAGAAACAATATCTACTATTATGCTTTGGATAAGAGATCTGCTTGGGTTCAAATCTTCAAACTCGCAAAAAAACTCTCATCTCAATCTACTGTAGGCTCTGTACCTGACGTGCAAAAGTAGGCATGCAACCTGACCTGAACCAAGCTCAGCCTGAATTTATGCAGGGTCATTTATATTTTAGCTTTACTTCTCCTTAAGCAATTGCAATATTATCGGGCATTCCAGTCAGGCATAATAAATGAAAAACAAACCTGGCAAACATTAGATCTTTGGGTGTTGTCCTCCTGCTTCTCACAATGGATGCTTTTTCATCTTGCTCTACCATGCCCGTTACACACTGCTGCCTCTGTTCTGTAATATTATACACGTCTGTTATATTAGACTGCACTCACACTGCCTAGTGCTGGGTATAAAACTAACATTTCTCTTGCATAGATTACGCTTTTGTTAGCTAACACAAGCACAAACCTTGATTTAAAAATAAGAGTGTGATTTGTATTTTAATATTGAAATAACAATGGCTGTTTAGTTTGAGAGAGTAAAAACCATGATATTGGTTTAAATGAAACTACCTATAGTATGTATTCTTCTTGCAAGGACCCCTTTTATGTTTGCTAATTATGAGTATTTGTTGGCTTTTTGCATATATTAAAAGGCTGGTCTTGCTAGGTTCACACATGTAATTATATTCATTTTAAAATTAAGCTGGAAAACATGAACAGGTGCACCCTAAACCTGTACTAGCCATGCACTGCTATTGCATATTGCAGCATTTACACCCACCCAAACAACCATCTTGATGGGGATGTGCAGCCAGGTAAGCGCACATGTGCCGATCGCATCAGCTCTATCTAGTTAAGAGAGTTGTTTCGGTTTGACAATAACTTTTCATCTATACTGATCCACCGCAATGCAATGGCGGAAGATTGTCAGCATCATGGAGGGCCAGTTTTTTTTTTTTTTAGATTGTTTAGCAATATATGACCAATCTTTAATGTGTAGGGGCACCTTTGATGTGCCTGCCATGCAGTACAGTATGTGTTATGTGGCTTAAAAGGTAATCTGTGTCTCCTTACATCCAGTATTTAGAACTTTTGGTTTTGCAATTCTTCGCTGAGTTTATTGCATCACTAGCTATAACATGGAAACCTTTTTTTTTTCTTGTGGCTGCAGTGTCATGGTTTTCCTTAAGAGCATGTAAATACAGTAGCCTGAAACAGTAGAGATCATCCCTCCACAACTTCTGTACTGATCCATGTCCTAAGAAAATCTTTGCCCGAGGTCAGTGTTCCAGGCCACAAAAGCCACACAAAGGGCTAGACAAGGATTCAGCAGCTATCTTTTTCGTTATGAGTGGGGACCACTACCTATTGGCTTGTACAACAGCCCTGGAACTCTTAGCTCTTTCATAAAACACCTTTAGAATATCTTTTGTAGATATTGAGTGAAAAGGTATTAGCAAGGGATGGTGGGTTTATAAGTCTGGAATTAGACACACAGTGATTAGGAATTTATCCTCCTTCTGCCACAATAAAGCAGTAATTTTTACTTGAGTAGTTTAGGTGACCTAAGATTATCCTGGTCAACATTAACATTTTGCCTCAATAAACCTAAAACAGACCTTCACTGGCACCATTACCTTGATGATAGAACATACATTGCAGACTACTGACTTCCTCTGGTAAAGAAACTTTTAAATACCGTACTCCATATCTAGACTATATACTGACTTCCTTTCGTTAGATAACCTTGGAATACTCCATATACAATAATTCTGCTCGCACTGTGGGCACTATTGACTGTTTAGTTGCAGCTGCTGCCTAGATTAGGCAACGAAAGAGAATGCTGTTATGAGTACAAATAATCAGCAGTCAATTAAACAAAGCAAACCCACTTTGTCTGCACCACAGCCAATAAATGGTAAAGAATCTTGTTTTCTTTATTGCTTTTTACCGTTAAACATTTTGCAAAATGTGTGTATTTGCAATATGCCTCAATTATGTAAATGAAGAAAAAAACTGTTCACCCTGTCTGAGACAATTAGGTTTATAAAACCTGAAGGGGCTTCAGTCTGTATGGCATACATATAAAAAGGCCACAATGTATTTAACAGTCGGTGAACCACACAGTACAAGTTACCCATTGAGTTCACTTTCAGCATGATTAATAATAATAATATAAATAAATCTAAATAAGCATTGTATCAATTATCATCAACTGTTAGAGTAATTATTTCTGTCTGTTACCATGTGGTGGGCAAGGCAGACAGCCAGGAAGAAGATTATCTAGGATTACCTATGTTATTTTAATCTTAATCCAATTCCCGATGGCAATGCATACATTTCAAAGCATTCATTCCTTTAGTTTTTGCACAACAGCCATGGATCTGAATTGCTTGTTTTTGTTCATTAATGCAAGAAACTATACTTGATTCAAATCACATCTACAACTGTTATGAGTTCCTTTCAGGACTTCTTCTATTTTATCTTTTCTTACTTCTACCAAGAATGTCCATCATGTCGTTATGCTTAGGTTGTGGAAAATCGCCCAGGTAGTGGACTTTGTATTCTGTTTAATTTGTTGTCTTTTTTTTTGTGTTGTAAATGATTGTCCTGTAACTGTATAAATTGTAAATTGGAATTAGACAAGTAGTTAAATTCAGTGCAAATATATTTGTTTTATGGCTGTATTTAATGTGTGCATTATGTATGCAACAATGCATTACTATAGAATAATTAAAACAAACAATGTATAATGCCAGGAGTGCATTTAGATATTTTTGTAATGAAAGGAGCATGAACCATTTATTTTAATTTATTTTAGTCCAGACCTGCTTACCATTATAATTATACCAGGGGGGAAAAACATATAAAAAGCAGATTAATCATATCACACACAACATTATTATATTACTGCATTAGATGCTTAAACCAATCGGTAGTAAATGCTTTTATCAAAAGGAAGGGCCTGGTTTAATTATAAATTGCATTGCAGGTAAAATGTTGTTTGAAGATACAGACACGGATAATAGTTATAATAGTAATAGTTATGCTTTGTACAACTTTGAGCTGTTTGCAGATGTTGAACTAAGCATTCAAATGTGCTCGTCCTTTAAAAAAAGAACTGAAACATTTCACGATAGAAAGGCAAAGATATTTCATATTTAAGTAACAGTATTTCCTGACCCTGGAAATCTGAACAGCATTCTAGAAGTGTAATTCATAATGTTCAATATACTCAGTTTGGGCCTTGGCACATACAATGACAACTTGCCAGTCTCTTTGAAGGTGCTCCCTCTATCAGCCCCCTACCTTGGGACTGCACGCTCTAGCACATGCAAAACATTGAACTGAGGTGCACACTTTCTCTTTGGATATAACTGTTTATTAGTGAATCACCAGTTAAATTTTTTGCTTATGCTATATCATAATGTTACAGTGCAGATCTTTATGTTGTTTGTATGTGTCATTTTTATTATGAAGAGTTTTGTCATCCATAAAGCTCGATATCTTCACATCATTGCAATTAACTTACTTTAGTATCATAATCTGTATATAAATGCTGAAGTATCCCAAGGATTAGACTATGCATATAGGGTTTTTATGAGGCATTATAAAAATTCCCCACCCAGTGGTTGTTTCTTAAGGTTGGTATTGGATTTCATATTAGCCAAAGCAGGTTGATTTTTTTTTTCACTAAATGTAGCAAAGAACTAGAAAACTTCAGTTTTGGTCAAATACTCCGTCATAGATATAATGTGCAAAATATCCACACAATGGAGTATTTTAAGGACTTTTTAAATTGAAAATACTGCCTGTCCTGATTACTTGTATGGAACTCTGGGTGATGGTTTGTGTAACTTCTGGTTATTATATAATGTGTTTTGGTCCTATGCTCCATTTTCTTGAATGCTGATTGGTTGGTTTAATTACTGCTTTTTATTTATTCATGCATTTTAAGTAATGTCAGTGGATATCCCTGCTATGGTGGAGAAACATCATTAATCATTCATACCTCCAAACAAATTCAGTTTTAACCCTTTGAATGGGTAATATTCTGCACACCAGTTTGATAGTATTGATATGTTCTGCCAACAAGTGTATATGCATGGCAACTTATGTGTATGTTAAAATATGTGACTCTTTATTCTGCTTTAAGAATGGAGGCATCATGTCTGGAGCTAGCCTTGGAAGGAGAGCGCTTGTGCAAGGCTGGAGATTGCCGGGCAGGAGTATCTTTCTTTGAGGCAGCTGTGCAAGTAGGAACAGAAGATCTAAAAACCCTGAGTGCCATATACAGTCAGTTGGGCAATGCCTATTTTTACTTGCATGAATACAACAAAGCTTTGGAATACCATCACCATGACCTGACATTAGCAAGGTAATTATTACCCCAATGCAACTAAATGTGGTTTCCTTTGCACAGAATTATATGCTGAACATGTATAGACTGTAATTGCACTGCACTGTTTTCAATCCATTGATAAGTAAATTCATTTGGATAATTTTAATACACTATTCCTTAGCTAATTTAACTGTTATTCTTGTACACGGGATTTTGGAATTGGTAAATAAGTCAGACTCCTCGGGTTATGGTATAGTAATGGACATTAATGTTGATTGAAAGAAAACAACATTTTATCATTGCCAAAGCAAAATATTGAAGACCAAAACATACCAAATAACTGTCTAGGACACTAGTGAACTACATACTGGCCATCCAAGCCTGAAACGTCCAACATAAACATGGACGTTACACTACTTAAAGGGCATGTTCACTCTTAAAACAAAAAAAAATGGTAAATTGTCAGTTACCTGCCCCCAAATGATATATTTTATATTTTATTACCTGCCTTACAAAATAAATACTTTTGGATTATTGTTGGCCCCATTCTGGCAGTATAAGCTTAATGTAGTGAAACAAGGCTGTGACAACTGTCATCACAACCAATGATTGACTGCTGTTTCACCTGCTCTCCCCTCTGCACATGCTCAAGCATATTAAAAGCTCTTTGAGTATATGGACGAGGAAGATACATTTGCCAGAATGGAATAGAACTTCTCATTAAATATCTGGTTACAAATGCATGTAATATACTAAGAAAAATAGCAGATGGCGGAGAAGTCGCAAGTTTTTTGTTTTAAGGATGAACATATTCATTTGTCATAGTTGGTATTTGGTGCATTGTTGCTGAATCTATCCCCAGGTAACCAGTAGTTGTTTTCGACTGCTGCTCTGCTTCTACAGTATTGCTAAATTTTGCAGTGTAAACACTACTGTAAAACTGCCCGTTATATTTTCTTTTCAGACTAAGAAACTGATGCAGTAACAGGTACAAAAGTTTGCCCTTACACACTCGCAATGTAATGGGAGATCATTCAGATGGCCATGTTAATCAGATGGCTGAAGATACCATGGCTGATGGCAGTATTTTAGTTTGCTGTGGGATCAAATGATTTTTTTTCTTGCACACATAATGTTTGATCCATGATTTGCCTTTTATGGCCCATTTGTGTACCTATCTGTAAGCTGTAAGGCTGGGTACACATGGGCAGATTTTGTGGCCCAATCGACCGATACCTCCGTGTATTGGTTGATTGGGTTGGAAAAATCTGTGCCACTTTCGGCCGCAGCCGCGACCAATGTCTCCTCCGGATTGGACGAAATGTTGGTAAATCACGACCGATCGTGCGGTTCCCTATGGGACCCATGAACTGTTGCCCGTGGCCACTATTGACTGACAGACATTTATCCTGGCCGAGTGCTCGCTTGGGACAAATAGTCCCTTCGTGTGTACCCACCCTAATAACATCTAATGGTTATACATGGAACATAGGAGTTGCTGCCTGGGATCATAAAACTCAATATTTTTTTTTTTCTAGGACAATTGGAGATCGACTGGGGGAAGCCAAAGCCAGTGGGAATCTTGGCAATACACTGAAGGTCTTGGGTAATTTTGATGAGGCAATTTTGTGTTGTGAGCGTCATTTGGAAATTTCACGGGAGCTGTATGATAGGGTAAGTGCTGATTTCTTCATGCCTTAATGGGGAACTAAATTCAAATAAAGTTCAGGGGATTCCTCGTGCAATTAAGATCTAAACCACTATATATTTGTATCTTTAAAGGATATATAAATGTAGTTTCTCTATGGGGGTGTAAATGTGCGCAATTTATATGCATATAAAATGGTTATAATGGTTAACTGTCAAACTCTTATGATTATTTATAAAAAGCTGGGTTTTTTTTGTTAATCTACCAGATAGGCGAGGCCAGGGCTCTATACAACCTTGGGAACGTGTTCCATTCCCAGGGCAAGAGTCTTGCTTGTACCGGAACACGAGACCCTGGAGAGTTCCCAGAGGAGGTGAAATTTGCATTGCAGAAGGCTGTGGATTATTATGAGTAAGTATTTCGCAGGACTGCTGTGGACCTCATCTTACTACTCGAGACCTATCCTATAAAATTAAAATTTATATTTTCCTTTTTATAGAGCTAATCTATCCATTGTAACAGATCTAGGGGACAGAGCAGCTCAGGGACGTGCTTATGGAAACCTTGGAAATACTCATTATTTACTTGGAAACTTCCGAAAGGCTGTCTCTTCTCATGAGCAGGTACTATATTCAATGTGGAGCCAAATGCAACAGAATAAAATGATCATTATTTACACACTGTATTTAAAAATATATATGAAATTCTACCTGTTTTCCAGCTAATTCAAACCTTTTTAAGATTAAAAACAAATCTTAAAGGAACCCTGAACAGTTTTGTGCCTGGCCTAAATGGGATTTGCACCAGTGTTTGCATAACTTTATGGTTACTTTGTACAGGTGATAAGTACATGTGAGATTTTCCTCTACTCCTTGAGCTTGGGTTGTTCTTTATAGGAGGATGAAAACTTTTTTTAATCCTAATGTGAAAGCTTTTCTCCCCAGAACACCTATATATTTGAGTGCCAGACAGTTTTGCAAGTTGTCTACCCTTTTTTGCCAGAAGAATTTTCAGGATTTTGCACTCCTATGGTTTAAACTAATTTTACAGTAGGAAACCCCCCAGTAAATTAGGAATATTATACATTGTTTTTTTCAGCACAAAGTGTACTTTAGCATGGTATCAAACATTTTTAACTTTTCTGGAGATTTAATTGGAATTATGGGTAAAATATGTAAAACAATTAAAAAATTAGCAATTTTTCACAGAGGTTTCCCGTTTTTACTTACAGTTATCTTAAGGTTACGCACAAAAATCTTACTGTTTCTAAAAGTTCTGATACTCCGAGTACAACGATACCAGATATATGTAGGTACCCCGACTTTTCCTGTACAGGAGACGCCCACAAACTAAAACTGCACCTTCAAGAAATATTACACCAAATTAAAATGTATAACCACTACTGACAGCTAACATAGAATATCTACCAAATTAACTAAAATATCCCCACAATGAGATATTTTTAGAAACTACACACCCGCAGGATATTATGAGTGAGGTAAGTTTCGATCAAAATGCGATACCCGACGCAGCTCTTCGTCAAATTGTTATTTTCTCACATTTTCCTTTTTTTCCTCAACTGTAAAATCAGAGACAAATCAAATGCGAATTTCAGCTAAAACTGTGGAGGAAAGTTCAAACCATCTCAAATATGAAAGCTCAATCCCTCCCGAATAAACGTGTATGGCACATTCATGGGTGTACCCAGAGACATGGCTACCAACTAACCCAAGTGGACTAATGCCAATGGCAGTGCCAGTAAAAAAAATTTAGCCATCTCTATATTTGAACATTCTGCAGTTTTTTTACACTAAACACCCCTGTAGCTTGGAAATACCCCCCAGAAACTATATTATTTTTGGAATGTAGACACCTTCAGCAACATGCGCTGTAATTCTTTCATTCATACCACGATGGGTATAGGTGCAGCCTTCGTAGAGTTCGTCACTTTCGCAGATTTTCTGAAAAAATTAACAAGAACAACTTTCAAAGTAGAAATCATGCCAAAACCCATGGAAGTAAAAAAAGTTTCTAAATATCATCCCCCCAAATGTCCTGAATCAACAGTATGCCATATGTGTGTTTACACACGCGGACCTGGAAGCGAAAAGCCCACAAGTGAGACAATGCACGATGGCTCAGAACAGCGAAAATATTTAGCCAATTCCGAATTCGGACAGTCTGCATTTTTTTTCCCAAAACACCCCCCGTAACTTAGAAATAACCCCCACAAACCATATATCCCTGAATCACACACCTTCAGCTATGTAACACTGTAGTTTGTTCATTCATACCATCAAATTGCCTCCCCCGAATAAAACGGTATGCCACATTCATGGGTGTACCCAGAGACATGGCTACCAACTAACCCAAAGTGGGACTAATGCCAAATGGCAGTGACAGTAAAAAAATTTAGCCATCTCTATTTGAACATTCTGCAGTTTTTTTACACTAAACACCCCTGTAGCTTGGAAATACCCCCAGAAACTATATATTTTTGGAATGTAGACACCTCAGTCACAACATCGCGCTGTAATTCTTTCATTCAATACCATCGATTGGTATAGGTGCAGCTCTCGTAGAAGTTCGTCACTTTCGCAGATTTTTCTGAAAAAATTAACAAGAACAACTTTCAAAGGTAGAAATCATGCCAAAACCCAATGGAATGTAAAAAAAGTTACTAAATATCAATCTCCCAAATGTCCCTGATCAAACATATGCCATATGTGTGTGTACACACGCGGACGTGGAAGCGAAAAGCCACAAGTGAAGACAATGCACGATGGCTCAGAAACAGCGAAAATATTTAGCCAATTCCGAATTCGGACAGTCGCAGTTTTTTTCCACAAAACACCCCCGTACCTTAGAAATAAAACCCCCACAAACTATATATTCCTGAAATCTACACACCTTCAGCTATGTAACACTGTAGTTTGTTCATTCATACCATCATTGGTGTGGGCGCAGTTCTTCGTAGAAGTTCGCATTTGTCTGAAAAAATGAACAAAAAACAACTTCAAAAGGTAGAAATCATGCCAAAACCTCATGGAATGTAAAAAAAAGTTACTAAATATCAATCTCCCAAATGTCCTGAATCAAACGGTATGCCATATGCATGGTTACACACGCGGACGTGGAAGCGAAAAGCCACAAAGTGAGACAATGCACGATGGCTCAGAAACAGCGAAAATATTTAGCCAATTCCGAATTCGGACAGTCTGCAGTTTTTTCCACAAAACACCCCCATAACTTAGAAATAACCCCCACAAACTATATATTCCTGAAATCTACACACCTTCAGCTATGTAAGTTTTCGGAGAAGGTGCACTTTTGCAAAGCTTACCATTCCCTCTTTACTTGCTGGCTCTCCCTCCTTCATGGTAATCTCGTTCAATCCACCACTTCTGCAATACTTGCTGAAGGTGAATCTCCAGCAAGTCAGGACAGCCCTTTTAGCTGTATATTGTACTTAAAGTAAAATGTGGACTGGATTGGCAGAATTCTGCTTCTGTGTATATAATGCAATGATGTTTATAGGACTAACACTGTGGCAAATTAATATTTCAAAGTTTTGTTTCTTTTGCATGTTTCATTTTCTTGGAGTGTAGTATCTGAATTGTGTTTTCTGGAGGACATTGTGAGTCAAAAATTCAATTTGGTTGATTGTTAAATATTGTTGATACACTAACGTGTATCCCATCAACTTCCCATTTAACTTTAAAGGGTATCACATTAACTTCCCCTTTAACTTTAAAGGGTATCACATTAACTTTCCCTTCAACATTAAAGCCTAACACATTAACTTCCCCCTTTAACAATAGGGTACAACATCTCATTAACTTATTTTTTAGGGTACAAAAATTTGAACAATATCCCTTTAATAGTGATAGTAATGTTGCACAACAATAACCCCTACAATCGATCAAATTGAATTATTGACACACAATTTCCCCCAGAAAAAAAAAATTCAGATGCCACACTCACATGAAATTTATGCTTGCAAAAACAATGGCACATTGAAAATAAAGGAGAGTGAAAAGAGTGTGTACGCGGCCTTTAACCTTTTGAGTGCCAAACAGTTTTGCAAGTTGTCTACCCTTTTTTGCCAGAAGAATTTTCAGGATTTTGCACTCATATGGTTTAAACTAATTTTACAGTAGGAAACCCCCCAGTAAATTAGGAATATTATACATTGTTTTTTGCAGCACAAAGTGTACTTTAGCATGGTATCAAAATTTTTTTACTTTTCTGGAGATTTAATTGGAATTATGGGTAAAATATGTAAAACAATTAAAAAATTAGCAATTTTTCACAGATGTTTCCCGTTTTTACTTACAGTTATCTTAAGGTTATGCACAAAAATCTTACTGTTTCTAAAAGCTCTGATACTCCCGAGTACAACGATACCAGATATATGTAGGTACCTGACTTTTCCTGTACAGGAGACGCCCCCAAACTAAAACTGCACCTTCAAGAATATTACACCAAATTAAAATGTATAACCACTACTGACAGTTAACATAGAAAATCTACCAAATTAACTAAAATATCCCCACAAGTGAGATATTTTTAGAAACTACACACCCGCAGGATATTATGAGTGAGGTAAGTTTCGATCAAAATGCAGATACCCGGACGCAGCTCTTCGTCCAATTGTAAGTTATTTTCTCACATTTTCCTTTTTTTCCTCAACTGTAAAATCAGAGACAAAATCAAATGCGAATTTCAGCTAAAAACTGTGGAGGAAAGTTCAAACGCATCTCAAATATGAAAGCCTAATCCCTCCCGAATAAAACGGTATGCCATATTCATGGGTGTACCCAGAGACATGGCTACCAACTAACCCAAAGTGGGACTAATGCCAAATGGCAGTGACAGTAAAAAAATTTAGCCATCTCTATATTTGAACATTCTGCAGTTTTTTTACACTAAACACCCCTGTAGCTTGGAAATACCCCCCAGAAACTATATATTTTTGGAATGTAGACACCTTCAGCAACATAGCACTGTAATTCTTTCATTCATACCATCAATGGTATAGGTGCAGCTCTTTGTAGAAGTTCGCACTTTCGGCAGATTTTCTGAAAAAATTAACAAAGAACAACTTTCAAAGGTAGAAATCATGCCAAAACCCCATGGAATGTAAAAAAGTTACTAAATATCAATCTCCCAAATGTCCTGAATCAAACAGTATGCCATATGTGTGGTTACACACGCGGACGTGGAAGCGAAAAGCCACAAAGTGAGACAATGCACGATGGCTCAGAAACAGCGAAAATATTTAGCCAATTCCGAATTCGGACAGTCTGCAGTTTTTTCCACAAAACACCCCCGTAACTTAGAAATAACCCCCACAAACTACATATTCCTGAAATCTACACACCTTCAGCTATGTAACACTGTAGTTTGTTCATTCATACCATCAATGGTGTGGGCGCAGTTCTTCATAGAAGTTTGCATTTGTCTGGAAAAAATGAACAAAAAACTACTTCAAAGGGTAGAAATCATGCCAAAACCTCACGGAATGTAAAAAAAAGTTACCAAATATCAATCCCCCAAATGTCCTGAATCAAATGGTATGCCATATGTGTGGTTACACACGCGGACATGGAAGCGAAAAGCCACGAAGTGAGACAATGCATGATTGCTCAAAAACAGCAAAAATATTCAACCAACTCTGAATTTCAACAGTCTGCAGTTTTTCCCACAAAACACCCCCCTAGCTCAGAAACAACCCCCACAAACTATATATTCCTGAAATGTACACACCTTCAGCTATGTAACACTGTAGTTAGTTCATTCATACCATCAATAGTGTGGGCGCAGTTTTTCGTAGAAGGTTGCACTTTTCTGAAAAAATGAACAAAAAACAACTTCAAAGGGTAGAAATCATGCCAAAACCTCATGGAATGTAAAAAAAGTTACCAAACATCAATCCCCAAAATGTCCTGAATCAAATGGTATGCCATATGCATGGTTACACACGTGGACGTGGAAGCTACTAGTCATGAAGTGAGACAATGCACGATGGCTAAAAAACAGCAAACATATTCAGTCAAATCCAAATTACCACAAAACAACCCCAAAACTCAGAAATACTCCCCATAAACTATATATCCTTGGAATCTACACACCTTCAGGTATGTAATGCTTTAGTTTGTTCATTCATACCTTCAATGATGTTGGAGAAGTTCTTCGTAGAAGTTTGAATGTTTAGCCGATTTTCTGAAAAATTAACAAAAAAACACTTTCAAAGTTAGAAATCATGCCAAAATCCCAAGTAATGTAAAAAAGTTACCAAATATCAATCTCCCAAATGCCCTGAATCAAACAGTATGCCATATGCATTGTTACACACGCAGACGTGGAATCGAGTAGCTACAAAGAAAGCCAATGCACAGTGGTCCAATTACAGCAACTTTTCAGATTTGTCAGACTAAACAACCCTCTTTATTAGAAATATCCCCCAAAACTATATATTCTTGGAATCTACACACCTTCAGCTATGCAACGGTGCCATTCTTTTATGCATACCACCAATGGTGTGGGCACCGTCTGCATAGAATTTCACACTTGTACCAGATTTTCTGGAAAAATGTACAAAAATAAATTTCAAAGTTAAAAATCATGTCAAATTCCCATGCAATATAGAAAAAAAACTTGTCAAGTATCAATCTCCCAAATGCCCTGATTCAAACGGTATGCCATATACATGGTTACACACATGGACGTGGAAGCCACTAGTCACAAAGTGAGCCATGCACAAGTGCCATTACAAGAAAAAAAAATCAAAGAGCTCTGTAATTTGAACAGCTTACTCTTTTTCAAAGGAAACCTTGGAAATGCCGCCCACAAATAAAAAACCCACTAAATGTCAATCTTCCACAATTCCTGAATCAAACGGTATGCCATATATGTGAGTGCAAACAGAGATGTGGTCACCAACTAGCTCAAATGGGACGCATGCACAAGCGCAAATACAAGAAAAAATTAAAGTGCTCTGTAATTTGAACAGTTTACCCCTTTTCAAAGGAAACAGCCCAGAAACTTGGAAATACCCCCCATGGACTATATATTTTGTTGTAAACTACTCACCTTCAGCCTCATAATGGTGCCATGCTTACATACATACTACTACATGAAGAATTCCAGACGCGTAATCCATATGAACTCCAGCTTTTTGGAGATTTTGTGACAAAATAAAATAAGATGATTCAAAGTTGAAATCCTCAACCAAACCCACTTGACAAGTAACACCCCCCCTAAATGTCACTCTTCCACATGTCTTGAATCAAACAGTATTCCATATTGCCAGTGTTGCAACCAGACAACTGGCAACTAACTAACTCAAATGGGAATCTCACAATGCCAAACAAGAAAAAATCTAAGTGCTCCTTTCTCATAGGAAACAGACCCAAAACGTGGAAATACCCCTCGCAAACTATATATTTTGGAAACTACACACCTTCAGCTACATAATGGTGCGCATGCTTTTCATACTACATGAAGGAATTCCAGACGGAATAATCCAATATTCTGTTGTTTTTAGGTGATTTGTGAAAATAAATAAGAATGATTCCACAAAGTTGAAATCCTACCTAAACCCCACTTGACCAGCAAAAAACTCACTAAAAAAAAAAAAAAATGTGAATCTCCCACATGTCCTAAAATCAAACGGTATGCCATATTCGTGGGTGCCACAGAGGTGTGGCCACGAACTAGCTCAAATGGGACGCATGCAGAAGTGGCAATTAAAGAAAAAATCAGTGCTCTGTAATTTGAAACGCCTATTCCAACTTGGAAATACCCCCGAAAACTATATCTTTTTGGAATCTACACACCTTCAGCTATGTAACGGTATCATGCTTTCGATATATATGAAGAATTCCAGACGCTGTTATTCATAGAACTCCTGTGCTTTTAGGAGATTTTGTGAAGAAAAAAAAAAAAAAAGAGTCTCAAGTTTGAAATCCTACCTAAACCCACATGGCAAGAAAAAAAACCCACTAAATTGCAATCTCCCACAATGTCCTGATCAAACAGTATACCATATGGGTGGGTGCAAACAAGAGCGGGCGCCACCAACTAGCTCAAATGAACCCATGCGCACTTGCAATTACAAGAAAAAAATTAAAAACCGCCACAACCCCCCCCCCCACCCCCCACCACCCCTTTTAGTGGTATTTTAGTGAAAACCGGTTAGTACGGAGAGCCGCACAAGTTTTTTTGCATACTTTACTGATCCTAAAACTTCAATCCGGGTCTTTTTTTGGTACCTCTAACCTCTGAAAAATTTCTACTAAATAGGCTTAGTTTCCCTTGAAATCGGACAAATAATGATCTGCGTTTACTTTACCGATATCACCGGGGCATTGGGAAGCTTGGAAAAGACAAAGTTTTTGCTAATTTAGAGTTTTAGGGTAAAAAAAAAAAAGGGGTGTGTATCACTTTAAGAGTTTTTTTGTGCGCATTTCCTCCCCTTTTTTTGGCTCTTCCCATCATCAGATCATCTTAGGGAATCTCGACTTGAATACGGGCATAAATGCCCGTTTTCCAATTCAAAATCCGATCGGAAAAATCACTTTCCAGGAAGTGATTTTTCATTCATTGGCAAAGATCAATAATTTGGTGATCAGAAGTGATCACCAAATTTTGATCTCTGTCCCCATTTTTTTTCTAAGTCTTTGCTAAGTAGCAAAGACTTAGAAAAAATCCTATTTGTGAATGGAACTTTGAGTTCCATTCACAAAATGTATAGTAAAGGCTGTCAGCATGACAGCTTTTACTATACAGGTACTGCAGCATGCTCTATATGAGAACACACTGCAGTACCTCCAATAGACCACTAGGGGGCAGAGCACTTGCAAAGGGAAGACCCCGGTGAAGGGGAAAGCCCTGTGATGTCACCGGGGTCTCCCTTACCGATCTTAGCAGAGGCAGAGAGGGACCGGCAATAGAGGAGGGGGCACCACTTCAGGCACTGCTATCTCCCGATCCCCCCAACGGATTTTTATGAAATCAAGGGGGGACCGAGGGGGCTAGGGGGGCACCTGAATGCTGCCCCCCGATTGCCCCTAGCAGTTAAATTTTTTTCGTATGCAGTATAGCAAGCAGGCACATAGTGCCTGCTGCTATACTTCGGTAGTAAACTGAGATCGGAACCGATCTCAGTTTACTAGTCCACTAGACCACCAGGCAATATGGGGATGAACACCAAAGGGAAGCCCCGGACGTCCTGTGATGTCACGGGACTTCCCTTTCCGCTGCGGCTCTGCAAGGAATGAAGTACCGGGAGGTGGGAGGGATTCCCTATACGATCCGGCACTTTAGGGGTTAATTTCTTGAGATCCCCCCATCGGTGTGGGACCAAACCGATGGGGGATCGAGGGGAGAGGGAGGGCACTTGAATAGTGCCCTCCGATCACACGGGGGAGCCTGCGGGAGGGATTTAAAGGGCCATTGCCACCAATCGTAAATTTTACCATGCTTGGCAAAAAAGGAAGGAAATAGAGAGCCGTAAAATTTACCATTGGTGGCAATGAAAGGGTTAAAGGGCAATTATAGTGAGAAAATTGTTTTTTTTTAATTTCTTCTAATGTATCCTATAAGTCATCCCAACCACCAGGGTACCTTAGTTTCTTTAAATTCTTCATAGTCCCAGATATAAGCCTTTGAATATGCTGTGATTTGTAGGCTGCCACCTCATCTGTCACTCAAGGCACCACACCCCACAATCCAAAGCTCCCATGCAGTACTGTCCACACACTCTCACCCACACTATAGTACCATGTGCAACATATAGTCAAATGCTGTAGTGCTAACACAATCAATAAACCTTACCCCGTAATATGAGCATAACACACTATAAAACAGCCCCTCCCCCCAAAAAAAAATATCTTATATACAACAAAACCAGTGACTCAAATGGAACACTAATACAGTATATATAATACAGTAATACAGACTATATACCAAACAAGACAACCAGTGCAATCTATGAAATATATAGACTAAAGCAACTGAAATGTACCGTATATACTCGGTATAAGCCGACTCGAGTATAAGCCGAGGCACCCATTTTTGCCTCAAATTAGAAAAAATGATTGACCCGAGTATAAGCCGAGGCTGGGGGACAGTATGCCATGCAGACCCCCACATTACCTTTTTACTATAGGTGGTTGGAAACTACAACTCCCACATCCAAGCATGCTGGGAGTTGTAGTTTCCAAACATCTACAGTGGAAAGGTATTAGGGTGGGGGACAGTATGCCCATACAGTAACCCTAATACCTTTCCACTGTAGATGTTTGGAAACTACAACTCCCAGCATGCTTGGTTGCTGGGAGTTGTAGTTTCCAACCACCTAAGTAAAAAGTTATTGGGGGTTACTGTATGGCATACTGTCCCCCACCCTAATACCTTTCCACTGTAGATGTTTGGAAACTACAACTCCCGCATGCTTGGTTGCTGGGATTGTAGTTTCCAACCACCTATAGTAAAAAGAAAATGTGGGTGTCTGCATGGCATACTGTCCCCCCAGCCCTCCCCCCAGCTCACTCCCCGTACCTGGTCTTCATTCTTCCTCTCTCTGCAATCCAGAGCACCGCGAGTCCGGCCGGCAGTTCCCATTACTGCTTCGCGGCTGCGCGATGACGTCATCCCGCCAGCGTGCGTGATGACGTCATCGCGCAACCGCGAAGATACTGGGAACTGCCGGCCGGACTCGCGCGGCCTCTGGATTGAAGGTAAGTTGCTACTGACTCGAGTATAAGCCGAGTCAAGGTTTTTAGGTTAATTTTTAACCAAAAACCTCGGCTTATACTCGAGTTATACGGTAACAGGACAACAGGCAGTGTCACTGGTTTGTGAAGGTCCACTACAAGCGCTGTTACACTGACTCTCTCTTCAGTGATTATGATCTCAGCTAAGCAGGGGGAGAGATATGAACTTTAGGTAAAAAAATAACAATTAGCAAAGTTAGAGAACAGGCAGAGTTCAGTAATTTACTTGTAAAGAATCTCTGCACCACTTGTCCTCCTCTCTCCCCCTCGCCCCTCCCTTCAGCATATTGCTACTTTATCCCACACTTTGATTGCTTGCAGTCTAGCTCGGGAAGGGAGGGGTCAACAGGATGTCAGCACTTCATTTAAAGTCCTTTCAACTGACAATGCTCGGACTCTGTATACAGCCCGTCACTGCTTGAGGGGGAGTAGACAGAGAGGGGATCGGGACTAACACCCTTGGTACAAACTTCTGCCAGTGTGAAGAAACGAAGCCACACAGAAACATGAAAGTAAGGCAGCTTATACTAAGTGATCTATACATTGTATACAGACAAAGTTTTTTTTTCACTATAGTTGCCCTTTAAAAGATTCCTTTCTAGTAAGTTGCATTTAGTACATGTAAGTAATAGATTACATGATGTTGCCAGTACAACTCACAGCCCATGTTGGCTTCAAAGAGCCACACCCCCTGACCACAGGATTCACTGTCTGTATGTAGAGTTTCTAGCTAGTTTCAATGCTGGGTGGCGCACCATGTAAATGCTGTGTTTTAGGAACATACAGCCCAAGAAGTTCAAATCCCTTAGCTTACTTATAAAACAATACAACATAGTCTACTACCTAAGTTTATTGCTTTTTTGTTTGTTTGTTTCCATCATGTTTGTTCTTGGTCCTTGTATCTATTGCATGTTCCAGGGTGGATAAAAATCAATGATTTTCTTTTAAAAAAATCAAACAAATCTGATTTTTTTAAAATTTAAATTGGATTGTTTTAAATAAAATGTTTTTTGAGGAAATATATTACCATCCAAAGGTTATTCCATCATAAAATAAAATAATTTTTTTAATTATGTAGAATAAGGCTGTATATGTTTAATTTATTTGGTAAATAAATTCCATTAATCCATTCGTAATGTCATGCTCGTCAAGAGGTTTTTCTAAGATTATTGGGCAGTTTCTCTGCCTACAAGATATTATGACAGATGCTTGGTTTACTTTTGCAGTTCTCAAAACTGAATTTGACTGGGCAGAGATCAGAATAAGAACTTAAAGGGTATGTCCACCCCCAAACAAAATTTTAGAATGTGGCAGGAAAAGGCTGTAAACCTCGACTTTGTGAGGTTAAAGGGCATGTCCACCCCCAAAACTATAATCCCCCCAACTACTGGCCCCACCATGTAGTGTAGTTTAATCCTTACCTCACATCCCAGCTCCATAGGTTCTCCTGTAGTCCCCCCCAAAGTCCCAAAAAATGACTACCAGGAGGCTAGCAGTGTCCATATAGGAACACTGCCTGCTAGCTGGCCTCAGTAGATTTTTGCCATGCGTACTGCAGCCCTTCTCCCCCTCCCTCCCTCCTCCCCTCCCTCCCCTCCGTTCTACTATCCCTCCCCCTAGCTCAAATCCCCCTTAATATCCTGCTCCCCCATGTCTCCCAGCCCCAACTGCATATTTTTTTTTTTTAGAAAGCTCCCCAAACTCTTCTTACTCTCCTCTTTCCTCCGGCGAAGTGAGCTGCCGGCAGCCGCGTCTGTGATTGGCTGCCGCTCAGCCAATCACAGACGCGGCTGCCGGTCCCGCCCCTCTGCTTGCATTTCCTTGCAAGCAGAGGGCCGGGAGCGCGGCGGAGGATCGAGGGGAGGTAAGTAGAGTTTGGGGGGCTTTCTAAAAAAAAAATTATAGCGGTTGGGGCTGGGAGCCCAGGGGGGACCATATATTAAAAAAAAATTTTCAGGGTGGACATAGCCTTTAACAGCTGCCAAAGATGTCCCCAAATGTACTTAGCAGCCTTCGTTCCTCCGCTACCTTCTGCTTAACTTCCATGCCTTTTCCGAGCATGGAAGTCAAGCAGGTGGGGCCCGACCAGCATCCGCTCCTGTGATTGGCTAAGGCACGATGCTAAGACATACCCGTTAATCCTATTCTTCTACAAACCTATGAATACAGAATCTACCCCTCAGTGCTAAGTTTCAAGAAGTTCAGTGAATAGAATAGAAACCATATTTTTCTGATTGTTTGGAGTGGAATAGATCTGGATGTTTGTTTAAGCAAATAACATGTGCTGTAATGTTATTGTTTCAGTTGAGTAAATATATTTAAATTGTTATTATTCTAAAAAATCTACTTGCATATTAAAGTTATACCAACAAGAATTAGTCTTTAATGTAGTAAATTATGATTTAAATCAAGCCTTACTGACTAGTTATTTAAATCGTGATTTAAATCCGTTTGATGTAAATCAAATCTACCCTGCCATGTTCGATTCCCAAGACTTTTATTTTTTACTGAAATGTTCATATTCTGTTTCTTACATCCATGCTAGCAAAGATTACTTTTCTTTTTTGTATGAAAAGCAAAGGAATTTATCATTGTTAAGGACGGGAGCTCTGAATCTGTGTTTTGTGTCAGAGGGAGGGATAATCTCTGAACCATAACATGATTGGCTGTCAGCTTCCTGGAAGCAAGGCTGCAGCTTCCTGTTAAAAATATTTTGCGTACTTAGCTGGGTGTTCCCAGAGAAGATGTATTATGGGTGCTGACCCCTAGTACCCTCAGGTTATTTTTTTAACATCATCCACAGCAAAGGGAGAGTTGAGACACAGCTTTTTGTATCTTTGTGAATGTTCAATTTCTATTGGGGAAATGTTGTCTGGAGACTTTAATTCCACTTAAAGTGAGAAGAGGCAAGTGGAATTCTCATCTTTTTCAGCCCTCCAATGTACTCCTACAATACACACAGTAGAACCCCTACAAATAAATTGGCACAGAAGCCTTTTTGCCCTTTTGCCCTTAGTCTGGTATTTAAAAGTAGCTGAGATTATGTCGGATCTCAGTTTACTGAATGAAGAACCTATGTGTGTCGTGTATGGGTGAGTTAAGTCAACCCATCTGCACCTACATTAGAGAAAACGTTTTATTCCAATTATTTTTATTCTTTGTAATACAGACATAAGAAAAAAAGGGAAAAAAGTTTAATTAAACATTTTAGCACAGAGAGGTACATTAAGTTTAGACATTCTGAGTGGTATGGTGTTTTTTGTTTCCAATAGATTTTTATTGAGCGATAAAAATCAAGTAGATACAATACAATCTGTTGTTCATTTCAGGCATTTTGTTAACATAAGTTATAAATATCAGAGAAAAAAAGAACAGAGTATGTTATTGCTTTTTTTTGTTTAACTTTTTAACAAAAATATATAAGACAAGCTTTAATAGATAACAATTTTACATTCCCCCTCACCCCCCTTATTACACTTTCAAATGCTACATTTCCCCCTCACCCCCCTTTATACACTTTTCAAATGCTACATTTCCCCCCTCCTCTCTCCTATATAGCAGGTTTCTCCCCTATTGCTAACTTCAGGTTTGGTATAATCTTTTTATGTTATAGTTGTACTGGTTTGTTGTGATCCTGAGGTGTGGGTTGTACTGGAATTGATACCATCCTCTCCCACCATTGCAAATGTCCACGGGGTCCATATTTGGACATATTGTTTATATAAACCAGTCAGGGTTGCTTTCACTTTTTCATTTTTGCACATCCACCAGATTTTATTTACTAATTGGGTTTTGCTAGGGGCATTCTGCTTCCAGGTAGAAGCGATTAGGGCTCTAGTAGCAGCACAAAATCTGAGGATCAGTCTGTTGGCTGGTAAGGAGACATTGGGTATTCAGGCCGTGTAAGGCAGGTGGTAGGAGGGGTTGGGTGCTCTTCAAAATAGAAGAGAGGAGCTACGGGGGGTTGGGTATGTACACTTATGAAGGGTTGTAAGGGCTCAGTTTTCCCCCCCTTTTTTTTGAGGAATTTAAGAGTGGTATCCCCATTTCAACCTCATTGTCTGAAAAATTTTGCATATAGATAGTTTAACATTCTCAACATTAGAAAAGCTATATATTGATTAGTATTTATGGTAAGAGGAGAAGTGGACAGAGAAAGAGGAAGAAAGAGAAGGGGAAAAAAGGGGTGGGGAGAAAGGGATAGCGGAGAAGGGAGGAGATCATATTTGTATTTTTCCGTGGCATATGTGCCACTCCCTGTCCACATCACAGTATAACGTAGCAGTTTACCATTCTACCGGATTGGTTGTATGTGATTTTTAACTTTTGTATTAACCTTAGTTGCATTTTCCTTTTTTTCCGCTTTTCTGCTTTAAATTATATAACCTTTTTTAATTACCATTGGTGCTAGGTTACGATAGGGATAGTGCAAAGAGAAAAGAGAGAGAGGGAAAAAAAGGGGGGATAGCGGGGAGGGGAGGAGAAAGTCATTATTGAAAATCGTATTTGCATTTTTCCCATCACATATTTGCAATTCTCTGTCCGCATTGGTTTTACATAACAATATTGCATAGCAATTTACCAGTAATCATTATTTATACGGAGTAAGACCGGGATAGATAGAAGGAAGAGAAGAAAAAAAAAAAGGGATAGAAGAGATTGAAGAGGAAGATCATTCTTTATGAAGATACATAAACATGGCCATATGTGAACATCATCAATTACTTTTCTCCTTTTTTCACATATCGTTATACCAGTGTGTGGGGTTCATCTATGGGTGAGATTTAGACCCACAGATACCTGTCTCCCCTACGTTTTATCCCCTACTTCCTTCTGGGTGCCAAGTCAGGGTCAGGGTCCTGGTAGCTTTGACTATTTTGTCCTTGGTGAGATAGTGGTAGAACCTGATGATAATGTCCCTGGGTGGTTGCTCAGGGCCTGGTTGGGCGCGAAGTGATCTGTGCGCTCTGTCCATTGTAAGATCCGATACAGTAAGATCAGGTACTATGCTGTGGAATAAATGTTCAAGATAGGGTTGGAGGTCCGTAATCTCTTCTGGGACACCTTGTAGAAGCAAGTTTTGTCTACGGTCCCTGTTGTCAGTGTCTTCCTGGTCATCCTGTAGGGCCCGAAGTTGGTTGCGTAGCTCTGTTATGTCCTTCTCAGTTTGGGAGCAATACCTGGCCACGTGGCTTTGTGCAACCTCCAATTCGGTCTTTCCCAGAGCCGCAACCTCCTGTTTAACTTCTGTCACCGTGTTAAGGTGTGCAGTTTTTATTACATTCTCCAGATCCATTTACAGCTTGTCCAGGTCTTTTTTGGAGATTGTCAGTTGCCTCCTGCTGGGCCTTCTTCGATTGCGCGTGAGGTCCCCTTTTCATTCGGTTTGCCTCTTTGTGGGACCCATGGCAGCTGTCCTGTTTCTGTAAGGTTTTGGTATAAAACTGAGGTCTGTATTAGTTTAATATCAGACCCCCTTCACGGGGCTCTTTCACTGCACGTCCTCCATTAAGCATGGTCAAGCTCCGCCCATGAGTGGTATGGTGTTTTATTCTATTTTATTATTCATTTATATGCTTTCTGTGTGCAGCGTGGCTTCACCTATGAAAAATATAGGGGGTTATTCAATAAAAGTTCTTATTGGTTAAAATGGTGCTAATTTTGCCCCAACCAATCAGATGTTAACTTTCAAATGTTACATAAGTTCTGATTGGTTGGGACAAAATTAGCACCATTTTAAAAGATAAGAACATTTATTGAATCTCCCTGATAGTCTTTCTGTTTTGTTCATAAAAACATGCATGGTGATACTAATAAGGGACTCTCCTATTTCTGCTCTACTTTTTATTACAATCACACTCAGGTGGATTTACACCTCAGGAGCCTGTAGACACAAAAAGCCTGGCACCATGTTCTCCACTCCTAAACACAGACCACACCCATTTTATCTTTTTTTAGGAAGAAAATAGACTGTATAAGGGGAGGAGGAGATAGATAGCTCCCCTCCACCCACGACTGCCCCTAGGCATGTGTCTACTTTGCCTAATGGTAAATCGAGGCCTGATTATACTTTTTCTTATTAGAACATGCAGACCAACAAAATAGGGCCACTATTGACATGTTAAACCGCTAATGGATTTCTTGAATATGGTTTCTTTTCTGCAGGTTTAATTCTCAGAACGAGCAACATACTTTTTAATAAGAGGTCTTTGCATTGTGCTGTAATGGCTTTTGGCAGTGTAGGGTTTATTATTAATGAAGGTAACCTAATGTCTTTACAGCGACTTCTAATTGCCAAAGAATTTGGTGACAGATCAGCAGAAAGAAGAGCATACAGCAACCTGGGAAATGCATTTATATTCTTGGGAGAATTTGAAATGGCAGCAGAATATTATAAGTAAGAAAATCTATACATCCGGGTAAAAAAAATAAAAGCAAATAATATTTATTCCTATAGTGCCATGTATTTTTGGAATATTTTCTTTAGGGCCAAAATGTTAGATTGCTTGATAAAGGAGCACATGGCTCGAAACATAGATTAGCAGTATTACCAACTTCTTGGCTCTGCTATATACAAGGAAGTGTGAATGCAGTCTGAAACTGTCAGAGAAAGCAGTGGAGGCTCCTGGTTGATTAACTGAGGAATGGGAGGCAACATTTGGCTTCTTTACCTCCAGTTCTTCAATTTATGTGAAAAAGGTTATGTACCGTAAATGTGAAATAGGGCATGCTACTTTCTCAGTGAACATTCTCTTTAAAAGAGAACAGATTTTAACCAGTCTCTCAGTTAGAAGTTAAGTTAGTTCCTGTGCTACTCTTTGCAGAATTTTTTTTCTTGCTGTAAGGCTTTATATTTTTTTTTGCAAATGTGGTTGAAACTTTTTGTAGAGAACATAAGATTTCACCTGTTATGCCCAGTTGCAGTCACTGTTATGTTGCCTGTTAAAACTATAAACTTAAACTATATTGTTAATGCTTAAATGTAAAGCAAAACGTGCTCCAAGATAGGGGTTTCCTTTAAATAGAAAAATGCTTAAAAAGAAAGGGGTGGTTGGGCAGTGACGTAAAGTATGATATAAAGATAATGGTTGCCTCCTGAGCTTTGTGGGTATAAAAGGGTGGAGAGTTAAAGCACTGGTTATACCTGAGGAAAGGGGTAGACAGCTCCCCAAAACGTTGTATTCGTGATCGCTTATCCCCACCTCCCTGTGAATAATATAACGCTGTGGGGAACAGTGCAACACTTACCTTACCATCGCTCCACTCGTGGCTCCTTCTTTGGCATACATGCACCAAAGATGGGTGCTCTGTTCTCACCTCCCTGTGAATATAGATATGGATTTCATGTACTTAACAGAGTACATGAAATCTGTTTAGTGTCCCTTTTAAAATCTGATAATCATGGAATTTTATTTGCAGGAAAACACTACAGCTGGCCCGGCAGTTGAAGGACAGGGCAGTAGAAGCTCAGAGCTGTTACAGTCTGGGAAACACATACACCCTCCTTCAGGACTATGAGAAAGCCATTGATTATCATCTAAAGCATCTCGCCATTGCCCGGGAACTGTACGACAGGTGATTGCTCAGAATCCTTATTACAAAATATGCTTATTTCTCACTTTCATTGTGTGGGTGTCTGCATGTGACATGCAGCTAACTTGGCAGGTTTAGCTATGCGTCACTGGCCTTATGTCGTGGAGCTGAACATTACAGGTGCTGTAGAATAATTAAATAAACATACATAATGTATAGTTCAGTATCATTCATGTATTCTGCCTGTGGGGTGTAATTTGTGCTTACCTGCATCAATATTTCATGGGAAGCAGACAATGCATGGCAGATGATGAATGTTTCCTGTTTGCCTTGTGTTCTAAATATATACTTATAATAAACAACGAGGAAAACTCTTTTATTGAGAGAGAAAAAACTCCACCCTCATGATGATATATTTTAGAATGGCCTGTTTGAAATATGTTGAGATATAATACCTTGTCCTCTGAAATCATTAGCTAATGTCTGCTATGCTCTCAGATGCCTTGTGGAAATAAAAGGGTTGTGCATATTTTATATAATTTTATATAATTGTTCATGCCCCCTTTAGAAATTTACGGGGAGGGGGTGCAGAAAACTAAGGATTTTCATCTTACCTGACCGGAATCCCGTGATGCTTTAAACGTCCCTCGTGAGACTTCCTGCATTGCGGATCACGGTCAGGTGAGACCCAATTTTTTTTTTCTTAACCGATCCATACTCCAGAATGGTATTAAAGGGTATGTCCACCCTTGAAAACATTTTTTGATATAACATTCCCCCTGTCCCCCCAGCCCCAACCGCTCTATTTTTATTATTAGAAAGTGCCCCAAACTTTACTTACCTTCCCTCTTTCCTCCGCCGCGCTGCCAGGCCCCTCTGCTTGCGAGAAAATGCAAGCAGAGGGGCGGGACCGGCAGTCTTGTCTGTGAATGGCTGAGCGGCAGCCAATTACGGACGCGGCTGCCGGGAGTTCAGTGCAGCAGAGGAAAGAGGGAAGGTAAATAATGTTTGGGGCACTTTCTAAAATAAAAAATATAGCGGTTGGCGCTGGGGGGACAGGGGGAATATTATATGTAAAGGGTTGTATGTTAGGGGGAGGGAATCCTAATTGGGAGGGGGAGGGAGGGGGAGAAGGGCTGCAGTACGCATGCCAAACTTCTCCCGGAGGCCAGATAGGAGGCAAAGTCCTATATGGACTCTGCTATCCTCCTGGTGGGCAGTTTTTGGGACTTTGGGGGGGGGACTACAGGAGAACCTTATGGAGCTGGGATGTGAGGTAAGGATTAAACTACACTACATGATGGGGCCAGTAGTGGGGGGGATTATAGTTTTGGGGGTGGACATGCCCTTTAAGGTTAGTGCAAAATTGTTTGGCAATCTTAACTTAGCCATTACTACATTGGCTACGCTGCACTATTTCCAAATATTATTGGAAATGGCGCGGACATCGAAAAAGTAGTTCAAAACCCTTGCTATAGCGTTTAGCTTGGGTTTTGGACTAATTTTAGGCAAGAACTGCCTATAAAGCATCTGTCCCTTAGCTGAGCTGGTTATGAGCTTGTGCATGCAGAAGGCAATCTAGGGGATTAGGAGTCAGTCATTGGCTGTGATGTCAACCGTCATACATGACTGACAGTTGCTAACTGGAAGAACCAGGAAGCAGAAACAGAGGTAACAGGACATTGTGCAGCATTTTAGGTTAGTCTTATTATCCAGATTTTTAACTATTGCAGATTTGGAGTTTGGGGACTTTTTATTATATACATTTTTTCATTTGAGACTGGTCATGGAGACCATTTCACTGGACTTGCCCTTTTTACCTCATTTAATCATACATTTACTGTACAGTAATACTATATACAGTAATCCTATGTTACAGAGTGGGGGAAGGCCGAGCTTGCTGGAGTCTAGGCAATGCATATACTGCTTTAGGAAACCATGATGAAGCTGTACATTTTGCAGAGAAGCACTTGGAAATTTCAAGAGAGGTAAGAAAAATCATGTCATGTCTTTTAAGGAGTAGTTCCCTACGAAAGTGAAGTATTTCCGAGCTATGCCTTACCTCCTGTTCTTCAATTATTCTAACAGGAGTCAGGAGCGAAGTGAACTATTCCTTTAATGTATTTTGTCTGAAATCTGCAGTGCTAAAAATTTTGATGCAAGTTAATACACATTAGTCTTCTCCAAACACACAGACCATTACACAACAGTCACTCTATATGTTTCTCATTTACAGAGAGCTGCAATTTAACAAATGATATTGCAGCTTTATGAAAGGGTTTGCGTTGGCTTAAGGCGGTTCAGATAGTTACATATGCAACCCCCACAAATCCCTTTCATATTACTGTGCCACTTTTTTGTGAAACCAGTAAATGCAGCACAGTTTGTAAGATTACATTGTACATAAACTTTATGTACATATATTAATATCCAGTGCATTCAGGGTTTATTTTATGTAGTTTACACAGTGATAACATAAAATGAATGGAGTAATTTATATGTAATTTATATAATAAATGCAAACCTGTATACGTTACATGATAAATTTGTCATTTTCTGTGTGTTCAGCACATGATCTTAGTGTTTCCATAGCTAATTGTAAAACCCACAGCTATATGTGACTCTTATGTAAAATATAACATTTGTTTACACCAATATAGAATCACACATATAATTGTGCCAGGTGTTAATTGACTACTATTATTATTATTATTATTATATATTATTGTGTGTAGGGTGTTCATGTTTTCAGGGTGTTGTCATCATCTAAAATATTTGTTTTTGGAAATTTTGCCCTTGAAGCTGGGAGACCGTAATGGAGAACTGACTGCACAGTTAAATCTTTCTGATCTTCAGATGGTGCTGGGACTAAGCTATAGCACTAATGCCTCTGTACTTTCCGAAATTCAGGACTCTGACACAAGTGTGCACAGTGGGTATCCATTCACACTGCCTTATCCTAATCTGTTTAAACGTTTATGTTCAGTCTTTTTATTCCATGTTCCCGATCTTAAAATATATTGTATAAATTCTGTATTTCTATCTCTGTTCCTTTATACACAGCAGCTTGCAATTCATAATGGAAACAGCATATGTTTAAAAACAAGCCATCATTTATATACCAGCAGCTGATGAAAAGGGAAATGCATATGCAATAGAAATACATTTAATTTTTTTAGCTGATTTTTCTGCTAATTCTGCAATTTGTTCCCATTCCAGTTCCATGTCCTTTTCCACCACCTGCGCATGTGCACCTCTGCTAGAGATGGGAGGGACTGTTGGGCGGAATAGCTGACAGGCATGACTAACAGTGAATGAGAAAATGGGACATTCGTAATCTAGAAATATTATATATAGTAAAAATTAGAAGTTGATTGCAAATAAAAATCAGGCCATGCGCCATTCCTGACATTGTGGGAATGTCAGAAGGTTTGTAGTGTGTGGCCAGCATTAATTTGCTATAAATCAATTCACCATCTGCTTGCTTATACAGCTTTTCTCTACCTCTACCTGTGGATCAAGTGTTTCAGTGCCATCTTTACACTAAGCACATTATATGCATGAAACAAATGTAATGATCTGAATCATAGGATTTGGTCTATTTGTAACATGACTTTCTTTCTGTTACTATATAAATCTATAATAAAAATATTACCTTACTCTTTTAAAGGTCATGTCCACCCCCAAAACAAGCTTTTGGATCCCTATAGGACCCCAGCCCACCCCAAATATTTATACCATTCTACATACAGATCAGCACATGAATGGAGATATTTTCATTGATCAATACCTTTTTTCATTAGAGCAGTGAAAGCTCAAAGAGCACTGACTGGACAAACCACTGCGTAGGCACACTAGTCATTGCAGGTGAGTTTTTACACTGAAAAGCTGGGAAGTTGCCTATAGTCGCTGGAATTGATTGTTGAGAATATCTCCATTTAGTTACTGATCTGGGGTCTGTAAGTAAAATGGGTCCAGGGCTTGGGGGTTACCTAGGTTTTCCAAAGGTTTTCAAGGTGGACATGCCCTTTAATGTCCTGTTGTCCCTGTTTCTGCTTCCTGGTTCTTCCAGTTAGCAACTGTCAGTTATGGATTTGACAGTTGAGATCATAGCCAATGACTGAATGTTAATCCCCTGTCTGCCCCTTCTGAGCATGCCCAGGCTCAGTACAGGTTTCTAAATTGCTCAGTTTCCATGAGGCATCCAGAAGCATAGCAGGCATACAGTAATGAATTCATAGGACAAACTACGATATATCAACATATTTTAAAGAGGCCATTTGTTTTAAATGATGTTCTTATGAGGGTGGAGTTGTCCTTTAAAGACATGTTATTTTTACTACTGTTTTTGTATAAATATCATAACAAAAATTAATGTGGTACTCCCAAATATTGGAGAAAAAAAACTGAATTGAAGCTTTTGAGAACTAAAATTAATAATGGTATTCTTGGAGATATTGAGCAGGAATGTGTTTTGGAATACAGGAAGTTTCAAGTTTTCCAGCATCTTGAGGGTCGTAGGTTAGACACCCTGAGAGGATACCATTTATGTTTTTTTAATATTTTTGTGTTTTTCAAAAAGGTTCACATCCCAGGTTAAGCAGACGTCACAGCATGGAGAACCTAGAGCTTGTAAAGATAACACCAGAGAAGGTAAGTGATATTGTACAATATTCTAATGAGTTACAAGAAGCTCTGTCCTTTTTGTGGCAGTTCTTGCTTTCTGCACAGCTTACATGTTTCCATCAGTAGCAAAGGTACTTTTTTCCCTTTTTTTTTATTATTTTTAGGTTCAACACTGGAACAGTGAAATATTAGTAAAGCAGAAAGCACTGCTGTCTAAGCCCTCTGCAAAACTTGTGTTTGTAAACAGACTGAAAGGCAAAAAACTGAAGAGCAGTTCATCCACGAAAGTGTTACAAGACACCAGTAATTCCACAGATGCCTACAGAAAAGTGGCCAATTCCCAGCGTGTATGTTTTCTTGCCCCTATTTTCATATGCCAAAATATATGATAAAATGATTTCATGCGATGACCAGGAGAAATGTTTAAAGGGCAAGAATAGTGAAACATTTTCTTTTTTAAATGAAAGTTCATTTCTCAGGGAGATAGGAAATCCACTTCTCCCTCCCTGGGTGGTCGCTATCTGGTACGGTAAAAATTTTGCTCATTCTGTGGCTGAGAGGAATCCACAGAATGAGTGAAAGTTTGGCAGCTCACTGTTCTCTATAGGGACAACCCAGGAAGTTAAAAAAAAAAATCACTACAGTTGCCCCTTATGCCACATTTAGTTAAGTTGGGTATTTGTGTCTTTGTGGTTTGTTAAATGGCAACTGGAGAAATATAAAAATCAAACATGTACTTTGAAATATAATTGGTTTCTTCTTGAAACCTTAGACACAAATGACTGGTCATTAATGATGGATGTTTGTGTGTAGGTTGAAACCACTTGGTAAGCCAATACATTTGTTTGATCAGTGTAGTCCATGAGTTGTCATGTGGCATTCATATTTAGAATAGTGGATCATTGTTCCTAACCGTAGTAAGGCGTAATGTGGTATAAATAGTCATGTGTAAAGTCTAGTTTTGTTGTAGTTCCCTGTAAAAAGACATAGGTTTCCATAGACTGTTATTTACACTTGCAGGATTCTTGTAGTAAAGATACAGTTACACAGTTAGAATGCAGAAGATATTGTACATAATGTGATACAGTGCTATGGAGATTTTTTTAAATTCAATTTTATTGAGCGGTTTAAACAATATACCAATAGTACGTACAAAAATAGTTGGGGGAAAAGGATAGAAAGAGAAAAATGCTAGTAAGGGATGGGGGTACTCATGTTTTCCGGAGTTGAGCGATAGTGGGTGGAGGAGGGCTACCAGTGGCAGTGATTCTGCATCAATCTAATTAAGAAGATACCACACATAGACATTTTGTGTTTTGTAATATAAAAGTAAGTATTTGTCTGTATTGATCCGAGTCCATAAATAACACCCATTTTGTCCAGCATTCCAGGAATTGATTAAGCCATATATAATTCTTAAGTTATTTCCTCCATTCACATGAATCCAAGCACTTATGGGGAGGATAGCCTGCGTTCAGAGCCATGGTAGTACAGATCTCCCTGCAATCAGCATAGGAGACCTCAATTGAGCCAGGGATCATGTTCAGAAGGAAAATTTAAGGTTCACTTTATAGCTGTAAGATTAGAGCCTCATCTTTTTGCGGTGCCTTAGAGATCTGTTCTGGGGCTACAACTATTTATATATGACTTCGAAGTGGGTATTGAAAGCATGGTCTCTGTTTGCTGATGACCTTGTAGAGCTTTGGAAACTTTGAATGATGTGCAGTTACTGCAGGTGGACCTAGATAGTCAGAGTGGGCTGTGAAGTGGCAGATGAAAGTCTATATTGACAAATGTGATGTGAAAGGTGATGCATTTGGGTTTTAACAATCCTTGTGCTGCCTATACTTTAAATGGCTCTGTAAATCTATTGGAAAAAGATTTGGAGGAATCAAGGACATCCTATAATATTAGAAGAAAAGAAGTTTCATCTCTAGGTTAGGAAAGGTTTCTATACAGTGAGAACGGTGAAACTGTGGAACTGTCTTCCAGCAGATGTGGTAATGGCAAGTTCATTAATAGTTTCAAAAGTGTCACGGGTGTTTCTAGACTTTTTTGCGACCTGTGACAAACACTAAGAAGACCCCCCAAACCCACAGGGGTGTATAAGAGAAGCACTTTACCCTGAAGTAGCAGTGAATTTTGAAAGTGGAAATTCTATAGAGTAAGGTAAAATGAGTACACAGGGATACTAAACTTTAACATATTACTTTAACAATATAGTGTATGTAACAGATATTCTGCAGGTTAGGATTTTGCCGGTCAGCCTGCTCCCCTCTCGGGTACCAGGTCATCTGCCATGAGACAAATTTTTCACCTTGCCTTTTCAGTGATATATCTGTAAAGAGTGGGCTGGATAGGTTTCTAAAATTAAAAAATAATTTTAATTACTGGTAAACTTTATATAGTTGTGGGGGGGTCCAGGGATCTTTTCAGATTGTCATTTAGACTCTGGAAGGATTCCCCCCCCCCCCCCCATTCATACTGTATATCACAGCTTAATCTAGTTTTATCTTTGTGTATGACTTTCCATTTTATGCTGTAGTGAGCATATTTATATTCATCACTGTTGTGTGTTATTTACCCTCAGAAAGCAACAACTACAGATGGGATTGTAGATGAAGGATTTTTTGATCTCTTGAGTCGATTTCAGAGCAACCGAATGGACGATCAGAGATGCAGTTTGCAAGAGAACAACCTAAAGGTTTCGTCTGCAATTACTTCTACACCAGCTAAGACCATGAAAAAATGTAGGTTGCACATTAAATTGATTTCTGGCCTTTATTATTTGTATTAATAACTGGATATGATTATTCTATAGTTAGCTTTGCGACCAATGCAGATGTGTGCTATACCTTTTTGTTCATAGTGAATCCTTTTGATGAAACAAGTTAAGCTAGGTACACACCTAGCGATTTTTCCTCCTGACCGACCGTTCGATACTTTCGAACGGTCGGCCAGGAGGAAGGACTGTCGGTCGCGGCAAAAGCAGCCGCGTCCGATAGTCACCGCGACCGATCGTGCGGTCCATAGAGGACCGCACGATCGGACAAGGTTTTCCACCCTGTCCGATCGTCCTTTCGTCCGATTCGGACGAACGGTCGATCGGACATGGGCACATTCGGATTCGATAATTTCGGTCCGATCGACCGATACACTGAACTATCGGTCGATCGGACCGAAATATCTAATCGTGTGTACCCAGCTTTAAAGGAAGACCACAAGGCCTAAACAGGTGTGCATCAAGTGATGCTAATGAGCACCTGAATGTTATATGCCGATAGCGGTATACTATTTCGGCACTTTTCAACGACAGCTAATGTTTAAGTGCCAAAAGCTGCTATCTGCATATAATATCTCCAGGGCCAATAGTGGCTCTTGTTGCATAACCCCTAGTGTGACTGGGCTATAGAGAAATTCAGAGGGTGTATACATTACATTTAATACTTAAAATAATGAATTGCCTCTCTTCTTTTAGCAGCGTCTGCATGTGCCCTCTCACCTCACACTGATGAGTTTCTGGACCTTATTGCTAGTTCACAAAGCCGCAGGTTAGATGATCAGAGGGCAAGTTTCAGTAACCTGCCTGGACTACGGATCAACCAACAACGTCACTCCGTTTTGGGGCATTTAATGGCTAGTGAGAACCGTGAACCAGACGAAGACTTTTTCGATATGCTAGTTAAATGTCAGGTGGGACTGTAATTTTTTTGTATGATTAAATAGGTATTTAAAGAATTTATTAAACAGTGGAATGCACCAATATTCCAGTAGAGGCTCCCAGTACATTGTGATCTGTTAGAAATTTTTATTGACTTTTAACATCAGCATTTAGCTGGCGTTAAAAAACCCCACAGCAATTGCCGTTATGTTGTTTTTTTCTCATTACTGGGCAGTGGTGCATCGCCCTGAAAGGGTCCTTATTGTTGCAGTTAAGGCAATTCTATACTCACATCAGTAGTTCAGCATGCAAACGGAGTCACAAAGGGAGACATGAAATAAAGGGCTGTAGCCCAAATTTTTACATTGCCCTGTGCTAATCCCTTTGTGCCAATGTTATAAAGGGTAAGCATGGGTTTAACACTAAAAAAAAAAAACAAATTAGAACATTTTTGGCATTAACACTGTGCATAGGATGTTAAATAAAAGTACACAGGAATAATCAAAAGGCAACAAAAATCCTATCCCATGAATTTAATACATATGGTGCTTACTTATTCACTCTGGTGGTCTGGGTGTGTAAAACCCCAGACCCTTCGCTTCATCAAATAGCATGTAAAACAATCCAAGTTTCAAAGTATATATTGGGTGCTTACCCGTGCCTCTTAATGACCCGGGTGCCAGGTGCCCCAGGTCTGTCGCTCCAGACCAAACGCCACGAGTACAGCAAGGAAAAACACGACACCGCAACAACCGGAGTACATAAAAGAGGAATCCTGACACACGGATAGGTGAACACAGTTTTATTTCAGTATGCCTGACGCGTTTCGGACCTTAAGGACCGCATGGTCCGAAAAGCGTCAGGTGTACTGAAATAAAACTGTGTGTTCACCTATCCGTGTGTCTGGATTCCTCTTTTATGTACTCCGGTTGATGCGGTGTCGTGTTTTTCCTTACACAGGAATGTTAGAATTTTGCATGCTAAAGAATAACTTTTGAGACATCGTAAAAGTGATGATCGCAACATTTATTCCATTCTCCTGCAATGCAATTCGTGGAGCAGAGATCTTACTGCATCTCGGGCGCCTGGGAGGTATGTTGCAATCATGAGCATTTGTACCGCATAATGACAAGTACGTAGCAAGCACACCTGTGTATACACTGCATCTCCCGCACAGATCTATTCAGTTGATAATTTCAAAAAGCAAAAGAACATCTAGTCTGTTTTGTCAGCAACAATTGTTCCTGTGGATCAATTATTCAGAGCAGCCAGTATTCTATTCCTTATGTTAAATTGTGTCAGTAGGTTTTAGTGGAGTGTGTTGAATTTGATGGACATTTTTAACCTAGATCTAACATTATAAGACACAGTAACCGATTTATCCAAATCCAGTCAAATATCTTTCTAAATTCTAGGGCTCACGATTGGATGACCAGCGCTGTGCTCCTCCTCCACCTCCCAAGAAAGGTCCTACAGTCCCAGACGAGGATTTCTTCAGCCTTATTTTGCGTTCACAAGCTAAACGTATTGATGAGCAGAGGGTTACTCTTGCCCACTTAAGAAGACCTAATTCTAATTAGAGTAGACCTGCCAAGTAAAATTATATGAACTTCCAGTAATTCTTTATTTAAAGCCTTAGCTTTTTAGAGTTAAAAACATTCAGGGGTATTTCATAGTACTGTAAATCTGAACTCTGCACTGAAAGGTAGTTCTGCTAACTTGGAGCATTTAACCATTGGAGTGCCAAGCTCTTGAGACATCTATTGCCCAGGAACAGTTACATTTTCAACTGCAGTGTTACAGGAAACCTTTTAGTTAGGAGCTGATCTTGCTATACATTACTCCAATTTACTGCTTGAAAGACAGAGATTTACTTATCTACAAGCTGCATGTCAAAGGTACTTCATGGAGTTATGGAGCCAGTGAAGCAGGCGGTGTAATGGCCGTCGGATGAAAGGTTTCTCTGGCAAGGTGAACAATCCAATCCTAAACTTGCAAATCTCTCAGAACTTTTAACCCCCCTATAAATTTGTACAGTTCTTTCTATTTTACTTGAAGTTTGCTCAGTTAGTCTGAAGACAGTGTACGGTTTTGTATTTCATTGTGTGCGTTTTTTATGTGTCTTTTTGTATATAGTGTTTTATATATGGTTTGTATATAGCTGCCTTTAAAAGGGAATAAGGCTTGAAATATTCATGGGTTGTTATGGTTTCTCTTGTGACATTGCAGAGCAAGGAGGCTGCTAACAGTAGGTGTTTTATATATAAAGAGATGTATTGCAGTGACATGCTTGTAGCAGTAAGAACTTCTCTACTCGGCTTCAGGTGCACATTATTCCTTGCATTTTTATGCACTTCTTTGACAGTTTTTACTTTTCTTCCATTGCAAGTAAAGGAAAATGGCCCCTTTTATAAAAGATTTTTAATGTGACCACAAAAAGAAATGACTTAAAAGTATGTAGACTAAAAAGACTGCCTCCTTGTTATCTATAAATGGATACATGTAAGTAGCACTTACTTTGAGCTGTGTGTTGCTGCATGCCTTAAATCCAGTATATGGTTAAGAGAGGGTGTAGGAATATTAAGCCTGAGCAAAACAAAAACACCTTCCATCTGACCAGACTTTCTATGAGGGCAAGCATGCTCAGTAATCACTTTGAAGGCAGCATTGGAATAAGAAATTTTACATCATGCAATTCTCGCATGACCACTGTCGCCATTCCAGTTACAGCAAAACTGTAAAAACTTTGATAATTGGGCACTTGATTGACAGCTGGAATATAAGATGGTTCAGATTGGACATCTGAAGAAATAGGGGGGAAATTAAACAAGCAAACAAACGGTACAGTGACAGTAAGAAGAATTATAGTTTCTGGTAATGGACAGTTGGGAAGGTTTTTTTTGGGGGGTTAAACTGTTGGGTAGGCTAAAAAGGTTGGACATGTGTCTTTATTTAACCTCCAATTCTATGTAATCTAAATTTACACATACCAACTGTCACTAGTTATAGCAAAAGTTTATAATAAGAAAAGAAATTATAATAAGAAATGATTGACAGCTGAAATGTAAAATGCTTTAGACTGGATATATAAAGAAATTTGGGACAGACCAACAAAAAAATGGTACCGTTGAGGTGGGGAAGCATAGGGCAATTAAAAAAAAATTCCAGTTTAGATACCCTTTAAAACAAACTAGGCTTTGGAGTATTGTCCCAAAAACTGCATAAAAGGCAACCGGAGACGAGCTCTAAGGCTAAGGGACCACTTTACTACACCAAAAAAATGCTCTTTTGTTTGTGGTAGGTAAACTGGTATGAATGTTACAAGTTAACAATACTATTGAGTGTTTAGGGAGACAATTTAGATGCAGTTACTCAGTCAGTACTGATTGTGAGCATTGGGCTGTTTAGTACACTCCAATATTGTAGGCCGGGCACAATGTTAAAAAAGCTTCAGCATCAGCGAACATAATTTAAAATTACTTTATTGTAACATAACAAAAAGACAGCCTGACCTTGAACGATGGGCTTCTGGCATACTGCACTCAGGCCACACTGATACTTGGGTAAGTTGGGATTGACTTTTTTAACTTTGCTACTTTTTGCCACCACTTTCACTTCAAGTAGACAGGTATATACATATATCCAGCGAAAGCCCTGGAGTTTATACATCTGGGCCCTCAACTGCATTATATTAAATTTCTGTGTGTGGCATTTTTAGCAGAGGTAGCCACTTTATTAGATGTGTGCTTAAGATAACATGTTTGTATACAGATGTCATTCATCTTTTATGTGAGGAACAGCCAAGTACTTGATTACTAACCTTCAAATTTAGAAAGCCCTCCGGGGGAAGTAGGGATATGCATATGGATCCCTGGACATAAAAAAACATTAGCCCAGGATGCATCTGGCATGGTACTGTGACCACAGCTTGTGATAAACTAATGTATTTTATGCTGGTCATAAAGCTAATGATATTTATGCTTTGCAGATGAGGTTCTAGAGTGATGTGTATTGCTCCTTTTCTCTTATGTGAATAGTTAAAATTATATTACAGCAGCTTTTTTCAAAAGACAGTTGTTTTGCTGTAAATATTTTCATGGACTTAAGGAATGTATGGTGCTAATTACCCACTGAAGTGATGTCATATGAATAAAAATCTACGTACATCACCTTATATATTTTAACATTATTTATTAGATGTACTTATTCATATTTACTACATCTGGCATATTTCTTTTAGGGCTGGGCTCCACTAGCCAGCATTTTTGTGCATATGAATCACGCAACGCAATCAAAATGTTGCACAAATCCTGCGTGCTTCTGTGCGCTTGCGCTTCCTTTAAAGTTGCACCATCGTAGTAATGCGAAAATGGGCCCAGCACAGCACAAAGCAGTGTACGCTAGCGAAAACACACAACATATTGCCTAGTAGGGCCTAGCAAAGAGCAACAAAATAGCTTAATAGTGAGACAGTTCACTCCTACATCTCTGGATGGTCTCTCCCAGCAGCAGTGACTGTAAAACTTCCACTGGTGCCACAGCCTTTAAGTTCTCCATTCTCTTGGTTTTATGCATTCCATCTCTCCCATTTTGAAAATAAAGTTATATTATTTATTGGATAACTGCCTCTCCCACTTGTAACATTAGGGAGGGAGAGATAGCCACACATGTGCAGAGGGACAAGCAGAAAGCTGGGAGCCACGGCAATAGTAGATCTTTGACAGTATGTTTTCCTACCTCCTTTTGAAAAAAGTGAAAAAAATTATTTGCCTTTATCCTTTTCTATAGTTTTAGAGCTGCCAGGAACTTGATCCTTTTCTGCAACCAGTGCTCCCTTTCATCATATCTCCTTGTGTCCTGTTCAGCTCACTCATAGTTATTGTTATAATCGATTTATATAGCACCAGCATCTTCTGTGGCACTTTACAATTACAGTCATAAATGTTACATGTAAGGGCGGTGCGTATAGTACAAGAGCATGCAGAACTTAAAGTGATTAGTTCATTTACAGCAAACTGCTATACAATAGGAAAGAGGGTCCTGCCCAAGTGAGATTACAGTCTAGAGGAAATGGTTTTCACATTAGCACCGCAAAACGTAACAAGTTTTTTGGCTTTAGGCTGAGGCCACATTGTGTCAGACAGCAATGTGCATTTCACGTTCGTTACTGTCCGTTTGCGCTGCAATCTGCCCAATAGTCTGGAATCGGATAGCATTTGATTGGCAATAAAATGGTGATTGCATACGCTTCTAAAACATATCACAGCGCATGCAATGTGGCCACCCACATTGACATGCACTGCTCACTCTAACGGATTCTCAAGCGCTAAGTGTGGGGCAGTGTGGCTTACCCACAATGACATGTCCATGTCTCAAACAAAAGGGGTTAATTGTTAATTTATTTAATGTTTGGGCAGGACCTATAAGGGCACAACCCAACTTCCATGCTCCCGCAATAGAGTATAAGTTGAAAAGTGCTTTAAGCATTGTGGGAGCGTAGAAGTTAAGATTAATCTTTGCCTTTTCCCCCATCCTTATCTTTATTGTCTATTTATGTTTTTAATGGGTGTCTCCACTGGAAAAAAAAGGTTTGGGCATTTAGTTTTATTGAAGAACAGGAGGTAAAGGAGCTGTGTCTTACCTCCTGTTCTTCAATAAAACACGCAGGAGCCGGGAGAGAAGGTAAGCTACTTAACCAATCTCTCACTCCTCCGCTGGGTCCCGATGGACTCTGTACGCTATAAACATGTGCAAGTGTGATGCGCATGAGCATAGAAGACAGAGTCCGTCGGGACCTGTCAGACTACGTGGCGGAGGAGCGATCGATCGTGTAAGTATCTTACCTTCTCTCCCGGCTTCTGTAGGTTTTATTGAAGACTAGGAGGTAAGACACAGCTCCTTTACCTCCTGTTCTTCAATAAAACTAAATGCCCAAACTTTTTTTTTCAGTGGAGATACCCATTAAGATCACTGTAAACTTTTCAGATATTAAAGTTTGCTTGTGTAATTAGCCCGTTAAACAAAAAGTGTTCATGCATTTCATTCTGGAGAGTATAGTACTAATTGGAGTTGGCTAGTGCATAAACTGAACACTGTCAACCAAGGGCAATAAATTTGATGGATCTTTAAATAGATCATATCAAGTAATGGCAACATCCAACTAAATAATATTTATTATAAAAAAAACTTTACATTTAAGTCATAGCATGTACCATCTGTTGGTTCTTGTTTGTTTTATATGAATATAGTACATACTTCATCTTGGCTTTTATCATGATTCAAATTAATCTCAAGTGGTCGTAAGCTGTGTCTGATTAAAAAACATTTGTGTGCATTGCTGGGAACAGAGCAAAGTTGAACAAGGTCATATCCTCAAAGTCATTTCTCCATGGGAAATGAGAGAACCAGATTGTCTAGTAAAGAGATACAAGACCAACAAGAAGTCATTTACCTGGAGTAGCAGAAAGAGAGAATTTGTATTTTAGCCTCCTGTATTCTGATTTAGTTTTATGCCTCAAATTAAGTAACAATGATACTTATGGGTGTTAAAGGGAATGTCCACCCCCCAAACTAACTTTCTATATTTATTTGGCACAAATAACTGCTCCAAAACAAACTTTACAGCATGTAAATCGGTCCAGTGGTTCAAAAGTTACACACCTTTGTAGCTGGCTAAACCCTGCAGCATGGACCAGTACAGTGATGAACAGAGCCAGGTTACATTACCTTGCCTCTGTTCTTTTCATGTTCTCACGCATGGCTGTTAGCATCCAGCAGTGAGCACAGAGGAAGTTGCATCCAGTAATGATCTGACCCCTGGATCCCGCCCTCCTTTGCTAATGAACCAATCGCAGTCGTAAAGTTATGTGTACGGAAGAAATCCAGGATGAACATGTTGCAGCCAGCCGTTTTCGGCTTTGAGACACACACACACACGACACAGCTCCTTTACCTCCTGTTCTTCAATAAAACTAAATGCCCACTTTTTTTTTTTTCCAGCAGAGATACCCTTTAACATCTTTTGATAATTTTTAAAGCACTACAGTTCATGGCTTAGTTTTATTTTTTTGGGATTGGTACGTTAATACAAACAAATTGTTTCTATGAATTGTTCTTTACCAACTTGCAGTCCAAATAATATCCTAAATTAATTAAAAAAAAACAACTAAATCTACCGATTCTAGTTTTAGCTGAATTTCATCAATGTCTTTTATAAAACTCTCTTGTAAATATTTTAGTATTGGACAATGCTGTATCAATTTAGATGTTTCCCCAACTATGCATCAAAATAAATGTTGGTGTAGAAATCTTCTGTATATACTCATTTTTCTAATGCAGTTCTTCACACCATTTTATTAAAGGGATACACTAATCCTGTCCTTTCTATCTTCCCGGTTTTCTTTTTTTACAGAAGAACTAGCGTCTCCTTCCATTAATGTTACCAGGTCACTCCACCCTCTGCCTTGTAGACCCTAAAGATTGCATTAACTTTGGCAAAAAGTAAACAGCAGTGAAATAATAATTTACTGCTTTTTCATGTCACAGAGCGGCTTAAAAAATTTGGCATCTTTATTGTAATTATTGCTTTTTTTCATACCATCTTCATTATAGCTCACCGGTTCATATTCTTTAATCATACAACACATATATAAGGTAAATACAGACCCGGTAGACGCGTACTGCTACAAACTGCTGAACACTACTTTTTCACCCAATGTAAATACATAGAAATGTACCATATTTTGAACTGGTGTTGACTTTAAACAGGATATATACCCATTGTTATATCCCTCTCCTACTTTGTCATTTTTTTTCTTTTTCTTCTGTCATTTCTATATGGTACAATTTGGGCCATATTTATTAACCCATTGTATTGGAAACTTTCGATACCGCGGGTTATCGTAAATATGCAGCAACGATCTTACATGAACAAAGTTTTGTAACCTTTGTCTGTACAATACCGTGCGGTAGCAAAATTCAGTAATGGTCCACATTGTGGACCTGTCCAATAACACAAGGTTTCTGTTGTGATATCTTCACTATACCCTCAGAAGTTCTATATATTCAACTACCCCCATCAACACTAGTAGTTGAATTAGGGAGATCAGGGATCCTGAAACCTAATAGAGCTATTTATACAATGGCGAAAAGCTATATAAGAGAAAAAAACAGTAATACATAGAATAAACTCTGACCTACGAACAAATTTTCCATGATTTGCAAGACACAATGTTACTATATGATAAGATATGGACACCCTGGATAGCAAGCTTGTATTCAATTAACCCACATGTGTGAACAAATAAAATATTTAAACATGCCTATCATATATTGTGAAAATCCCAGGAAAGGAAAATTGTGTGCATCTATGAAAACACTCACTTGCCTACCGTTAACTTACGTTATCTTTTTATAATATGATTAAAATAAAAAAAATATACTGATCACTAAAAACAATATCACATCATATCCTTAAGTGGAGACAGTAGGGCTATGCCGGAGACCAGGTACGGGGTGAATACCCTAATATCCAATGTCCACAGTCCAAATGTATAATACACCCACAACAAATCCAGTCGATACCCAATAGATATCCGTGATATCGCTATTGTACACTGGGACAATGGTCCAAGAAGATTGGTTCAGCTGGCTAAGTGTCTTTGAAACAGGTCAAAATCACATCTGTTTGCAATAACTCCAAGAGCTGGACCAGTCCTAAGCGTGCCTTAATTGACAGGTTCCCGGGACATTATAGTGCTATCTGCACCTTACCTTCACCTGGTTTCTTTCGTATTGTTCCTGCCCACTATTACCAAATGTATTGATGAATTTTGCTCATTAAAATTGTGCTTGCATATTGCCTGTTGGGCTTAAAGTGCAAATCCAGCCCCAAAATGAAAACTTACATACAGGTAAATCACCCCCTAAACGGTAATAGTTTGAAATCTGAAATATATAAGTCTAACCTGAAATCCTGCACAATGTCCTGTTTCTGCTTCCTGGTGCTTCCAGTTAGCAACTGTCTGTTATGGATTTGACAGTTGACATCAAAGCCAATGACAATGTTAATCCCCTATCTGCCTCTATTGAGCATGCCCAGGCTCAGTACAGGCTCAGTACAAGTTTCTAAATTGCTCAGTTTCCATGAGGCATCCAGAAGCATAGCAGGCATACAGTAATGAATTCAAAGGACAAACTATGTTATATCAACATATTTTAAAGAGGCCATTCTTTCTAAAAGATGATCTTATGAGGGTGGTGTTGTCTTTTAAAGGGCATGTCCACCCCCAAAACTATAATCCCCCCCACTACTGGCCCCATCATGTAGTGTAGTTTAATCCTTACCTCACATCCCAGCTCCATAAGGTTCTCCTGTAGTCCCCCCCCCCAAATCTATCTATCATCTATCTATCTAACTCTGCTATCTATCTATCTATCTATCTATCTCTATCATCTATCTATCTATCATCTATCTATCTATCATCTATCTATCTACTCTATCTATCCTTCAAACTCTACACTGTCAGTGTAGAGGGGAGGACAGGAGCAGCCTGTTTAGAGTCAAAGTGGAAGGAAACGCCGCCATGCGCATGACGTCACCATGCCGGCTGCACGGCGTGCCAGAAGGTACAGCGCCGGAAGACGGAAGTTCGGGGCACTTCTACTATGTGCAGTCAGTTAAAACATTCGGGGCACTTTGCAAAATATCCGGGGCACGTGCCCCGGATGTTTTAACGTAGATACGCCACTGGCTGGGGGCATGGTTGCAATGTTTGGGGGCATGGCAGTTATCTTTATGGGTGTGGTCTTTTGACATTTTGATGCATGCTTGGAAGTTTGGTGACATGGCTGTGCCTTTGGAGGCGTGGTCAGACCATTTGGGCGTGGTCACACCATTTGGGGTAGAGAAGAGTCTCTCTCTGACACTACCACTAGTAAGTGTTTACTGGATTATGTTATATTCGTTTATAAATGTTTGTTGATGTTTCTTTCTTTGCTATTTAGACAATGTTGGAATCTTGGTACTGTGTGTGTGTATGTATATATGTATGCATGCATGTATGTTTATATGTATGTATGTATAATTTTATTTATGTTATGTATGCCACTTGGGTACGCAGCGTTATACATTATAACACACAGAGTATACAAACAATGGGATAAGTGCCATTATACAGATAGATAAAAATTGAATACAATTTCATACATCGGTTAAGCATATATATAAATTATGTATATATTGATACAAGTGCAACAATCCTTGACACATTAGGATTGAGAACCCTGCCCCGAAGAGCTTACAATCTAAGTACTGAATATGAACATTCTGCTGGTAAAGGAGGGGAAGCATGTATGACAAAACAGGTGACAAATTCAAAATCAATATGGTTAGAATAACTATCTATCTGCCTTTAAAGGGCATGTCCACCCCCAAAACTATAATCCCCCCCACTACTGGCCCCATCATGTAGTGTAATAAAATCCTTACCTCACATCCCAGCTCCATATGGTTCTCCTGTAGTCCCCCCCCCAAAGTCCCAAAAACTGCCCACCAGGAGGATAGCAGAGTCTATATAGGACCCTGCCTCCTACCTGGCCTCCGGGAGAAGTTTGGCATGCGTACTGCAGCCCTTCTCCCCCTCCCTCCCCCTCCCGATTTGGATTCCCTCCCCCTAGTGTAAAACCCTTTTAACCAAAGATTCCCCCTGTCCCCCAGCCCCAACCGCTCTATTATTATTATCAGAAAATGCCCAAAACATTACTTACCTTCCCTCTTGCCTCCGCCGCACTGAACTCCCGGCAGCCGTGTCTGTGATTGGCTGCCACTCAGCCAATCACAGACGCAACTGCCGGCCCGCCCCTCTGCTTGCATTTTTTCGCAAGCAGTGGGCCTGGCAGCGCAGCGGAGGCAAGAGGGAAGGTAACTAAAGTTTGGGGCATTTTCTAATAATACTAACATAGCGGTTGGGGCTGGGGGACAGGGGGAATCTTTGGTGAAATTTTTTTTTTAAGGGTGGACATACCCTTTAAATCAATATGGTTAGAATAACTATCTATCTGCCTTTAAATCAATATAGTTAGAATAACTACCTATCTGCCTTTAAATCAATATGGTTAGAATGCGCGTTATAGTGTAACAGAAGCAGGAAGCAGTTGGGAATTTCAGAGTGTCCTTTATTTATACACAGTTATAGGGACATAGATTAAAAACATTTAAAAAGACAGATTTCCAACCATTCTCCTGACCAAATATCTCCATTACAGTGTTAATGTATAATATACAAGATATAAATGGGTCAACCCATGCAGTATAAATAATATATTTAAATACAATTAAATAAATACCTGTCTGGGTATTTATCAGTGACAGTCCGGGAGGCAGCCAATGGGAAGACACGCCTCCTTGCAGAGCGCATCTTCCCATTGGCTGCCTCACAACCTGTCACTCAAAGTGCCAATGGGGAGGATCGGACCAGAGCGACGAGGGAGATTACAGGTAAGTACTTCAGGACTTTTGTAAAGTACCCGGAGGGGAGGACTTAGTGTTTTAGGTCCTCACCCTGGGTACTTTGCAGGAGTAGGGGGAAAGGAACAAGTTGGGGGGGTGAGTATAATTGTCCTTTAAAGATGCCCCAAAACACCCTTGACTCTCACTGACTATGCACACCCGTCCTGGCAGCTAAATGGTTAACACTACACTATTCACTTCAGCAACTAACTGGTTAATTAGCATCAGTCCTTCACAAGCAGTCACAGAGTTAATTAGCATTTACACTGCCAAACACTCAATCTACATATAAACTTATCAGAGGCTAACTGAGTTCTTTTAGAGCATCAAAGACAAAACTTATTACATTTTAGATTTAATATTCCAAAAGGTGGACAGTGCAAATAATACAAAAATAAAATAAAATGGTGTTATAATAAAATGACATACAATAGCTACAACAGTTATAGAAAATAGAAGGGTAAAAATATTCACAGAGCATTTACCATGTCCCCTCATTATGAACAAAGTTTTAGGGGCTACAAGGATTTTTAAGCCCATTGATGTACCACCCCCCTACTTGCATGAGGTGGGAGCGTCCAGGAATGTCCAGATTTACGACTAGCCAAAAGCATTCATTCCCCCTCAGTTAGGCAGACTCCATATAAATGTAAATATGTACTTTGTATTGGGATATTGACCACATATTCCTCTCCTGTATTAATTATCAATTCCCCCAATACCAAACATGACCTGTGTGTAATTCATATTTCCTAAGATATTAGTTACTCGCCTTGGCAAGGGAATAAGGTCTCCATGTTGGGTATCATTTTAATGGGCCTACCTTCCCATTCACAAATATAATGTTGGTTTCTGTCTCACATATTCCAATACCAAAATATATTTATTTTACATCTTCATGTAGTCATTCCTACCTTCTATTTTCTACCCAAGATACACAAGAACGCAAGAACCCCTCCAGGTAGGCCCATTGGGTCTGGCATTGGAAGTCTCAATGAGAAACCGTGCACATTCATTGACTCTTTTTACAACCACACGTCACTAGTTTGGATTCATATATCAGAGACACCCCTGAACTGATAATAAAATTACAAGATGTGGTAGTCAAGGAAGAAGACATACTAGTGACTTGTGATGTTGAGTCCCTATACACGATCATAGACCATGATTTGGGACTTCAGGCAGTAAAGTACTTTCTGAGTGTGGAGGGATGCGGATATACAGAGAGTCAGTCTTTCATTTTGGGACTTCTCAATGTTGTACTCAGAAGTAACTATTTTGTGTTTGACAGGAAGAACTATGCCCAGACAAGAGGCACCGCTATGGGTGCGAAATGTGCTCCCTTTTACGCCAACCTGTTTCTGGGTTGGTGGGAGGGGGAACATGTTTTTACAGATCTTATGTTTTTCACATCCTACATCTCTTGCAGGCATACGTACACAGATGATGTATTTTTTCGTGTGGACAGGCATCAGAGACCTATTATTGGATTTCATCAAATTACTTAATAGTTTTACTTTTAACATTTTACTTACACATACCGTAATTTCTCACATTAGGAAATATAGTTTTTGGATGTCAAAATAAAGAAAAACAAGGGATCTCTGATCACCACACTACAGAAACCCCACTGCTACCAACACCCTGCTACACTTTGATTCTGCACACCCTGAGGCACTTCGCCGATCTATACCAAAGGGGCAGCTCCTTTGTGTACGTAGAAACTGTACATTAGCTAGTGACTAAGGTAGAATCACTTTGGTTAAGAGACTCACGGATAGAGGATATCCCAAAACAATCTGTAAGAGAGAATTTAGACGAACTTTGAGTTTTCAGCAATCAGATCTACTAATATCCAAATGTAAAAAAAAGTCTTTGAACAGTGTTAGTTATATCACTACATACAATGCAGAATGGGAAGGGCTTTATTGGCAAAGAATTGGCACATTTTAACTAATGACCCATTGGTGGGTAAATTTATTGCAGACTAGACATTAAGCCCGCTACAATAACGGGCACTAGAAGCACAGAGTTCCCCCTTAGTGTCCCAAGGCCAGAGTCCCCATTCTGTTCAGGGCCAGGGGCCCACTCTGTACCAATCCAAGGGCCCCCCGTCTGTCCCAAATCCAGCCCCCCCCTCTGTCCCAAATCCAGGGGTCCCTCTGTCCCAAATCCAGGGGCCCCTGTCCCAAGCAACCTTACCTGCAGTCTGTTTAATTGCTGTTCTCCCTCCGTGTTTCCTGTGTTTCTCCCTCTAGTGGTGAGTCAATAGGAACTGCAGAGACACTCCCTCTAGTGGTGGGTCAGTAGGAAATGCAGGGACTCTCCCTCTAGTGGTGAGTCTATAGGAACTGCAGAGACTCTCCCTCTAGTGGTGAGTCAATAGGAACTGCAGAGACTCTCCCTCTAGTGGTGAGTCAATAGGAACTGCAGAGACTCTCCCTCTAGTGGTGAGTCAATAGGAACTGCAGAGACTCTCCCTCTAGTGGTGAGTCCATAGGAACTTTCCCTCTTGCCTCCGCCGCACTGAACTCCCGGCAGCCGAGTCCGTGATTGTCTGCCGCTCAGCCAATCACAGACGCGACTGCCGGTCCCGCCCCTCTGCTTGCATTTACGCGCAAGCAGAGGGCCTGGCAGCGCAGCGGAGGAAAGAGGGAAGGTAAGTAAAGTTTGGGGCATTTTCTAATAATACTAACATAGCGGTTGGGGCTGGGGGGACAGGGGGAATCTTTGGTGAAAATTTTTTTTTAAGGGTGGACATACCCTTTAATAGCATTGGGGAGTACAAAGCGGTGGGTGCTGTTACAAGGGGTTCTTAATAGCATTGGGGAGTACAAAGCGGTGGGTGCTGTTACAAGGGGTTCTTTTTTTCTTCTTATGGTGTTTAAATTAGAACTGGTGTTTACTGGTTGTAGGATACTAAGAATGTGGCATCTCCGTGGGTAGGAGCCCTTCTGTCTAGTAGCACTTTATTATTGTGCCGTTTTCTTACTCTCTGTAATACTGTATCGGACGGCTTAATTAAATGAGACTCCAACTTTCCTCAATCTCTCCCTCTATAGGTGAGAGAAGCGAAATGAAAATACGGTAATTGTAATTATATTTGAACCGAATATTCAAACTGATATTCCTGCGCAAACCAATAAAATATATTTACATCAACATAATTCAGTTTAATACAGACTGAATAAAATGTAAAAAATACAAACACCATTCCTACTGAACATACATCGCCATGGTCATATGGTGACTTTACATAAGGCCCCATGAAGAGGGATCAAAAGTGATAACATTGTTCTTCCAGTTACTATAGGAGAGCAAGTATCTTATTTCAGAACGTCTGGCTGCTGTGTATCCATGGTGTCTGTGGAGTTTGGATCTAAATTTAATGATTCCATTACTTGCTCATTGGTTTCCCTGTATTTCAGTCTCAGAATTCAAATGTGCAAACGACTCTTCAGACACCTAAGAGTAATGAACAAGAATAAATTCTACTGCAGCACAAATGGTGCAGCTTTCCTGCTCTTTACTATTATTCACAGTATTGTGATACAGACATGTGGTAGCAAAAAAAGGCCAACCAAAGTAGCCTTGGGAGCTAGTCTGAATGCAACGGATCTCCTTTGCTGCCACTATTGTGGTAAATAAGAGGACATCTATACTTACATTGCTCTTTACATTTTCTACTGATAACCTGCATTTTTCTACTGCACTTGCTGTGCAAGAGACAGGGCTCTCTTGGATTGGTCTGCGCTCAGAAGACTCAGAACTCTTGTCCTCAGGAATTTTCTTGATTGACTGCTGTTCTTTAGCTAGATTGTCTATTATCCTCATTATTGTACTGATCGTTAACTTGAGCTGCAACCTAAAGGTAAGGAAAAGTGCAAAATTTATAAGCACCGTATTGCTTTCCCAAGTAGTCACTGCTCCTTCTGAAATATCTACTGCATTACATTTTTAATACAAAAAGAATATAAACAGCCAAAGTTATAACCTAAATTTCAGCACAGTGCATAATTTTCTTTCCCTGCAGACAGACACAAAACATGAATGACTGGTTTGAAGTGCTCTAGAACGTCACTACAGTTTAAGACAATAACAGAACACAATCATTTTGTTTAAAGGGGAACTGTGGTCTCCAGACAAGTTGAGTTTAAATGAAAGTTTCCTACCTTTAAAACAAGCCATCAACCACCTCTCTAAGTGCTTCACAGCCCAAAATATACAGAAATGACTGACCAGAAAGTTGGTCAAATGGGTGGGAGGCTGACTTGTGACATTCCTGAGGCTTCTCATGCACAGTGCCATCGACGGGTACAGCCTCAAACTCCCTCAGTGTGTGAGGGAGACAGGAAGTCCATCCTCCTCTCTGCTGTGTTAAAGGGCAACTATAGTGAAAAAAAAACTTTGTCTGTATACAATGTATAGATCACTTAGTATAAGCTGCCTTACTTTCATGTTTCTGTGTGGCTTCATTTCTTCACACTGGCAGAAGTTTGTACCAAGCTGTGTAGTCCCCCTCGACATGACGCCACACAGAACCACATGAAAGTAAGGCAGATGTTTATAGCAAGTGACATGACGCCACACAGAACCACATGAAAGTAAGGCAGATGTTTATAGCAAGTGTGTTCTTTTACTATGTGTTATGTTATATGTTAGGACGTTACTAATGTGTGTTATTGTGTTGCAGTTCTACTGTGTTATTGTGTTCAAGTGTTTACTAATGAGTTATTGTGTCACTGTGTTAAGCTAATGTGTTACTGTGTTTACTAATGTGTTATTGTGTTACTAATGTGTTATTGTGTTACTAATGTGTTATTGTGTCACTGTGTTACTAATGTGTTATTGTGTCACTGTGTTATTACTGTGTTTTGTGTCACTGTTACTAATGTGTTATTGCGTTACTAATGTGTTATTGTGTTACTGTGTTTCTAATGTGTTATTGTGTCACTGTTACTAATGTGTTATTGTGTTACTGTGTTACTAATGTGTTATTGTCACTGTTACTACTGTGTTATTAATGTGTTTATTGTGTCACTGTAACTACTGTGTTACTACTGTGTTATTGTGCTACTAATGTGTTATTGTGTTACTGTTTTTCTAATGTGTTATTGTGTCACTGTTTACTACTGTGTTATTGTGTTTATCTAATGTTATTGGTGTTACTGTGTTACTAATGTGTTATTGTGTCACTGTGTTACACTTTATTGTGTTACTAATGTGTTATTGTGTTACTGTGTTACTAATGTGTTATGTCACTGTACTACTGTGTTATTGTGTTTAATGGTGTTATTGCATTACTAATGTGTTATTGTGTACACTGTTACTAACTGTGTTATTGTGTTACTAATGTGTTATGTGTTACTTGTGTTACTAAGTGTATGTTTTACTGTGTTTTTATTTCTACTGTGTTATTGTGTCACTGTTACTAATGTGTTATTGTGTGACTAAGTGTTATTGTTCACTATGTACTACTGTGTTTGTTTACTATGTTTATTGTGTGTTACTACTGTGTTATTGTTTTTACGGTTACTAATGTGTTATTGCGTTACTAATGTGTAATTGTGTTACTAATGTTTATTGTGTCACTGTAACTACTGTGTTATACTGTGTTGTATTGTGCTACTAATGTGTTATTGTTTACTGTTTCTAATGTGTTTTGTGTCACTGTTACTACTGTGTTATTGTGTTACTACTGTTTATTTGTGTTACTAATGTTATGGTTCTGTGTTACTATGTGTTATTGTGTCACTGTGTTACTAACTTTTATTGGTTACTAATGTGTATTTGTGTTACTGTGTTACTAATGTGTTATTGTCACTGTTACTACTGTGTTATTGTGTACTAATGTTTATGCATTACTAATGTGATTGTTACACTGTGTTACTACTGTGTTATTGTGTTACTAATGTGTTATTGTTACTGTGTTACTAAAGTGTTATTGTGTTACTGTGTTTCATGTGTTATTGTGTCACTGTTACTACTTTGTTATTTTGTTACTAATGTGTTATTGTGTCACTATGTTTACTACTGTGTTATTGTGTTACTACATAGTGTTATTGTGTTTCTACTAGTGTTTGTGTTACTACTGTGTTATGTGTTACTGTGTTACAAGTGTGTTTATTGCGTTACTAATGTGTTATTGCGTTACTATGTTTATGTTTTACTAAGTGTTATTGTGTCACTGTTACTACTATGTGTTTTGTGTTACTAATGGTTGGTATGTTACTAATGTGTTATTGTGGACACTGTGTTACTAACTGTGTTATGTGTTACTAATGTGTTATTGGTTACTGTGTACTAAGTGTTATTGTTGTTACTACTGTTGTTTCTAATGTGTTATTGTGTCACTGTTACTAACTGGGTTATTGTGTGTACTAATGTGTTATTGTGTCACTTGTTACTACTGGTTTATGTGTGTTTTTACTACTGTTATGTTTATTGGTGTTACTATGTGTTATTGCGTTACTTATTTTTAATGGGTGTTACTAATGTGTTTATTGTGTCACTGTTCTACTGTGTTAATTGTGTTAACTAATTGTTATTTGATACTATGTGTTATGTGTTACGTTTACTAAGTGTTATTGTGTTACTGTGTTTCTAATGTGTTATTGTGTCACTGTTACTACTGTGTTTTTGTGTTACATGTTTTTGTGTCACTATTGTTACTACTGTGTTATTGTGTACTACGTGTTTGTGTACTACTGTGTTATTGTGTTAACTACGTGTGTTATTGTGTTACTGTGTACTAATGTGTTATTTGCGTTACTATGTGTTTATTTGATTTGGCTACTAATGTTTTTGGTTTGTTACTTACTATGTGTTACTAATGTGTTATTGTGTCACTGTTACTCTGTTATTGTGTTACTAATGTTTATTGTGTTTACTACTGTGTTACTACTGTGTTATTGTGTTTACTACTGTGTTATTGTGTTACTATGGTTTCTAATGGTTATTGTTGTAATTGTCACTGTGTTATTACTACTGTTTTGTTGTGTTACTACTGTGTATTGTGTTACTACATTGTGTTATTGTGTGTTACTATGTGTTATTGTGTCTGTGTTAATTATGTTATTGTTGCGTTACTAATGTGTTATTGTGTTACTGGTGTTACTAATGGTTATTGTGGCACTGTTACTACTTTGTTTATTGTGATTACAATGTTTATGTGATTACTATGTGTTATTGTGTTACTGTGTTACTAACTTGTGTCTAGTGTGTTACTATTGATTGTTACTAATGTGTTATTGTGTTCTACTGTGTTATCTATCTAATGTGTTATTGTGTCACTGGTTACTACTGTGTTATTTGTGTTACTAACTGTGTTATGTGGTTTATTTACTGTGTTTATTGTGTTACTGTGTTCCTAAGTGTTACTGTTTACTAATTGTGTTATTGCGTTACTATGTGTTATTGGTTACTGAAGTGTTATTGCGTTACTGTTTACTTACTGTGTTATTTTGTTACTGTGTGTTCGTGATTACTAATGGTTATTGCGGTTGTTACTGTGTTATGTGTTACTAAATGTGTTATTGTGTTACTTAATGTGTTTTATGTGGTTACTAATGTGTTATTGTGTTACTATGTGTTTATTGGTTATAATGTTTACTGTGTTTTAATGTGTTATGGTGTCATGTTACTACTGTGTTATGTGTTACTAATGTGTTTTTACTTGGTTACTAATTGTGTTATTGCGTTGTACGTGTTTACTAATGTGTTATTGTGTCACTGTTACTACTGTGTTTATTGTGTTTACTAATGTGTTATTGTGTTCTAATGTGTTTTAATTGTGTTCTACTTGTTTATTGTGTTTACTACTGTTTTATGTGTGTTACTACTGTGTTACTTACTGTGTTACTAATGTGTTATTGTTGTTAACTACTATACTGCGTTACTAATGTGGTATTGCATTTATTGTGTTATTGCGTTACTAATGAGTTTATTGCGTCACTGTTACTACTGTGTTATTGTGTTACTAATGTGTATTGCATTACTATATGTGTTATTGCGTTGTTTACTATGTGTTACTAATGTGTTATTGGTTTAACTGGTTACTAAGTGTATTGTTACTAATGTGTTTAGTTGTGTACTAATGTGTTTATCGTGTCACGTTGTACTTTGTTATTGTGTACTACTTGTGTGTCATACTGTGTTATTGTGTTACTAATGTGTTATTGTGTTACTAATTGTGTTATTGCGTTACTAATGTGTTATTGTGTCACTGTGTTACTACTGTGTTATTGTGTTACTACTGTGTTATTGTGTTATTGTGTCACTATGTTACTACTGTGTTATTGTGTTAATAATGTGTTATTGTTTTACTGTGTTTCTAATGTGTTTATGTGTCACTGTTACTACTGTGTTGTTGTGTTACTAATGTATTATTGTGTTACTATGTGTTTCTAATGTGTTATTGTGTCACTGTGTTACTACTGTGTTGTTACTAATGTGTTATTGCATTACTACTGTGTTATTGGGTTACTAATGATGTGTTACTAATGTGTTATTGTCACTGTGTTACTACTGTGTTATTGTGCTACTAATGTGTTATTGTGTCTGTGTTACTAATGTGATTGTGTTACTAGTGTTATTGTGTTTACTAATATTGTGTTTGTGTTCCTAATGTGTTATTGTGTCACTGTGTTACTACGGTGTTATTGTGTTACTACGGTGTTACGGTGTTATTGTGTTACTAATGTGTTATTGTGTTACTAATGTGTTATTGTGTTACTAATGTGTTATTGTGTTACTAATGTGTTATTGCGTTACTAATGTGTTATCGTGTTACTAATGTGTTATTGTGTCACTGTGTTACTAATGTGTTATTGTGTTACTAATGTGTTATTGTGTTACTAATGTGTTATTGTGTTACTAATGTGTTATTGTGTTACTGTGTTACTAATGTGTTATTTTGTTACTAATGTGTTATTGTGTCACTGTGTTCTACGTGTTATGGTGTTACTGTGTTATTGTGTTACTTGTGTTACTATTGTGTTATTGTGTTACTCATTTGTTATTGCGTTACTAATGTGTTATTGTGTTACTAATGTGTTATTGTGTCACTGTGTTACTAATGTGTTATTGTGTTACTAATGTGTTATTGTGTTACTAATGTGTTTGTGTAACGTTAGTATGTTTATTGGTTTTATATGTGTTAGTGTTATTGTTCACTGTGTTACTATGGTTATTGTGTTCTTGTGTTATTGTTCTTGTTGTTCTTTGTGTTTGTGTTAGGTGTTTACGAATAGTTTTGTGTACTGTGTTGTAATGTGTTATTGTGTTCTGTGTTACTAATGTGTTATTGTGTCACTGTGTTTACTATTGTGTATTGAGTTCTATGTGTTATTGGGTTACTAATGTTTTGGTATTGGGTTACTAAGGTGTTACGAGTTAGTAATGTTTACTGATTAGTAATGTTCTTGTGTTACTGTGTTATAATGTGTTATTGTGTTACTAATGTGTTACTGTTAAGGAGTGCCATAGACCCCTGGTGACCTTCACACTCCAAGGTGAATTCTAATGTTCACAAATCCTCAGGACATTTCTTCATTATATATTTTTTATTTACTGTAAACTTACATGTTTTTCCTGCTGCGTTGCTTGAAGCTTTGGTGTTAAAAAAATAATAATAATAATGATCATTTCTAGCGCAAAGGTTAGTCATGGAGGATCCTGCGTAGATAATGTTTTCTATGTTTTTTTTTTACTTATATTTAAAATGCTAAAAGCAGCCAAGTACATGCTCAGCCTTTTACATTCACACCACAGTCAGATCAGGTAAACATATGAGGTATGCTACACCAGGGATGTTAGAAAACTCAAAACTACTGCAACCAAGGAATGCTGGAAGTTGTAGTTTGCAATCTTCTGGAATGCCACATCTGGAGCTCTTGCAGAATTCACTACACCAATCATTGTCATGTGTATTGTAAAAACAATACACTTGACAATGATAAAATAAAAAATCTAACCCACTACTGGCCACACTGTGAAGTTTAAAAAAAAATCATTACCTTACATCTCTCTCCTTATGGTTCTCATGCAGTGCTTGTCCAACGTCTAGGAAACTGAAGAGTTGTCTTCCTGTCAAAAGGTTTCTGCCTCCTATCTGTTCTCCTAGAGGGATTGTGACATACGCAGGGGAGCCCTTTTTCCCCCCTCCCTCCCTACTTTGGATGCCCTTTTCTGGCTGCCCTGACACCTACTAGCATAAAAACTTTTATCTGTATTGTAGGCTACCCCTGCACACCCCAACCGCTATGTCAGATTACTAAAAAAAGAATTGGAAATCTACTTTGCTCCCGCAGTGCTCTTGCATTGCCGGCAGCAGCATCTGTAATTGTCTGCCCTCAACCAATCAGACGCGGCTGCCAGTCTGCGCCCCTGTTTTAAGTACCAGCAAAGCAGGAGCCGGATCAGAACGCCGGAGGAATGGGGGTGTAAGTAGAGATCACTGGGTCTTGCACAGAAGGAACCATGTAGTTAAACGCTGAAAGCCTGTTGGCTATGTCCACTGATGAATGTAGTTGGAGCAAATGTTGTTACTTTTGCTCAAAGCATGGCCATCCACCTGTTGCTGAGCATAATTCAGAAACCATCCCCCTTAGGCTGAGGCTCCATTGCAACACACATAAAACACTTTAACACCTTGCCATTTTGGAAATCCATTTCTGTGCGTGCTGCGTTTTGATGTGCATAATTGTCCTTAATTGCAATGCATGCACCGAAATGTTGTGCAGTGCTCACATAGCCTTTAGTCTTTGGCTAGCAGGAGGTGCTCAGAGTTTTCTCCCACAGATCTATTTCCTATGTCATTTTAATTTAAAGAGCACCAATACATGTCTTTTTAAACTGGGGTGGATAAATTGTCTTGACTTAAATAGCCAGTGATGAAATTTTAGGAGCCAATCTAGCTATTCTTGGTAGCTAGCTCCATAGACATGAATTGAAAACCCTTTAAAAATATGCTGGTATATATATATCTGGGCTGGTTCCAAATAAAAATGCAATTGTCTGGAAGTAGTGATTAACAGCAACTTGAAAAGGTAGGCACCACAATCTCACCAAGCCAGCAATTGGTCTTAAAAGACCTGCTATACACGGGCAGACTTCTACACAATATTCTCCTGAAAGGTACTAATCAGTAGTCTGTTTGATGGAAGTAAGCATCGGATTGCTCAAAATGTTAAACATTTTCTGTGTTTCTGATCGTTGTGTTGAGCGTTTTTATCAGAAAAAATGTTATTCGGAAGAAAATTTGTCATGAATGGCTAGTTTTACATTTACACGGCAACATTTGTTCAGGTCTCTAATCCTCCATAATGGCTGATTTTGCAAAAAAAAAAAAAAGAATTTAGGAATTATTGGTCGCATGTTGGTTTACCTAAATTCCCTGGTTAAACCAATCATATTATGATCAAGGCCTAGATATTGTCCCGTGAGTACCTGGCTCAACATTGGTCTTGTTTTTATATACTGTGTTATTGTGCTACTAATGTGTTATTGTGTTACTGTTTCTAATGTGTTATTGTGTCACTGTTACTACTGTGTTATTGTGTTTTCTTCACACTGGCAGAAGTTTGTACCAAGCTGTGTAGTCCCCCTCCCCTCTCTGTCTACTCCCCCTCAAGCAGTGACGGGCTGTATACAGAGTCCGAGCATTGTCAGTTGAAAGGACTTTAAATGAAGTGCTGACATCCTGTTGACCCCTCCCTTCCAGAGCTAGACTGCAAGCAATCAAAGTGTGGAATAAAGTAGCAATATGCTGAAGGGAGGGGCAGAGGGGGAGAGAGGAGGACAAGTGGTGCTGAGATTCTTTACAAGTAAGTTACTGAACTCTGCCTGTTCTCTAACTTTGCTAATTGTTATTTACTTTTTACCTAAAGTTCATATCTCTCCCCCTGCTTAGCTGAGATCATAATCACTGAAGAGAGAGTCAGTGTAACAGCAGCTTGTAGTGAGACCTTCACAAACACAGTGACACTGCTTGTTGTCCTGTTACATTTCAGTTGCTTTAGTCTATATATTTCATAGATTGCACTGTGTGTCTTGTTTGGTATATAGTCTGTATTACTGTATTATATATACTGTATTAGTGTTCCATTTGAGTCACTGGTTTTGTATGTATATAAGATTTTTTTTGGGGGGGAGGGGCTGTTTTATAGTGTGTTGTGCTCATATTGCTGGGTTAATGGTTTATTGATTGTGTTTAGCACTACAGCATTTGACTATATGTTGCACATGGTACATATAGTGTGGGTGAGAGAGTGTGTGACAGTACTGCAGGGGAGCTTTGGATTGTGCGGGTGTGTGCCTTTGAGTGACAGATGAGGTGTAGCAGCTCCTACAAATCACAGCATATTCAAAGGCTTATATCTCGGGGACTATGTAGAATTTAAAGAAACTAAAGGTACCCTGGTTGATGGGGTGACTTATAGGATACATTAGAAGAAATTAAAAAAAAACAATTTTCTTACTATAATTGCCCTTTAAGTCCTGACAGAGAAGGTAAGGGAATCTACAGCTCTTCTCTTTCACTGTGTGAAAACAGCCTTTTCAAGCAGAGTTCTCACTGACTCCACAGAGTCTGGGGGGGGGGTAGGGGCTTAGGCATCCGCGAGTGGGCGAGGCCACATAGGGCTGTAAGATAATGGGCCATGAGGGGCCTGCAACTGGAGGGACCATAGGCTCCATGAGTGGGAGGGACTAGGGGGGCTGCAAAGGGGAGGAGGAGACACAGGACAGATTGACGGACAGTTTCAGAGCAGGAAGTGCATGGGACCTGGTGATGCTGCTGCCATATCACACAAAAATGTAAATATCTTCAAAACTATGCAAAATAAACAATGGAAATAAATTGCAAAAATTCTCAGGGGAGCAATTCTATCAATTTGCCTCAATTTACCTAAAGTCATTTTTGGACCACAGTTCCCCTTTAATAGTTACACAATTTAAATTGTCTACATTATGTGTAAAGATTTAAATGAGAACTAAACTAACATTTTTATGCTCAATCTGAAAGCATCCCTCCCATGAACACCAATAAACTGTAAATTAGCACTACACTAAATAGCATTAAAGTAGATCTAACCCTCTGAAGAACTAGATAAGATAACTGTGTGTCTGGCCACACCTACTGACAGACTGGCTTAAGACTACTAGTAGGCATGACTTGCTGTAACAAGTTCCTGCAGTAGATTAGAAGTGGGCATGTGCAAAGGACACAATTGTCAGTGACCCCACTGTGATAATGGAATGCTAGCAAATAAAGCACAAGGTAAATTTCCCAGTACCCACATCAAAATGAAAGAGGAGAGACAGAATACTGCATTTATATCAAGGTGCTCTACTGTCTGATTTAGTGTTGTTTATTTAGTTGTCCTTTAACATGTTCCTAAATTAAAATCACAGTATATTAAGAGAACTATGGCTTATCTGTTGTATTCAATTAGATCAACTGGACTTGAAATGTAGTTCTTGAAGACGTTTCGCTAGTCATCCGACTGGCTTTCTCAATTCAGAATGACTTGTACAAGAATCTGTGGCAATTATGTACCCTGGAAAATCCCAATTAGCATATCACAGCCAGGTGTTAAGGGTGTGATTAGATAGTGGCTAAGAGGTGTTATAGGAACGCCCAGAGTAAGGTGTTAAAACAGCATTGTACATGGCAGACAGTTGGTGTCAAACCCCCCCACCTCTATTTAGGCTTGGTTTCTTTATTTTTACATAAATGGCCTCCTTAACACCTCTCTTGAACCAGTCACGTTCCTTCGCCAGTATGTTAACATTACAATCTTCAAAGGTATGTCCTTTGTCCTTAAGATGCAGATACACGGCTGAGTCCTGACCCGAGGAATTGGCTCTTCTGTGCTGGGCCATACGTTGATGCAGTTGCTGTTTGGTCTCCCCCACATACAAATCAGAGCATTCTTCACTGCACTGCACTGCATATATGATGTCGCTTTTCTTGTGTTTTGGTATTGGGTCTTTCGGATGTACCAATTGCTGCCTCAGTGTGTTGTTCGGTTTAAAGCAGACAGGGATACGATGTTTTTTGAAAATTCTTCTTAATTTCTCGGAGACCCCTGCTACATATGGGATGACCATGTTCTTCCTCCTGTCTTGCTTTTCCCCTTCACTGTTGGTATTCGTGTTCTTTTCTTTCCTTCTACTTCTTTTGACAAAGGCCCAGTCTGGATATCCACAAGTTTTAAGGGCTCCTCTGAGATGTTTCATTTCTTTAGCCCTCGCCTCTGGGCTAGTGGGGATGTTCTCGGCTCTGTGTTGCAGGGTTCTGATGACCCCCAGCTTGTGATCTAAAGGGTGGTGGGATGGTCAAACATCAAATACTGATCTGTGTGTGTTGGTTTTCTGTAAACCTCTACTTCCAGTTTACCATTTTCCTTAACTTCTACCAAGCAGTCCAAGAAAGCCAGTTTGTTGTTTTGTACCTCTTCCCTTATGAATTTAATGTTTTGGTCCACCGCAATGTGTTCTGTGAAAGCTTGTACTTCCTTCTGGTGGATTTTAACCCAGGTGTCATCAACATATCTGAACCAGTGGCTGGGTGCTATGCCCTTAAAGGTATTAAGCGCCTGTGTTTCTACCTCCTCCATGTAAAGGTTGGCCACAATAGGTGAAACTGGAGATCCCATAGCACATCCATGTTTTTGCTTATAGAACTTATCCCTGTATTTGAAATAGGTGATATTCAGGCACAAGTCCAGTAAGGAACACACCTGTTCTGGGTTGAGATCAGTTCTGCTGGTAAGAGTGCTGTCTTGGCCCGCCGTTTCTCACCATGTCAACAGCCTCCTTGGTGGGTATACAAGTGAAGAGAGATGTCACATCATAGGACACCATAGTTTCTTCTACACCGAGTACTATATCTTCAATCTTGTTGGTGAAATCCTAGAGTTCTGGATGTGATGCTTAGAACTTCCCACCAAAGGTCCTAAGATGTTAGCTAGATATTTTGCCACCTTGTATGTTACCGAGTTGATGCTGCTGACTATAGGTCTTAGTGGGGCCCCTTCCTTATGTATCTTTGGGAGTCCATATATGCATGGATGTGCCTCACCAGGGTAGAGGCGATGATACATTGCTCGGTCAATGGCTTTATCCTTTTGAAGCTGTTGTAGTAGAAGTTAAGGAAAATGGTAAACTGGAAGTAGAGGTTTACAGAAAACCAACACACGCAGATCAGTATTTGATGTTTGACTCCCACCACCCTTTAGATCACAAGCTGGGGGTCATCAGAACCCTGCAACACAGAGCCGAGAACATCCCCACTAGCCCAGAGCGAGGGCTAAAGAAATGAAACATCTCAGAGGAGCCCTTAAAACTTGTGGATATCCAGACTGGGCCTTTGTCAAAGAAGTAGAAGGAAAGAAAAGAACACGAATACCAACAGTGAAGGGAAAAGCAAGACAGAGGAAAGAACATGGTCATCCCATATGTAGCAGGGGTCTCCGAGAAATTAAGAAGAATTTTCAAAAAAACATCGTATCCCTGTCTGCTTTAAACCGAACAACACACTGAGGCAGCAATTGGTACATCCGAAAGACCCAATACCAAAACACAAGAAAAGCGACATCATATATGCAGTGCAGTGCAGTGAAGAATGCTCTGATTTGTATGTGGGGGAGACCAAACAGCAACTGCATCAACGTATGGCCCAGCACAGAAGAGCCAATTCCTCGGGTCAGGACTCAGCCGTGTATCTGCATCTTAAGGATAAGAGACATACCTTTGAAGATTGTAATGTTAACATACTGGCGAAGGAACATGACTGGTTCAAGAGAGGTGTTAAGGAGGCCATTTATGTAAAATAAAGAAACCAAGCCTAAATAGAGGTGGGGGGGTTCGACACCAACTGTCTGCCATGTACAATGCGTTTTAACACCTTACACTGGGCGTTCCATAACACCTCTTAGCCACTATCTAATCACACCCTTAACACCTGGCTGTGATATGCTAATTGGGATTTTCCAGGGTACATAATTGCCACAGATTCTGTACAAGTCATTCTGAATTGAGAAAGCCAGTCGGATGACTAGCGAAACGTCTTAAGACTACATTTCAAGTCCAGTTGATCTAATTGAATACAACAGATATACCATGACCTGGATGAATGAGAACCTTCACAAGCAGAACTATGGCTATTTTGCACATTTTACTACTGCGCGGTATTGCTCATTTTGACTACGTTGCAAATCAGGTTTATAAATCAATTCATGTTTACTCTTGTATATCAAGGTGTTTAACATGCATTTGTGTGTAGAATATTCATATGCCTTTTATTGTTCCAAATGGTGTATGTATATGGTGTCTGCCCCTTTAAGGTTTTGGCGCATTGAGTATTATGGGATGTGAGTTACCCAAGAGACAGCACAAGAAGATATAGGGGAGCACACTACGATGGTGAATCCAAATGTTTATTTAAACAACAGATACAACGTTTTTCCGAAATGTTGTATCTGTTGTTTAAATAAACTTTTGAATTCACCATCGTAGTGTGCTCCCCTATATCTTCTTGTGTGAAGAATCTTGGTAGTAGAGGGCAGGGGGACTGCACCTACCTACTTTTCTAGCAAGCAGCCAACAGCGGTGTGCTGGAGTGTTTCCTGGATTGTATTACCTAAGAGACAGACATGTAACCAGGTCAGTACACCTATGATGAAGGACAGGGTTACACGCAGATGGTGTTTACCTTCTGTTTTATGTCCTGAGTATAGAAGCTCAATAAAGTCATTTTCTACATTCACCTAAGCGTGGCTAATTGACTACTAGTGGACCAGGTGAAGGGCTCTGGACAGACAGCACCCAAACCACGTAGCACGTTGGCTCAGTGGCTAAAGTCTTGAGTTCCAATCCAGCCTTGGACACATCTGCAAGGACTTTGTATGATCTCCCTGTGCTTGCATGGGTTTCCTCCAGGCACTGCAGTTTCCCCCAAAATCAAAAAGACATACTGATTTTATTGGTTGTATGCGTCTAATAAATGTGCTAATGTAAGCTCTTAAGGGCATCCGTTTAATTGTAAAGCGCTACACAAATCCACAATAATAATAATAATAATAATAATAATAGTGGCTTAATTTTGTCCAGTGGCTTTTAGCCGCAAATACAATTTGGACATGTCCGGTATGTATATAAAAGAGTAAACATGACTCTGCATTCAGATGATTGAATGTAACAGCTAGTAAGCCGTTTTGGGAGGCAGCACATACCATTAAGTGAGACTGGTTTCCTTTTAAAGAAAAAAGGGGAACTGTGGACCAAAAATAACTTTAGGTAAATTGATAGGAATTGCTCCCCTTAGAATTTTTGCAATGTAATTTCATTGTTTATTTTGCATAGTTTTGAAGATATTTACATTTTTGTGTGTGATATGGCAGCAGCATCACCATGTCCCCTGCACTTCCTGCTCTGAAACTATGTCAGTGGATGACAGTCAATCTGCCCTGTGTCTCCTCTTCCCCTTTCAGCCCCCCTCCTCTTGCAAGCCCCCCTGGTCCTTCCCACTCATGGACCCCATAGCCCCTCCATTTGCAGGCCCCCCTTGGCCCCTTCCAGACCCATGTGGCCCTGCCCACTCACGGGTGCGTTCACCCCGCCCACTCACGGGTGCCGTGGGACACTCAGACACCCCTACAGAAAACTGTATAAAAACAGCCTTTTCAGGCAGAGTGAGAACTCTGAAAAGACTATGTTCACATAGTGGGAGAGTAGTGCTGTAGATTCCCTTACCTTCTCTGTGTACATCTTCACACAGCAGGGAGGAGGAGGGACTTCCTGTCTCCTGTCCTGTCACTGAAGTCTGAGGCTGTGCTCACCGGCGGTGAGGTGGGGGAGCAGCCTTAGGAATGTCAAATGTCAGCCTTGGGCTGTGGAGCATGTAGAGTGGTGGTTGATGGCTCGTTTTAAAGGTGGGAAACTGGCCTTTCATTTAAACTTGCTTGGATAGCACAGTTCCCCTTTAATTCCCTACACCCCCTTCCTAGAAATATCGACCCTTGTGTACCCAGCTTTACAATGTAAAAGAAGGATTCTACGTCACCTCGAAGTTCTATGCCGTAATATAAAAGTATTTACGCTGCAGCATCATGTTTTATATGCTCATGGAACTCCTTGGTGATAGAATATCCTTGTATGACACTAGAGTATATAGTTTCCCTTATATAGAAAAATAATATTAATGCAAGTTAACGCAATTCAGATATTTCTGTCAGTTAGAACTCACCGTGTTCCCTGGTGTAATATACATGCGGTTGTGTTCAAAATCTGTTCTGCTTCTCTGATCTCCTTTTTTATCCATAAGTCTTGGCCTTCTCTGATTCAAATTAACTTCAGATTTCCCTTCTTGTAATTGGTTTTGGGATGGCCAACGATTCCCATCTACAGTATTCTGCACATTTCCTCTGTCCCCCTCTCCTTGAAGTAACTGGTTCTGGGGCGGTAGTGGATTTACATTTTCAATAAACCTATCCTGATTTGGTCTCTGAGGGTTATCAGGCAAATGTCTGTCTCTTTCAGGTCCAGGTAAATTCCTATCACGATGAACTGCAACAAAGGCTTTACCTGCTCCATACCAGAAACCCTGTTATGTTAAAGTTCAAAGAGTTAGTAAACCAAACTTTAATTTGGCAGCGTCTAAATTTCCTCCAACAGCCTACAATAAATCAGTTGTAATTCTATAATACAAACGGACTCTTAATTTAATGTACTAAATACAGGTGTTACTTGTTTTCAATTGTGTTGGGACACAAGTATATTCTAAATCTGTCATTCTTACTCCCGTACCCCACGATCTTTTCACCATGTATTAAATATTCACAATAACTAGATCCTCATTTAACAAGAAGCTTCCTTTAAAATAAATATCGCCCCCTCCCTCACTCTTTTACATTGAATGCTTATTAGTTTTATCATTCATTGTTCAACCCTGCTCAGGAAAAGATCAGCAAGTAGAAGCCTGGCAGCTCTGGCAAAGGGGAAGAAGGGAGAGAGGGGTATCTTTGCTTTAAATAAAAAGTCACATTTTTAAAGGGCATCTCCACCCCTTTTAAAAAATGTTGGTATATAGTAGGTCTTCCTAGAGTTCGGGGGAGTTTCTGTAAAATCTATTATAGCGGTTGGGGCTGGGGGAGGAAGACCTATATAACAAAGGGGTTTGTAGCTAGGGGGAGGGAGAGCAAAAGGGGTGGGAGCGGGAGGGAGGGGGGCGGCTGCAGTGCGCATGACAAAATTCTCCCAGAGGAGAGACAGGAGGCAGAGTCCTATATAAACTCTGCCAGGCTCCTGTGGCCAGTTTTTGGGACTTTGGAGGGGCATTGCACGGAAGCCATGTTACTCGCACCAGAAATTGTAAAATGAGTAACTTTGGAACGTTTAGCAGAAATGCAACTTCAGGCTATCAGACCATGCTCACATCAATGACGTTTCTGTGGCACCTTTTGTACAGAGGGGAGATGTGTGTAAGTCCATGAAAGAGAAGGAATTATTATTATATATATTTGTGGCAGTGATTGGAATGTATGTACTATAAAGTTGTACAGTGTGAAAATTTTAATTTATGTTTCTGCAGGGGATATATATTTGAGTAAAGTGTCACTTTAACCCTTTAATTTCCTTAAACATAAAGAGAAAAAGTAATGATAAATAAGGGAAGACAAGAAACTTAAATATGAGCAGAATGTGCCAACTACGTACAGAAAGAGTGATAGTAAAAAAGGACATAGTAGTTATAAGGGAGCAAGCTATTGAGAGAAAGGAAGAGTTAGCAGAGGTAGAAGAAATGCCAATGAAAAGGTGCCATGTGTGCTGACAGATCAACTTGGTATCTGTCAGCACACATGCTGTGGGAACCACACACACTGACCCGACTGATCCCCATACGCAGTATTGGGGTTGGTCGGCCATGTGGCCATACAAAGTACGATCGGATCAGCTACCTTGAAAATTTTCCATCGTACCTAACCGTCCGTAATGCCGACTGTGGCCACAGGCTGCAGTGGGAAATGAGACAAAACAGGTAGTTTTAGCTGTGCAAAGCAAGTAAAAAAAAAATACTCACCAAAAATACAACTGCTATAAATATTAACACAGGAGCCTGATAAGCTAAAGGGATTTCAGAGAGCAAAGCATTCAAAAACTCTCCGATTCCTTTGCCAATATGTTTCAGAGGTTCTGTTATAAAGTTGGTAAATGTGACAGCCAATGCCTAAAAAAATGTTTCATTTAATGATTAGTGGAAACACCTCAGGTAAATGACAACAATTAGTACTTAACAACAAAGTGTTACAGAAGACATCTCTTGCATATCCAATTGCAATTTTAAAGGGCATTTTTTACCCCCAATCAAGATCCCCCCAAATCATAAAAAAAACAGCTGACAATGTAGGCAAAAAAAACCCCATACCAATATTCAATTGAGATATAAAGGAGACACCACGCAGTCTATCGACTGCAAATAAAGTGGCTTTTAATTGCAACATGTATTTAGACCACTGTGTGTGGTCGGAAACGCGCTGCAATTAAGGCCCTTTATTTGCATTTGATATACTGCGTGGTGTCTCCTTCTATATATCTCAATTGAATATTCCTATTACTGCTGGGTATGGAGCAGTTGGAAGGTGAAGCCAGGTGTCACTCCTTTGTTTTGTTTAAAAAAAAAAACACAGCTCAGAAAAATGTTAGAGATGACTATAAATAGGATGAAAGGCTTTTGTTGGTAAACTGTACCTTAAAAGGATATCGAAAGTGGGTTAAATAGAATTTTTAAAGTTTGTGTAATTAAAGTAAAGTATATATTGTGGTAAGGTAGGAGATCATACTCGTTCCTTCCACAGTTACCCTTGAAACGGACAAGGTGATGTCAATGCTTGTACAGCACAGAGCTCTTGGCTTGTCCCCTCTGTCTGGCAGTCCCCCCTTTTTTCTGTAACAGGCACATTTAACTGAATTACGGTGCATCACAAACAAGGTGATGTGTTGGTAGGAGGATCTGTCAGAAGCTGTACGAGTGCTAGCATTGACACCTCCTGGCTGTAATATTTTTAAATAGACTTTTTTGGTTTAGTGGCCCTTTAAGCCTACAAAAGAAAAAAAAAAGGTAGTGAACCCTACAGACAACTTTAGAACACTGGATCTGCACTATTAAGGGACTGCTTCATATTTAGGCATAATGAATACTGCAACTCATTTCTACCATAAAATTGGCAAATGATCCTCTCAAAGGGATTCTCACAATATGTTCGGCCATATCTGTCAATCACTGGATCGCTTATTTTGCCAGGAAAAGTAACATTGCGAGTCCTGCTCAAACTGCAGGTGCATAGAGCACCCAATATATTTTGGACTAAGGCACTGAAGCTGGAGAGTTTGCCAGGAACATGTATATCTAATTTTGGCAGGTTACTTTAAAGTCAAGTGGCCAAAATGAGCTATAACTAAAGTAGTAAAAGGGCATGTACACTGTATAAACAACTTTATCCTACTGGATTGATGTGGCTTTGAATCTAAATGGGTTGTTTTACCCTTCCATACCCTACTTTTACTGCTTGAATCTTGCTAGCTTCCTCCTCCTCTATAATTCCGTTTTAGGACTGCCCCCACTAGATTCTCCAAATCCCTAACATGCCTTGTGCCAGAAAATAGCACGGCCGTTTGAAGAGCACACGCGTGACGTCAATGTGCGTCTCACGGTGATGCTGCAGAGACAGCGTGGTATGGGAAGGTAATAGAACAACAACTAAAAAACAACCCCTTTAGATTTAAAGCCACAGCTATCCAGTAAGATAAAGTTGTTTTTACAGGGTACATACCCTTTAAAAACTTACCTTGGTAGGAGGGACCAATAATACTGGGTCAATCATTAGAGCTTTATAGTACTCCTCACATGGATCATTGCGGAATGTAACAGACCCCTTCAAATAATCTAAAAAAAAACAACAAAAAAAAGCATATATATATATATATATATATATATATATATATATATATATATTGGTAAAAACAAAGAGTAAGTTTATGTGACTTTATGAGTGTAGATCATCAGTCCAATAAGAATTCATTGTTCTTTCTATATTTTGTTTATATAGAACAAAAGTTAAAGGGTATGCCACATGCACATAGCCCGCTCAAATGGAGATCTTTTCAGTGACCTATTTCCATTAGCGCACTGCCTGTTTCCAAGCCTTGCAGCAAACAAAAAAATGTCCAATTGTCAATTACCTGCCCCCAACTGATATATTTTGCACTTCAACACATGCATTACCAACCAGATATTTAAAGGACAACTCCACCCTCATAATAACATCTTTTAGAAAGAATGGCCTCTTTACTGTATGCCTGCTGATGACTGACTGCTGTTTAACCTGTTCCCTCCGCTGCACATGCGCAAGCTTATAAAAAGCTGTGCAGAGCAAGCAGGCAGGTATCTTTGCCAGAAAGGAATAGAATGTATCATTACAGGGACACTAAACCGTTATATACCGTTATATACATGTAACTTGCAAATGTATTTATTTTTCACAGGAAGGTGAGATTGCTTATTCCCACCTCCCTGTGAATAACAGAACGCCTGGTTACACATATAAATGTACCTACTGGAGAGCTGGTATGGGAAGTGTGGGGCATATCTTGCTAGTGGCACGCTCCATGGGGTGCACACTAGCAGGGGGCCCCCCGAACTCCACAGGCATGGACCCCACTAATGTCGCCGATTTTATTAAAATAAGATTGGACATATAGTCGCACACAACACACCCCCATCCCAGAAGCCCCTCGCACTCCACTGAGCTAATGTTGGCCTTTTCCGCTACCCCAAAGTTGGCAAATTGAAATGGCCGAATTTGCTGCGAAATCACAGTTTTTGCCACTTTATAAATATGGTCAAGTGGCGCCGGATATCAGCGATATGGCGGTCATAACAACGGCAGAAAGTTAACACACCTCTATAAATATACCCCTATGTCTTTTAGATCTCCAAATGAGAGAGTTTCCTGTCGGATCAATGTGAGAAAAAGGGAAGAAGCCTCTCTTCTCCCAGTGGTTGACTGAAGGGAGAGTTATCAAGTTAGGGCAAGGATTATGCTATAATGGGGTTTTCTTTTGGGATTCCCTCAAATTGAAGCGTTCGATTGTCCATTTTCCAGATTTTGTGCTGTTGTAGGTGTAATGTGGCACCTCCTGCTGGAAGAGAAAATGTACGAGAGCTCAGGAAAACTAAAGGGTGAGAAGTAAGCCTGTACAAGTCTCTCCGTGTCAAAGTGAGTGAAGAGTCGGACTATATGGGTTCTTCGAGTCAGGTACGCACCAGGGGATGAAATATTTAATTTGCAGTGTAGATTGTAATAATCTAATAACTAAATTGTAAGGGACCTCCTTTCCTCTTGTGGCAAGGCTCTAGCACTTATATAGTTATATTTATACAATTTATATATTTAAGTACTATTTATGCATTTGCCCCCCTTGAATGACTTTTTTGTATTTTGGTATTGTACAGTGCTGCACCCCAAAGTGGAGCTTTCTAAATAAACTATACACACATCTAGTATAGATGAAAGTCTGGCATGGCCAAACATTTGGGTCAAAGTTTTGAGTCTTACCCTTGTATGGCCTGCTCCCCACAGAAAGAAGGAGTCTTGAACAGGTAGCATGCAATGTTGAAAAATTTTAAGAATTTGGGTCAGTAGTATGCTTTTAATTAAGTTTATTTGGATAATCAAATTGATTGGCCTTAGCGGGTTTTATTTTAGTGCATGTAAATGCAAGCAGGGCGGGTTAAGTTTAGTTTTATTAAATAAGTCAGGAGTTCTGATGATCTGGATGCCTACATAGCTAAAGTAATCAACTACCAGGACCAGTGCTTTGGCAAATATGGGGATGATACGGAATAGGTACAATTTGCCCCAGTTAGCATACAGTATAGCCCCAAGAGGGGTCCATACTGATATACAACTCTCAAGTAGCCCCCCCCAAATCCCCAAAATTGCCCACCAGGAGGATAGCAGAGTCCATATAGGACTCTGCCTCCTACCTGGCCTCCGGGAGAAGTTTGGCATGCGTACTGCAGCCCTTCTCCCCCTCCCTCCCCCTCCCGATTAGGATTCCCTCCCCCTAGTGTAAATCCCTTTTCACCAAAGATTCCCCCTGTCCCCCCAGCCCCAACCGCTATGTTAGTATTATTAGAAAATGCCCAAAACATCATTACTTACCTTCCCTCTTGCCTCCGCCGCACTGAACTCCTGGCAGCCGCATCCGTGATTGGCTGCCGCTCAGCCAATCACAGACGCCACTGCCGGTCCCGCCCCTCTGCTTGCATTTACTCGCAAGCAGAGGGCCTGGCAGCGCGGCGGAGGAAAGAGGGAAGGTAAGCAAAGTGTGGGGCATTTTCTAATAATATTAACATAGCGGTTGGGGCTGGGGGGACAGGGGGAATCTTTGGTGAAAATTTTTTTTTAAGGGTGGACATACCCTTTAAATGCATTAAAAGCTATGTCAGTAGCTTGCTGTCACTCTGCAACAATTTTCTGCACAATGGCCCTACAGGCAGCTACCTGCTTGGCTATAGCCCCTGTTCACAGGCTACATCAATATCTCTGTTGCATAAAATTTAAATTACAAACCCCATTACCAGGATATAGACCTTTCACTGTAAGCATTTCAAATCCACTGGTTACTAAATTTAAATTCCTATGGATGGACTGTGTACTTGTTTTATGGTGCCATATAGGACACACATTCTATTGAAAGGCACTAATGTTAAAAATGCACATTCAGGGACACTAGCATAGAATAGCATAGGTAAAGTAATAAATCCCTATAGAAGTGAATAAATTAGCAATACCAAATCAAAAACTGATGATAAATTATGAGTCTCACAGAACTGTTAAATCCATATTATGGTCAGTTTCACAGACATCCAGAAATAGTAAAATCTCAAGTAAAATGTAACTTTTACATCCTCGTCCTATTATTTTGTTGATCTTCAGTCTTAAAATATTTGACAAATGTTACATATGTCACAGTAGCAAGATCGAAGCTGTGAATGTGGGAATGCCTGATAAAATCTGATTTAAATTGAAAGCGGATAAAATGAAGTTTGCAACAAATTCTACTAGTTAGTCTTTGTGATTCGTGAATCTTAAACAATTGCAGATTGAAGCAGAGGGGCATTTTTCTATGATGCTCTGTTTGCAAAGGGAGCCCAGAATGCACCCACATGCCCTACAGAGAACCCAGCCTATCAGAGGTGCTCGAGGCCCCTCAGGTTCTCAAGTTGGGATGCACACCTACCATTAAACCTACACATTCCATTAGTCTGCTTCATAAATAGTATAGTATTTAAGGTTGAATAAAGACATATGTCCATCTAGTCCAACCTACTCAGCAACACCCACATTTCCTGCCAAACAGTTGATCCAGAGGAAAGCAAAACAAAAAGGAAAGTTTGAAGGGAAAAAAAATCCCAACTCAAAATGGCAATCAGATAGATCAACTTCAACGTTATGTATCAATAAATGTAACATTCAAAATTCTTTATTTTAGGAACTATCCAATGAACCTGCCATCGTCACATCCAATGGAAGACAGTTCCATAGTTTTACCGTTCTCACAGTAAAAAAATCTTTTGAACTTTCCACTGTGGTCTCATACATTAAATAGAAATATTGTTTAAAACCTTACCCCTCCTGCCTCCAATCTATAGTGATTTAAATTAGCTCAATTGGTACCTCTTAACTCAAAACTTTGGTTAATGAGACATCCATTTAAGTACCACAGCCTTGCGGGCATTAAATAGTCATCTAGGTCAAGCAGGCCAAGATGAAGGCTTCCATCATTTGTGGAAAAGGGAGGCTGGGCAAGGATGTACTGTATGTATGCATTAACTTTCAGTAAGCAGCTATCGGGGGGCATTCCAAGATGAGGTGTTACAGAAATCATAATTGTGAAGAAAATATTTTGATATGTGCTTACTTGTATAGTTCTTGTTTATTTTGCAATGTCTGTCTGTGTATATTCATTTGCACTTTAACCAGCCTTCTCATCTATAGAGTGAAACTTGAGCCTCATTCACACGTCCGACAGCACAGATGAGGCACAACGCCATAATGCCATTTCTGCCGTGATGGATCAATGAACAACGCCCAAACGAATGAATGCACAAGTGTGACTATCGGCTGAAATGTCTGTTTGCCCTGGGTGGGTGGGGTGTGTGTGCAGTGAACGGACGTTAATAGTGGTAGACTTGCTTGGCAAAGATGACCAAACCCTTTGGTCGTCTTCAATAAGTGTCAGGATAATGGAGTGAAGGCAATTACCCAGTATCTTGGCAAATATTGGTTGTATTTAGTTAGGTCAACTGGACTTTAAGTTTAGTTCTTGAAGATGTTTCGCTAGTCATCTAACTGGCTTTCTCAATTCAGAATGGCTTGTACAAGAATCTGTTGGCAATTATGTACCCTGGAAAGTCCCAATTAGCATATCACAGCCAGGTGTAAGGGGCCTTCTGAATGAAAGGCGTGATTGCATTGTGGCTAAGAGGTGTTATAGGAACTAAACTTTAAGTCCAGTTGATCTAATTGAATACAACAGATATAACATGGCCTGGATGAATGAGAACCTTCACAAGCATATCTTGGCAAAGATTTTATAGTCCATGCTAAGCAGAGATATTGGGCGATACGAGTTGCTTTTTTTCCCTGGATTCTGTAGGTAATAATATTTGCATTGTATAAGGATTGGGGGAAGCATTCATTGTCTATGGAGGTGTTGTTGAAGTTGTAATTGATATCTCAGCAAGTAGTCCATCAAGTCCTGGGGATTTGTTAATTGTGTAATTTCTTCCAACGTAATGTTGCGATAAAGAGTATTGCATTGTTGAGTACTCAGTCTGTGGGGTTCACAGTCTTCAAGTAAGTCTGAATGAGTGCCTCAGGCTGGGTTAATTGTGCCTGATAAAGGCACTGGTAGTAGGTTAGTAAACTAACCTTCAGTCTACTTAGTTTTAGAATAAATTATATAGTGAAGGGAAAACAAGGAGACATCACCTTGGTCTTAATCTTCCAAAAGGGGGGCAGCTAGTAGAGGGCCGGGTAGCTTATTATTTTCATGTTGATCTGCAACAGGGATAGGCAACCAGTAGATCACCAGATGTTTTGAAAACTACAAATCCCAGCCTTCCCCTACAAGCTCTCTATAGCCAAGCAATGCTGAAATTTATAGTTTGCAAACATCTGGAAAACTACCGGTTACCTATCTGTGGTTTTATAACTTTGTCCTGCAGAATATATATTTTAATCACCACCCACTGTCTAAACTTGCATTATGGTAAATAGTGAAAGTTACAATAAGCAGGTACCATAAGAGAGGATAGTGGGTAGGGAGCAGTTGGAGCTGAGGGCATCAGATATATAATTCTAATTGTGTATTACAATATTATCCCCATTCCCTACATCACAGTCAGGTCTGTATCCTAACCATTTAGTATTCAGTAATGTTTAGATTGTAAACTTTATATTGTTTATATTATTATATTCAGAATGTGCTTCTTTGTGTGTTCTCTATTGAAATTTGGTCAGAACACCAATTTGATTACTTGCTTAATATGCATTTAGAGCAGGAATTAATATGTCCCTATAACTTTTTTTATTGTCCTGGTTGATGGTTGAACTATATCTCCCAGAATTCCTTACTGGACAGAGTTAATTAAGTGTAACCAAAATCACATATATCAGGACAGAAATAAATATGCAATGAGAACACTATCAGGGTTATTCAATTAAATTTGTTATTGTTAAAAATAGTGCTTATTTTGCCCCAACCAGTCAGATCTTATTTAACATCTGTGTATAAAAAAAGATGGGTTATAGAATGATAACCTAACAACGCCAAAATACAACTAAATATGTGGTGGTGCAGTGGGTAATGCTAACAATAATACTACAAAAAGGGAAGGCGTGATGGGGGAAACCCCCAATCACCAGAAACCCACTAAACTCCGCAGACTACCTGCAGAGGCACTCTTATGGCATACTACAAGGAAATAAATATCCCCACAACTCCTGAGGATCTGGAAATGGAAGCATAGGCGCTAATCGAGTCACCCAATCAACTGAAATAGTTCTAAAAATATATCTTTATTGTTTGTATTAAGAATAAAACACTTCCCAAATATCACAATATCCCATAAAATAGAATTCAATATACAGTGTAACTGTCCGCATCCTAGGCGTCCCTAGGTGCTGGAAATATATATATATATATCGTATATACTCGAGTATAAGTCGAGGTTTTCAGGCTATAAAAACAGCCTGAAGACTGAACCTTGACTTATACTCGGGTCAGTCACTAACTGACGTCTGACGCATCTCCCGATCGTCGCATCCACTGACGTCACTACTCGGCGCCTGTCTTACTACCCGGCGCCGAGTAGTGATATCAGTGGATGCAACGATCGGGAGATGCGGCAGCCAGATTCTTCTTACAAGTTAGTGCAAGTTGCCAGTATTTCAGTTTTTAAGTTCAGTTCAAGTTATTCAGTTATTATTATTTTTACTGGCAGGGAGGGAGGGGAAGGTTGTGTAGGGGGAGTTTGCAGTTCCACTGCAGAGGTTTGTAAACTACAACTCCCAGCAGCTAAAGCATGCTGGGAGTTGTAGTTTACAAACACCTGAAGTGCCAAAGTGGTCATATTTTCTACCCTCGACTTATACTCGAGTCAATCACTTTTACTAATTGTTTAGGTAAAAATATGTACCTCGACTTTTACTCGGTTCGACTTATATTCGAGTATATACGGTAACTGGTGTCCAGGCAAGTGGCGGCGGAAAAGCAGAGGCTGGTTAGTGGCAATATAAAGAGATGTAAATAAGCGATCAGCATATAGCAGAAAATGCAGATATTAATGGGCAGAAAGCACAGTAATAGGTAATAGATAGTTGCATAAATAGATGGGCCTTCCGCGCAACCTCGGGGGTCGGGGTAACCCTACCTAAAAAGCGAAAAAGCCATGCCAAAGAGTATTGACCGAGTTAATTAAAATGATGCAAATAAATAAGTATAGAAACAGTCGGCAGCTTATGCCTCATATACTCAAGTGTCTGCCGCACTGCATTCCCAGCTCCGATTTCCACAGTCCCGCACGTCTCGGCCGGCTTCAGACGCCATATACAGCACTCCGACTTGCGAGCAAAAAGCACATGCTCCTGGGTTGCCAACACCAGCAAACGAGTGCCTCCACACACCGCCGCTCACCTCCCTAGCACCAACGCGACCATTGATCTTATTTAACATTTGAAAGCTAATATCTAATTGGTTGGGGCAAAATTAGCACCATTTTTAACAATAAGAACTGGTATTGAATCTCCCTTTATGTCTGGTAAGGAATGCTGAAAAATGTAGATTAACCATCAACCAAGATCATTTTAGCCATGTGTAATTAGGATATACTCATTGCTACCCCCAAATGATACAGTTTTTATATCACTAAGGCTTTGTGAATGGTTCTGTTCACACTTGGCCACTGCATGCAGCAGTTTTGTGCACTAATGCACAGTGGTGCCATTTAAAATAACGGACGCCATTATTCGAGAACACAGGCGAACATCCCACTAAATTGTAACCCTAGTGTGAACGTTGCCTAAAATGACTTCCAACTTCCTTTATGCAATCCTAGTCACATGCTAGTACATTTCAGTGTGTGTGGCCACTGTGCAATGTGCTGTCATCCATTTTCAGATTATTGTGATTGTGTAATGTGTTATGTACAGCATTTCTAGCCTTCAAGCCTAAAGGGGATTCTTCCACTGTAGTTCCCCATTAACAATCAAAAAAGTCATAGAGCTGAATGAGAACTAAACCTTTCCATACAAACTTTAACAAGAATAATACAGAAATCGTGGATGATAGTTTAGTCTTAACTGTTGAACCATAAACACTTTTATTTAAAGAAGGCAGCCCCATGGCTACTGACATAAAAAGGGAACTCAAAGAACTTAAAGGGCAACTGTGATCTCAAAACATGTTAGGCCTAAATGAAAGCCTGCAGTATTTACTTTAAAATGAACTGATAATCACATCTCTGGCTGGTGCCTCTGAGAAATTACATTGCTGTGAATGCTCAAACATCCTGCTTCCAGTAGGTTAAGTGATATCACCTGACCTCTGCCCCTCCCGTCTGCGCTGGGGGGAGAAGAATGCTCAGTTAAGACTTAATGCTGGGGAAATCAGGAAGTACCTGGGGAAAAAACTGACAGTTGAGAAGAGGAGACTATTAATGCAGGCAGTGGCTGTTCACATGAATACAAGCTGGTCACATGGCTGAAAACAGGAAGTGTTCAAGCAGGAAGTAATATTGCTGAACCTTTCCAGCAATTACTTCTAACTAATTTTATCTAGAGATGTGAATTAGGTTTTATTTTGAAGGTATGATGGAAGGCTTTTTATATAATTCTTACTAGTTTGGAAGAACTCGAGACCACAGTTACCCTTTAACATTTCCAGTGAAATTTTAACCAGAAAGGAGATGTTACGATCAACTTAAAGGGACACTATACTGAAAAAATGTCTCATCTTAGTCTATAATTGAATACATGTAAGTAGCACTTACTCTGATTTGCGTGTGTTGCTGCATGCCTTCAATCTAGCACACATTTTGTTTAGGAGCAGTATCCCCTCTCCCTCTTTTAACCACTCCCACTTCCATCTGACCTGACCTTTTTCCCACAAACCCACTGTCAAGCCTGCACACAGCATTAAAACTGTCAAAACTCCGTCACCATTCACGCTACAGTAAAATTACTCACAGAAGAATAGTTAGTGAGAACAAGGAACTTGATTGACAGCTGAAATATATAAAGTTTTAGATTGGATATCTAAAGAAATAGGGGGCAGATCAACAAAAAAAATGATACAGTGGTGGTTGGGAAGAATTATAGTTTCCAGTTATGGTCAATTTAAAATAACCTATTTTTCAGTATAGATGCCCTTTAAAGGAAAACATGATGCTATTATGTTAATAGGGAATAATGCATGTATGCAGAGCAGCTTAGAATTTAAAGGATATGTACAGTTGGAAATTAGTTTTTTTCAAATTACTGGAAACTATAATTTTCCAGTACTCATGTCCTGCACTCATGTGCCTATGATTAAGAGCCGTTTGAGGCTTGAAACGCGTAAGGCGTTTGTTTGTCCAGATAGTGTTGTTTTAAGATGATCGAATAAAGTTGTTGGTTTTAATATATGAAAAGGACTGTTCTTTCCGGTGTGCGCTGCTTAAAGCTTCCTTTCTACACGTATATTGGATGAACCAAGCGAAGGGTTCGGGGCAGTCCGCACCCGGACCACAAAGGGAAGCCGGTGAGTTCCTTATATATTGTATGGTGAAGATTTGGCATATTTCCTGAGCGACTAAGTAAGCCGTTACTTTGTGCCTTTTGATATTGTGTTAACCTATTTGGTGTCGGCTCTTAGCTAGGATAAATGTGCAGCTGAGCTCATACTATTGTTACAATTTTGGATTGGATACTTCGTTTCAGCTTTTACATATTGTCAGTCCTTTTAAATATAGTTATATGATATCCATACGTTACACAGCCTATTTGCTTGATTTATAGAGGCTTTTCGATTATAAATTTTGAAATAAGTATGGATATAAATGGAAAGACAGAATTTTTTTGATTATAAACAAAGAAACAGTGCTAGGTTGAAGAGAGCCCAGGATGCGTTTAACCCTTTCCCTGCCACAGATCGTATATTCACGATCTGTGCAGTGAATGCACAAACTGCCACAGATCGTGAATATACGATCTGTGGCTTCCCTGCAGCAAAAAAAAATTTGGCCCCCGCTAGGGTCGATCGGGGGGCAGCATTCAACTGCCCCCCTAGCCCCCTCGATCCCCCCTCGGTTTCGTCCAAATCCGAGGGGGGGATCGGGAGATATCAGTACCTTTAGATGCATCAGCCGGTCCCACGAGGAGGAGGTGAGGAGGAGATCTTCAAAGCGGAAAGGGAGACCACGGTGACATCACTCGGCTTCCTGCTTCACCGGGGTCTTCCCTAAGATAGGTAAGATGCTGCCCCTGGTGGTCTAGTGGAGGTACTGCAGCACGATCTCTTTTTAGATCATGCTGCAGTACCTGTATAGCACAAGCTGTCAAGCTGACAGCTTTACTATACATTTTGTGAATGGAACTCAAAGTTCCATTCACAAATAGGATTTTTTCTAAGTCTTTGCTACTTAGCGAAGACTTAGAAAAAAAAATGGGGACAGAGATCAAAATTTGGTGATCACTTCTGATCACCAAATTATTGATCTTTGCCAATGAATGAAAAATCACTTCCTGGAAAATGATTTCCGGGAAGTGATTTTTCCGATCGGATTTCGAATTGGAAAATGGGCATTTATGCCCGTATTTCAAGTTCGGTATCATTCCTTAAGATGATTTGATGATCATCTTTGGGAATGATCCCCCAAAAAAAGGGGAAATGCACACAAAATAAAATCTTAAAGTGATACACACACCTTTTTTTTAACCTAAAAACTATAAATTAGCAAAAAAAATTGTCTTCTCCAAGCTTCCCAATGTCCCTGGTGATATCGCTAAAGTAAACGCGGATCATTATTTGTTCGATTTCAAGGGAAACTAAGCCTATTTTAGTAGGGAATTTTGCAGAGGTACCAAAAAAAGACCGGATTGAATTTTTAGCATCAGTAAAGTGTGCAAAAACTTGTGTGACTCTCTGTACTAACTGGTTTTCCACTAAATGGGGAAGTTGAGATAGGGGTGGGGGGTGGGTTGTGGCGTTTTTTAATTTTTTCTTGTAATTGCAATTGCGCATGGATCCCATTTGAGCTAGTTGGTGGCCTCGTCTCTGTTTGCACCCACCCTTATGGCATACCGTTTGATTCAGGACATGTGGGAGATTGCCGTTTAGTGGGTTTTTTACTTGCCGAGTGGGTTTAGTTAGGATTTCAACCATTGAGTCCTCTTATTTTATTTTTTCACAAAATCTCCTAAAAGCACGGAGTTCTACGGATAACAGCGCCTGGAATTCTTCATGTATATACGAAAGCATGATACCATCACGTAGCTGAAGGTGTGTAGCTTCCAAAAATATATAGTTTGTGGGGGGTATTTCCAAGTTGATTAGGCTGTTCAAATTACAGAACACTTTGATTTTTTTCTTGTAATTGGACTTGTGCATGCGTCCCATTTGAGCTAGTTGGTGGCCACATCTCTGTGTGCACCCACACATATGGCATACCGTTTGATGCAGGATATGTGGGAGATTGACATTTAGTGGGTTTTTTTGCTTGTCAAAAGGGTTTAGGTAGGATTTCAACCCTTGAATCATCTTATTTTATTTTTCACAAAACCTCGTAAAAACACGGACTTCTTTGGCGGACTTCTTTGGATCAGTGGGTCTGGAATTCTTCATGTATGTATGAAAGCATGGCATCGTAACGTAGCTGAAGGTGTGTAGATTCCAAAAATATATAGTTTGTGGGGAGAATTTCCATGTTTCGGGACTGTTTCCTTAGAAAAAGTGTAGGCTGTTCAAATTACAGAGCACTTTGATTCTTTCTTGTAATTGCATTTGTGCATGCGTCCCATTTGAGCTAGTTGGTGGCCACGTCTCTGTGTGCATCCACGCATATGGCATAACGTTTGATTCAGAACACGTGGGAGAGTGATATTTAGTGGGGGGTTTTATTTGTGGGGGGCATTTCCAAGTTTTGGGGCTGTTTGAAATTACAGAGCACTTTGATTTTTTTCTTGTAATTACACTTGTGCATGTGTCCCATTTGAGCTAGTTGGTGGCCACGTCTCTATGTGCACCCACACATATGGCATACCGTTTGATGTAGGATATGTGGGAGATTGACATTTAGTGGGTTTTTTTGCTTGTCAAGTTGGTTTAGGTAGGATTTCAATCCTTGAATCATCTTATTTTATTTTTCACAAAACCTCCTAAAAACACAAGAGTTCTTTGGATCACTGGGTCTGGAATTCTTCATGTATGTATGAAAGCATGGCATCGTTACGTAGCTGAAGGTGTGTAGATTCCAAAAATATATAGCTTGTGGGGGGAATTTCCATGTTTCTGGACTGTTTCCTTAGAAAAAGGGTAGGCTGTTCAAATTACAGAGCGCTTTGATTTTTTCTTGTAATTGCATTTGTGCATGCATCCCATTTGAGCTAGTTGGTGGCCACGTCTCTGTGTGCATCCATACATAGGGCATACCGTTTGATTCAGAACATGTGGGAGATTGATATTTAGTTGGGGGTTTTATTTGTGGGGGGCATTTCCAAGTTTTGGGGCTGTTTGAAATTACAGAGCACTTTGATTTTTTTCTTGTAATTACACTTGTGCATGTGTCCCATTTGAGCTAGTTGGTGGCCATGTCCCTGTGTACATCCACGCATATGGCATACCGTTTGATTCAGGGCATTTGGAAGATTGATAATTGACAAGTTTTGTTTACATGACATGGAAATTTGCCATGATTTTTAACTTTGAATTGTATTTTTATAAATTTTTCCTGAAAATCTGGTAAAAAAGCGAAATTTTACATGAAACTGCGCTCATACCATTGGTGGTATGCATAAAAGAATCACACCATTGTGTAGCTGAAGATGTGTAGATTCCAAAAATATATAGTTTGGGGGGGTATTTCTAATATAGAGGGGTGTTTAGTCTGACAAATCTGAAAAGTTGCTGTAATTGGGCCATTGTTCATTGGCTCACTTTGTGGCTAGTTGATTCCACGTTTGCGTGTGTAACCATACATAGGGCATACCGTTTGATTCAGGACATTTGGGAGATTGATATTTGGTAACTTTTTTTTACATTACTTGGGATTTTGGCATGATTTCTACCTTTGAGAGTGTTTTTTTTCAAATTTTTTAGAAAATCTGCTAAAACTGTGAACTTCTACGAAGAACTGCGCCCACACCATTGATGGTACGAATGAACAAACTACAGAATTTCGTAGATAAAGGTGTGTGGATTTGAGAAATATATGGTTTGTGGGGAAAAATTGCAGACTGTTCAAATTCAGATTTGGCTGAATATTTTTGCTGTTTCTGAGCCATTGTGCATTGTTTCACTTTGTGGCTTTTGGCTTCCACGTCCACGTGTGTAACCACACATATGGCATACCGTTTGATTCAGGACATTTGGGAGATTGATATTTAGTAACTTTTTTTTACATTCCATGAGGTTTTGGCATGATTTCTACCTTTTGAAGTTGTTTTTTGTTCAGATGGCATACCTGTTTAATTCAGGACATTTTGCAATTGCGCATGGATCCCATTTGAGCTAGTTGGTGGCCCCATCTCTGTTTGCACCCACCCTTATGGCATACCGTTTGATTCAGGACATGTGGGAGATTGCCGTTTAGTGGGTTTTTTACTTGCCGAGTGGGTTTAGGTAGGATTTCAACCATTGAGTCCTCTTATTTTATTTTTTCACAAAATCTCCTAAAAGCACGGAGTTCTATGGATAACAGCGCCTGGAATTCTTCATGTATATACGAAAGCATGATACCATCACGTAGCTGAAGGTGTGTAGCTTCCAAAAATATATAGTTTGTGGGGGGTATTTCCAAGTTGATTAGGCTGTTCAAATTACAGAACACTTTGATTTTTTTCTTGTAATTGGACTTGTGCATGCGTCCCATTTGAGCTAGTTGGTGGCCACATCTCTGTGTGCACCCACACATATGGCATACCGTTTGATGCAGGATATGTGGGAGATTGACATTTAGTGGGTTTTTTTGCTTGTCAAAAGGGTTTAGGTAGGATTTCAACCCTTGAATCATCTTATTTTATTTTTCACAAAACCTCGTAAAAACACGGACTTCTTTGGCGGACTTCTTTGGATCAGTGGGTCTGGAATTCTTCATGTATGTATGAAAGCATGGCATCGTAACGTAGCTGAAGGTGTGTAGATTCCAAAAATATATAGTTTGTGGGGAGAATTTCCATGTTTCGGGACTGTTTCCTTAGAAAAAGTGTAGGCTGTTCAAATTACAGAGCACTTTGATTTTTTTCTTGTAATTACACTTGTGCATGTGTCCCATTTGAGCTAGTTGGTGGCCATGTCCCTGTGTACATCCACGCATATGGCATACCGTTTGATTCAGGGCATTTGGAAGATTGATAATTGACAAGTTTTTTTTACATGACATGGAAATTTGCCATGATTTTTAACTTTAAATTGTATTTTTATAAATTTTTCCTGAAAATCTGGTAAAAAAGCGAAATTTTACATGAAACTGCGCTCATACCATTGGTGGTATGCATAAAAGAATCACACCATTGTGTAGCTGAAGATGTGTAGATTCCAAAAATATATAGTTTGGGGGGGTATTTCTAATATAGAGGGGAGTTTAGTCTGACAAATCTGAAAAGTTGCTGTAATTGGGCCATTGTTCATTGGCTCACTTTGTGGCTAGTTGATTCCACGTTTGCGTGTGTAACCATACATAGGGCATACCGTTTGATTCAGGACATTTGGGAGATTGATATTTGGTAACTTTTTTTTACATTACTTGGGATTTTGGCATGATTTCTACCTTTGAAAGTGTTTTTTTTCAAATTTTTTAGAAAATCTGCTAAAACTGTGAACTTCTACGAAGAACTGCGCCCACACCATTGATGGTACGAATGAACAAACTACAGAATTTCGTAGATAAAGGTGTGTGGATTTGAGAAATATATGGTTTGTGGGGAAAAATTGCAGACTGTTCAAATTCAGATTTGGCTGAATATTTTTGCTGTTTCTGAGCCATTGTGCATTGTTTCACTTTGTGGCTTTTGGCTTCCACGTCCACGTGTGTAACCACACATATGGCATACCGTTTGATTCAGGACATTTGGGAGATTGATATTTAGTAACTTTTTTTTACATTCCATGAGGTTTTGGCATGATTTCTACCTTTTGAAGTTGTTTTTTGTTCATTTTTTCAGAGAAATGCGAACTTCTACGAAGAATTGCGCCCACGCCATTGATGGTATGAATGAACAAACTACAGTGTTACATAGCTGAAGGTGTGTAGATTTCAGGAATATATAGTTTGTGGGGGTTATTTCTAAGTTACGGGGGTGTTTTGTGGAAAAAACTGCAGACTGTCCAAATTCGCAATTGGCTAAATGTTTTCGCTGTTTCTGAGCCATCGTGCATTGTCTCACTTTGTGGCTTTTCGCTTCCACGTCCGCGTGTGTAACCACACATATGGCATACCGTTTGATTCAGGACATTTGGGAGATTGATATTTGGTAACTTTTTTTTACATTCCATGGGGTTTTGTCATGATTTCTACCTTTTTGAATGTTGTATGATGTTCATTTTTTTGAAAAATCTGGTAAAAGTGCAAACTTCTACGAAGAACTGCGCCCACACCATTGATGGTATGAATGAACGAACTACAGCGTTACATAGCTGAAGGTGTGTAGATTTCAGGAATATATAGTTTGTGGGGGGTATTTCTGAGTTGGGGGGTGGGGGTTGTAGAAAAACTGCAGACTGTTCAAATACAAAACTGGCTAATTTTTTTTTTGCTGCTACTGACATTTGGCACTGGTCACGCTCTGGGTTAGTTGGTAGCCATGTCTCTGGGTACACCCATGAATGTGGCATACCGTTTTATTCGGGAGGGGTTAGGCTTTCATATTTGAGATGCGTTTGAACTTTCCTCCACAGTTTTTAGCTGAAATTCGCATTTGATTTTGTCTGTGATTTTACAGTTGAGGAAAAAAAGGAAAATGTGAGAAAATAACTTACAATTGGACGAAGAGCTGCGTCCGGGTATCTGCATTTTGATCAAAACTAACCTCACTCATAAAATCTTGTGGGTGTGTAGTTTCTAAAAATATCTCACTTGTGGGGATATTTTAGTTAATTTGGAAGATATTCTATGTTAACTGTCAGTAGTGGTTATACATTTTAATTTGGTGTAATATTCTTGAAGGTGCAGTTTTAGTTTGGGGGGGTCTCCTGTACAGGAAAAGTCGGGTACCTACATATATCTGGTATCGTTGTACTCGGGAGTATCTGAGCTTTTAGAAACAGTAAGATTTTTGTGTGTAACCTTAAGATAACTATAAGTAAAAATGGGAAAAATCCATGAATATTTGCAAATTTTTCATTTTTTTTTACATATTTTACCCATAATTCCAGTAAAATTTCCAGAAAAGTTACAAAATTCTGTTACCATGTTAAAGTAGACTTTGTGCTGAAAAAAACAATGTATAATATTCCTGATTTACTGCAAGGTTTCCTACTGTAAAATTAGTCTAAAGCGATTGAGGGCAAAATCCTGAAAATTCTTCTGGCAGTTAACGCAAAAAAAAAAAATGAAAATCTCCTGGCAGTGAAAGGGTTAAAGAGGGTCTGTGGACATCGAAAGATATAGATGTTTGTTTTCAAAATTTTGAAAAAATTGTAAATAAAGAAACACGCATTAGCTGGGATATTATATCTCTAGAGAAATATGTGCAAGATAATATGATACCAAGAGGTTTACGCTTATCCCACATTTTTTGTAGAGGATGATAGTCAGTTTATGACAGATTGGCATAGGATTTTATCCGATTGTTCAATGAGATTGATAAACCTCATTCTAATACATAAGAAACAACAACTAGATAATATTAAAATGGAAGTTAAATCAGGGGAGGAACAGCTTGAGACCTTTAAAGGGAATGAGGATTTTCAAGAATTGAATCAACATTTCCTCATGAAAATAGAAAAGGTAGAAAGACAGGTTATGGAAGTGAAGAGTAGGAAGTACAATAGGGATAGAAAAGACTATAAAGATAATACAGTATATAAGAAACAAAATATGGAAGGAAGCCGATATAAGTATCCAAATAGATACACTTGGGAGAATGGGAGAAATACATCGAAACCTATTAAATCTATATTGAAGAAGGATAGACGAAGATTTAAATCAGTCAGTTTCCCTACAAGTGAAAGTGAATATGATGATGTTTCGGACAGCGCCTCCTCTGTTTCCTCATCTTTCTCTTCCAGATCCCAACATAGAAGCTACAAAAATAAAGATGTGTTTTCCAAAAATTCCGTGTCGGTTAAGGCCACGAATTCAAGGGAAAGGCCTAGGAACAACTCTCTCTATAACAGAAGAGATAACATAGGAAACGAAAGAAATAAGAACAAAGGATCTACTTTCCCGTCTGATAATTATACATCCCCTTTAGGTCCAGGAGACTACGAAGAGGAAAGAAGCAGAGGGCAAGATGCAAGATACAACCTGAGACAAAAGAACAAAGACAAAGTAATGTATTAAACTTGTCAGATAAACGGTTATCACCTGAGGAGGTGAATGTTTTGGAGAAAGGATTATCCTTTTGCCCCAAAGAAAATTTCAGTCTGTTAGAAACGATCATGGACATTAACAAATTTGTTCGCAAATTATTGTTGAAAAAGTATTTTTTTAATAATCAAATGAACATGAATGAAAGTGATGATAATATGTCTTGTATCCCAAATTATAATATCCAAGATGGTAAAAATTTGAATACTTTACTTTCCCTAATGGGAGGGACGGATACCTCTGTGGAACCTTTAGGTGAAGACCCTAAAAAGCATATCCATAAGTTTAGAGCCAAATCTAGATTTTACCCATTACAAACAAGGGATCATAGCGTAGATATGTTTCAAGAATTGGTAGAAACAGAACTTAGAAATCTTCAACAAGAAATCAAAAATCAAACATAATAAGTGGGATAATTTGACCCATGGGGAAAGGACCGCCATTAATAAGCTTAAAAAAGACTCTAAAATTATAATTAAAAATTCAGACAAAGGGGGCATGATAGTAATACTTAACAAAAGCGATTACCAACAGGAAGCATTAAGACAATTAAAAGACACTAAAGTTTTCACATGTATAAATAATAACCCCACTGAAATATATAAAATAGAGTTAGCTAAAATTGTGGAAGATGGCCTAGCTGTAGGTATTATAGAAAAAAGTATGGTTGAATTCCTCCTCCCTAAAAGTCCGGTTGTTCCGATTTTTCACCATTTGCCTAAAATACATAAAAACGAATTTCCCCCAAAGGGTAGACCGATCGTAGCTGGAATAGGCTCACTTAACGAGGGTCTTTTTGAACTTCTGGACTTTCTTTTACAACCCTTGGTTAAAAGACTAGCCTCTTATATAAAGGATACAAGGCAAATATTAAATATACTGAATGATTTTGAGTGGCAAGACCACTATAACATAGCCACCGTAGATGTGGTTTCACTCTACTCTTGCATCCCCCACTTTTGGGGCATACAAGCCATCATTTACCATTTAAATACGTATAGCTCATATTCTGTGCAGTGGAAAAACTTTATCATTGATGCTCTCACATACTTACTCACCCATAATTATTTTGAGTTTGATGGGTTGTTCTATATACAGCAATGTGGGGCATCAATGGGGGCGAAATTTGCCCCTACGTATGCCAATTTATTTATGGGATGGTGGGAGGAGACATGCCTTTTCCGCCACCCTGCAGTTGCAGGAGATAAATGTAAAGTAACTTTGTATAAAAGGTACATAGACGATCTTCTTGTTGTCTGGAATGGTTCAGAGAAGGATTTTGAGGAATGGATTACCACTATTAATAATCCTACTTATAATCTTTATTTTACATATGAATTTGGGGGTAGATGTGTGAATTATTTAGATATAAGCATTAAAGGTTTATCATCAGGCATAGAAACAGAGAACTATAGGAAACCCACATCTAGAAATACCATCTTGCATGCTTCATCAAGTCATCCTCCCCACTGTGTACAAGCAATTCCCTATGGCCAGTACTTAAGAATAAGGAGAAACTGCTCCAATTTAACCCTCTTTCACGATAATAGTAGAGATATGACAATCAGATTTGAGGAAAAAATCAGTGTTAAATAAAGCTTGGAAGCGAGCAGAAACCACACAGAGGGAAAACCTTATTAAGGAAAGGAACACTAAGAATATTACATCCTCTACTAAAGAGAGGGATAACACACAGCTGACTTTTGTCACTAGGTATAGTGCACAGTATAAACAGGTAGTGTCCATCGTTAAAAAATTCCTACCTTTATTGGAACAAGATCCTTCTAAGAAAGAGGTTCTTAAACAAGGTTATAAGTTTGTTCCTAAAAGAGCAAAAACGTTGGGGAATATATTATCCCCTAGTCGGTTTGTCAGTACCTCTTCTGAGAAAGAGAATTGGTTAAAATATAAGGGCTCATATAGGTGTGGTGCATCCAGATGTAAGACGTGTTTATGCATGAGCAAGTCTAACAGTTTCACCAGCTCAGTAACAAAGAAATTTTATCCTATTCAACAATATATTAATTGTAATACTGAATATGTGGTATATTTATTAACATGTACACGCTGTTCCATCCAATATGTAGGATGCACCACTCGCTCCTTGAAGTCTAGAATTCGAGAGCATATTCGAGACATAGAGAAGAAAAATCAGCTAAGCCCACTGGGAAAGCATTTTACTACTTGTAACCAAAGTAGTGTTTCATGCCTTAGAGTTCAAGGCATACAACATATATATCCAGATAAAAGAAATAGGGATAGAGCCCAATCACTTCATAAAGCAGAAGTAAAGTGGATTTTCCTTTTAGAAACCAGGATACCAGCAGGTTTAAACTCGCATTATGATATCCTGTGTTTTGTAGATTGAGATAGTCCAGGCTAGATCATATTGAGTTCTAGGTCTTGATAAAATAAGATAATGTGAATATTTATTCCTCTTGAATAAAGAAAAATGTTACTAAGAGGGCATTGGTACATATTAACCTTAATACTTACATATTTCTCCATGTTTTCTATTTAGCATCTTTTAGATCATGTTTCATGTTTTATACAATGCTATGTGACATATAAATGAGCAAATGTAATGAAACTAAAATGCATATATTAATATATTAGTGTTAATACACTACTCTCTTCAAACTGTTTATATGTATTAATTGGATATCACGCAACATACTGAACAAGCAATTTCGATTTTAACTGGTAATTAGGGGAATGTTTCTTTAAATGATGTGGTTAGTATGTGTATAAATAGCAGGCTGTGTCCTGCACTCATGTGCCTATGATTAAGAGCCGTTTGAGGCTTGAAACGCGTAAGGCGTTTGTTTGTCCAGATAGTGTTGTTTTAAGATGATCGAATAAAGTTGTTGGTTTTAATATATGAAAAGGACTGTTCTTTCCGGTGTGCGCTGCTTAAAGCTTCTTTTCTACACGTAAACTATAATTCTTCCCAACTATTATTGTACTGTTATTATTTTGTTGATCTGTCCCCTATTTCTTTAGATATCCAATAACATCTTACATTTCAGCTGTCAATGGTGGCCATAGACACTGCAATCTGCTTGTACGATCTGCCCATTCTGTCGGCCCCAAAAATTTTCAACTGGCCCGATGGGGAAAATTATACATGATACGGCAATTGTACGATATTGCAATATGGTGGATGATAGCTGGAAAGGTGACAGTTGGTATGTGAACTGCATGGTGGGAAATTTACTCTCCCAATTCCGCTTCCTAGGTATTACTAAACATGCGTGCCCTCAAAGAGAGTCTGATGGGACAGAGCTTTTGCAAAACAAGTACTGGATTGAAGTCATGCTGCAACACCAACACATCAGAGTAAGTGCTGCTTACATGTATTTATTTATAGATTGAAATGAGGCAAAGTAATTTTTATATCTCACCTAAAAAGCTGTCATACCAAGTTACCTTCTCCCCACATTTGTCATCAAACTTCCCCATCTTAGCAATTTCTGCTTGGCGTTCTGCAAAGGCAACCTGCCAGAAAAAATACAAAACAAAAGTGAATTGGAGGAAAATGTTTGTGGATGGGGCAAAAGAAGAAAATTAGAATTTTTTATTTATAATTGTAATCCCTCAGCGTATTCAATTAAAAAGCATTTTTTTATGTTTAAGGGTAATGATATTTCATCATAACCTTGGGTTGCAACAATAAGGTGAATAAAATAGCTGTAGGGCTTCAACAAGGAATACAAGGAAATAAATGGAACTAAGCCTTATTTTCAGCTACTTCTAGTAGTGAGATGTTTTTTAAAGGGCAAGTCCAGCCCTAAAATGAAAACTTACATACAGGTAAACTACCCCCAAAACCCTAAACGGTAATAGTTTGAAATGTGAAATATATAAGTCTAACCTGAAATCCTGCACAATGTCCTGTTTCCCCTGTTTCTGCTTCCTGGTTTTTCCAGTTAGCAATTGTCCGTTATGGATATGACAGTTGACATCGCAGCCAATGACTGAATGTTAATCCCCTATCTGCCTCTTCTGAGCATGCCCAGGCTCAGTACAGGTTTCTAAATTGCTCAGTTTCCATGAGGCATCCAGAAGCATAGCAGGCATACAGTAATGAATTCATAGGACAAACTATGATATATCAACATATTTTAAAGAGGCCATTCTTTCTAAAAGATATTCTTATGAGGGTGGAGTGGTCCTTTAAGTTGAGGTCTTACTGTAACGCACAAAAAAGCCACATGCATTTGTATGCTTTTGCCATGCGCTTGTGTCATCTTGTATTAACAGTTTTGTGCATTTGGACTTGCACTTGTGAGTAAACAAATTACATGAAATAATGATTTCTGTCTGCTTGTATCCACTTTTTCATGGCATAGCCCTGAAGGAGTCAGAAAGTTCTACACTAAACAAAAAGTACAGGCAATCCTTCTTAAAATAAAACTGCTTATATGCTCATAGTATTAAACAGAATTGCCCAGCCCAACAGAGAAATAAGCAATGAAAACGCATTGTCAGCACTGTGGACAGAGGCATGCAAAGTGTCTGCATTTTGGTTTTGTAAAAAAGATTTTCACATGGGTTTTATGTCTAGCTAGGGTTTGTGGTACAAGAGGAGCCCTTAACGTGCTGCTTGTGATTTGAAATATTAAATCTTCTGCAATTATCGGTTGTGGCTACATTAAGAAAAAGCTACCGTAGTATTGGCCAAACAGGGTCTACCAAAGTAAAAATGTCTGAAATTATGGACCATTGTAGGAGGTCCCAGTTTTCTTTGTTTGATACCCCTTTAACACAGAATGGTAAGTAATATTAAATTAAAGACAATAATAATTTTGACTCTGTAAGTGCCAGCTTTTCTATAAATAGTTGCCTTAATTCTCTTCAAATCACATGTAAAAACAACATTCATTTTATTTGTTTTACCCAAAAACAGCCTTGGGTCCACCCGGATTTGCCATAGAATTGGAGAAGCACACCTATGCCAAATATGTAAAGTCTGAGCATTCATTTTTATGAAGAGAATTAATAATGGGTAGATATATCATTGTATATAAAACCAACCTACAATTATTTGCTAAATATAAAGGTGTTTAATAAAATTACATATTTTCCCTATAGTCTCAATAATAATGATATATAATCTTCCTAATACTACTTATTCAACAGACCCAACTAAAAGCAGAAATTGGATATCAAATTGCTGCTTCCTATGATCCTGAATTTAGAGGATTGAGACTCAAAACCACATACACTGAATCTGTATTGCAACTTAGCCAGTGTCGTGGACAGCTGGGAATAAGTTGTATAAGTTAAATCACACTAATTCAAATCAGCGTGAAAAAAGATGAACATAATGTTTATTTTATGTAGTGTGAATATCTTTTTTTTTTTGCATTACCTTACATAAGTATAGCCAGTTCCATCCCAGGCTCACCACAATGCTCAGGACAAAGAGGCGCTTTAACTGAACGAACCAGCCAACATAACTCCACAACTCTGTTGCTATTAGTGAAACTACACACAGCAAACATAATAGGACCTGTATAGAAGAATGAAATAATATGAATCTTTAAAAAGGCATAAACCAGATAAAGCATAAGGCATTTGATACATTAATTCCAAAATAAATATAAAAGAGAAAAGGCCTAAATAATTTGTAAACAGTATCACCTTTCTAAAAGGTGCTATATATCAGTAGACTTCCCAACATTCCTACAATATTCTAAAAACCGAGTGGCCCGATAATTTTATGATTATAATATCGAGCCAATTATAATCTGCCTGGGAAATATCTGTTGTATTCAGTTAGATCAACTGGACTTTAAGTTTAGTTCTTGAAGACATTTCTCTAGTCATCCAACTGGCTTTCTCAATTCAGAATGACATGTACAAGAATCTGTACACTAGAAAGTCCCAATTAGCATATATATCAGCCAGGTGTTAGGGACCTTCTGAATGCAAGGTGTGATTGCATTGTGGCTAAGAGGTGTTATTGAAACTGCTCAGGGTAAGGGCATTGTACATGGCAGACAGTTGGTGTCGGACCCCCCCCCCCCCCTCCCCCTATCCGGGTTTGGTTTATTTTCACATAAATGGCCTCCTTGACACCTCTCTTGAACCAGTCCAGTTCCTTTATCTAGATGTTGACAATACAATCTTCAAAGTATGTTCTTTTTGCTTAAGATGCAGGTACACAGCTGAGTCCTGACCCGAGGAATTGACTCTTCTGTGTTGGGCCATAAGTTGGTGCAGCTGCTGTTTGGTGTCCCCCACATACAAATCAGAGCACTCTTCACTGCACTGCATATTTGATGTAGCTCTTCTTCTGTTTCGGTATTGGGTCTTTTGGATGTACTAATTGCTGCCTTAGTGTGTTGTTTGTTTTAAAGCAGACAGGGATACAGTGTTTTTTGAAAATTCTTAATTTCCCTGCTACATATGGAATGACCATGTTCTTTCTCCTGTCTTGCTTTCCCCCTTCACTGTTGGTATTCCTTGGTGGGTATACAGGTGAAGAGAGATGTAACATCATAGGACACCATAGTTTTTTCTGCACCAAGTACTACATCTTAAATTTTGTTAGCGAAATCCTGGGAGTTCTGGATGTGATGTTTAGAACTTCCAACCAATGGCCCCAAGATGTTGGCTAGGTATTTCGCCACCTTGTATGTTACAGATTTATTGATGCTGACTACAGGTCAGCAGGTCATGTATCCATATATTCATGGATGTGCTTACCAGGGTAGAGGCGATAATACAATGCTCAATTGATGGCTTTATCCTTTTGAAGCTGCTGTAGTAAGTCTATGACCTTTTTCTTATAGCGGCTGGTGGGATCCTTTGTTAAAGCCTCATATGTGTTGTTTTCGGCCAGGAGTGTGGACACCTTATCATGGTAGTCCAAGGTGTTGAGTACTACTCCGAATCTTTCCTTATCTGCAGAATGGTGATGCTGGAATTTTTCTTGAGGGATGTTAAGGCTCTTCAAACCAGTGTATGGCCAGCTTAATGTTGCGTGAGAGAATCGGCTGCTTCAAGCGACGATCTAACAATTGACAATTCTATTTGTAGCGACAGGTTTTTAGGTAATTGTAAGGCTGGGTACACACTATGCATTTTCTTTTTGAGTGCCCGCGCCCAAAGTCTGACTGCCCGAATCGGACGTGCTAGAAAAACCATGGCCGATCGCACAATCCTCATTGGACCATGCCCTCAGTTGCATGTATTGGAAATACACCAGCCTTTTCCAATCCAGGAGGCATGTTTCCAGACATGAGGGAATTAGAGAAAATAAGAAACAATGGCCTGGATAAAACTTTCCCCTAAGTTCCCTAAGGAGCTTTATTGATATTAATCTTACTTAATTGTAAGGTTAAAGGGCAAGTCCAGCCCCGAAATTAAAGCCTACATACAGGTAAATCATCCTCCAAAACCCTAAACGGTAATAGTTTGAAATCTGAAATATATAAGTCTAACCTGAAATCCTGCACAATGTCCTATTTCCCCTGTTTCTGCTTCCTGGTTCTTCCAGTTAGCAACTGTCAGTTATGGATTTGACAGTTGACATCACAGCCAATGACTGAATGTTAATCCCCTATCTGCCTCTTCTGAGCATGCCCAGGCTCAGTACAGGCTCAGTACAGGTTTCTAAATTGCTCAGTTTCCATGAGGCATCCAGTAGCATAGCAGGCATACAGTAATGAATTCATAGGACAAACTATGACATAACATATTTTAAAGAGGCTATTCTTTCTAAAAGATGTTCTTATGAGAGTGGAATTGTCCTTTAATATCCTCAGTTAACCAAATTGCAATTGCATCTGTTCATACCATTATTTTTACTATACTCGTAAGTACGTTAGTGATGTTCTATAGTGTATACAGAGGTTAAAAAACTCGTTTAAGATGTTTGCTTTATCGACATCCTTTGTAACTATTCTATCCATTATTTAATGGTCCTACATTTTCAGTCTATATCTTCTTAATATTAACAAACGTAAACATTTTTTAGGGTTAGTCTTGCTTTGTTCAGCTATGCTTAATTTTTGTTACAGTTTTTATAGTTTCTAAAGGCCAGATCCGTTCCCTCGGTCTTAAAGAGTACCGTATATACTTGCTTTATACTCTGGTCGATTTATACTCAAGATACCTATTTTTATCTGAAAAAAGGAGTAAAAATGAACCGAGGGTAGAAAATATGACCACTACTCCCTTCTGACTCTGTATTGTTTTGAGGATTTATTTGCCCTTCAAAGTAGTAGAATAGCATATTGGCCCCAATATACAGTATCGTACAATAAAAACACCAGAATCCAGTACGGTAGCCAACTATTCCATGGCACTCCAGATGTTTGTAAACTACAACTTCCAGCATGCTTTGGTTGCTGGGAATTGTAGTTTCTAAACATATGGAGTGGCTAGGTCATTTGGCCCTCCAATAATAAAATACCACAACATATGCTACTGTAATAAAATACATTTAGGTCTGCCATGAGTAAAACTGCCCCCCACCCTCCCTCCACTGTACTTCTTAGCCCACCCCTAAACCCCCCCATCCATAATACTTACTGTTTGAGGACTGAGCAATCTTATTTGCAACGTAAAGTGTCCTACATGACTGGCTGCAGTGAGGAGGCGCTGACATTAGCAGGACGTGCGGGACATACATAACTTATGGGCCCGACGTGCCTGCGAGTACTGACTGCACCCTGACTGGTGACTGGTCTCCAGCTGCATCGTGCATATGATTGGAAACTGGTAGGTTTGCCAATTTTTCTTCTGACTCGAGTATAAACCAAGGCCAGGTTTTTAAGGTACTTTTGAAACCTTAAAACCTCAGTTTATACTCGAGTATATACGATATGTCCACCCCCTAACACATTTTAATATGCCAAAATTCTATCTTTAAAACAAGCCATACCTCATATAAATCCATCCAGCCATTCTTGAGATACATACATTTTCCTGTGTGTCATTTTGAAGAGCAGGGAGAATTCAGCGTGAAGGAAAGCAGGCAACGGCCCTCAATTTCCGTGCCATTTCCAGTCACACGCAGGCCGATTTCTAGCTTAGTGGGTTAAACCTTTAGATCCCGCCTGTGTTACGTATCCTGACCAATCGGGACACAGCATTAGATTGCAGGTTGCAAAGGCCGATGATCACTATCATGCCTTGACTATTGCAATCTACTACTAACTGGTCTTCCTGCTTCCCACCTCTCTCCCCTTCAGCGCATTGTATACAAAATCCTTCTCCTAACATTTAAATCCCTTTGCTCTGCTGCTCCTCCTTATATTTCCTCTCTAGTGTCCCCATATGTTCCTGCACGTACCCTCTGCTCATTGCAGAACCAGCTCCTGTACAGACCCCTCACTCGGACTGCTCCTGTCCTCTGGAATTCTATTCTCCTCTCTCTATGTCAAGAAACCTCAATTAGCAGGTTTAAATCTAGCCTTACATCCTACCTATCTGGTAACTCTGCAGTATTCTGCAGAGCAGAGAGAGGCAGTATCGGATGTTTTTTTTTTGTTTTTTTTTTTAAATGGGGGAACAGGTCAGTAGAGTGTACAAAGAAAATAATGTAAAGTTGTTTTAAAGGGTGGACATACCCTTTAAATGCTGTTGTCTACCTTTCCATTCCCCTCTTTACATCAGAATTAAAGGACAACAATATCAAAAAAATATCATCACCCACATTACATGTCCACTCTTCCAGCAGCTGAAATCGCTTACTCACATTTATAGCCGTGCTATCTTAGATATCACACAGCAAAGATGAGTGCTAAAAGCCAGCCTCCTGGATGGCCCAGGGCCATGGTTAACACAACACTTGTCATTGGCTGGTGGGAATACCTGTTACAACCTCTCTCCTCCACCTCTGCCAGTCAAACAAACTTGAGATGTCCTGTTGCTAGGATACAGTCTACATAATCAAGCTGATCAAGGGTGGGTGGAGGAGTGTTTTCTTGCATGCTAGCTTTGAGTGACAGTTAGAGACAGACAAACTTGTTACGTCCCCTTCACAGCATGGTTAATTGAAGGCTTATTGAAGGCAGACAGAGGTTCAAAATCAGGAAAAAAAATGTATGGGGAGGGCTGCACACCTTTACTCTTTTTAAAGCAATTTGTAAAACGAATGCATTGAGGCAATACAGTTATCCTTTAGATGTGAAATGGTTTAAACCCCCTTAAAGAACAGTCCACTTCTGTTCAGTATCTTTACCTGATAATATATCATCCCAATTTATATGCTGAAGAGCTATTTTTATCTCTGCTTTACTAAAATTAAAAGTTTTCACTAACCCAGTGCACTTTTCCTTTTTTTAACATGTAGGCCAGTGCTAAATTACCAGTCTGTACATAACAACTGTCCCAAAGACAATTATCTTTACTCTGTACTTGGCTTAATGAATGGTTGTTACAATTAAAGGGGAACTGTGGTCCAAAAATTGATAGGAATTGCTCTCCTGAGAATTTTTGTAATTTATTGTCATTGTTTATTTTGCATAGTTTTGAAGATATTTACATTTTTGTGTGTGATATGGCAGCAACATCACCAGGTCCCCTGCACTTCCTGCTCTAAAACCATGTCAATGGATGACAGTCAATCTGCCCTGTGTCTCCTCCTCCCATTGCAGCCCCCCTCCTCTTGCAAGCCCCCTTGTCCCTCCCACTCATGGACCCCATGGCTCCTCCATTTGCAGGCCCCCTTTGGCCCCACTCACAGGTGCTGTGAAACCCCCCCCCACCCCCCTCGTGGGTCCCCTGAAAAGGCTGTTTTCACATAGTGAGAGATTAGAGCTAAATGAGGGGGAGGGGGAGGGACTTCCTATCTCCTGTCCTGTCACTGAAGTCTGAGGCTGTGCTCGCCGGCGTCGAGGTGGAGGAGCAATAATGTCACATGTCAGTCTCCCACCCATTAACTTTCTGGTCAGTAATTAACTTTTGCCTTTCATTTAAACTCAACTTGTTTGGAGACTACAGTTCCCCTTTAAATTTATAGTTAATTAATGTGGTTCAGGTACTTTATTCAGGGAAGGTTTATAAGCATATCCTAGCAGGCCCTCTTGCCTCAGACTGCTTTACAATCAGAAACCGTAGGTCTTTTTCACTTTAAAGGGGCAGGCTGCCAGGAGAGAATGCTATTCACAAACTGCCATTTGAAAGTAAACAAAATTTCTCTGAGTGTAAAGCAGTCTGAGGGCAAGCGGCCTGCTAATTTCTGTTAATAAGCTTTCTCTGCATGGAACATTTGAATTAAAATCACAGACAAGAAGAAAGTTTCAAATACATTTTGTTTTGTCTGAAACAACACATCACAATAGTACTTACCATAAACACAGTATATGCTTCAACTCCAAAATAGTCCTCAAATTTCCATTTCCAGTTCTTCTCATTATGGTACCTGAACTGCACAAACATTGTGCTCAGAGCTTCATCTAGAGCCCCCACATTCCAATCTGTACCATCCAGGAATTTGTAAATCTCTGCCAGCATGTTCACAGTCAACACAACTTCTGCATCATAATAAACCACGGGCTGGGAATTATCTGGCTAAAAAAAGAACCATATATTGAAGGATCATTGTATGTCATGGTATATCTGAGGTGTTCAGTTAGATGAGCTGAACTTCTTGGAGATGTTTTGCTAGTCATTTGATTGGATTCCTCAATTCAGAATAAACTCTCCCAAATGTGTCTCAATCAGCTATAACACAAGGTGCTAGGGAGCGCCTAAATGCAAGGTGTTGATTGCATTTTAGCTAAAAGATATTATCAAAACTGCCTGTGGGAAGTATCTGTTGTATTCAATTAGATCAACTGAATTCGAAGTTTAGTTCTTGAAGACGTTTCGCTAGACATCTGACTGGCTTTCTCAAGTAAGAATGACTTGTACAAGAATCTGTGGCAACTATGTACCCTGGGAAATCCCAATTAGCATATTACAGCCAGGTGTTAAGGGCATGATTGTATAGTGGCTAAGAGGTGTTATAGGAACGCCCAGAGTAAGGTGTCAAAACAGCATTGTACATGGCAGACAGTTGGTGTCGAACCCCCCCCCACCTCTATTTAGGCTTGGTTTCTTTATTTTCACATAAATGGCCTCCTTGACACCTCTCTTGAACCAGTCATGTTCCTTTGCCAATATGTTAACATTACAACCTTCAAAAGGTATGTCCATTATCCTTAAGATGCAGATTCACGGTTGAGTCCTGACCCGAGGAATTGGCTCTTCTGTGCTGGGCCATATGTTGATGCAGTTACTGTTTGGTCTCCCCCACATACAAATCAGAGCATTCTTCACTGCACTGCGTATATGATGTTGCTTATATTGTGTTTCAGTATTGGGTCTTTCGGATGTACCAATTGCTGCCTCAGTGTGTTGTTCGGTTTAAAGCAGACAGGGATATGGTGTTTTTTGAAAATTCTTCTTAATTTCTCAGAGACCCCTGCTACATATGGGATGACCATGTTCTTTCTCCTGTCTTGCTTTTCCCCTTCACTGTTGGTATACGTGTTCTTTTTTTTCCTTCTACTACTTCTTTTGACAAAGGCCCAGTCTGGATATCCACATGTTTTTTCTTTCACTAGAAGGAAGTACAAGCCTTCACAGAAAACATTAATGCGGTAGATCAAATCTACAAGGAAAAAGGTACAAAACAACAAACTACCATTTTCCTTGAATTCTACCAAGCAGTCCAAGAAAGACAAACTGGAAGTAGAGGTTTACAGAAAAACAACACAAACAGATCAGTATTTGATGTTTGACTCCCACCCACTTTAGATCACAAGTGGGTGTCATCAGAACCCTGCAACACAGAGCAGAGAACATCCCCACTAGCACAGAGGTAAAGGCTAAAGAAATGAAACATCTCAGAGGAGCCCTTAAAGGACCTGTAAACTCCAACTGGCTTAAAAATAACTAAGTGCCATTCGTTCTATTTATCACAGGGAGGTGAGAACGCTTATTCTCACCTCCCTGTGATAATAGGACGCTCGGGGGACCAGGAACTTACCTTACCCGCCGCTCCACTCGCAGCCGCTCAGTCTCTGACAGCCGCTCTGCCCGACCACGCGCCCTATCTTTGGCGCATGCGCGCCAATTCAAAAGATAGGGCGCGCGATCGGGACAGAACAGCTGTTCAGAGACTGAGCGGCTGCGAGTGGAGCGGCGGTAAGGTAAGTTCCAGGTCCCCCGAGCGTCCTATTATTCACAGGGAGGTGAGAATAAGCGTTCTCACCTCCCTGTGAATAATAGAAACGAATGGCACTTAGTCAATTTTATGGGTTTAGTGTTCCTTTAAAACTTGTGGATATCCAGACTGGGCCTTTGTCAAAAGAAGTAGAAGGAAAGAAAAGAATATGTATACCAACAGTGAAGGGGAAAAGCAAGACAGGAGAAAAAAACATCCCATATGAAGCAGGGGTCTCCAAGAAATTTTCAAAAAAACACTGTATCCCTGTCTGCTTTAAACCGAACAACACACTGAGGCAGCAATTCGTACAGTGCGGTGAAGAATGTTCTCTTAGCCACTATGCAATCACGCCCTTAACACCTGGCTGTGATATGCTACTTGGGATTTTCTAGAGTACATAATTGCCACAGATTCTTGTACAAGTCATTCTGAATTGAGAAAGCCAGTTGGATGACTAGCGAAACGACAATTATCACCCATGTTATATGCAGATTGAGACACATTCCAAGGTTTTTACTGCCAACAGATTTTTGTACAATTCATCAGGAAGCAATGGACTGAGCAACCCACCATGAAACCACGAAGGATCGAAGGTCTTGTAAATCAATAACCTTTATTAAAACATAAGAGCAAAGTGTTCAAGCTGACGAGCCCAACCTGATGTATTTTGCGTCAAATGACAGAGGCATCTCTGACTAAGTGTCATTTGACTCATCGAACACGCCAGGTGGGCCTCATCTGCTTGAACACTTTGCTGTTATGTTTCTATAAAGCTTATTGATTTACCACTCCTCTGACCCCATGTGGTTTCCATGTTGCTTCATCCATTTCTGTCTGAATATTTGGTTACCCTTTGGTCTTGTATAGGACCTGGTGCTCTGATGCACCCGGGTCACGATTCCATATTAGTGAGTTTTACTTTTTGGAACTCCCTTATTTGATTTCTTTACTACAAAATAAATGTACTTATATTTGACCACTCACAATGTGTTACTCCGCTAGTGACAGGGACCGGGGGTTGTCTTCCCATGGGAAGTGAGCATCCTCATAAATTATTATACATTAGCTATAGGTCTAAATTTTTGTATCCCAATGTAAATGTGATATCTATCTTTGATACATTTCTTGTACAAGTCATTCTGAATTAAGAAAACCAGTCGGTTGACTAGTGAAACTTCTTCCAGAACGAATTAACTCCAGTTGATTTAACTGAATACCCCAGATACTTAAATGTATATTTACTATTTGTATATTATAGCAGTATATTTTTATTTTTATTATAAGAAAAAATAATAGAAATTGCATATAAGAAACATCCACATATGACAGTAGTTTGCAATACAGGCACATTATTTTCCACAAGGTCTATACTATAGCCATGCCATTGTTTATCCATAAGGTGCAGAACTGTGTTAGCCATCAGTAACATAAGAAAAAAATGCAGGAGATAGTAGTATAGTATTTGAGGTTGAATAAAGACAAACGTCCATCCAGTCCAACCCATTTAGCAAAAAAAAAAACCACCAAATTTATGAAGGGAAAAAAAATTCCTGCCCGACTCCAAGTGGCAATTTGAAATTTCCCTGGATCAACTCTACTTTATGTATCAATACCAGTAACTTGTAACATTCCTTGTTTGCAGAAACTCATCCAGCTTTTTTTTTAAACTGACCAATGAACCTGCCATAACAACGTCCACTGGAAGACAGTTCCATAGCTTTACTGTTCTCACAGTGACAAACCCTTTCCCAACTCTACTTTATATATCAATACCAGTAACTTGCAACATTCCTTATTTGCAGAAACTCATCCAGCTTTTTTTTTAAACTGACCAATGAACCTGCCATAACAACGTCCACTGGAAGACAGTTCCATAGCTTTACCGTTCTCACAGTGAAAATCCCTTTCCGAACTTGAAACCTAAACTTCTTTTCTTCAAGTCTTAAGGGATGTCCACGTGTCCTCTGACCTTCTCTATTGGTGAACTATGGCCCAGATAATTTACTGAATGGCCCGTTAATGTATTTATACACAGTAATCATGTCCCCATGCAAGCGCCTTTTCTCCAGCGTACATAATTGTAACTTTTTCAGCCTCTCTTCATATTCAGTTTAACAAAATAAATACATCTAATTATAATTCCCCACCTTGTGCTGCCGATCATCTGTATACTTTAGGCTGAAAACTACAGAATATTCTGAAGGATGGAAAGACTGAAATTTTCTGCTTTGCCACATCATCAGTTTTTTCTATAGGCCAATCAATATCGCAGATTGGACTATTGTATTGGTCGGTAAATTGTTACCTTAAAGCTAATCTTGTCGCAGATTTCCCCTTGAAATTTGCGAGAAATAAGGACTTGAAGATGCGATTGGCAGAACATTTTTCACCTGGCCCGATCTTCGTTTTTCAATAAACCGCTTATTATTATTTAACGGTAAATGGTGTCGGAAAAGGAAGGCAAATTATTTTTTTTTTATCTCCCCCTGCACGTTCCAGGAGCTTCTAATAGGTTTTTATTCTCTAAGAACTATTTGGAATTGTGTCCAGCTGTAAGTCAGGACTTCTCACTGCACTAAAGAATTGTTTTTATGTTAAAGGGTATCTCCAGCCCCCTAAACCAAAACTTCTGATAAGGCAAGGAATCCCCACTAAACAAGACCTTGCTAGGTTTATTAGAAGTTTTGTATTTGCCTCAGATCGTTGCAGCCACCAAAGAGAGGGAGGGGGAGCTCCACCGGGCATCCCACAAACCTCTCAGAGGAGCAGGAAGAGGCAGAAACGGATTTGACACAGAGGGTTCCCCCCTTCAGTTTCTAGGATTTTATTCAGGCCCTGCAGGACAACCATATGCAGACGTGAAAGGTAGGGGTCATTTAACACTACAGAGTGGGCTCAACAGTGGGGAAAATTTTATTTGGGGGGGGCATGCCCTTAAAGACTGATATTTTATATTTTAACTGAGAAAAACCAATTTATGAACAAATTAATAGTTAGGGCAATGTCAAACACATTAAAAGGGAATGTTCACACCCGATAAAACATTTTACCATAAATTAAACAACCCCCCAAACCCCACTTTTACAATACTTACTTTCTTCTCAGACAAGGAATCTTATCTTGAAGTCCCCCGGTCCCCCGCTGCTCTTCGACCCCTCATTTATAGCTTTGTGAGCTCCTGCAGCCATAAAGCAGACAAGCAGTGTAGCCATCGTATATATTTGCCCACACTGTCATGGCCTTGACTGTCAGCTGCAACCCGGAATAGAAGCAGAGAAGGACTGGCTGACTGCAAGGTAATAGTCTCAGGAGCGCCAGGAAGAAAGGTAAGGTAAAGGAAAGGTAAAATATCTTCTATTATAACTTATACAGCATCCTGAAAAAAACACCCTGAAAAACTGATATATATATATCTATATATCTCAAGATTGGGGGCCAAAACATTGCCTGCACTATTCACAGCAAATAAAAAGCTACTTGTTTGCACTGGACTTTAGCTACTTATATATTACTATAAACCTTCTGGTAGCACACTAGCATTAAATTGTGCGGCCCCTCTCATTGGATTATATATGTATATTTCTAAAAATAAATCACTACACTAATCTGGATGTTAAAGTTATTCAATAATAAATAAAACGTTTCCTATCTTTTCCTGTGCTTTGAGCATTTGGTAGCACAATCAAGGTAACACATTTGAAGGTACTTACAAGTCCAAGTTGCCCCATCTCTTTTATTATTTTACGAAGATATCGTCTGAAAAGTGGCTGACTGTTACTTTGAGGGGACTGCAGTTTCTCCTTTTTTATGCTTTCTTGTAACTAGAAATCCAAGGCATTCGAATTAACAATATGCATGCAGCAAGAATAAAGAAAACTGATTTATAACATCAGATGATTCATCCAAACTGAAAGAGGTCGATGTAATAGCAGTGAAAATATACAAATACAGATAATGTGTTTCCCAGATGTTTCAAGGAAATGTCTTACTCCTTCTTATTCAGCACTCTCTGAGACCAAAGTCTACAGGCTTGACTGCGAAATATTCTAAAATCAGCATCCCTTGCCTTATTCCTCTACCTTCCAGTCCTGACTGTTACTGCTCGACTTTTTTTCACCCGACCGACCGTTCACCACTAGCGAGCCTAGACAAATCTCCGTTGGCATGGCAGACAGTTCACCACAACAGATTATGGAGTCCTAAGGGAACTGCGTGATCTGCCACAATTTTTCGACATTCCTGATGGGACAAACAAGTGACTGAGATCGGTTACGGACGCCTGCAACTCCACCATACAATTTTCTGGGTGAGATACACGATAATATTGTTGTCCGGCCAAATTATTGTATGGTGTGTACCCAGCCTTACTTGACAGATAGCCATGGGTATTTACACAGTAGGATAGGCTAGATACCAATGGAAATTATACAGTTTGTGCTTAAAGGGTATGTATACTGAAAAAAAAATGTAATTGTCCATTAGTATAAACTAGAATTCATCCCAACTATCACTGTACCGTTTTTTTGTTGATCTTCATTAGATATACAATCTAAACATCTTACGTTTTAGCATTTCTGTAAGCTGTTTTGCTGTAGCTGGAATGGTTTGATAGTTGGTGTGCTGTAAGGTGTATGCAGTTTTGACAGTTGGTATGATGGGAACTTACCGTGTATCGCTCCAGCTCTGCCGACAGCCTCTGACTACACTGACATTCCCTGACAGATCCACAGTCCTTTGCATTGTGTGCACGTGCGCACACAGTGAAAAGGAGTGTGGACGCGGCGGAGACTGTCAGTGAAGCCGGCGCTGGAGCGATACGCGGTAAGTTTCTTCTGCTCTCCTGTAAGTTTTACTGAAGGACAGGAGGTAATACATAGCGCATTTACCTTCTTCAGTTAAACTGGAAAAAATGAAAGTTAAAATCCTCGTGGAGATACCCTTTAAGGCAGGAAACAATTTTTTTTAAAAATGTCCTTATCCCGACTTTTTGTATAGGATAAAGTATGAATTTATGGTATACGAGTGTGCGGAATCCTTTAGAGTTTTTTACATATATATTTTGCTATTTCTACTGCAGTCCCAGCACCACCTCTTGATGTTAAAGGGCAATTAAAATCCATTTTTTTTATCTGTTAAGTGGTGCCGTTTTTTATCATTATGTAGAAAGTTACAGATATATTTGCGTTTACGCTGCGCACTGAGCTTCTCCCGCCAACTTTGTGACTAATGCCCTTTCTTTAATATGTAAGCACATTCACATATGGTAGAGAGAAGAGAGGGGGGTGGCAAAGGAGCAAGGGTTGCTCCACGTCTGATCCGGACGATCGAACAGTCGGACATTGGTCATAGCCACCCAAAAAAGCATCAAATATTATAATAATATTAATAAGTAGTTAGAAAAATACAGTGCCAGTAGTGCATCACAAAAACAGCTAATAATTGAATGGCAGAAGGAGGGGCATTACCATGCTGACAAAGGAACCGCTGTTTGAAATGCCCAGGTAGGAGAAACTGGCTCAGAATGTCCCACTCCACGTCAAACTGCCGTTGGAAACAATGTAACGGCAAGGCTAAGAAGAAAGCGTTCCTCAAACAAAATGTCAGCAGAAGACGGACGGAGGGCCGAAGTAAGTGCAGCCAACAAGCCATGATGTCTTGGATATGCCTTATTTTGTGAAAATAGAAATGTATGTATACATTTTGATAATGCCAGAGACATACTTGCATATTAAGGTTTTCCACAATTTTTTCATATTCCTTCATTTGTGCCAAGTAGGGCTTCTCAGCTTCTTCTTGGGGTTCCATTTTCTCTGCCTTTTGCTTTGCAGGTTCCTGTAAGGGCAATAACAGTAATATTTTAATAATTTTATTAGATATTGTTCATTTGGATACATATTACAGATCTGATTGCATTTCATTTGTCACTGAATAATGTTTGGTATGATTTACAAGTAGAAGGTCCCTCTACTAAAGTGTAACAGTTGTTGGAATAAGTTCCTATTTCCTATTTAGATGATCAATATGGCGTTAAGAATCTTATGGAACATAAGGGGCATGAACGATACAATGAAGTTTACCTTGATTTTAAATTTTCTTAAATATAAACCAGATATAGTTCTTGTACAAGAAACCCACCTTATGGCAAAAGGAATGGAACTGAATTTGGGGGGGGGGGGGGTCCAGGTAATGGGCTGTTTAAGTCTGACAAATGCTAGTATCCATTTAAAGTTATGTTTTGATGCTTAAAAGACTGATGCATCTGGAATTCTGTGCATACATGTGAAAGAGTAAAATCATTATGTAGCTGAAGGAGCCAGGAACGAAGGTAAGTATATTTACCTTTTGCGTGATCCACCGCTGCAGAGCTGAAAAGCTCTGACCACTTCCTGGATCTAATCCACTATAGTGCGCAATAACGTACATGCGTGCAATAGTGGATTAGAACTGGTAAGCATTCAGGACCCGTCAGTTCTGCAGCAGTGGATCGTGCGAAAGGTAAATATACTTACCTTCGTCCTGGCTCCTAAGATATTAATTGAAGAACGGGAGGTAAGGCAAAGCTCCTTAACCTCCCAGGCTTCAATCAATGCATTAAAGGAAAAGTTCACTTTTCGAATGGACTATTCCTTTAAAAGTATTTTACTGCTTTATTTTGTTTTTCCAATTTTGAGGGGTGTTTAAACATATTTCAGCTTTTAAAACTAAACTACAGAGATTTTATCCTCTGTAATTGCACTGCATTGGTTTTGGGTTAGTTGGTGGCCATGTCTCAATGTACACCCATTAATATAGCATACCATTCAGGTATATAATTCAGGACATGTGGGAGATTGATATTTAGTGGGTGTTTTTACTTATTCTGGTTTGTGTAAAATGTTTTAATAATTTTTCGCCTAATTTTTGTAAAAGTTCTCATTCATCCAGGTCATTGTATATCTGTTGTATTGAGTTAGATCAACTGGACTTAAAGTTTAGTTCTTGAAGACGTTTCGCTAGTCATCTGACAATATCTTTCTCAATTAAGAATGACTTGTACAAGAATCTGTTGGCAATATAAGTATCCTAGAAAGTTCCAACTAGCATATGAGAGCCAGGTGTTAAGGACCTTCTGAATACAAGGTGTGGATGCATTGGGCCTAAGTGTTATCAAATCAGCCCAGGATAAGGTGTCAAAAGAGCATTGTACATGGCAGACAGTTGGTTTCGAACCCCCTACTTCTATTCAGGCATGGTTTCTTCATTTTCACATAAATGGCCTCTTCAACTAGAGATTCAGAATGACTTTTAAAGCATTTAGCAGCATATTGGGATAATGGTATAATACTTTGCTTTTAGCAAGACAGAGTACATGAGATTGCAGGTTTAATTCCCCAGACTTCCTTTTATTATATACTGAAATGTTAAATGGCATGTCTAGCCAAAAAATAACTAAGTGTGTTTTACCTTAATCAGACTCCCACACTGAGATATACTTACTTTTACCTTAGCCGATTCCTCAATGAAAGTCTCACCTCCTGCTTTTTTTTCAGGTATGTACTGTCAGTCCTGGCCGCGATGTCTGAAAGTCCCCCGAGACTTGCTGGACCTCGTCTCTGCCTGTGTCCAAATATGAAGTGTCAGTACCCTCTGTGCGAGCGCGAGCGAGTGATGTCACGAACGCGGCGTGCACATGACGTAATCACGCCACACGCTGTTACAAGCTGTCCGTGCGCGCAGGGAGCGCACGCTCGCACAGAGGGAACGGACATTGCATATTTGGACACAGGCAGAAACGAGCTGCTTACAGCTTCTATTTAAACTTTATTTGTTTTTTTGACTGTACTTATTCTTTAACTATACTAGGCACAGGAGAGTTTAAATATATTTACTAAAAAAACTGCACTGAAATCCATGTTCTGTGTCAGAGGGAGGTATGATCTCTGAGCTGTAACATGATTGGCTGTCCGTTTCTAGGAAGCAAGGCTGCAGCTTTCTGTGAAATGTACTGCGCACACTTCAGGTCTATTAGGTAAATTATGGGAGCTGACCCTAGTACTTACATGTTAATATCCTCAATCACCCAGTAGCCACAAGAAAGGGAGAGGTGAGAAACACATACTTTAGGTAGATTATGGAAGATGACACCTAGCACTCACAGGTTAATATCCTAAATCACCCAGCAGCCACAGGAAAGGAGAGGTAAAAACAGATTTTTGGATCTTTGTAAATATGCTCTGTATGCTGGGACAATGTTGTCTGGAGACTTAGTTCCCCTTAAAACATTTTTAATTTGGCATAAAAGTGTAGCAAGTTCTGTTTAACTTACGAGGAGTCTCCTGGACATGAAAAGTAGGGCACCTACATGTGTCTGGTATTGTTGTACTCAGAAGAACCAAAGCTTTTTAGAAACAATACAATTAAACAATAACAATTTTTGTGGCTAAACTTAATTTTTTCACAGATTAAAATGCAAAAAAAAAAAAAAAAAACAACTTTTATTTAAAAGGGAGAGTTCAGTGCATACATTTGCTTTTAAGAAAAAAGGCTTTATTTTTTTCATCCCAATGACCATAACAATTTGTAAAAACATCTTAGTGGATAGCTGTGGCTTTAAATATAAAAGGGTCTACTTTTTTTTCTATTCCCCTCCCATAGCCTACCTCTACTCCTTGAAACTTGCTGGCTTCCTTCTACTCTGGTTTTTGCTTTGCCACCACAAGATTCTGGCTGCAGCAGCTTCCTGGGCCCAAAAGTGTGAATCGAACGCGACGTCATAACTTTGCTGTGAGTATGCATGTGACGTCATTGCACCGCACTTGTGCGCCATGACGTCGCGTGCAGTGACATCACAAACGCAATTAAAATTTTTCGGACCCAGGAATAGGGTTTCCAGATTTTGAAATACACAATAGTGGACAAATGTGAGTGCATGCATCTGAAAATCTTTGGCCACGCTCACTTTTCCAAAACCACACATACTTTTTGAGGTAATGCCCACTTTGAAGTAACCACCTGTAAACATAGTATTAAGCCTCGTTCACTCTAGAATGAACGTAAATGGACCAAAAAACACACAGTGCATTATTTTGGTACATTTTCATTCAATTTTTTATCCGTTTTTTCCCTATCTTTTAATTAAAACATGTCCATTTCTGGACAAAAATGCGTGCAGCAGTGCTTTTTTTTTTAACAGACCAGGTCAATCCAAATGGGTGTGTGTGTGTAAATCTCCTTCAAGATGGGTCTTTACCCATAAGTAAATCTAGATTTAGAAAGTAAACCCAGGGACAGTGCGGTTTAGATCCTCAAACAGGGTGGTACTAGAGATGGAACGGATTGGTTCTATGCGAGTCTGGCTAACCACAGCAAAACATTGCACACATGGTGTCAAACACTGTAACATCTGTTACTCACCCATCTCTGCCAGGCTATGTTTAAGTTTTCTCCCTTGGCTGCAGGGGTGTAACTAGAAATCAGTGGGCCCCCCAGCAAAATTTTGGATTGGGCCACCCAACCATCTGTCTATCATCGATCTCTCTGTCTATCTGGGTCTGTCTATCTATCTATCTCTTTATGATTTTGTGTGTCATTTTCATTCATATTGATATTATATAATATTAGTAAGTAAGACTTACTGTAGTCTTGAAACAGATTTTAAGCAGCTGCAGCAGCACAGCAAGTACCAGGGGCAGTCAGACAACAGGGCAGGCAGAGAGTAAGTACAGTCTGTCTTAAGCACTCCCTGAGGACACCACGGACGAAGCCAGCAGGCAGAACATAAATATACGTTTTGTGGCTGTCCCACAAATCTGCAGGTGCTATGGACAATCTGGGGTGGCATTCAGGTGCCCCCTCGATCCCCCATCGGTTTCATCCAAATCCGATGGGAGGGGTCGGGAGCTTGCAGTGCCTTCCCTTACAATGGTGGTCTAGTTAGGGTACTGCACTGCGATCTCCATTCAGATTGCAGTACAATACAAGCTATAGTTAGCTGTCAGTGAATAACTGCTTACTATACTATTTGTGAATGGCACTCAGAGTTCCATTCACAAATAGGATTTTTTCTAAGTCTTTGCTACTAAGAAAAAAATGGGGGCAGAGATCAATATTAGGTGATCAGTTCTGATCGCCTAATTATTGATCTTTGCCAATAAATGAACAATCACTTCCTGGAAAATTCATTCCGGGAAGTGATTTTTCCGATCGGATTTTGACTTGGAAAATGGGCAATAGTCTAACAGGGAGATTCAATAAAAGTTCTTATCGTTAAAAATGGTGCTAATTTTGCCCCAATCAATCAGATGTTAGCTTTCAAATGTTAAATAACATCTGATTGGTTGGGGCAAAATTAGCACCATTTTTAAAGGGGAACTGTGGTCTCCAAACAAGTTGAGTTTAAATGAAAGGCCAGTTTCCTACCTGTAAAACGAGCCTCCAAAAGGAGACTGAAATGAATTTTTTGTCTTAGTAAAGTGTGCAGAAACTTGTATATCTCTAAGTACCAACCGGTTTTCACTAAAATACCACTAAATAGGTGGGGGTGTGTGGGAGGTGGGCTGTGGCTTTTTAAAAAAAATTTCTTGTAATTGCACTAGTGCATGCATCCCATTTGAGCTAGTTGTTGGCCACGTCTCTGTGTGCACCCATGCAAATGTAATACCATTTGATTCATGTGGGAGATTGACATTTAGTGTTTACTTGTCAAGTGGGTTTAGGTAGGATTTCAACCTTTGAATCATCTTATTTTATTTTTTTACAAAATCTCCTAAAACCACAGAATTCTATGGATTTCTGTGTCTGTGATGCTTCATGTGTGTATGAAAGCATGACACCGTTACTTAGCTGAAGGTGTAAAGATTCCAAAAATACACAGTTTGCGTGGGGTATTTCCATGATTTGGGGCTGTTTCCTTTGAAAAAGTGTAGGCTGTTCAAATTAGAGCACTATGATTTTTTTTCTTGTAATTGCACTTGTTCATGCATCCCATTTGAATTAGTTGGTGGCCATGTGCCTGTGTGCACCCATGCATATGGTGTACCGTTTGATTCAAGACATGTAGGAGATTTTAGTGTTTTTTTTTATTGGTGGGGGGCATTTCCACGTTTCAGGGCTGTTTCCTTTGAATAAAAGTAGGCGGTTCAAATTACAGAGCATTTTGATTTTTTTCTTGTGAACGCACGTGTGTATGCGTTAGGCCGGGTGCGTTCGTTAATCCGTTTTTCGCACAAATGAGTCATGGTCGGAGGTTGCTGCTCAAATCTTATGTGTGTTTGAGGCTTTACACGGGCAGTCACTTGTTCGTGATTGCCATACTCCCTAAAATCATGGCCCACTCCCTATACTTCAGTATAGGGGGTCAACCACGACTGAGGGAAATTTTTCGTTTGAAACAAGCACTTCTGATGCAAATACAGAGCGTTCGCCGGTGTCGGAATCAATTGTTTTGCCCCGAGCACACTTTCCCAATAAAGGCGCAATCCCATCGTTATAGATAGGATTGGCCCTTTATCAGGAATGTGTTTACTTCGCTTAAATAAATTCAACATCTGCAGTAAATCAATACAACCCCACCCCCAGCAAAAAGACGTCTGGATCAGCAGCATCCCGGCAAGACACCAGGATCAGCAGGGCAGCAATAAGATGCCATGGTCAGCAGCAGCAGCCCAGCAACAGGACATCAAGGTGACATCAGCAGCCCAGCAAGAGTCCAGGATCTGCAGAACAGCAACAAGTCTTCAGGATAAGCAGCAGCTCAGCAAGAGGACACCATGATCAGCAGCAGCCCAGCAAGAGGATGCCAGGAACACTAACAAGCTCTATATATTTCACACCTCCCACCCTCACATGTTTATTTTTGTGGGTGGAAGCAGTTGGCCAATAAAAAATAACAGACAGGATCTGCAAGATTGTGTCTGTCACTTTTCAAAGATCAATATACACACAGTCCCGAGCGTTCTCCCTATACACAGCATATACACAGCACAGGGAGAACGCTCGGGGCTTTGTTTCCCTCAACCATGACCGACTCCCCTATAGAGAGACTACCGTTGATGAGAGAAATTTATGGACTTTCCTGAGCAACCACTCGGCCAATCCGCTTGTTCAAGAAAGCCAGAACACACAGTGACATAAAGCCCCGGTTTATCGGTACTGTGTGTTTCTAACTTTAGTTAGCTGTTCTTATGTGGTATTATCATAACCTAACCTGTTAAAGAAGACACACACACACCTCCCCACCAGGTTATTGTTCAGATCTGCAGCACTATTCACTTGTTTAATTCCTGGTTTGGCCTTACTTAGCCACTCCCACAGAAGCACACAATCTTGATGGCTGTGATGTTTGGGGTCAATGCAATAGACTTCCTGAAACCAAAGTATAGGCTGAGGACCTCCCTTAAACATGGCAACACCCACAATCTATTTTATTTTTTCATCATTGGATTACCAAACATGCATTCAGTGGCTCAATAAAGACAACAGCAATAACTATGGAAGGTAAAGACACAATTCCAAAAAGTCCAATTTCACTTATGCTTTCTCACCAAAGTTCCCCTTTAACATGCACATTCTGTCTTTACATGCACATTTTGTCTTTACATAATAAATGCTACTGAAATATTGACTTAATGTTTGCAGGACCCCTAATAGTGTCTGTTATGTCTTGCCCTCGACTCCACAACTGGGATGATTCAGTTGCTCAGTAGAGATCTGAGCATGTTTGATCCATCCAACAGCCAATCAGTATAAATTACTGTCAAGAACATTCCAAGGAAATGTGCATTCTAAAAAGAAGGAAAAATGGCAGCTCACTAATGTCAACAGCAGAGAATAGCAAAGGGTATGAAATCAGCTGATTTTTCAAAGTGTAAAAGAATACGTAGAATTACTATGTATATGTAATATAAACAAAAAATTTAAGCCTGTTAAGAACTGGATAAAGTATCTGTGTGTATGTGCAGTGTCAGACCACACCTTCTGACCTCAGTCACATGCTTCCTTGCTTTATCTGTCCTGTAAAAGGATTGGCTAGAGATTATTAATGGGTGTGACCAACTGTAACAAGTTTCTGCCATAGCTAAGGACTGAGCATGTGGAGAAGCTAATGGTCGTTGACCAAACTGTGTGATACTAGAATACTGTGAAGTAAAGCAAAAACCATATATTATTTAGGTAAATTTCCCAGCACCCGTATCAAAATAAGAGGTAAGTCACAGATTACTGGTTTTATATCAAGGTGTTCTGCCTTCTGGTTCAGTGTTGTTCTGTGGCTTTAGTTGTCCTTTAAAAATAATGAAAATTTTCACTGAACTTACTCTTTAATATATTTTACCTAAAAATTCAGCGAAATCTCCAGAAAAAAATACAAAATTCTGCTATCTTGTAAAAGTAAACTTTATTCTGAAAAAAAACGATATATAATATTCCCTATTTACAGTGAGGGTAGGTTACTACTGTAAGGGCTAGGCCACACTAGGCAGCGCACACGCAATCTTGTGGGATTAGTGGGCGCTACCCTGCATAGAAACTTTTTGCAGCACCATTTTTGGTGTGCATCGCATGCGCTGTGATAGCGCTACTTAAAGGAATGTCAGCGCGTGTGATGCGCACTGAAAATGGTGCTGCAAAAAGGGTCTGAATCACAGCACAGGGCAGTGGGGCCATCCCCATCCATTTTTGTGTGCGGTGAGTGCTGCGCTACCTCCACACACACCAAAACAGCCTAGTAGGCCCTAGCCCTAAAATTTGTATAAACAGATTGCAGGCAAGATCCTTGAAAAAAATTGGGAAATTTTGCTGGCACTGAAAGGGTTAATGTTTGATTGTTAATCAGTCCTGGGCCTAAAGGTGGCCATACATCTATGAGATATTACTTACCCGACCGAGCGCTCATGCGATGTTCATCGATGCTGGCCGGAAATGCTTCTCCCGATCGTATATTTGACCGACATGCGATCGCAAAATCCCATTCATTTTGCGATCGCATGTCGGTCGAATGTAAGATCGGGAGAAGCGGTTCCGGCAGGATCGAAGGAACATGGTGTGAGCCCTCGGTCGGGTAAGTAATATCTCATAGATGTATAGCCACCTTTAAGCTCTAAGTATGAAAGCAACTTTCTAGATCTCATTTGTAGGCTTAATATCTGGATAAAAATTTTAAAGTGTATCAGAAGATCCCAAAATGTATTACCATCTATGTACATACTATTGGAGAAACTATTTTAGAGCAAATCTACCATTATAGGTAGCCAGCCATAGACATCAGTAAAAACTCTTTAAAAAGTTAGATTCACACTGTATGCCAGCACTGGAGGTAAGGCAATCTGATCTTTACTACATTGTTCTGCCCGAGTCCCCCAATGGCTGACCCAGAGACCAGGTGTAAATAACTAAGGCATATTGGATACCTTGCTTATGGGAGTTTTATTGCACTGCTATAGACTAAACAACATTATATTCAGCACTTATTATTTCTCATAGCATAAAGCAGAGAAGAGAAGCCAACAGATGGAAGCCAATCACGGGTGCAATACAAAAATGGGAGTATACCATGAGGAAGTTGCTCTATTTATTTTAAAATCAAATAATACCAAATCTCACTTGGGTAAAAATGAGGATTGTACACCTTTAATTATTATTAACATCTGTGTTTGTTTTTACCTGTTTAGACCTCATCCGTCCAGAAGCTGCATCATAATTGAGCATATCAGTGGGATCAATCCAGTCATCAGGGTAAACCCCATTTGATAGGACCAAGAACAAACAAAGTAGTAGTATGAGCTGATGCATATCTGTGAACATAATATTCTGTTAACTTAAGTAAAAGACAAGATTTGAATTTATTTAGAACTTTTGTTTTAGCCATTTAACATTATTTTTTATTTATTAACATAGCTCTATCTTTATACCCTTCAAAAATGTATTATTGGTGGATATGTCTTAATCTATTTGCTACCAGAATTTACATGTATTGACGTTAATGTATTGTAGATGGGATTTTGGGAATAAATGAGAAATGTTATTTTATCTACTTTTTGAAAACTTAATTTTGTTGCACTTTACATAACCTGAAGAAAGGGGCCTGTTCCCCTGAAACATTGTGTGTTGATGTGTGGTTAATAAAACACAATAATTTATTTTGGATTGCATGTTATGCTATGTTATAGCATGTTAAGTCATGTTAGTACCAAAAGTACTGAAAGGGAGACACTCCAAAAGTGCTTTACAGCATAACTAATTTATATATATACTTTTGGAGTGTGTCTCCCTTTCAGTACTTTTGGTTATAACCTTTACCGTTTCGTGGCATGGAGACAGGGGAGTGCACCTCAAAACTTACCTGTTACAACTCCCCACCCTTGGTTTAAACCTGTTACAACTCCCCACCCTTGGTTCAAACTAAGTCATGTTAGTGCATGTTATGTTAGTGCATGTTATATTAGTGCATGTTATGTCATGTTAGTACAGGTTTTGTTTGTGCATGTCGTGTCACGTTATGTTAGAGCATGTCGTGTCACGTTATGTTAGAGCATGTCGTGTCACGTTATGTTAGAGCATGTCGTGTCACGTTATGTTAGAGCATGTCGTGTCACGTTATGTTAGAGCATGTCGTGTCACGTTATGTTAGAGCATGTCGTGTCACGTTATGTTAGAGCATGTCGTGTCACGTTATGTTAGAGCATGTCGTGTCAACGTTATGTTAGAGCATGTCGTGTCACGTTATGTTAGAGCATGTGGGTCACGTATGTTAGAGCAGTTTGTCATCATGTTGGAACATTGTTGTAATCATGTTGGTAGCATGTTATGTCATCATGTTGGTAACATGTTATGTTTGTTTCATGTGGGAACTGTTATGTCATCTGTTGGTAACATGTTATGCATCATGTTGGGTAACATGTTATGTCATCATGTTGGAACATTGTTATGTATCATCATGTTGGTTAACATGTTATGTCATCATGTTGGTAACATGTTATGTCATCATGTTGGTAAACATGGTATGTGTCTCTGTTGGTTAACATGTTATGTCATCATGTTGGTAACATGTTATGTCATCATGTGGTAACATGTTTGTCATCATGTTGGGTAACATGTTTATGTCCATCATGTTGGTAACATGTATGTCATCATGTTGGTAACATGTTATGTCATCATGTTGGTAAACGGTGTATGTTCATTGTTGGTAACATTTGTGATGTATGTTGGTGAACATGTTATGTCATCATGTTGGTAACATGTTGTCATCATGTTGGTAGCATGTTATGTCATCATGTTGGTAACATGTTATGTCATCATGTTGGTAACATGTTATGTCATCATGTTGGTAACATGTTATGTCATCATGTTGGTAACATGTTATGTCATCATGTTGGTAACATGTTATGTCATCATCATGTTGGTAACATGTTTATGTCATCATGTTGGTACATTTTATGTCATCATGTTGGTAACATGTTATGTCATCATGTTGGTAACATGTTATGTCATCATGTGGTAACATGTTATGTCATCATTTTGGTACATGTTATGTACATGTTGGTAACATGTTATGTCATCATGTTGGTAACATGTTATGTCATCATGTTGGTAACATGTTATGTCATCATGTTGGTAACATGTTAGTCATCATGTTGGTAACATGTTATGTCATCATGTTGGTAACATGTTATGTCATCATGTTGGTAACATGTTATGTCATCATGTTGGTAACATGTGATGTCATCGTTGGTAACATGTGATGTCATGTTGGTAACATTGTTGGTAACATGTTATGTCATGTTGGAACATGTTATGTCATGTTGGTAACATGTTGGTAATATGTTATGTCATGTGGTAACATGTTATGTCATGTTGGTAACAATGTTGGTAACATGTTATGTCATGTTGTACCATGTTAAAGTCATGCTGGTAACATGTTATGTCATGCTGGTAACATGTTATGTCAGTCTCACTTTTGGTAATAACCTTTACCGTTTCGGGGCATGGAGATAGGGGAGTGCACCTCAAAACTTACCTGTTACAACTCCCCACCCTTGGTTTAAACCTGTTACAACTCCCCACCCTTGGTTTAAACCTGTTACAACTCCCCACCCTTAAGTCATGTTAGTGCATGTTATGTCACCAATGAACATTCCTATGCCCCATACAATTTCATATAATCTGCATACTTTATAAACAAAGGGGTTGTAACAATACATTTCAAAATACTTGTATTGTATGTTATGTCATGTAAGGTTATTGCTGCATGTTATCTTATGTTAGTACATGTTATGTTAGTACATGTTTCCGTATGTGTTGGTGTCAGAAAATTCCAAATGATCTGAAATTCCGTCTATATTTGTGTGACTTTAACGCCAGCTATTTGTTGCCATGTAAATCTGCTGCAATGACAATTAGTTGTCAACTATAGCCCCACACATAACGTTAATTCCGTACCTGGATCTCCCCCTGTCTGCTTAGTCTACCTTCCTACTCACGCGAGATAAGGAGGGTCTCGAACCTCCTACTGAACATAAAACGATAACGCCCCTTAGGGGAAAACAGACGCTACTGAACATTGTACGTAACTTCCTACTCAGTTTAAAGAATGACTGGAAATGGAGTTTCCGTGAACCGCAGCTGTGACGCTAGTGGTTAAGGTTGTGTGTGTGTGGCCAGGAATCATTTCAAATCCGTTAGCAGGGCCAATCAGATTTGTTCCGTGTTTCCTACGTGCAGGCCAGGGCCAATCAGAGTGGTTCCGTGTTTCCTACATGCAGCCCAGGGCCTATCAGAGTTGTTCCGTGTTTATGCAACCTGCGTTGTTGTAGAACAGACACGAGAAACAATAAATGTCGCTTTCTACATCTCCATTAACTCCCACAGGGTGAGTGATGCAGGATATAGAGTGAAGGGGGCCATGCTGTGACAGGGACAAAGGTCCAATGGTTAGACAGGGCAGCTGTGAGCCCGGCAGTTACTGTTGAAGGGGAGGTAGAAAAACTCCTGATGACATTTGCAGACAAGTATCAGATCCAACCATTCTTAAGCTGGGTACACATGTTCCAATCCTTCCTCCTGACCGGCCATTCAAGTCTTCTGATTGGTCAGTCGGTCGGATGGACTTTTGGTTGCAGCAAAAGCAGCCGGGTCCGACAATTAGGTTGGTCGATCGGTCCGAATTATTGTATGGTGTGTATCAAGCTTAAGCTTAAAAAGAGCCCTGTTTATACTCGAGTATAAACAGAGGTTTTAAGCCTGAAAACCCGTCCTTGGTTTATACTCAAGTCAGTCACTTCCTTTGAAATCCAGCCACCGTTCTACTGAGTCAGCTGACGTCACTGACCGGCACCGAGTAGTGACGTCAGCCAGCACATCAGTAGAGTGAGCAAGCGAGAGGTGGATGGATTTCCAAACGAAGTAACTGAATCACTTAGTTGCTTGTGAAGTGACTGAATTGCACTTACAGAATGATGCCCACAGAAGGTACTTACTAGTAAGTCCATTGAACGGGGGTGGAGGAGAGGGTGCACGAGCTTGTAGTTTCCAAACATCTGGAATGGCAGAATTATCATACAGTGATAGCCAAAATCCAGTAAGGCTATTACTGTATGGAAAATCTGCTGTCCATTTAAAGGGCAACTAAAGCCTCAAAACAATACAGAATCAGAAGAATGGTATCTACTGCTGCCTTCTGATTCTGTATTGTTTTGAAGCTTTGGTTGCCCTTTAAATGGACAGCAGAATTCCCATACAGTAATAACCATACTGGATTTGGGTATTACTGTATGGGAATTCTGCAGTCCATTTAAAGGGCAACTAAAGCCTCAGAACAATACAGAATCAGAAGGCAGTAGTGGTCATAATTTCTACCCTTGGTTTATACTCGAGTCAATCATTTTTACTATTTTTTTTCATGTAAAATGGGTACCTTGGTTTATACTCGAGTATATATGGTATGTACGATGACACATTTACTTTGCCTCATCTTAAAGGAATAGTTCACACAAAAATGTAACTATTCCAGGAGCCAGGAACAAAGGTTAGTATATTTACCTTGTGCACCATCCACAGCCAGCTCCATTGAAAATTGCAGACCACTTCTGGTCTTAGTTTAACTATAGCGTGCATTATCGCACATACGTGCTACTTACACTTAACCAGGAAGCGGTCGGGACTTGTCAACGGAGCTGGCAGTGGATTGTGTGTGGTAAATATACTTACCTTCGTTCCTGGCTCCTGGTTGAGTGATTGAAGAACTTAAGGTAAGGGATAGATCCTTAACCTCCCGGTCTTCAATATCTACTTTAAAGGAATAGTTCACACAAGAAGTGAATTATTCCTTTAATCTATAAAGTAATATATGTAAGTAGCACTTACTCTGAGGTGTGTTTTGCTGCATGACATCAATCCAGGACTTGTTTTGCTCAGGCTTAATATCCCTCCTCCCTCTCCTAACCAACGCCCCCTTTATCAGATCACTCATACCAACCATCACCATAGTTACCAAGTGTTCCAGACATAAGCAACTGTATGGAGACCACAGTTACCCTTTAAAAAGGATGACGAAAAGTCATGTACTTAAAGGGACACTATACTAAAAATACTTGTGCTACTTATACTATAAATGGCTCTGTGTTAAGTGAATCCCTGTTGGAAAGGGATCTTGGAGTTTTGGTGGAAAACAAACTTAAAGGTAGCAAGTAGTGCCAGGCGGCAACAGCCAGAGCCAGCATGGTATTGTCTTGTATAAAGCGAGGTATGGATTCAAGGGAGGAAAATGTAATTCTCCCTCTTTACAAAGCATTGGTAAGGCCTCATTTGGAATATGCAGTGCAATTTTGGAATCCTGTGTACAAAAAGGACATCTTTGAAATGGAAAGGGTTCAGAGAAGGGCAACTAAATTAATAAGGGGATTGGGGGAGCTTGAATATGAAGAGAGACTGGAAAAGTTACAATTATGTACGCTGGAGAAAAGGCGCTTGCGTGGGGATATGATTACTGTGTATAAATACATTAACGGGCCATACAATAAACTATCTGGGGCATTGTTCACCAATAGAACATGTCAAAGGACACGAGGACATCCCTTAAGACTTGAAGAAAAAAGGTTTAGGCTTCAAGCTCGGAAAGGGTTTTTCGCTGTGAGAACGGTAAAGCTATGGAACTGTCTTCCAGTGGACGTTGTTATGGCAGGTTCATTGGTCATTTTCAAAAAAAAGCTGGATGAGTTTCTGCAAACAAGGAATGTTACAAGTTACTGGTATTGATACATAAAATAGAGTTGATCCAGGGAAATTTCCGATTGCCACTTGGAGTCAGGAAGGAATTTTTTCCCCCTTCATAAATTTGGTGGGGGTTTTTTGCCTTCCTCTGGATCAACAGTTAGGCAGGAAATGAGGATATTGCTAGATGGGTTGGACTGGATGGACGTATGTCTTTATTCAACCTCAAATACTATAAACTATACTGAAAAAATGACTTTGCCTCATCTTAATCTATAATTGAATACATGTAAGTAGCACTTACTCTGATTTGTGTGTGTTGCTGCATGCCTTCAATCCAGCAAACATTTCGTTTAGGAGCAGTACCCCCCCCTCCCTCATTTAACCACTCCCACTTCCATCCGACCTGACTTTTTTCCTACAAACCAACTGTCAAGCCTGCACACAGCATTCCAACTGTCAAAACTCTGTCACCATTCCAGCTACAGTAAAACTACACAGAAGAATAGTTTTTGAGAGCAAGGAACTTGATTGACAGCTGAAATATAAGACGTTTTAGGTTGGATATCTAAAGAAATAGGGGGCAGATCAACAACAAAAAAAAATTATACAGTGGTGGTTGGGACGAATTATAGTTTCCAGTTATGGTCAATTTAAAATAACCTATTTTTCGGTATAGATGCCCTTTAAGTAAACTATTTTTTTTCTCTGTGTAGTAGCAAGGAAGGATGATTTAGCAGAAACAAATTTGCATCCCAGGTTTATATTTTCATATTGCTTTTCATGTGGAGATTTGACTCTGGATTGTGGGAAAAGCTAATGTAATATAAGGTTTTCAACAAATGGACATATGCTCACAATCTGGTAACTATAGATTCCTATAAATTCAATAGTGGAGAAGATAATAGAATGTCTGTTCCAAAATAATATTTACTGATGAACATATTTGCTACTGTATTGAATCTTCTATGAAAAAAGCCAAAATCAGAGAGCCAGTAACTAACTTACCCTCTACTACTTTTTCTTACCCTCTACTATTTCTTAGTGACGTCTAACAATAGGCATTTCACACTGCAAACCAGAGTCATACATTGGACTGATGATGGCTTAATTAAGCTGAAGACGATAGATTCATCTGCTAACTATAATTATAATAATCAAAGATTTTGTCAAAACAAAATGCTTGCTTTTTATGAGAAAGTGAGTAAGAATTTGGTATCTCACACAGATGTATAAGTGGGGACATAGGGGGAAAAAGTGTGATGTAGTCCTTTATTGTAAAAAAAGAAAGGCTTATTAGCCTTGTAGAACATATTTGTCCATCGATAAAGAATTGGTTGAAAGATGTCCATAAGAATACAAAGAGGATTAAAAAGGCATCATATGTGTGGAGTAAAGTGCCAATTATAAGAAATACTTCTATAACATTATTAAAGGAAGTGTTCTCTCAGAAATGACACATTTTACAAACTTCAGTATAATAAACCTCCCTGTGCCCCAGCCCCCAGGATCCCTTTCTTGTGAAATAATTCTGCTTGTAGCCTCTGCAATCAGCTTGTAAAGTTCTGTTCGTTTTTGGTGGGAGTGTCCTTCACTCTGCACTGATTATTGTCTATCTGCTGTACTGACATGTTATAACCCCGCCCCTTTTGACCTCATGACTAATAGACTTTCCCTCTCTTCACGTGCACTTTTTTTTTGCTGCATAAGATACAGTTTGCTGGCAAATCTACTGAACTTAGGGATTACTTACAACAACTTAAACCTCAGTTGGCATTGTTTATTGAAATAAAATGTATGTATTTATTGTTTATATAGATTTATATGTTTGTATATAGCAGTGTGCTGTGTGATACACTGTGTGAGCAGTGTGATTCTGTCAGTGTTTTTGTGTAACTGTGATTCTGTGAGTGTTTGTGTAAACGTGTGAGTCTGTGAGTGTGTTTGTGAATACGTGTGAGTCTGTGAGTGTGTTTGTGTAAACATGTGAGTGAGTGTTTGTGAATACATGTGAGTCTGTGAGTGTGTTTGTGAATACATGTGAGTCTGTGAGTGTGTTTGTGAATACATGTGAGTCTGAGTGTGTTTGTGTAAACGTGTGAGTCTGTTTGTGTAAGCGTGTGCCTGTGCATCACTTTCAGTATGGCATAATGTAGGTAGCAAACAGTCATCCAGCACTCCCAGCCCTTTCCCCCACCAATAGTGCCTGTGCATCACTTTCACTGTGGCATAATGAAGTTAGCAAACAGTAATCCAGCACTCACAGCCCTTTCCCCTACCCATAGTGCCTGTGCATCACTTTCAGTGTGGCATAATGAAGTTCGCAAACAGTAATCCAGCACTTACAGCCCTTTCCCCCACCCATACTGCCTGTGCATCACTTTCAGTGTGGCATAATGAAGTTCGCAAACAGTAATCCAGCACTTACAGCCCTTTCCCCCACCCATAGTGCCTGTGCATCACTTTCAGTATGGTATAATGTAGGTAGCAAACATAGTCATCTAGGTAGATAGATACAGTAGATAAATATATGGATATATAGATAGAAATAAGGATAGATAGATAGATAGATAGCTAGAAAAAAAAGAGGATAGATAGATAGAGAAATAGATAGATAGAAAATGGATAGATAGATAGATAGAAAAAGGATAGATAGAGAGATAGATAGATAGAAAATTGATAGATATATAGAAAAAGGATAGATAGATAGATAGATAGATAGATAGATAGATAGATAGATAAGAGGATAGAAAGAGGGTAGATAGATAGAAAGAAAGAGGGTAGATAGATAGAAAGAAAGAAAGAGGGTAGATAGATAGAAAGAGGGTAGATAGAAAAAAAGAGGATACATTTATAGAAAATGGATAGATAGATAGAAAGAAAGTGGATAGATAGATAGATGATAGATAGAGATAGAAAATGGATAGATAGATAGATAAAGAGAAATAAAGGATAGATAGAAAAAAGAGGATAGATAGATAGAAAAGGGATAGATAGATAGAAAAAGGATAGATAGATAGAAAGAAAGTGGATAGATAGAAAATGGATAGATAGATAGATAAAGAGAAAGAAAGGATAGATAGAAAAAAGAGGATAGATAGATAGATAGAAAAGGGATAGATAGATAGAAAAGGGATAGATAGATAGAAAAAGGATAGATAGATAGATAGATAGATCGATAGATAGATAGATAGAAAGAAAGTGGATAGATAGATAGATAGATAGAAAATGGATAGATAGATAGATAGATAAATAGAAAGAAAGGATAGATAGAAAAAAAGAGGATAGATAGATAGAAAAGGGATAGATAGCAAAAGGATAGATAGAAAGAGGATAGATAGAGGATAGATAGAAAAAAAGAGGATACATTTAAAGAAAATGGATGGATAGATAGATAGATAGAAAGGATAGATAGATATATAGATAGAAAGGATAGATAGAGGATAGATAGAATCCCCCCACCCCCCACTGAGCACAGACAGTGCACATACCTGCACCTCTCTTAATAGCAGTACAGACTGGGGGTACATGGACCATGTCACCTGCTCCAGGTGCAGTTACCAGGATACTTGAGGTTACTTTTCAGCTGCACAGGTCACGATCGCGGGTGCGCGCGCACACGCGCTAATGAGGAAATCCCATACAGGCTGGCTGACAGAGAGGTCACTGTTTGCGACTGCAGGGGCCTCTCATTGCGCATGAGCGACGGAGCCTGCATAGTCGCGAATTACAGGAGAGGGGGAGCTGCAGATTCAGGACCAGGACTGGGGGAATCAGTTACCGGCAAGGATTACTGGGGATAGGAGCAACACACGGACAATCTGGAAAGAGGTATTTGCACTGTGTAATTTATGTGTTCTGCCTATGCAGACTTGTATTTAGCACTGAACTATTCCTTTAAAAAAATATTTTACAGAGTGGCACAGAGAAGATCACCGTGAGCACTTCACTGCTGCCCAGGGATCTCCCCTGCTTGAGTCAGTATCAGGAAACGGACCAGGCAGCTGTGAAGATGAAGTGTTGGCGGCAATCTTTTTCAAAGTGCATTAAAATCTACATTTGACACTTTGAAAAACAAAAACACAAATCTACCGTACATAGTTTGTCAAAAAGGGCAGCGAACTGACATGATTGACTCGAGGGTTGAAATTATGACCACTACGGACCTCAGATTCTGTTTTGTTCTGAGGCTTTAGTTGCCCTTTAAATGGACAGCAGCATACAGTAGTCCCTAACCATAAGTGCCATACTGGATTTAGCTATTACTGTATGGGAATTCTGCTGTCCATTTAAAGGAAAACTAAAGCCCCAGAACAATACAGAATCAGAAGGTAATCTTTTTTAACAATAGATACCATCTACCTGATTTTGTATTGTTTTAAGGCGTTAGTTGTCCTTTAAAGGGACAGTAACCCTAAATTCCTTGGCACTCCAGATGTTTGGAAACTACAACTCCCAGAATGCTTTAGAGTTGTACTTTCCAAACATCTGCAGTGGAAAGGAATTGAGAGTTACTGTCCCCCGCTCAGTGTTAACTTGCCTGGGCAGTCTTTAATCCAGCTACCGCTCACTCCGCATCTGCCGCCTGACGTCGCTACTCGGTGCCAGGAAGTGAGACAGGCGGTGAGTAGTGATGTCAGCCAGCAAATGAAAAGCGAGCGGCAGCCGGATTGCACAATGAGGTGAGTGACCCAAGTATAAGCAGAGGTTTGTTTTTCAGGCTATTTTTAAAGCCAAAAAACCTCGGCTTATACTCAAGCATATACTGTAAATGTCATTTGAAAACTGCTTTGTAATGAGTAATACACCTTTCTGCAGTTTATAGTAATCCGATTTAGATGCTTCTAACCTTACTGTGCTTATAGAATTTTTGTATTGTTACCCTTTACGATTTCACACACGTAAATAGCATTTCATATCATGTTACTATAGACACATACGTGTTACATTACAAAAAACTTTTGATTGACTTTATTCATACTTCAGCACATATACATTTCCATTATAAACACTGACACTTTAAATAAAAATATAGGCTTACAGTGCACAATGAATGTAGTATTAAAAAGAGCAAAAAACTTAACAAAAGCAATAAATAAAACTTTCTAAAAGGATTTATAATTAAATAGAAATAAAACTATACAGTATGAACACATCATTTTCAGGTTAATTACTATTAAGTTTGTTAAGTTTGTCACCAGCGGGACAGAGTTAGCGTAACATTCAAAAAAAAGTGCAAGGTTGAAAATGACATTTGTTCTGAGAAGTGCATAAAAAAAATCAAACCTCCCTTTCTGGGTAGTACAGAATGTTATGCCTCATGCATAGTGAAAAGTATCATGCTGAAATTTATTCTCAGCTGCCAGGGATTAGAATAATGTACACCACCCACAGAGATTCTGTCTGTAATCCAATACTAACAGAAGTGTTCTACTGGCCTTTCTGCTTGGTGTGGATGGGCACTATACATTTCTTGTTTGCATGTAATACAGAAAATATACTTATAAAAAAAAACGATAGCAGCACATTATAATACATCCAACATTGTTGGTGTGGATGAACTTGACTAAACCAAGAGAATGTTAAAAACACTGTAAAGTAAGGGTATAAAACTTTTATGTAGCACAGGTCCCAAATAAGAAAATATAAGCCACATTACTGTATCCGATTATAGTCCTCAAATAATAATCATGATGTTAACAGCACCCACTCTGGGACAGGGATCTCAATATAAAATATTTAACCATTAAAATGATTTGCTGGGGGACTGAATAAGAGATCAATGACACTAAACTGCATGTGCACAGCCCAAGGCTACAGTCACATTACATTACATGTTCCACTCCCATTCCAGCTGGATAGGATTCAATGTAGGTGATTGTTTTTTTATCAATATCACTGCTGTAACTAGCAATTAAAGATGTAAAAACCCTGCCTTTTAGCAAACCCCAGTTTAACAACCTGAAGTCAATGCTACTGAGCTTTATTCCCTTTCAGAAATATTTACCCAGCTGCTCTGTTTTGTAACATACCAGGATGCCCTAACAAACTGTAAACAAACTGGTACAAAAGATAAATCACTCCCAGACAAATTTCCAATTTTTGTTCTTTTGCCAGTTGACTTTTAGTCACATTTCAAAAGAAACCTGATTAAGAATTGATGGAGGCATACATCGTAGTGCCCAATGCAGTAAAAGTATGTGCCCATCAATCCCTTTCTTTTAACAAATTTAACAACTTACCTGATCATGTTTTTGACTAGAATTGGCTAGCAGCCTATGGATCAGGAAGTTGAAAGAAATCTTTTCAGCAGATTCAATCAAAGTGATTAAATTTGCACAAAGAAATTTTAACCGTTAATGGCCAACTATAGTTCATAATTGATGCTTAGGAGTGTGGAGCGCAACAGAGCCGCAGCAAGATGAACTTACCAGATCTATAACATGAAATAGTAAATGCAAATCAAGGCAGAAATCTCTAGCACTTCCACAATTAGGTTGGAATTAGGGAGGTTCCAAACTGGTTTCACTATATCAAGGCAACTGAAGAATAATAATTGTGCAAAAAACTATCATAACATACAAAAAAATTAAGAAAATCCTTATCAAGGCCTTTCCCACGACACTAAAGATGTAACTTCTGCAACAAAATAGCTGCACTACTGTTAATATGTATCTAAAGATGTTTCCGACTAGCCTATCGGGAACAACTTTCTTGCCCTTTTAGTGCTGCAGCACATTAACCCTTTTGATGAAGGGAGTGTAACAAATGGTGAGACTGCTCTGTAAAATGCAAGCACTAATATAACAAGACGTTCGCATTTATTTGTGGTATAACATATCATGCTGCAGTTTGTATTTTAAATTCCATTTTCAGTTAACTGGTTTCCTTTTCTTCCAGAAAAGCACAGTCTGATTCTAAATAGCTCTGCTTGTCAAACAGGGGAAATTGTGATAAACCAGCAAGGAATTTCAACCACCTGCAACCATTCTAATGCAATAAACCATACAATAATTTGTTCTCCCTTCTTTGGTTTCCTCAGACTGCACTCACACTCCTTTTTTGAGGCTGCAGGCAATAAGTTGAAAGCCTTTCTGGTAATTGGTTACTTTGCAGCATTGTCATTTTGGGTTGGGTGCAAAATGCCAAGTTAGCCTCCTCCAGACTGCCATCATGGGTTGTATGTCCTTATCTAGACATTGTATGTCCAGAGTGATACAGTTCTATCAGCAGAAGAAGAGATTAAAGAGAGATCTTGTGTATGCCATCGACACTGGATCACTTTGTCTTTGTGTTCACCCACTTCAATGATAGGAAGAGGCTTTGTTAGGTCACCTGGAAGAATAAAGTAAGCATTAGTTCCATCTGGACCATTTTGTGTATATTTGTACAGTTATGTGAGTAAACCTATGGAAATTGCTTTAAGGGCATATCCACCCCATGTAAAAATAGGGTTCCTTCCACCAGCCCCAACCGCTATAATAAATTTTTCAGAAAGTCCCCCAAACTCTACTTACCTTCCCTCTTTCTTCCGCCGTACTGCCCAGCCCTCTGCTTGCATGAAACTACAAGCAGGGGGCCGGACTGGCAGCCGCGTCCCTGATTGGCTGAAAGGCAGCCAATCACAGACGCGGCTGCCGGCTGCACAGAATGCCGAGGGAGAGAGGTAAGGTAAGAGTTCGGGGGACTTTCATGACAAATGTATTAAAGCGGTTGGGGCTGGCAGAAGGAGACTTACTATGTGCCAAAGGGTTTTTACATTAGGGGGGAGGGAGAGGGAGGGGGTGCTGCTCTGAGCAAACCAAAAACCTCTGAGGGGAAGCCTCCCTGCACTGCTCCTGGTGGCCAGTTTTTGGGACTTTGGGGGGACATTACAGGAGAACCATTTGGAGCTGGGATGCAAGGTAAGGATTTTTATGCACTACAGAGTGGGGCCAGTAGTGGGTTAAGTTATAGTTTTGGGGGTGGACATGACCTTTAAGCATTTTTGTGTTTAATATTAGTAATGCAAAACTCTAACTTCATATCTTGCTATTTTGTTTCTATTTAAAGGAAGATAAACACAGCTTTAAGGACAAAAAACATTTTTAAATTGTCCAAAACCTTAGTCTGAGTTGTGTGTGTTGCTGCATGCCTTCAACCCAGTATTTAATTTTCTCAGGCTTAATACCACCCTTTCTTTCTTAACAGGCATCCTATCATCTAACCAGACTTTCTATGAAGGCAAGTATGCTTAGTAAGCACTATGAGGCAGCATTGGAATAGGGAATTTCCAATCATGCAATTCATACATACCAACTGTCACTATTTAATTTACAAACTACAAACACCAGAAGAGTTTATAATAAGACACTTGACAGCTTAAATGAAATATGCTTTAGACTTCTAAAGAAATAGACAAATGTATGGTATAGTGATAGCAGGGAAGAAATATACTTTCCAGTAATAGGAAATATTAAACACATGTTTTTTTCCAGTATTCCCTTTAAGGCTAGTTGGCACTAGTTTTTTTTTTTTTCAAGGCAGCAGAACATTACATTTGCGATGTTCCACTGTGTTAATGAACAATGCATGCCATTATTTTCAAGGGTAACGCTGTGTGAACGCACCAAGCTGTTGCATGCAGTACGATGCACACAATGCACTACATTGCATCACTGCAATGTGAATGTCACCATTCATTTCTATGTGCACAACATTTTGGTGCAATGATTTACCGCACCAAAACGTGCTATAGTGTGGACACCATAACATACTTGCATGCAGAGGAAACCACATTTGCTGAAAGACAAAAGGTACAAGACATTTAGGCTGAGGCCACACTAAAATGTACAAACAAGCGCTATGCATTTCTCTGCAATTTTGCCATCAGCTTGTGTCCCTATTACATGCATCTGCTGTTTCATTTTGGAGGGGATTATGGGTAAAAAAAAAAACATGTCATATCGATTCTGTCTAGTTCTACCTGCTTTTTTACGCACTTCCATAGACTTATATTAAGTGCGATTTTTTACAAAAATGGACAAATAATCACGGATCAATCAAGGGATTGAAGCGCACAGTTAAAAAAAAAAGATAAAAATTATTATAAAAAAAGAAAATGGATAGTAAATAGTGTCAAATACGTGCTAGAGTGACCTAGCCCTACTTCTGGAGACTGGGACAGATTCTTTTCAGATTTTCACCAATTAGGAAAATCGCCACAGCTGATATTATGGTTTATAGTCACAAAAGATTAAGGTATATGTTTTTTCATATTTAACACCTACTAAGAAATATTCTGAATCTACTCAATTCTTAGGATTTACCCATGATTCTTACGCAAACAAGATGGTACTTTTACACTTATACATTTCCAGGAGAGAATACTCACCTGATCAGCAATGTATGCCTCCCATGCAGTGTTATCAGGATTTAAATTACATCTACATAGCAAGATAGAGAACCCTTTAATTGTAACTTTCTGTTCTTAATTCTATGTAAACTATGTTGTGTTTCCAAACACATGTATTCCCGAGGGAAGAAATAATCGTTTCTTTCTAAAGACACCTACATTTTTCCAGCTGCTCTTTCCCTCAGTGATTTCAGCAAGTGCCAAACATTTGGGGCTGCACTACACTTCTGCATGTGGAAATATAAGCTGCTAAATAACAGTGCAAGCTTATTGCCAACATGACTGTGCTACCACTTATAGGTCCACCTGTGTTTATATTCCAAAAAGGGACATGCCGGGGGAAAAAATGTTGTAACATTTGCCTTAGAGCTTTCAAACCAAAGTCCCCTGTGAAGAACAAGTTATAGATAATATTTTTAACTTTTTTAAAGGGGAAGTTCAGTGGAAAATATAATTAAAAAAAAAAAAAATCTTAGTTTATATTATGCATACCTACGGTAGTTATTCTACATATTCTCTTCCATTTTGAAAAATCAGTCCTTTTTCCCAGAATGCACACTACCTTGGCTGTTGGATGGGTCAAACATGCTCAGATCTCTACTTGGCAACTGAATCAACCCAGGGGCTGGGTCAAGGGCAATACCATAACGGTCTCTATTAGGGTTCCTGCAAACAGGAAGTCAGTATATCATAACCATTTACTATTATTTATAATTTATTATTTAAGGTCATTAGGTTTGAAAAATACTGCCCTTTTTTCTTAAAAGTATATTTATTTGCACTGAACTTCCCCTTTAATTCAAGGCAAAAATTAAATTTCAGGTTAATGGATACCTTGTAAGTCTGTCACTTTAATCTTCATATCATAGGAGCCAGTGAGGAGGTAATGAGCTCCAGGAGAAAAACGAACGGATCGTACATCACTGCTGTGAGGGTGATAGCTCTGTACCATACGTCCTCCTCTGATATCATAAAGCATGCAACTAGAATCCTCTTGCCCAGTAGCAAGGAGCCGTCCACTGGGATCAACTGCTACAGAGGCCACTGGACTGCCTATTATGATAGAAATCACAATAGCAATTATTTAAATGGTTTTTATCATATGTGTATAGAAACAATAGGAAACCGAGTAAAGCAGAGAACAATTTAAAATGAATTATATATATATATATATTTTTTTTTTTTGCTAGTAAATAGATTTATATACTTATCACCCCTTCCTTCCAGTTAAGAAGTTAGCAGGAATGGGTTTCATTACAGATATTCTAATGAAGTATGTAGGTAGGTACCTATGCAATATGAACTTTATATATCATCGATTGGGCACAGATCAAGAAAACTGTTATGTTTGCTTAACTGAGTATGACTTCTAAAAAAGAAAAGATTCATGGTACATTTGTTGGAATCATTAAAACATTTTACCAGTGCCATGAAAAGTTGTTCCAATAACTCGCACACAGCTGGGTACTCGCAAATCCCAAAACCGCACTGTCTTGTCCTGGGAACCAGATGCAATCATCCATCCACTCCATGTGTAAAGTGCCAAGATGTGTCCTGTCAAAAATAGTTTGAGCTTTATACAGGTGTTTATCATGCAGTGATTTGCTATTTAATCTTGAATGCATTATAGTATCCAAACATGCAGAGAGATTTTGATAGGTTCAAATGTAGTGGGAAAAGGATTGTTCCCAGACCTAAACTTCTATCCAATCATCTGAGTAATCTGGCAATTTAGAACATTTTTGTCTGTTTCCAAGCAGGCACATATTCAGTATATAAAAAGGAGCAATTGCTTGTGCGGGCCTTTTGATTGCAAATGATATTAAAACGATTCTCACATCTTCCTTCTTTATTTGAAAGGTTAACTTTGGACTATACAGATTAGCTGTGTGTTTAGTGCTGTTCCCATGCAGAACAGTGCTCATATACAGCACTGAAAGTCTTTTATTAATATATATTGAAAGTGTTTGCTGTGAAGGTGAGGTGTGTTATTCATAATCTGCTTAATTTTTAACTATGAGAGAGTTCACATGGCTACATCAAATGATTTAAAAGAAATCGGTTATTTTTCTTTGTTGGTGACCAATTTTTCTTTTTGACCACTACCAATTTGCTGCTTAAAAACAGGTACACACATTACCGTGAAAGTGGCAGTCCTCTTGGTATTAACTGGATTAAGCCATCTTCATTACTGTGTATACCCGCAAAACAACTGTTTCCGATGCCGAGAAACATTCAGCGTCATTATCGGAAAATTACATTGCATCCTGAATAAAATTCCCGGTCACGGTCAATAGTAGAGAGTCGTCCACAAACTTTAGGTGAATGGCAGTCCCGAAGGATCTCCCTTTACTTTATATAGGGAGAACGTTCGGAACTGTGTGTAGCTACATATTATAATCAATAATATCATCAATATCAACAATATCATCAATCTGATAATCAATCCTACATTCCTGCCCAAGGTACTCTATATTTTTAAAAAGCTATTTTTTAGAGTATAGTTGGTTAGTTAAAAAAAAAGCTGGATGAGTTTCTGAAAACAAGGAATGTTGCTAGTTACTGGTATTGATACATAAAGTAGAGTTGATCCAGGGAAATTTCCGATTGCCACTTGGAGCCAGGAAGGAATTTTTTCCCCCTTCATAAATTTGGTGTTGTTTTTTTTACCTTCCTCTGGATCAACAGTTGGGCAGAAAATGAGGATATTGCTAGATGGGTTGGACTGGATGGACGTATGTCTTTATTCAACCTCAAATACTAAACTATAGTTATCCTTTAATGCACAGACCTCTAGTACAATAAAAGTTCGTAAATTCCAAGGTGTCCTACCATGAGACAATGGACAGAAGGGACTTAGCAGTTATGTGGGACTTTGGAGTGATATTGGAGAGAAGAAATTTATTTTATAGGGCATATCCACCCCCCTGAATTTAAGGTAAATTCCTTCTTTCAGGAAGGTTATGGAACAAGGTAACTATTTGTGAAAGTAATGTTTTAAGGGATCCCAAGCTGTGCTGTAAAAAGTTTGTCACTAGAGGCAGTTGAGGGATTTGTAGACTTTGTAGTCTTTTTACATGAATATTACACTTACCGGTACTATGTGTAAGCTCTATTTTCTGAAGCAGTTTGCTTTTAGCTGTATACCCATTAATGTCTGGAGAACATGCATACATATTAGTCATTGTTCCTTACCTGTATGCCCACTAAGTGCATGAAGCCCCTGGCCACGCTGGCAGTCCGTAGTGTAGATGTTACAGTCTCCGGCACCTGCACTGATTAATATGGCCCCACCACTCTCCGGGCCTTCCATAAAAGCCAGATCCCTGATAGTACCATCATGCATGCTAAACTCCAGGTCTGGACCTGAAAATGAAATTAACTGGTGGCTGTTTTATCATAGGAAACAATACAAGGAATTTAATTTTAATATACAAACAAAATAGATCATCAGCACTACACTAATAAGCAACAGGCAAATTATGCTTATGTCAAACTACACAAGCATAATTCATAAAAGATGATAACTGCATGTAAGTAAGAGATGTAAAACGGGGCTGTGTGCTAGAATTAGCTACATGGTATGGAGTTAGGTTTCCCTAAACAAAGAATATTTTACAAATAAATGCATTGTGCAAGATACATTATAACCAACTGCCATTCAATAACTTATATCTTAACTTATAGCAGCCATATTGGAGCATGCAATATTTTAAATTAGATTTTGCCATTTCTGATCAGACTGCATGACATCACATACACTAAATAGATTGTGCTCATAAATTGATAAACCTCTGGTAGATTTTTAAAATGCGTATAGTTTTACTTATTTTAATGTGCTTCATATTAAACTATTATGCATCACTGAATAGTACAATCATTAAAAATAAAATGGGATTGTTTCATGCCTTTGAGTTGGACTATGGAATATGACCCCCTTCATTCATATGCGTATTGCAACCATAGTTGGGAATGTGGCCCTTCATTTTTAGTTGTGAGTAGTTACTTTGAATGGACATCTTGGCTATGTTGCATGTCAATTCTTACAAAGTAACATATACCGTAATAAAGTGCTTTTCATGTAAACCAGATTAGTTCCCAGTTATTCTGGTTTCAGTTGATTTCATGCTAAAAGCTGCAGTTTTTACCTGTTGCATTGCAGGTCTCAGCATTGAATGGCAACACTTTCACATATTTATCATTGGAACCAGTTGCAAGCAATTGTCCACAGGGGCTCCAAGCCACACAATAAATAGAGCCTTTGTGGTGCTTGTTCCTCTTAAACCGAACTGTAGGCTGCATGGTGCCATTTGCCAGACTGAAACAGAACAACCCAAATTGTAGGGAGTGTTAGTAACTGTATGCTTAAATGAATTTTATATTTAAAAGTGTATGTCATACAGAATGAAAATACTTAATAGATATTCCCTTTGTCCCCATATTACCTGGCCTCTGTCAAATCAGGGTATGCACAAACTCTTAGAGTTTTTGAGTTGGAGCCAACAGCATAAAGTGTGCCACTTGGATGGAAAGCCACAGCACGGACTGCCTGCGTGTCTTCCAAGGTGGTTAGACAAACAAACTGCTGCTTTTGCTTTTTATCAGACTGCAATTGTAAAGATGAATATATTGTTAGAGCAAATATAAATACCACTCATATTTCAAATTCAAAGTAAAACTTAAATGCAATTTATTTTGAGTATTCAACCAAAAATATGTTTAGATGTCAGAGAATAAATGTGACTCTCCTTTTAGAAAAGTCTGTGTTTTTAGATTAGTCCAGTGTGAAAAGTGACAACTGACTGACAACTTGTTAAACAGGCTTACTCTAGATATGTGTTTGCGTACATTCACGTTTAGCTGTCCTCGTGAAAGTTACTAAAGTTAATATTGTAAGCTCAGTATTATGTACAGTATTTAATTTTAAAATGTTTCCTTGTTCCATACTGTTTATTTATTTCATTTTGTTTAAAATGTAGGTTTTTGTTTTACTATTTGGTAAAGTTGTAAAAATCTGAAATATGTACTTTTTTTGGGTCAAAATGTATTCTTAGTGCCTGCAAATATTGTGCTATAAAAAAAGTGTAAGACCCTATTTTTGCATCTATTTTTACACAGAATAAAATCTGCCTTAAAAAAAATATTCATCAACTAAACAGGGAGATTCAATAAATGTTCTTATTGTTAAAAATGGTGCTAACTTTTCCCCAGCTAATCAGATATTATTAAACATTTAAAAGCCAACATCTGATTGGTTGGCGCAAAATTAGCACCATTTTTAATGATAAGAACTTTTGTTGAATAACCCTTATGATCTTCTGTAAAGGTGTCTGCCAACATTATTCAGATATTTGCCTTGCCAGATTGCTAATTGATCAACACAATTATTGCATTTGTTTTCTACCTTTTATTCTTCCCCAATAAAACAGGACATTGCTCAGGGGAACTGTCACCCAAAACATCAAATACACATAGAACTGCTGGCAGTATGTATTGACAAGTGCATACACTATGGGAACCAGCCTCCTATACTCTGTATGGGTATCTGTTGGTTGGACCCTCATACATGGGACAACTGCATTGGCTCCCTCAACTTGAAATTAAGGGAGTCAATGCTGACCAACAAGATTTTTTTGGGTAGTGCTGACCATAGTGACAGCGTAGTTAGTCTGCATAAGGGTTGGTCATTTTCAGCACATACATCTTGACAGTATTAGGCAAATTCGGCAGAGCCCACAGGATTTGTCAAAGATTTTGTACTGTAAAAAAAAAAACATACGTCAGACTAACACAATGTGGGAGGCTACGCTGTGCTGCGACCCATTTTCAGAGCGCTAATTTTTTTTGCGAGTATTGGCGCAAACACACAGTAAAATGACTGCACTTAAAAAGAAAGGTATAAAGGTTTCGACTAGACAGACGCAAGTCTTTATTCAACCTCAATTAAAGGATATGTCCACCCCCCAAACAAACGGTCTCCTGAAGCCTAAATGACCCCCAAATCCTCAACTGCAAAGTTTATAGCTTTGAAATGTGCTCTCAAATGTACTTACCAGCCCTCATTCCCTCGGCTGCAGAAGAGGCCGGAGAAGGAGGGGTGTCTGATTGGCTCAGATGCATATTGCCTGGGAGCACATTTCAAAGATATAAACCTTGCGAGGTCAAGGTTTTGGGGGTCAGTTAGGCTGCAGAAGAAAATTTGTTTGTGTGGTGGACATATCCTTTAATATGTTACTACTCTAAAGGTGGTCATACACTAGGCAAATATTAGATAGATTAGAGAGACTCCATTTTACAAGCAGCAATTTTTATCTTAAAATAATCTCATCTGGCCCATTTATTTTGTGATCTCAAATTGATTGCATAAAAGAACGGAATAGGCAGTTTTACGATAGATTGGCCATCTGCGAACGTCTAATCTGTCTAATGTCTATAGCTGGCCATACACAGCGAGATGTTCTCCCGATCGGATTACCCATCTAGTGCAACAATCGAAAATCCGATCAGAAGAACCAATTAAAGCCTCCAACCTTGAGGCTCTGATCTTTCCTCATAATTTCCACTTGAAATCTGAGGAGAAATGGGGACTGATCATGGTTTTTTTTTTTTTTTTAACTGCTCGGATCGCTCGAAAAGTTGATCCTGTGTATTGCCCATGGTTAAAAATGGCACAGATTTGTACATAGATATGTAATGTCTTTTTTCGTCTGAGCCACTTCCCGTTTGATTGCATCTACTGGGCCAAGGGTGGGATGTAAAATGAGCAGTGGAAATAAGCTCCCCCACAAATGCCCACGATTGTACAATTTAGTGAATTATGCGTATGGGCCCCTTAATTGAAACTGAACCGGTCTACTGTGGAAAAACTACTACTACTACCATGTGATTTCTCACCTCTGAACTTTTTCTGATGCCAGCCCCAGAGGACTCTTCAAATTTCTGCTGTTCTTTTGTACTAGTAAAGACATAACATACAGATTTGCAGTATATTAATAAAAATAAATCATTTTTTATGATTTGTATTAAGTTCTGTCAAACCTCATTTTAAAAGATATAAGAAAAGAAGTTCCGTGCTCTGGTGTGATAGGGAATGTTTAGTCGAGTGGGGGTGGCTGCACTGCAAGTTGCCCACTGAATTGTGTCTAACTTTCTTGCTTGCGCTTAGGGGTATGGATAGGGGGAATAGAGGGTTAAAGGAAAAGAATAAAAATAATAAAATCAAGATCTCTGTAAAAAATCCGTTTAAAATGATACTTCCATTAAAAACCTTGCAACTAAGGCTGGGTACACACGGAGTGTCCATCGATCACGGCTGAATTTGCGATGGATCGTGCGGTCCCATAGAGAACCGCAAGATCGATCGGAATTTTCCAATATCCCCGATCGTTCGTTCTTCAGATCCGGACGAACGATGTCGGTCGTGGCCGCCCGCCCCACACCAGCCGATATTTTCGGCCGATCGACCGAAAGTGCCGTGAATCGGTTGGTCGGCCAAAAATATTGGCTGGTGTGTACCCAGCCTAATGAACGGTGTCTGCAAGGTTTTTAGTGATATTTCATTGTTCTTACTTGCTCTAAAAGTTTATTAGCAACCTTATTTCTGTGTGCAGAGGGCCTATACAGACCAAGTAAGCATCAGAACTGCACAGAGTAATTAAATGATAAAAATAGCAGTTGGGGTTAGAGGCAATTAAAGGTATAATTCACTGAAAAAGTGAACTATTCCTTTAATGCATTGATTGAAAAACAGAAGATAAAACCTCCAGTTTTTCAATAGATTTTACAGAAGCCTGGAACGAAAATGAGTAATATGTCCTTTACGTCCCATTCTTCCCGTTCTGCATTAAAGGAATAGTCTACTTTTTCAAGTTCTTGAAGACGCTTAACATCAGTCTCTCTCAATTCTGAAAGCCAGTCGGATGACTAGCGAAACATCTTCAAGAACTAAATACTTTAAGTCCAGTTGATCTAACTGACTACAACGTATACACCATGACCTGGATAAATCAGAACCACCACAAAACATGTCCTTAAATTTGTGCCAATTCCTTTAATTAATATAGTTGTCTTGTTCCCCACCACTGTACATTAACCACATCTGCCTATGATTTAAAGCAACAAATGCGCCTTCTTGTTAAGTGCTTCTTTTATTTCCGACCGTTTGGTTGAAATATAATGTGTTTTTACAATGCAACAATCAATCTGAAGTGACTGAATTTAATTTCATTGTCTGATTTATTATGACTTTTCATTTCTGCATGAATTTGCAAATCTCATGTAAACATTATATACAAATGCTCTTGATTCATGGAAAGTTATCAGAACTTACTTTGCACTTCCAAACACTGGAGACTCCTCTGGAAATGGAATGTGGTTAGCGTCTCCCTGTTTACGAGGTGTGCTTGTATTGATGCTCTGACCATCAGGCTGCTGATTAGACCTCTGTGCAACTGCTGCACCCAAAGTTGAAATACCATTAGTGGTTGAAATGCTGTTTTCTCTTGGACCATTGTGAAGTTTGCTCTTCGGCTGGGTCTCTTCCTCATGTGGTTCCATTCCCACATTAAGTTCGCCCAACTTTTTTATTGACCTAATTTAAAAAAATGAAATAAAAAAAAAAAAAAAAAAGATTTATCCTATTTTATGTGGTTTACATATTATGCAATAAAAGTACCACTGGTTGAAAGCTTGCTACATCACTAGCTATACATCAAAGTACCACTTGATGTATAGCTAGTGATGTAGAAAGTACAATCTCTAAACAGAATTACACCGAAGCAGACAAAAAAACAGGACTAGGTATATTATTGGTACCTGTTGAGAAATTGTTCTGTGAGATTCTGTGGGTGCTCGGCTTCTTCTGCCTGATTTACACCTCCCTCAACAAGCATCTGCTGGTAAAGTTGTCTCTGCTGTTCCTTCTGTTCCAGGTGCTGCTGGTACCGCAACTTATGACGATAATATTCCTCAAACTGTTCTGCGGACTCACGAAGCTGTAAAACAATGCAAATATATGTTCTAAAGTCTGCACTATGGTGAATTTGTACAGCAGTTTAACGCTTCTACTAATTAGTTCAGTCCCCAATACACAATCCTAAATAAGATAACAGAAAATCTGAGACACTAAAAATGACATAGGTATCTAAAAATAATATATATAAAATTATATCTTCTTTTTTAGGAATCGAGTATGTATTTATAAGTCCACAAGCTATACTGATAAATTTGATTAACTGTAAATGCACAACCAAAATGTATTTCTCTTTCAGCCTTGGGGGACCCAGCCACAGCAGGGGTTAAGGGTTAAGTATTCCACCTCCAGGAGCGGACATTTGAGTGATTGAAGTTTTTCATAGGCTCTGGTGCTCCTCCCCTTACCTTATAATCTGCAGCACCAGCAGCCTGCTTCAATTTTTCAAGTGTCCACTCAGGAATTGGACTACTCTCTTCTGCTACAGAAATTACTTGGACAGCTGGAGGGTAACTCCCTCCAGCCCTCCCACATTTGAAAACTACACAGACCTGGGCCTTCATCCCCCATCTCTGATGTACTAATTTATCTCCTTGGAACAGCTGGAAGGAAACCCCTTCCAGTGTTTCCACATTTTACTGACTGCTGTCACACAGACCTGGGCTGTTCCCCCCATCTCTGGTGTACACATGGCATGGAGAAACAAGGACAGAGATTTGCTAAAGGAATATTATCTCTTACGTGCTTGGCTGCCACAATCCAGCTCCTGCATCTTTCAATTGGGCCAGTACAGCAGTCCCCCGTAGTGGAGGTCCAGAGGGAAATTACCTTAATTATTATTATTGATTTATATAGCGCCAGATCGCCAGCATCTTCTGTGGCGCTTTACAATTACATAGTCATACATTACATACAGGGTAACACATGTTATACAAAGTCATACTAATTACAAATGGGGGTCAGACACAAGGTGACGGGAACCGGTAGGCTGTAAATCAGGCACCCTACTGGACACCTCTCAGGTAAGACTTGGGTCCTTCCCGGGAGGGCAGGAGCATCTCCCTGCTGGCTTCTCCTTAGCGCGCCTCTTACTTTCGGCGCAATTTGCAGAGGCGGGACTTCCGTCCTTCATCAGGTTCCTTTACACTCCGTCGGACTCCAGCAATTACTCTTTGCTCTTCTCTTGCCGGTATATTCTGCCTGCAGCAGTCTGCTCTATTGCTATCTCCATAAACAGATAGGTCAGGTTTTCCTGGGATATCTGGGGGTTAGGGCCCTGTCTCTTTAAGGTAGGTGATCCCCCCTCTTTTCCCTCTATTGTGAATTATATACATATATATTGTTATATAAAAAAAATTCCTTCTTTTGTATCTTCTTTTCCTTCTATCATGGCCAGCAAGGGGTCGCTCCCGTCCCGTCAGAAGGGGAATAAACAACCACCGCTCGCAGTATCATATGTATGTGCGACCTGCCAATCCAAACTGCCTGCAGGCCAATCTGGTCCACGGTGCACTTCTTGTAACGCTACCAATGACCCTCCCTCTGTGCCTACTTACTCAGTCAGGCAAGAGCCATTAGGGAATCGTTAGATTCTTTAAAACATTTACCAGAGGGTACTCAGAATCCAGCTCCTCAGGACCTCCCTCATGAGCAGGAACCAGCTTGTCATTAGCCGTCTCTATGTCCTCCGTGTCTGCTTCCATTTTACAGGTCCTACAATTCAGACAGATTTCACACCTGCAAGGCTACACTGCAAGGAACCTATTGCATCCTGTTTAACTGAGGATTCTCCTCAAAAGGACAATGGGATCACAGAGGAAGGTGAAATTGAATACGACACTCCCGAACATGAGTCACAATCTACCTTTACTCTGGAAGCCGTAGATTCGCTCATAAGGTCAGTCCTTTCTTAACATTTAGGGCTCAGAATCCCAAGAGGACCCTTCCAAAACACTTTTTTCTAGAGTTTAAAAAAGCCTTGGTTCAATTTCCCTCCTACGAACAGTTGGTTTGAACCAGAGCGACCAACCCGTCAGTCCCGGCTTTTTGACACTTTGTTCCCCCTTCCCCAAGGCAGACATAGATCGATGGGCCTTCCTCTCCCATAGTCGACCCTCCCGAGCTACCACCATTCCCTTTTCCGAAGCGGCGACCTTTAAAGACCCAAACGATCGCTGCATTGAGGAGCTATTGAAAATATCCTTTTCAGCCTCAGGATTTGCTCTAAGACCCACCTTTGCCTCTGCTTGGATGGCAAAAGCTATGGAGGTATGGCTCAAACAATTATACCAAGACCCAACAAAATCTATTACCTATTAGAGATAATCCAGGATTTATCAGATGCTGCGGTTTATATTGGAGACGAAGCCTTAGAATCCAGCCGGCTAATTGCTCGGGCTTCCGCCTCAGTAACGGCGACACAAAGGGTCTTATGGTTGAAAGCTTGGGCAGCCGATGCGGCTTCAAAAAAGGCCCTAATAAGTCTTCCCTTTTCAGGTGGACTCGAACTAGAAAAAATAATCTCTCAAGCAACAGGGGAAAAAAGTTCCTTTCTTCCCCAAAACAGACCCCGTAGGCTACCTACCTCTCATAGGCACCCTTCCTTTCGCCCCTTCCATTCCGCCCCAAGAACTCCTGCAGAGCAATCAGTCCAGGCCCCTCCAAGACGACAAACCTCTTCCAGACCCTGGTCCAATAGGAGGGGATCCTTTCGGCCTAACGGCAGAAAACCAACGGCTAAGGAGGACGGCTAAGATTTTTTCAGGAAGCGTGGAACTACCCTTGCACAAACTCCTGGACGTTATCTCTCAAGGATATCGAATAGAGTTCATTTCTCGTCCCCCAAGACGTTTCTTCCCATCCAACCTGCCCAGAGCCCAATCCAAATGGCAAGCCATAAACCAAGCAATAGTCCTACTATTACGATCTAAAGTAATAGTTTCTGGTACCTACCTCCCACAGGTTTCTACTCAAATATCTTCCTAGTTCCCAAAAAAGATGGAACTTTCCGCCTGGTCTTAGACCTCAAAGAGCTAATCGTGTATGTCAGGAAGATCCATTTCAAGATGGAATGCTTATGTTCAGTCATTCTTGCCATAGAGCCGGGAGATTTCTTAGCGTCACTCGACATACAGGACGCCTATCTACACGTTCCCATTTGGCAGGGCCACCATCGCTTTCTGAGATTCACAGTGGGAAAAGCGTCACTATCAGTTCACAGCCCTACTCTTCGGCCTCACATCGGCCCCTCAGGTCTTCACCAAGGTGATGGGCTTGTCAGGCAGCCTTTATTCACCTGCAAGGTATTTTCCTCCTTCCCTACTTAGATGATCTACTAATCAAAGCATCATCCCTCACCTTAGCCTCAACACATGTAAACACTTGCACTCAAACCCTAACCTCCTTTGGATGGATTATCAGCCCTCGCAAGTCATCATTCATACCCAGCCCCCACATGACATTTTTGGGCATGTTGTTCGACACTTCCCGACAACAAATTCTCCTCACTTCCGAGAAGATACAAGCCCTCAAACTACTAGCCCGCCAGACTCTTGCAAAACCCAGGATCTCAATCCGTCAAGCCATGCGCTTAGTAGGGAAAATGGTATCTGCCATCCAAGCAGTTCCATATGCCATGTTCCATCTGCGCCCACTTCAACGTCACATGTTGACGGTTTGGAACAGCTCTCTGGACCCCCTGGACTCCATGATCCCCTTGCCACACCCAATCCAGAGGTCCCTGGTATGGTGGACACAAGACCGAAATCTCCAGAAAGGGAACACTCTCTGCCTGCCCCTGTGGATGGTGATTTCCACAGACACAAGTCTGTCAGGATGGGGGGCAGTGTACAGGTTCCTCACAACGCAAGGCACCTGGTCACAACGCAAGAGTCCCTTCTTCCGATAAATTTTCTGGAACTACGGGCCATATACCTGGTCCTTTCTCACTGGACAGAACAACTGAAACAGCTTTGTCAGAATCCAGTCAGACAATGCACAGCGGTGGCATACATCAACCACCAGGGGGGCACTCAGAGCAACATGGCCATGGAGGAAGCCCACCGCATTCTGTTCTGGTGATCTGTGTGGTTTTCGTGCTGGGGATTCTGAACGTGGAAGCGGACTTCCTCAGCCGCCACACTCTGGATCCGGGGGGGAATGCTCTCTTCATCAGGAAGTGTTCACGAATCTGACTCGTCTGTGAGTAACTCCAGAAATAGACATCATGGCATTGCGTCTCAACTGCAAGGTTCCCCTCTTTTGTGTGAGAATGCGAGATCCTCTGGAACACCTCATAGATGCACTGGTAGTTCCATGGTGGTTCCAGTTAGTGTATGCCTTCCCTCCAATAGCAATGATTCCACACGTACTGAAAAAGATAAAGTTGGAAGGGACCACAACTATATTCATAGCTCCCAGGTGGCTGAGAAGGGCCTGGTTCACAGATCTCCTAAGATTGTCATGGGACTAACCATGGCCCCTACCCCTTCGTCCAGACCTTCTTTCTCAGAGTCCACTCCTCCACCCGGATCTTCAAAGACTAAATTTGATGGCTTGGCTTTTGAATCCTCCATTCTGAGGAAGAGGAGCATTCCCTTATTGGTCATCCCCACCATGATGGCCTCACGAAAATTGTCGTCCACAAAAGCCTACCACCGAATATGGCAGAGATAAATAAATTGAACCTCTTCCAGGGGGTTTTCCTCTAGGAAATTCGTCCTATCTAGACTGCTATGTTTTCTACAGGCAGGATTGCAGCTCTGTCGATATTCTTTCCCCGGTGACTGGCATCACAAAAGGATGTGCAAAGCTTTTTACAGGGGGCGGACAGTCGGTTCAACCATGGAATCTTTCCCTGGTTATTTGAGTTCTACAAGGACCACCCTTTGAACCTCTATGGTCGGTAGCGCTATCTATCCTCTCTTGGAAAATGCTTTTCCTCTTAGCCATTTCCTCAATACGTAGGGCGTCAGAGATGGCAGCTCTGTCGGTGGAACCATCCTGTATCTCCTTCCACAGGGATAAGGCAGTTCTTCGGCCTCACCCAACTTTTTTACAGAAAGTCGTTTCATCCTTTTACCTAAGTAAGGAAATCGTCATCCCAGCTATATATCCTCTGCCAGTTTCTCTTCAAGAAAAGTTGTTGTACTCACTGGATGTCATCAGAGCTCTCTGGATAAACATCTCCAGAACGGAATCTTTTTGTTCTTCCAAGGCACTGTTTATCCTCCTAAAGGGGCCTCGCAAAGGCTTCAGAGGGTCGCCTCAGACTCTGGCGAGATGGTTTTGGAGTGTCATCTCAAGATGTTATACTGAAGCTGGGGCTGCTCCTCCCTTGCTGGTTGCAGCTCACTCTACCAGGGCTCTGGGAGCTTCATGGGCAGCTTGCCAGGGAGCCTCCATAGATCAGAACTGCAGAGCAGTCAATCTCCACATTCATCAAGTTCTACAGGTTGGATGTGTTTGCTTCAGCAGAGTCGACTGTAGGTCGACTGGTGCTGCAAGCAGCAGAGGATTAATTTCTTCTGCCCCCCCTTTACTATAGGGACTTTGGGACGTCCCTTGCTGTGCCTGGGTCCTCCAAGGCTGAAAGAGAAAAGGAGATTTTGTTTATTCACCGTAAAATCTATAACCCTATGGGTTATGACTACCAAGTTGTTAAAACTGTTATTTTAATTATATAGATTATCTGTGTGGTTTTATATCAGTTTAGCTCAAGTTAAAGTGTGTTTTTAACAAAGTTGTATGTTCTTATGGCAACTCCTTCGCTCCCTCTTTGAGACAAAACTGATGCAGGGTGCTGGTGTTGCAGAATATAAGGTAAGAGGAGGAGCACCAGAGCCTATGCAAAACTTCAGTTACTCAAGTGTCCACTCCTGGAAGTGGAATACTTAACCCCTGCTGTGCCCGAGTCCCGCTTCGGCTTCAGAGAAAGATATTTTACGGTGAGTAAACAAAATCTCCTTTTTTCTCTATTAATCATCCTTACTTCTGCAATTAATACTTTCATAGTTGGGTTGCTCTATAGAGTATACAGATACAAGGTATAGCTGAAGAAGGGAGACATATATATCACTATAATCACTGGACCCTGAAGTTGTATAAAGGCTTAAAGGGTATGTCCAACGGTTTTTTAAGATTCTTTGTTTCTGTTTAAATGAAGAATAGGAGGTAAATGAGCTATGTTTTACCTCCCGTTCTTCAGTAAAACGTGCAGACGAGAGGACACAACTGACCTTTGATCCCTTCAGCGCTGCTAAAAGTTTACGACGCCACTGATATTCTCCTCTGCATTGTGTGTGCATGCACACACAGTGCAAGGGAGCACGGATGTGTCAGCCTCCATATCTGCCCCTCTAGAAAGATACATTTTTCTCTTTTTTTTGTGAACACCTGCATACTTTAATTAACAGAATTTTTTATTAGTTGCATGAGAGAATTGAGGGACTGTCCTTGAACAGGATTAGCAGAAGCTCCAGCTTCCTCTTTATCTTTCAGTTCCACATCTGTAGATTTGCTTGGCTTGTCAAACATTGATAGGCTGTGGGGAGGCAGAACCAGACATCCTGAAACACTGCTCACTTTCCATACTCACCCCTGCTTACCTAGATCCTTTACTAGCGCTACCAGACTCCATGCTGCAAAAAACACAATGGAAGCATAATAAGCTAGCCAGCCAGAACCAAACAGAAAGTTTGAAAAGAAAAGGGGATTTTTGTTTACTTACTGCAAACTCCTTTTCTTCAAGGCCAGTTGGGGGACCCAGGCAAGACGTTGGGGTAAAGTGCCTGTTGCTGGAGGTGGACACTTAGCTTGAAACAAATTGCCCCTCCTACTCCCCTGCACTTAGTCCCTTCCAGCTCAGCCATGCTTCAGTATTGTACCAAAGTGGCCAAGAGGAGGTTGAGAGAAATTCAAGGAGAAGGAGCTAGCCCATAATGAAAATTATAACATGGGCCTATTGGAAACGAAAAAACAAATATAATAATAAAAAACAGAATGTTAGGCAACAATAGAGCCAACAGCAATTATGAACAATAGTCAGAAAAATAGGAATTAGCAACGTCCAGGTGGGATGGCCTAGGTCCCTTAACTGACCTAGAATAAAAGGATTTTATGGTAAACAAAAATGCCCTTTTCTCCTTTGGCAAATTGGAGGACCCAGGCAAGACGTTGGAGACAAATAGTTCCCAATGGAGGACCATTTGGCCCAAGGCTGCTTCTGCTGAGGAGAAAACCTGCAGTCAGTAAAATTTAGTGTTCAATAAATTTTTATTGATTTTGTGAATTATTTTTACAAATAACATTATAATGTATCATATCAAATGTACTCATTCACAGATTCTCATATTGCATACATTTCGTGTGAATTGACATGGAGTTAAAATACAGTAAACATGAAATGAGAATAAAATTAAATATATAAATTATATATCTTGTATTTTACATTCGAAATAAAGCAACCATAATCAAAAGAAAAGAAAAAAACATGCCTCGCGTTTTTATTCATTCTTCGATCTATTCTTTCCGTTATAGTTTAAAGTCTACATCCAGCATACAGACTATTTCGTTAGAGAGGATTTGAGGGAGATCTGGGAACTATAAACGTTGAGATCTATAGGGGAAGGATTACCGAATATTTGCTGTTTATCCAGGGGGTCCATGTTTTTACAAATAAATTAAGCGAGTCTTGTAGCACATGGAAAATTCTTTCATTGATCATGATATTGTTTATTCTGTTCAGCACCTTTGATATATCTAATGTTTGTCTTCTCCACTGAGCTCCTATGTGAATTTTTGCAGCTAACATAAGGTACTGGGTCAGCTTGTTATTTTGCCTATTGAGTTCTGGGATGTTGTGTCCTAATAGAGCTACCGGTGGAGAAGGGTTGTACCTAGCATAGAAGATATTTTTGATAACATTTTGAAAATATCTTCCCATAATTTTTTTTTGTGGAAGAATCCCCCTCTTTGGGTGCAGTTTCTGAAACACAGTGGGCTGACAGTTGGGAATATTTTGGCTAGTAGTGCTGGAACTCTGTATGTTCTATACGTGACTTGTATGTTTCCCCTTAATGCTACATTTAAACTGCCCTTATTTAGATTTTCATAAGTTTCCCCCCACTTACTCTTCTGTTACCTCTATTGCTAGATCCACCTCCCATGCACTTTGAAATTTGTATTGTTTTTTCTTCGCTTTGCCAGTGGTAGAGGAATGAGAGGGTGTGTTTAGTTGTTGCTTGCCTAAGACAGAAATTTTCGAAGTCTGTTAAGTTCTTTCGAAGTTAGTTGTTCTGGATGAGGTTGTTTTGTTTATATATGTTGAGATTTGGATGTATTGGAAATGGTGTCTTGGTGGGCCTGTATATTTGCTTTTTAGATTTGTTAGATTCCCAAACTGTTATTGAAAAAATGTGCTAATCTGTATATTCCCATTTTTTCCCACCACATATATCCTTTTACTAGATATGCTGCTTGGAATAGTGGATCTTGTGTGATATTTACCATTAGTGAAGGTTTTGATATCCATTTGTATCTGTTTTTAATTCTCTGCCATAATCTTAGGGTTGTTTGGGTGCAAGGACTCAGGTAAAGTTGATGTTTTTTTGGTGTTGGGTAGCCACGCTATGGATTCTATGGATATAGAATCCATAGCATGAGATCTTATTCCAATTCGACCCATCTGGGTTCATTGATTGTTTTTTGCCAAGTGACAAGATATGTAAGTTGAGCTGCTATGTAATATTTATAGAGGTTTGGTACTCCCATTCCTCCTTGTGATTTAGATTTATATAGTAAAGATTTTGCTATCCTTGGTTGTTTATTTTGCCATATGAATTTTATTGTTTGGTTTTGTATTGGATCTAGCCAAGCTTTAAAAATCCACATCGGTAGACATCTAAAATGGTATAATAGGAGTCTGTAAAATTTAATGAACATGGACACCAAGGATGACATGGTGGGGAGCACACAGCGAGTGAATAGAAGTGAAAGATAGTAGCTTTTATTCATCGAGTCAAGGTCTGTGGCAAAGCTCAGGCTCCCCGACGAGGACCCCAGGAGAGGATGAATAAGGCAGTAGAGAAATGCAAATTGCGTGTACGGTGAAGATAAAAACATAGCGCCCACACCACACCCAAGAAATTAAAATCTCGTTCTTTCGCAGAGGAAAGGTTAGGGCATAGAGACGGAAACACAGTACCCTGGTTAACGTGGAAAGAGTAGACTACCTTCGCCAAGGAGGCTGGGTTAGGCTGTAGTACAGCCTTATCCTCATGAAAAGGATATTGAAAGATTTCCTAATTCAGACGCCCGACACATTGAGGAGATCGCTATCAGGGAGATGGTCTTCCAGGAAAGATGTGAGAGGGCACAGGATGCTACTGGTTCAAATTGTGCTCCCTGTAGCATTCTAAAGACTAGGGAGAGACCCCCAAGGCTGAACAGTGGACTATACAGGGGGGGGCGCAGATGAGCTACACCCTGAAAGAAAGTTCCAAAGTCCTTTAGCAGAGCTAAATGTTCATGGAACAGCACGGACAGTGCAGACACCTGAACTTTGAGGGATCTCAAGGACAGCCCTTTGTTGAAACCGAAGGAATATAAGCAGGTGAGCTAAGGAAAAATGTGGAGGCGTATATGATGGAGCTCCCCCTGAAAACCAGTTCAAAAATGCTTTTCACATTTGATAATACACCCTTGCTGAAGACCGCTTTCAGACAAGTCGGAATGACCTGTGGTGGAACACCTCAGCGTCGAAGGACTAAGGCTTTAAAACTAAACCCAAATTTTTACACTCCAGAATCTGAACATATCCCCTCTAAAAACACCCAATAAACTGTAACATAGCAATACAGTAAATGGTATTAAAGTAAATGTTACTACTTAAAGGACTGGATGAAATAATTGTATGTACAGTGACTGGCCACACCCTTATTCTGTCCTGTAAAAGGATTGGCTACTAGTGGGTGTGACCAACTGCAACAAGTTCCTGCAGTATCACAGGACTGAGTATGTGTAAAGAACATAATGATCAGTGACCACACTGTGTGATACTGGAACACTGGGAAATAAGAAACAAACCTCATATTAGAAAGTTAAATTTCTCAACAACCATAATAAAATGAGGTGAGACACCGATTACTGTTTTTATATCAAGGAGATCTGCATTCTAATTCAATGTTGTTCTGAGGCTTTTGTTGTCCTTTAAGAGCTATGCCGTCAAATGCAGGCAAGTCAGATTGGGATGCTGAACCAGTATAGGGATAGTACATCGGGGCAGGGCAGAAAAACCCATGGCTGCTGAGAGGAGCAGAAGATCCAAGAACCACGCTCTTCGAGGCCAATAAGGAGCTACTAGTATCACTGACACTCCTTAGACTTTGATCTTTTTCAGAAGTCGAGGCAAATAAGGAATTGGTGGAAATGCATAGATCAGTTGAAAGTTCCATGGAACCACCAATGCATCTACCTGGTGGGCTCATGGATCCCAGACTTTGGCACAGAATAACGGTACCTTGTGATTCAGACATGATGCCATTATATCTATGTCTGGAAGTCCCAGCTCTGAACTAGTTGGAACACTTCTGGGATGCAGAGCCCATTCCCCCGGGTCTATGGTATGTCAGCTGAGAAAATCGGCCCAGGCCAGTATACGAAGAGCCTCCACCATGGCTTGCACACTCTTGGTGGCTCCCTGGTTGTTGAGGTACGCCAATAAGACGTCATTGTCTGACTGAATGCGAATATTGTTTCCTGACTGAATGGGAGTCCAAATTAGGAGAGAGCTAGATATACTGCTTGCAACACTAGGATGTTGATGAGGAACAGCAACCCCTCTGGAGACCAGAGACCCTGTGTGCATCTGTGGTAACGTTTAAGGTTTAAGAGCCAGCCATGTTGAATGAGGATTGCACTGAATAGTTGTAGTTGCTGGCATGCCAGGTTGAATCTGGGTGCCTTCATGAGGAGGTCGTCTAAATATGGTATTAGAGTGATACCTCTTTGACGGATGAAGGCTACCTGGGTTGTAAATACCCTGGGGGCTGAGGGTATTTACAACCGATAGTGTTGTTGAAAATGGATAGTGTTCTCCTATGGCGAATCTTAAATATTTGTTGGGTCCCAATCCTGAATGTCTATAGATGCCATATAGCCTTTTTCCATCGCAAGGGAAACGGAACGTAGGGATTCCATATTGAACTTAGATGATGACAGTGAGCGCGCCCATGCCGTTTCTGTCTCAGGGGGAGGTCCCGTGGGAGGAAAGCCTACTGTAGCAGATAGCTGTGGTAAATTTTTTACAGTGTCTATGGACAGTCTCAACATTATGATCATTCGGGTTCTTGAGTAGCGCCCAGGACTGAGGTCAGTGGAGCTTTTGCGGCAGAACAGGGTCCACATGAGTGGTCTGTTTGACTGGCAGGTAACAGACTGGCATACATGGCAAGTATAAAGTTTTTTTAAGGCAGCTTTTGGGCTTTTTGATCGGGCGCCTTCCTTGATTTCTGACATATAGCAGATAGTAAGGGAAAATATCAAAACATCTAAGTAATAGACAATCTCCTTGAATTTGCTCAACTCCTCGAAGTTAAAAAACTTGGATGGGGAAATCGGCTGAGGAAATCTACCGGTGAGGGTAGATACCTGAAGGAGTCAACACCCACAATTGGATTGAGTGCATAGGATTTTGTTTCTTCATTACTTAGCTAGCTGGTGATGTCTGCTTAGCCTTTCGTATTTGAAAATGATCACCCGGAAAATGCTATGTAGTAAGCTAGTAGCATGCTGGTACCTAGATGGAATCAAAGAGTTAAGACCCCATTTGCCTGCAGGATTTTGAGGGGAGAATCTAATCCACCAAATGGTACCTTAAAAGAGGCGTATTTGTGTGGGTGTCCCCTCCAGTGGAGGGAATGGTGATCCACTCTCACCTAGGTCATTTCTGCTACTTTCTTGTGAGGGATGCAGCTGAAGAAATATATATAATCCCACGTAGGGAGATAGCAGTTTAGGGAAAGCACAGTTCCCCTGCTGTTCTACGGTTGTCAGACAGTTGTTTGACTGAATCCAAAACCTCCTGTCTTGAAGACACTTAGAAAAAAACTAAAGCATGACTGAGCTGGGAGGGGCTAAGTGCAGGGGAGTAGGACAGGCAATTTGCTTCAAGCTAAGTGTCCACCTCCAGCAACAGGTACTTTACCCCAACGTCTTGCCTGGGTCCCCCAATTGGCCAAAAGTTGAAACTTACATTTCAGGGCACAGCACAAAGCTTCAGCACAACCATAGAACAGCATGCCTGGAGCAAACAGCACACAGACAGGCTGACCGGAAGTGGCAAAATCCCAGTATAAAAAAACGTAGGTGGTGTTCCGGACCCTCCCCCAAGTCCTCCCAAACAAAAATTGCTATCCAATGGGCTTAGATGCCGCCAGGATAAGGCTGGGAAAGCGGAAAACTTCAGCCATGAAAAGCGTGAGTCATTCCACGACTTCTGGTAACACGTGGCCACCATATTGGAAGGGGCAGCCCCCCTCAGCCCGGTCACAAGGCCTACCTTCCTCTTGGCACAGATTCTCTCTAGTGAATGAAGGAGCATTCAGGAAGTGCAGCACAGAGAATGTAGACCAAGCAGGGAAAACCACGCTTGTTGCAGAGCGTGCCTTCCTATTGGCCTCATCGCCGACGGGGAAGAGGGGGCGGAGGCTACCAGAGCAGCGTTGCTCTGAGAGACTTTTGTAGGCTGCGCGAACCCAGGGGTGAGGACTTAGCGGTTCAGGTCCTCACCCTTGGTAAAAGCTAAGGAACAAGGAAGAGGAGCGGAGGGAAGGTGAGTATAATTGTCCTTTAATTGCTCAGTTTCCATGAGGCATTTAGAAACATAGCAGGCATAAAGTAATGAATTCAGAGGACAAAGTAGGATATATCAACATATTTTAAAGAGGCAATTCATTCTAGAAGATGTTATTATGAGGGTGGAGTTGTCCTATAAGTCTTATAACTCGTTCACACTAGGGAGGGTTTTGGTTTGAATTCATGCTGTGAAATTGCACCAATGATCATAAGAGTAAACGGTTCCATTCACACCCATTAAAAATCCATTTAAATCAATAGACACTGCTATGTAATAATGCAGAGGAACATCCCAATATATTGCAAGTGTGATGTTCCCCAGCATTAAAAACAATGAAGAAGTGTGAACCTAGCTTTACATGCCATTTTTGATAGTTTAAATCATATGACAAATTGAATGCATGCTGTATATAAAGCCAGACTTGGGATGCTGACTTTGGTATCCAGATGCATGTCTCAAAAATATATTTACTAGCTTGTGAACAAAAAATTATTACAATATCTTAATCCTATGGACAGCATCACCCAAAAGACTCCAGACTTATCATTTATACCTGCAGCCGTCTCCTCTTTATTAAACTTGGAGTAAGTTCTCCTTTACTTTAAATATCATGTAACAAAAAAAAAAAAATCTGTAATTAAATATCCTTTACTTATCACTTACCTAACAGTTACACCACATTAGAGGCAAAAAGGTATCTGTGTTGCTTAAACCTACTACAAAATACCGTATATACTCGAGTATAAGTCGAATTTTTCAGGCTTTAAAGTTAACCTGAAAACCCAACCTCGACTTATACTCGGGTCAATTCCTAATTTAGATCCAAATTCTGCAATTGCAGATAGTAACCAGTAGGTGGCGCTGTGTTAACCTGCATAGAAAGTTACAGGAACTGATCTGCCTTTACACTTCCTGCTTCCTGTAGTCTGGCTGCTGGACTCACTCAGCACTGTCACTGCTCAACTGGATGCTGTAAATCTGATAGGTCTGCTCAGTTTGGGGCAAAAAACAGCTGTTAGTACAGTGCAAATGACAGCTTGAAACTACAACTCTCAGGTGACTGTTTAACTATTGGAATCAGAGTCCTTTACTATATGGGGGTCAGAGGGCCCTTTACTATATGGGGTTCAGAGGGCCCTTTACTATATGGGGGTCAGAGGGCCCTTTACTATATGGGGTCAGAGGGCCCTTTACTCTATGGGGTCAGAGGGCCCTTTACTATATGGGGTTCAGGAGAATTGTAAATGATGGTAAGCTTAATTAAAAGTTTACTGAACCTTGCTACTCCACATGTTTAGAAACAAACTCCCAGCAACAAAGCATGTTGTAGTTTCCAAACATCTGGAGTGCCAAGGAATTGGGGGTTACTGGTACTGGATTTGGCTATTATTGTATGGGATTCTTGTATGGGAATTCTGCTGTCCATTTAAAGGGCAACTAATTTCTACCCTCGTCTTATACTCGAGTCAATTAGTTTTTACAAATTTTTCAGGTAAAAATAGGTACCTCGACTTATACTCGGATTGACTGCTGTTGGATATATTAATAATAACTCACCTCGTTTTTCTCTGGTTTGGTTTGCTCTGTATTTTTTACAGAATTCTGATCATCATTTTCTAAGCCAATATTCTGGTGCAGTGTTTCACTACTGGCCGAAATTTCCTTTTCTTGGGGGGTCTCACTCCTATTAAGATAAAGAGAGTCCCAAACACTTGATATCTATTTTATTTAAAAGAAATCAAAAAATCAATCAAAAAACGAGAACTGTGGTCTAAACTTATCACTTCATGCAGGTCTGCCTTACGGTGCTGTCCAATTAGCTAATTTGTATATCCCTGAGTGAAAGTGAGGAGGAGGTTAAAAATGAAAGTATCTTTAGTAAAAAAATAAACAAATCGCTCATTAAGGCAAGTGAAACAATGTTTTTGATACTGCTTCTGGGAACTCAGTCATTCTCAGTCATTATCGAAACGAAAAGTGTGCTGGGTTAACAGACTCAATTTCGGGAAGTCAAATTTTCCCAGGTTAAAAGCAGCTCTTTTTAGAATGTAAACTGGGATAATGTATTATCAGGTAAAGGTACTGAACAGAAGTAGACTGTGTTCAAGGGGATTTTAAGCCAGTTCACATCTAAATTTATACCCTTGGGAAATAAATGTAAAAAAAATAAATCCGTGCCCATGTGGATGAATTCTGATGTAAAGAGGCAAATGGAAAGGAAGAAAAAGGCATTTAAAACATTTAAGGCAGAGGGAACGGAAAGGGCCTTTAGGGATTATAAAAACTGTAACAAGGAGTGTAAGAAAGCAATCAAACTAGCTAAAAGTAATAATGAAGTTAGGATAGCTGAACAAAGCATCATTAAGCCTAGAAATTTTTTTAAAGGGCAATTATAGTGAGAAAATTGTTTTTTTTTAATTTCTTCTAATGTATCCTATAAGTCATCCCATCCACCAGGGTACCTTTAGTTTCTTTAAATTCTTCATAGTCCCCGAGATATAAGCCTTTGAATATGCTGTGATTTGTAGGAGCTGCTACACCTCATCTGTCACTCAAAGGCACACACCCACACAATCCAAAGCTCCCCTGCAGTACTGTCACACACTCTCTCACCCACACTATATGTACCATGTGCAACATATAGTCAAATGCTGTAGTGCTAAACACAATCAATAAACCATTAACCCAGTAATATGAGCACAACACACTATAAAACAGCCCCTCCCCCCCCAAAAAAAATATCTTATATACATACAAAACCAGTGACTCAAATGGAACACTAATACATGGTGGTGGATGGATGACTTATAGGATACATTAGAAGAAATTAAAAAAAAACAATTCTCACTATAATTGCCCTTTAAAAAAAATTTAGGCTTAATGATGCTTTGTTCAGCTATCCTAACTTCATATTACTTTTAGCTAGTTTGATTGCTTTCTTACACTCCTTGTTACAGGTTTATAATCCCTAAGGCCCTTTCGTTCCCTCTGCCTTAAATGTTTTAAATGCCTTTTTCTTCCTTTCCATTTGCCTCTTTACATCAGAATTCATCCACATGGGCACGGATTTATTTTTTTTACATTTATTTCCCAAGGGTATAAATTTAGATGTGAACTGGCTTAAATCCCCTTGAACACAGTCTACTTCTGTTCAACCTTTACCTGATAATACATTATCCCAGTTTACATTCTAAAAGAGCTGCTTTTAACCTGGGAAAATTTGATTCCCGAAATTGAGTCGTTAACCCAGCACACTTTTCGTTTCGATAATGACTGAGAATGACTGAGTTCAGAAGCAGTATCAAAAACATTGTTACTTGCCTTAATGAGCGATTTGTTTATTTTTACTAAAGATACTTTCATTTTTAACCTCCTCCTCACTTTCACTCAGGGATATACAAATTAGCTAATTGGACAGCACCGTAAGGCAGACCTGCATGAAGTGATAAGTTTAGACCACAGTTCTGTTTTTGATTGATTTTTTGATTTCTTTAAATAAAATAGATATCAAGGTTTTGGGACTCTCTTTATCTTAATAGGAGTGAGACCCCCCAAGAAGGAAATTTCGGCCAGTAGTGAAACACGCACCAGAATATTGGCTTAGAAAATGATGATCAAATTCTGTAAAAAATCAGAGCAAACCAAACCAGAGAAAAACGAGGTGAGTTTATTATTAATATATCCAACAGCAGTCAATCCGAGTATAAGTCGAGGTACCTATTTTACCTGAAAAAATTTAAAAACTAATTGACTCGAGTATAAGACGAGGGTAGAAATTAGTTGCCCTTTAAATGGACAGCAGAATTCCCATACAAGAATCCCATACAATAATAGCCAAATCAGTACCAGTAACCCCCAATTCCTTGGCACTCCAGATGTTTGGAAACTACAACATGCTTTGTGCTGGGAGTTTGTTTCTAAACATGTGGAGTGCAAGGTTCAGTAAACTTTTAATTAAGCTTACCATCATTTACAATTCTCCTGAACCCCATATAGTAAAGGGCCCTCTGACCCCATATAGTAAAGGGCCCTCTGACCCCATATAGTAAAGGCCCTCTCCCCATATAGTAAAGGCTCTTGACCCCATATAGTAAAGGGCCTCTGACCCCTATAGTAAAGGGCCCTCGACCCCATATAGTAAAGGGACCTTGACCCCATAGTAAAGGGCCCTCTGACCCCATATAGTAAAGGGCCCTCTGACCCCATATAGTAAAGGGCCTCTGACCCCATATAGTAAAGGCCCTGAACCCATAAGTAAAGGGCCCTCTGACCCCCATATGTAAAGGACTCTGATTCCAATAGTTAAACGTCACCTGAGAGTTGTAGTTTCAAGCTGTCATTTGCACTGTACAACAGCTGTTTTTTTGCCCCAAACTGAGAGACCTATCAGATTTACAGCATCCAGTTGAGCAGGACAGTGCTGAGTGAGTCCAGCAGCCAGATACAGAGCAGGAAGTGTAAAGGAGATCAGTTCCTGTAACTTTCTATGCAGGAACACAGCGCCACCTACTGGTTACTATCTGCATTGCAGAATTTGGATCTAAATTAGGAATTGACCCGAGTATAAGTCGAGGTTGGTTTTCAGGTTAACTTTAAAGCCTGAAAAATTCGACTTATACCGAGTATATACGTATTTTGTAGTAGGTTTAAGCACACAGATACCTTTTTGCCTCTAATGTGGTGTAACTGTTAGGTAAGTGATAAGTAAAGGATATTTAATTACAGATTTTTTTTTTTTTGTTACATGATATTTAAGTAAAGGAAACTTACTCCAAGTTTATAAAGAGGAGACGGCTGCAGGTATAAATGATAAGTCTGGAGTCTTTTGGGTGATGCTGTCCATAGGATTAAGTATTGTAATAATTTTGTTCACAAGCTAGTAAATATATTTTGAGACAGCATCTGGATACCAAGTCAGCATCCCAGTCTGGCTTTATATCAGCAGCATTCAATTTGTCATATGATTTAAAATATTCAAATGGGAGGTACAATGGTCACACTACGTCATGTTGATTTAATGTCTGGTGGAACAGCACTGTGAACTATATTGGTGCTGTTCTTCATATCTTGCTAGTTATAGACTATTAGATCCATATTCTTTATATGGATGTTTTGATCATGTGAACATGGACACGTTATTATCTACCTCCTACTTTGATCAAGCTGGTTGCAATACAGCTTCATCTAACCAGTCTATGACACTTAAAACATTTATATAACACACCCGTTCTCCTGAGACCTTGTCGAAGACGCAGTGGATAAGTGCCTCCTCACTTAGTGATCTAACACCACCACCCCCTACCCTCTTTTAACTAACAGTCTCTCTTTAGAAGAATGCTCTTTTGTACATATGATTATCCTACTTTTCCTCTTGAATCTAGTATACTTATGCCCTGTCTGCGTACTTTTTGCTTATCGGCTTTCATTTGGGAAACTGAGCATTAAAGGTACATGATTATACTCGTACCTTCACTTTCCATCTTCCTTGTTCCTAGGCGTTGTTCTACCCCAAGGTGATGGAACTGTGAACCGCTTTATAGTCCTCCTCCCTGGTTTCGCGCACAGGCCATAACAATTAAGTCTCTCAGAGAACGCTGCTCTGGTTTCAGTCCGACCTTGCCCGTCGGTGGATGAGGCCATAGGAAGGCAACGCTCGCAAAAGCGGGTTTTTCTGCTGGCGTCTTACATTCTGTCCTTCCGCCACTTCCTGCATGCTCCTTATTTTTCAAGCTCAGAGATATGAATGTGCCAAGAGCGATATTGGTAGGCCCTGTGACGGGCTGCAGGGCGGGCTGCCCCTTCCACTATGGGGCACGGTGGCATTCCAAAGTCGTGGATTATCATGGCATCGCTGTGGCTATAGGCTGAAGTTCCGCTTTCAGAGCTAGGAGTCAATCCCTGCGGCAGTCATAATGTCCCACTCTGGCTGTCGCCCATTGGAAGCTTTGAGTCGCTGAGGACTTAGGTGGAGCCGTGTCCGATACACGCCAAGTGCTACGATTTTTTTGAGTATTGGAATATTGCCTATTATTCGAGTCACCTGTCCCAGTGATTGTGTGTTTGCATCCGCACTCGACTGTATCTATTTTACTCACCATAGCTGTGATGATTCGTAGCCCAGTCGACAGTAGTTTCTTCATACTTTTGGAAATTCGGTTGTTGTGCAACCACATGGCAAACGTGAGCCGGCTTAAAGTACTGTTGCTGGAGGTGGCACACTTAGCTTGAAGCAAATTGCCTGTCCTACTCCCCTGCACTTAGCCCCTCCAGCTCAGTCATGCTTTAGTTTTTTTCTAAGTGTCTTCAAGACAGGAGGTTTTGGATTCAGTCAAAACAACTGTCTGACAACGTAGAACAGCAGGGGAACTGTGCTTTCCCTAAACTGCTATCTCCTACGTGGGATTATATATATTTCTCAGCTGCATCCCTCACAAGAAAGTAGCAGAAATGACCTAGGTGAGAGTGGATCACCATTCCTCCACTGGAGGGGACACCCACACAAATACGCCTCTTTTAAGGTACCATTTGGTGGATTAGATTCTCCCCTCAAAATCCTGCAGGCAAATGGGGTCTTAACTCTTTGATTCCATCTAGGTACCAGCATGCTACTAGCTTACTACATAGCATTTTCCGGGTGATCATTTTCAAATACGAAAGGCTAAGCAGACATCACCAGCTAGCTAAGTAATGAGAAGAAACAAAATCTATGCACTCAATCCATTGTGGGTGTGACTCCTTCAGGTATCTACCCTCACCGGTAGATTTCCTCAGCGATTTCCCCATCCAAGTTTTTTAACTTCGAGGAGTTGAGCAAATTCAAGGAGATTGTCTATTACTTAGATGTTTTGATATTTCCTTACTATCTGCTATATGTCAGAAATCAAGGAAGGGCGCCGATCAAAAAGCCAAAAGCTGCCTTAAAAAAACTTTATACTTGCCATGTATGCCAGTCTGTTACCTGCCAGTCAAACAGACCACTCATGTGGACCCTGTTCTGCCGCAAAAGCTCCACTGACCTCAGTCCTGGGCGCTATCAAGAACCCGAATGATCATAATGTTGAGACTGTCCATAGACACTGTAAAAAATTTACCACAGCTATCTGCTACAGTAGGCTTTCCTCCCACGGGACCTCCCCTGAGACAGAAACGGCATGGGCGCGCTCACTGTCATCATCTAAGTTCAATATGGAATCCCTACGTTCCGTTTCCCTTGCGATGGAAAAAGGCTATATGGCATCTATAGACATTCAGGATTGGGACCCAACAAATATTTAAGATTGCCATAGGAGAACACTATCCATTTCAACAACACTATCGGTTGTAAATACCCTCAGCCCCCAGGGTATTTACAACCCAGGTAGCCTTCATCCGTCAAAGAGGTATCACTCTAATACCATATTTAGACGACCTCTCATGAAGGCACCCAGATTCAAACCTGGCATGCCAGCAACTACAACTATTCAGGGCAATCCTCATTCAACATGGCTGGCTCTTAAACCTTAAACGTTACCACAGATGCACACAGGGTCTCTGGTCTCCAGAGGGGTTGCTGTTCCTCATCAAACATCCTAGTGTTGCAAGCAGTATATCTAGCTCTCTCCTAATTTGGACTCCCATTCAGTCAGGAAACAATATTCGCATTCAGTCAGACAATGACGTCTTATTGGCGTACCTCAACAACCAGGGAGCCACCAAGAGTGTGCAAGCCATGGTGGAGGCTCTTCGTATACTGGCCTGGGCCGATTTTCCAGCTGACATACCATAGACCCGGGGGAATGGGCTCTGCATCCCAGAAGTGTTCCAACTAGTTCAGAGCTGGGAATTCCAGACATAGATATAATGGCATCATTGTGAATCACAAGGTACCGTTATTCTGTGCCAAAGTCTGGGATCCATGAGCCCACCAGGTAGATGCATTGGTGGTTCCATGGAACTTCAACTGATCTATGCATTTCCACCAATTCCTTATTTGCCTCGACTTCTGAAAAAGATCAAAGTCTAAGGAGTGTCAGTGATACTAGTAGCCCTTATTGGCCTCGAAGAGCGTGGTTCTTGGATCTTCTGCTCCTCTCGCAGCCATGGGTTTTTCTGCCCGCCCGATGTACTATCCCTATACTGGTTCAGCATCCCAATCTGACTTGCCTGCATTGACGGCATAGCTCTTAAAGGACAACAAAAGCCTCAGAACAACATTGAATTAGAATGCAGATCTCTTGATATAAAAACAGTAATCGGTTGTCTCACCTCATTTTTTATGGTTTTGAGAAATTTAACTTTCTAATATGAGGTTGTGTCTTATTTCCCAGTGTTCCAGTATCAACAGTGTGGTCACTGATCATTATGTTCTTTACACATACTCAGTCCTGTGATACTGCAGGAACTTGTTGCAGTTGGTCACACCCACTAGTAGCCAATCCTTTTACAGGACAGAATAAGGGTGTGGCCAGTCACTGTACATACAATTATTTCATCCAGTCCTTTAAGTAGTAACATTTACTTTAATACCATTTACTGTATTGCTATGTTACAGTTATTGGGTTTGTTTTTAGAGGGGATATGTTCAGATTCTGGTGTAAAAAATTGGGTTTAGTTTTAAAGCCTTAGTCCTTCGACGCTGAGGTGTTCCACCACAGGTCATTCCGACTTGTCTGAAAGCGGTCTTCAGCAAGGGTTGTATATCAAATGTGAAAAGCATTTTGAACTGGTTTTCAGGGGGAGCTCCATCATATACGCCTCCACATTTTTCTTAGCTCACCTGCTTATATTCCTTCGGTTTCAACAAAGGGCTGTCCTTGAGATCCCTCAAAGTTCAGGTGTCTGCACTGTCCGTGCTGTTCCATGAACATTTAGCTCTGCTAAAGGACTTTGGAACTTTCTTCAGGGTGTAGCTCATCTGCGCCCCCCCCCCTATAGTCCACTGTTCAGCCGGGGGTCTCTCCCTAGTCTTTAGAATGCTACAGGGAGCACAATTTGAACCAGTAGCATCCTGTGCCCTCTCACATCTTTCCTGGAAGACCATCTCCCTGATAGCGATCTCCTCAATGTGTCGGGCGTCTGAATTAGGAAATCTTTCAATATCTTTTCATGAGGATAAGGCTGTACTACAGCCTAACCCAGCCTCCTTGGCGAAGGTAGTCTACTCTTCCACGTTAACCGGGGTACTGTGTTTCCGTCTCTAGCCCTAACCTTTCCTCTGCGAAAGAACGAGATTTTAATTTCTTGGGTGTGGTGTGGGCGCTATGTTTTTATCTTCACGTACACGCAATTTGCATTTCTCTACTGCCTTATTCTCTCTCCTGGGGTCCTCGTCGGGGAGCCTGAGCTTTGCCACAGACCTTGACTCGATGAATAAAAGCTACATATTTCACTTCTATTCACTCCGTGTGTGTGTCCCACCATGTCATCCTTGGTGTCCATGTTCATTAAATTTACAGACTCCTATTATACCATTTTAGATGTCTACCGATGTGGATTTTTAAAGCTTGCTAGATCCAATACAAAACCAAACAATAAAATTCATATGGCAAAATACAACCAAGGATAGCAAAATCTTTACTATATAAATCTAAATCACAAAGAGGAATGGGAGACCAAACCCTATATATATACATAGCAGCTCAACTTACATATCTTGTCACTTGGCAAAAAACAATCAATGAACCCAGATGGGCGAATTGGAATAAGATCTCATGCTATGGATTCTATATCCATAGAATCCATAGCGTGGCTACCCAACACCAAAAAAAACATCAACTTACCTGAGTCCTTGCCCACAACAACCCTAAGATTATGGCAGAGAATTAAAAACAGATACAAATGGATATCAAAACCTTCACTAATGGTAAATATCACACAAGATCCACTATTCCAAGCAGCATATCTGTAAAAGGATATATGTGGTGGGAAAAAATGGGAATATACAGATTAGCACATTTTTTCAATAACAGTTTGGGAATCTAACAAATCTTAAAAGCAAATATACAGGCCCACCAAGACACCATTTCCAATACATCCAAATCTCAACATATATAACAAACAACCTCATCCAGAACAACTAACTTCGAAAGAACTTAACAGACTTCGAAAATTTCTGTCTTAGGCAAGCAACAACTAAACACACCCTCTCATTCCCTACCACTGGCAAAGCGGAAAAAAACAATACAAATTTCAAAGTGCTGGGGGTGGATCTAGCAATAGAGGGTAACAGAAGAGTAAGTGGGGGGAAACTTATGAAAATCTAAATAAGGGCAGTTTAAATGTAGCATTAAGGGGAACAACAAGTCACGTATAGAACATACAGAGTTCCAGCACTACTAGCCAAATATTCCCAACTGTCAGCCCACTGTGTTTCAGAAACTGCACCCAAAAGGGGGGATTCTTCCACAAAAAAAAATATGGGAAGATATTTTAAAATGTTATCAAAAATATCTTCTATGCTAGGTACAACCCTCTCACACGTAGCTCTATTAGGACACACACATCCCAGAACTCAATAGGCAAAATAACAAGCGACCCAGTACCTTATGTTAGCTGCAAAAATTCACATAGGAGCTCAGTGGAGAAGACAAACATTAGATATATCAAAGGTGCTGAACAGAATAAAACAATATCATGATCAATGAAAGAATTTTCCATGTGCTACAAGACTCGCTTAATTTATTTGTAAAAACATGGACCCCCTGGATAAACAGCAAATATTCGGTAATCCTTCCCCTATAGATCTCAACGTTTATAGTTCCCAGATCTCCCTCAAATCCTCTCTAACGAAATAGTCTGTATGCTGGATGTAGACTTTAAACTATAACGGAAAGAATAGATCGAAGAATGAATAAAAACGCGAGGCATGTTTTTTTCTTTTCTTTGATTATGGTTGCTTTATTTCGAATGTAAAATACAAGATATATATTTATATATTTAATTTTATTCTCATTTCATGTTTACTGTATTTTAACTCCATGTCAATTCACACGAAATGTATGCAATATGAGAATCTGTGAATGAGTACATTTGATATGATACATTTAATGTTATTTGTAAAAATAATTCACAAAATCAATAATTTATTGAACACTAAATTTTACTGACTGCAGGTTTTCCTCAGCAGAAGCAGCCTTGGGCCAAATGGTCCTCCATTGGGAACTATTGTCTCCAACGTCTTGCCTGGGTCCTCCAATTTGCCAAAGGAGAAAAGGGCATTTTTGTTTACCATAAAATCCTTTATTCTAGGTCAGTTAAGGGACCTAGGCATCCCACCTGGACGTTGCTAATTCCTATTTTTCTGACTTTGTTCATAATTGCTGTTGGCTCTATTGTTGCCTAACATTCTGTTTTTATTATTATATTTGTTTTTTGTTTCCAATAGGCCCATGTTATAATTTTCATTATGGGCTAGCTCCTTCTCTGAATTTCTCTCAACCTCCTCTTGGCCACTTTGGTACAATACTGAAGCATGGCTGAGCTGGAAGGGACTAAGTGCAGGGAGTAGGAGGGGCAATTTGTTTCAAGCTAAGTGTCCACCTCCAGCAACAGGCACTTTACCCCAGTCTTGCCTGGGTCCCCCAACTGGCCTTGAAGAAAAGGAGTTTGCAGTAATAAACAAAAATCCCCTTTCTTTTCAAACTTTCTGTTTGGTTCTGGCTGGCTAGTTATTATGCTTCCATTGTGTTTTTTGCAGCATGGAGTCTGGTAGCGCTAGTAAAGATCTAGGTAAGCAGGGGTGAGTATGGAAAGTGAGCAGTGTTTCAGGATGTGTTCTGCCTCCCCACAGCCTATCAATGTTTGAAAGCCAAGCAAATCTACAGATGTGGAACTGAAAGATAAAAGGAAGCTGGAGCTTCTGCTAATCCTGTTCAAGGACAGTCCCTCAATTCTCTCATGCAACTAATAAAAAATTCTGTTAATTAAAGTATGCAGGTGTTCACAAAAAAAAGAGAAAAATGTATCTTTCTAGAGGGGCAGATATGGAGGCTGACACATCCGTGCTCCCTTGCACTGTGTGTGCATGCACACACAATGCAGAGAGAGAATATCAGTGGCGTCGTAAACTTTTAGCAGCGTGAAGGGATCAAAGGTCAGTTTGTGTCCTCTGTCTGCACGTTTTACTGAAGAACGGGAGGTAAAACATAGCTCATTTACCTCCTATTCTTCATTTTAAACAGAAACAAAGAATCTTAAAAAACCGTTGGACATACCTTTAAGCCTTATACAACTTAGGGTCCAGTGATTATAGTGATATATAGTCTCCCTTCTTCAGCTATACCTTGTATCTGTATACTCTATAGAGCAACCCAACTATGAAAGTATTAATTGCAGAAGTAAGGATGATTAATGAGAGAAAAAAGGAGATTTTGTTTACTCACCGTAAAATATCTTCTCTGAAGCCGAAGCGGGACTCGGGCACAGCAGGGGTTAAGTATTCCACTTCCAGGAGTGGACACTTGAGTAACTGAAGTTTTGCATAGGTCTGGTGCTCCTCCTCTCCTTATATTCTGCAACACCAGCACCCTGCATCAGTTTTGTCTCAAAGAGGGAGCGAAGGAGTTGCCATAAGAACATACAACTTTGTTAAAACACACTTTAACTTGAGCTAAAACTGATATAAAACCACACAGATAATCTATATAATTAAAATAACAGTTTTAACAAACTTGGTAGTCATAACCCATAGGGTTATAGATTTTACGGTGAATAAACAAAATCTCCTTTTCTCTTTCAGCTTGGAGGACCAGGCACAGCAAGGGACGTCCCAAAGTCCCTATAGTAAAGGGGGGGCAGAAGAAATTAATCCTCTGCTGCTTGCAGCACCAGTCGACCTACAGTCGACTCTGCTGAAGCAAACACATCCACCTGTAGAACTTGATGAATGTGGAGATTGACTGCTCGCAGTTCTGATCTATGGAGGGTCCCTGGCAAGCTGCCCATGAAGCTCCCAGAGCCCTGGTAGAGTGAGCTGCAACCAGCAAGGAGGGAGCAGCCCAGCTTCAGTATAACATCTTGAGATGACACTCCAAAACCATCTCGCAGAGTCTGAGGCGACCCTCTGAAGCCTTTGCGAGGCCCCTTTAGGAGGATAAACAGTGCTTGGAAGAACAAAAAGATTCCGTTCTGGAGATGTTATCCAGAGAGCCTGATGAATCCAGTGAGTACAACAATTTTCTTGAAGAGAAAACTGGCAGAGGATATATAGCTGGGATCGATTTCCTTACTAGGTAAAAGATGATGAAACGACTTTCTGTAAAAAAGTTGGGTGAGGCCGAAGAACTGCCTTATCCCTGTGGAAGGAGATACAGGATGGTTCCACGACAGAGAGCTGCCATCTCTGACGCCCTACGTATTGAGGAAAGGCTAAGAGGAAAAGCATTTTCCAAAGAGAGGATAGATAGCGCTACCGACCATAGAGGTTCAAGGGTGGTCCTTGTAGAACTCAAATAACCAGGGAAAGATTCCATGGTTGACACCGACTGTCCGCCCCCTGTAAAAAGCTTTGCAATCCTTTTGTGATGCCAGTCACCGGGGAAAGAATATCGACAGAGCTGCAATCCTGCTGTAGAAAACATAGCAGTCTAGATAGGACGAATTCCTAGAGGAAAACCCCCTGGAAGAGGTTCAATTTATTTATCTTGCCTATTCGGTGGTAGGCTTTTGTGGACGACAATTTTCGTGAGGCCATCATGGTGGGGATGACCAATAAGGGAATGCTCCTCTTCCTCAGAATGGAGGATTAAAAGCCAAGCCATCAAATTTAGTCTTTGAAGATCCGGGGGGAGGAGTGGATCTTGAGAAAGAAGGTCTGGACGAAGGGGTAGGGCCATGGTTAGTCCCATGACAATCTTAGGAGATCTGTGAACCAGGCCTTCTCAGCCACCTGGGAGCTATGAATATAGTTGTGGTCCCTTCCAACTTTATCTTTTCAGTACGTGTGGAATCATTGCTATTGGAGGGAAGGCATACACTAACTGGAACCACCATGGAACTACCAGTGCATCTATGAGGTGTTCCAGAGGATCCGCATTTCACACAAAGAGGGGAACCTTGCAGTTGAGACGCAATGCCATGATGTCTATTCTGGAGTTACTCACAGACGAGTCAGATTCGTGAACACTTCCTGATGAAGAGAGCATTCCCCCCCGGATCCAGAGTGTGGCGGCTGAGAAGTCCGCTTCCACGTTCAGAATCCCCAGCACGAAAACCACAAGATCACCAGAACAGAATGCGGTGGGCTTCCTCCATGGCCATGTTGCTCTGAGTGCCCCCTGGTGGTTGATGTATGCCACCGCTGTGCATTGTCTGACTGGATTCTGACAAAGCTGTTTCAGTTGTTCTGTCCAGTGAGAAAGGACCAGGTATATGGCCCGTAGTTCCAGAAAATTTATCGGAAGAAGGACTCTTGCGTTGTGACCAGGTGCCTTGCGTTGTGGGAACTGTACACTGCCCCCCATCCTGACAGACTGTGTTGTGGAAATCACCATCCACAGGGGCAGGCAGAGAGTGTTCTTTCTGGAGATTCGGTCTTGTGTCCACCTACCAGGGACCTCTGGATTGGGTGTGGCAGGGATCATGGAGTCCAGGGGGTCCAGAGAGCTGTTCCAAACCGTCAACATGTGACGTTGAAGTGGGCGCAGATGGAACATGGCATATGGAACTGCTTGGATGGCAGATACCATTTTCCCTACTAAGCGCATGGCTTGACGGATTGAGATCCTGGGTTTTGCAAGAGTCTGGCGGGCTAGTAGTTTGAGGGCTTGTATCTTCTCGGAAGTGAGGAGAATTTGTTGTCGGGAAGTGTCGAACAAATGCCCAAAAATGTCATGTGGGGCTGGTATGAATGATGACTTGCGAGGGCTGATAATCCATCCAAAGGAGGTTAGGGTTTGAGTGCAAGTGTTTACATGTGTTGAGGCTAAGGTGAGGGATGATGCTTTGATTAGTAGATCATCTAAGTAGGGGAAGGAGGAAAATACCTTGCAGGTGAATAAAGGCTGCCTGACAAGCCCATCCTTGGTGAAGACCTGAGGGGCGATGTGGGCCGAAGAGTAGGGCTGTGAACTGATAGTGACGCTTTTCCCACTGTGAATCTCAGAAAGCGATGGTGGCCCTGCCAAATGGGAACGTGTAGATAGGCGTCCTGTATGTCGAGTGACGCTAAGAAATCTCCCGGCTCTATGGCAAGAATGACTGAACATAGCATTCCATCTTGAAATGGATCTTCCTGACATACGATTAGCTCTTTGAGGTCTAAGACCAGGCGGAAAGTTCCATCTTTTTTGGGAACTGGAAGATATTTGGTAGAAACTGTGGGAGGTAGGTACCAGAAACTATTACTTTAGATCGTAATAGTAGGACTATTGCTTGGTTTATGGCTTGCCATTTGGATTGGGCTCTGGGCAGGTTGGATGGGAAGAAACGTCTTGGGGGACGAGAAATGAACTCTATTCGATATCCTTGAGAGATAACGATCAGGAGTTTGTGCAAGGGTAGTTCCACGCTTCCCGAAAAAATCTTAGCCGTCCCCTTAGCCATTGGTTTTCTGCGTTAGGCCGAAAGGATCCCCTCCTATTGGACCAGGGTCTGGAAGAGGTTTGTCGTCTTGGAGGGGCCTGGACTGATTGCTCTGCAGGAGTTCTTGGGGCGGAATGGAAGGGGCGAAAGGAAGGGTGCCTATGAGAGGTAGGTAGCCTACGGGGTCGTTTTGGGGAAGAAAGGAACTTTTTTCCCTGTTGCTTGAGAGATTATTTTTTCTAGTTCGAGTCCACCTGAAAAGGGAAGACTTATTAGGGCCTTTTTTGAAGCCGCATCGGCTGCCCAAGCTTTCAACCATAAGACCTTTGTGTCGCCGTACATGAGGCGGAAGCCCGAGCCATTAGCCGGCTGGATTCTAAGGCTTCGTCTCCAATATAAACCGCGAGCATCTGATAAATCCATGATTATCTCTAATAGGTAATAGATTTGGTTGGGTCTTGGATAATTGTTGAGAGCCATACCCCATAGCTTTTGCCATCCAAGCAGGGCAAAGGTGGGTCTAGAGCAAATCTGAGGCTGAAAAGGATATTTTCAATAGCTCCTCAATGCAGCGATCGTTTGGGTCTTTAAAGGTCGCCGCTTCGGAAAGGGAATGGTGGTAGCTCGGGAGGGTCGACTATGGAGAGGAAGGCCCATCGATCTATGCTGCCTTGGGGAAGGGGGAACAAAGTGTCAAAAAGCCGGGACTGACGGGTTGGTCGCTCTGGTTCAAACCAACTGTTCGTAGGAGGGAAATTGAACCAAGGCTTTTTAAACTCTAGAAAAAAGTGTTTTGGAAGGGTCCTCTTGGGATCTGAGCCCTAAATGTTAAGAAAGGACTGACCTTATGAGCGAATCTACGGCTTCCAGAGTAAAGGTAGATTGTGACTCATGTTGGGAGGTCGGGGTACCTTTAGTTTCTTTAAATTCTTCATAGTCCCCGAGATATAAGCCTTTGAATATGCTGTGATTTGTAGGAGCTGCTACACCTCATCTGTCACTCAAAGGCACACACCCACACAATCCAAAGCTCCCCTGCAGTACTGTCACACACTCTCTCACCCACACTATATGTACCATGTGCAACATATAGTCAAATGCTGTAGTGCTAAACACAATCAATAAACCATTAACCCAGTAATATGAGCACAACACACTATAAAACAGCCCCTCCCCCCAAGACAAAATATCTTATATACATACAAAACCAGTGACTCAAATGGAACACTAATACAGTATATATAATACAGTAATACAGACTATATACCAAACAAGATACACAGTGCAATGTATGAAATATATAGACTAAAGCAACTGAAATGTAACAGGACAACAAGCAGTGTCACTGTGTTTGTGAAGGTCTCTCACTACAAGCTGCTGTTACACTGACTCTCTTCAGTGATTATGATCTCAGCTAAGCAGGGGAGAGATATGAACTTTAGGTAAAAAATAAATAACAATTAGCAAAGTCAGAGAACAGGGAGAGTTCAGTAACTTACTTGTAAAGAATCTCAGCACCACTTGTCCTCCTCTCTCCCCCTCTGCCCCTCCCTTCAGCATATTGCTACTTTATTCCACACTTTGATTGCTTGCAGTCTAGCTCTGGAAGGGAGGGGTCAACAGGATGTCAGCACTTCATTTAAAGTCCTTTCAACTGACAATGCTCGGACTCTGTATACAGCCCGTCACTGCTTGAGGGGGAGTAGACAGAGAGGGGAGGGGGACTACACAGCTTGGTACAAACTTCTGCCAGTGTGAAGAAATGAAGCCACACAGAAACATGAAAGTAAGGCAGCTTATACTAAGTAATCTATACATTGTATACAGACAAAGTTTTTTTTTCACTATAGTTGCCCTTTAAGTATATTAATAGTAAGAAGATGAGGACTGAGAATGTGGCACCATTAATTAATGGGGATAAGTTAGTTACGGAGGAGGGTGATAAAGCAAATGTCTTGAATACTTCTTTTCCCCCTCTGTATACACTATAGAAGATCCAAGTACAGATATCATAGAGTATAATAGCAATATTGGTATAAAAGATTTAAGTGCACTTTGGTTAATTGAGGATATGGTACAGAAAGAACTAAATAAGGTTAATATTAATAAATCTCCTGGACCGGATAAAATACATCCTTGGGTACTTAGGGAGCCAAGTTCAGTTTTATCTAGGCCATTGTTTCTTATTTTTGCAGATTCCCCCCTGTCCAGTGGTGTACCTCTGGATTGGAAAATGGCTGACATTATTCCAATATTTAAAAAGGGTAGTCGTTCACAACCGGGTAATTACAGGCCTGTAAGTTTAACTTCAGTGGTGGGGAAGACCCTGGAAAGTTTAATAAGGGAACATGTTCTAGAGTAAGTTTCATTAACTGACTGACATTATAAGTAGTAACCAGCATGGATTTAGGAGGAATAGATCTTGTCAAACTAACTTGCTTGGCTTTTATGAGGTAGTAGAAATTTAGACTCTGGCATAGCAGTAGATGTAGTTTACTTGGATTTTGCAAAGGCTTTTGATACAGTCCCCCATAGGTGACTAATGTATAAGCTAAGGTCTGTTGGTCTGGGGAGTCACATTTGTACATGGATAGAAAATTGGTTAATGAATAGGATGCAGAGAGTAGTTGTAAATGGGGCTTCATCATTATGGATTAAAGTGCTAAGTGGGGTGCAACTAAATTAATAAGGGGATTGGGGAAGCTTTAATATGCAGAGAAACTGGAAAAGTTACAATTATGTACGCTGGAGAAAAGGGGCTTGCGTGGGGATATGATTACTGTGTATAAATACATTAACGGGCCATACAATAAACTATCTGGGGCATTGTTCACCAATAGAACATGTCAGAGGACACGCGGACATCTCTTAAGACTTGAAGAAAAAAGGTTTAGGCTTCAAGTTCGGAAAGGGTTTTTCACTGTGAGAACGGTAAAGCTATGGAACGGTCTTCCAGTGGACGTTGTTATGGCAGGTTCATTGGTCAGTTTCAAAAAAAAGCTGGATGAGTTTCTGAAAACAAGGAATGTTGCAAGTTACTGGTATTGATACATAAAGTAGAGTTGATCCAGGGAAATTTCTGATTGCCACTTGGAGTCAGGAAGGAATTTTTTCCCCCTTCATAAGTTTGGTGGGGGGGGTCTTGCCTTCTTTTCTTGGATCAACAGTTAGGCAGGAAATGAGGATATTGCTAGATGGGTTGGACTGGATGGACGTATGTCTTTATTCAACCTCAAATACTATAAACTATAAACCAAGTCATCAAAATACATAATTCATAAAAATATAGCAGGCCATTAAACACATTGATAATTATATCTATATTAAAAAATGCACACACATTCATCACAAAGGTAGATCAGTACAGTTCCTGTCAAGGAGCCCTATTGGTCTAGTTGAGAAACAATGGGTATTACCGTACCCTTATAATAGGGACCTGGTTAGCTTATATAGAGGGCATTAGATGTAGAGTGCTAAGAGGGAGAAGATTGTACCTTTGCTAATAGCAACAATTTTTATTACCACCTTTCTGTGAATAATATAACTCCCGGGGAATACTGCAACACTTACCTTACTGGCACTCCACTCGCAACTCCTTCTCAGACACCGTGCCCCTATCGTGTGCTTATCTTTTGCACTCAGTTGGGACAGTGCATCTGACAGCTGAGAAGGAGCCGTGGGTGGAGCTCTGGTAAAGTGTTGCAGTGTTCTCCAAGGGTTCTATTTTTCACAGGGTGGTGGGAATAAGCATATTCACCTCCCGGTAAATAATAGATACAGCTTTCATGTGCTTAATGAAGTACATGAAATCTCTTTAGGGTTAAGCAAAGTTCACTGGAAATATATGTAGCCCTATTTTGTTTTATTTATTAGGACTATAATGAGGAATGTTTAAAGGGCATGTCCACTCCCCACACTATAAAATATCCATTGATTGCCCACATTAATCAGTTTAATATAACCCCTACATTTCCTGAATTCACTCTGGTTCCTATGGATGGCCCATATTAGAATTGGAATTTTCTAACATTAGGAGGTAGAGACACCTCAAATCGTTGCTGCCTTTCTTTTTGCCTCCAGAAGAATTTTGACATGCGCACAGGAGTTTTCTGGACCAAACGCGGAACATTCCTCTCCCTCCTCCCCCGAATAACACGCCGGTTGAGAAAAAAAACAAAAAAACGGGATTGCAATCACTGCACGGCAATAATCAGTAATCATTTATACCATTTGCTAGAAGAGGTATGTGGCTGCAACTCTTGCTATCTGCAGTTGTAGTACCTGCGAGGGGCAAAATGTCCGGGATTACGCATCTCGTGGGTAGCCATGTTTTTTTGTTATAATTCGATCCAGCGATGTAATAAGGAGGGAGGAACCTAGTGAAGAGACCTGCAAGGCCGGTTAGAGTTATTCGAGACATGAATCAAGCTCGACGTGTCCGCATAATAGGACTGACAGACGAGGGAACACAGAGCCAGCGTTAGGCCGCGGAATTCTAAGTCTGTATATAAGATGAATGGATCAGAATTTTTGCAAAATAGTATGGCGATTCAGGTAGGGCACAGGTAGGGAAAGTCATTTTGGGGGGTGGACATGCCTTTTAAGACCATGATTATCTTAGTTAGCCAATAAATGTATCAACTTTATACCACTTGTTTTTTATTTCAAAATGGTTACCCTGTTAAGTGCTAATGCAAATGTCATCGTAGTGCTGCTTGTTTTACATTTTGTGTAAGCAAATTAATTAGAGAACTGAATTGTGCAATTCTGGTAAGTGTTCAATACAGTGCACATTCTAGATTACAACTTAGTAATTAATGAGGACAGATCCTACAGAACACAGTGACATCAACAAAACAATGTCATGTAGTACAGAGCTTTGCCATCTCACTTTTAAATTTGGGTAGACATAAAATACACGTGCAGGAAGTTTTTATGAAAAATTTAACAATATTGTTGTGCTTTAGGGCTCATTCACACTAGACCCGTTTCTGACCGTTTCCTGCCCCAGTCTGTTAAGAAAAACGCACTGCTGCAAGCATTTTGGTCCAAAAACGGACGCGTTTTAATTAAAAAGATAGGGAAAATGGTCTGCTAACAATGGACCAAGAAAAAACAGACTGCCCGTTGTAGTCCATTTAGGCCCGTGTCTAGTGTCATGAGGCCTTAATGTAATAGAGTACAGTTATTTCCTACCTTTCCGAAGATTCTTCATATATACTGTGGCAGTCAGAGCTCTCAAGTAGGAGGCTTCGGCTGAGGTTCTGAACCCCAGGATAATGAAAATTGGCAAAGGAGTGAGACATAGGAGATGTCTTGCTTCCTGGCTCTGTGGTTCTTTTGTCATGTCCACTTAGTCCACATGTTAGGCCATCCAGGGCTGGGTTTAAAGACCGTGACATGTAAGCATCAGCAGACTGTGGTCGTCTCATAGGTGAAGATGGATATGGTGAAAGCTTGCTGATAAGAGGGGTAAGAAGGTCTGCATATGCAGCTTTGCTGGGTTTCATCAGTTTGTCTACATGAATGTTTAGTATCTTCTGTTCAAAGGCACAAGAGAAGACACCTTGGGGTAAATTCTGGAGCCAAGAGAGAAGACTCAAGTCTAGATCATCACAACCATTTCCACACAAGAGGTCTACTCCTAATAGCACCTCACTCTCAGTAATTTCTTCCCCAGTGGCTTTGCTTTGGCAAAACTCTACACAGCATTCGTATAGAAGTCCTTTCATAACAAGCTGAAACAGCCGGTTGCTACTGGCTTTAAATCCTGCTTCACTAAGCTTACGGTCAGCAGGAATAAACTCTGCAACCATTACACATGACTCTTCAAAACAGTGCACGCGAGCTGTGCTGGGGTTCCAGTCCTTAAACTCTGCATGGTTAGTAAGTCGTGGGAGAGTGAGAAGCAAGCACAACTTGCTATAGTCTTCCTTGGAGGAACAATATTCCTCCAGACTATGGAGGCACTTAACAGCTTCCTGCATTGTAAATTCCAGCTAAAAGGAAAAAGATTTGAAACAAAAACTATAATTAACTAGCAGAGAATATGAAATAGCAATGCTTTTTTATAGATGTAAATCAAATGAGAGAAGCCAGACAAAATTAAAACACAAATTCTGCTCTTACATGTTGTGGCTCCTCTTCTGCTGACAATGCATTGTTCACACACAAAGCTTCCAAAAATTTTTGTTTCAAGATAATATAGCGGAATCTACAACAGAAAAGCCACATATTGAAAACCAGCCATTGCTGTACCCACAGATAAAACAAAACAAACCATTTTGGAGTTCTATATTCTACACAAGGAGGAGAAAATGGGGTCTTTGTATAAAAACGAGTTCTAGGGAACTAACAATCTTAAAGGGTATCTCCCTGAAAAATGTGTTTTGCTGTAGTTTACCTAGCCCATCCCCAACCGCTAGGTTAAAAAAGCTGCAGAAAGCTACTTACATGCCTTCACTCCCCCTACAAGCAGGGGGGCAGGACCAGCAGCTGCGTTTGTGTTTGGCTGAGAGGCAGCCAATCACAGACGCGAGTGCCAGCATTGCAGAATACCTGGGGAACGAAACAATGCATTTCTGCAGCTTTGTTAACTAGACTAACATAGCAGTTGGGGTGGGCTAGGGTACCCTACACTACAGAAATAATATTTTGGTAAGGAGTAAGAAGGGATTCAGAGGGAGGACGGGAGGGAAGGGGAGGGCTCCCCTGCATGTGCCAGAAACCTCCCAGAAAAAAAATGCTCCTGTTTATGCTTGAAACAGGAAAAGGGGGGCAGCACCTAGGCGGCGAGGGACTGGGTCGACCAAATCCCTTCAGAGGCATCTTACTAATGCAAATATGGGGTTTGTGTGTGTGTGGGAGGGGGGTGTGCTCCACTGCAATATTAAAAGGTACCTTCTTCATGCTGAAGCAGTATGCACAGTGTTAGTATTACCACTTCTAGGGTGCTTCTAGCAGCAAGCCAACACCACAGTGTGAGTGAGACTGATTGCTGGTGATTTGTTTTTGTGTTTTCTTCTCAAAGATCATGGGAAAAATTGTGCTGGCTCCTAATGAGACACTACCTACTCCATTTCTAGAAATAAATGAAGAAGGATACTTAGCTTAGTACTTATATTTAAATTATTTTTAAATTTCTGTATTGAATTATTTATGTATTTGTTCCCCTTGTATTTGTACAACACTGCATCCCCAAGTGGCGCTTTATAAATAAACTACATACATAATGTACTGCAAACCATTCCAAATCAAACCTTCTAATTCTACTCCTTCCAATCCCCCAAATAAATGCTCAAATGGCATCTTGCCACTAAAGAGCTTTGTGAAATAAAAGGAATGCAGCTATTGTACTGAAAATGTTAAAGGACAATTATTCTCACCAAAACCCCGCTCCTGCCATCCGTAGAACCCAGGATGAGGACCTAAACCGCACTGTCCCCAACCCTGGGTTCACTTGCTAACTTTAGATTTACTTACCTAAAGTTTCCTTTGGTGCTCCGCTCTCACTTCCACTGTCACAATCTGGCCAATGAGAAGACACGCTTCTTTCAGATCATTTCTCCACACTGGCTGACAGACTTCGGTATCGGAGCACCGAAAGAAAAATTTAAGTAAATTTAGAGTTAGCTAGTAAACCCTGGGTACGATCCAATGGTGGAGCATGGTTTTGGTGTGATTTCCTTTAAACTCTGCTGTTTCTTTAAAATTACATCAATTTGGATTCACAATAAAATATTCATAGATAAGTACCTTTTCTTGTCAAACTTCTCCATGCACTCCAAAGGCTGTATAAACTGAAGTACCTCATCCCACTGTCCATCCAAGATCAACTGTCTACCAAAAAACATAAAATCTTATTAGTAAAATATGATAACAATGTTAAAACTTTCACAGGTAAATAGTAATGAATAATTTACATGGATATGAAAAATGATAATAAGGGAACCCAAATGGCAGCCTATAGCTACCACAGTTGTGCATTGTGTATACCACAGAAAAAATAACAGCATTTTTTGACTGTTGTTCGAAGACATCTTCTTGCTATTTTAAAGGGAAACTGTGGTTTACTCAGTACAAAGACTAGTGAAATAAGCTCAACTTCAGTTTGCAATATTGTAGTGAGTAAAGTAAGCCGAGTTCAGTGGGAGAAGAGCAGTTCTAAACAGATAAATGAAAGTTTCATCTTCAGGTTGGGAAATGTTTCCTTACATTAAGAACAGTGAAGCTGTCTTCCAGCAGATGTGGTAATGGCAAGTTCATTGAATAGCTTTAAAAGTGAGCTGGATAAGTTTCTAAAACTAAAAAATATTGAGAATTACTAGTATTAATATATATACTGTAGTTCCGGTTGATGAAGGGAACCTTTCTGATTGCCATTTGGAAGGATGGGATTTTTCTCAGTTTTCAGCTGGGTTAGATAAAGTTAATGAGTAGGGTATAAAGGTTTGTACTAGATTAACGTATGTCTTTATTCAACCTCAATTACTATGTTACTATTAAAGCTGCAGCAAGATTTTAAAGGGCATGTCCACCCCCTAATCTTAAATGTAACCCCCTACTGGCCCCACAGTGCAGTGTTAAAAAATCCTTACCTTACTCTAGATGGGTACAGCAAGTGGCAACCCAAATATGTTTGTTCAACTATAATATTAATATCTCACCTGCTTGATTAAGGTCATCTATGCTACGTAGGGCTGGACAAATCATCCAAATCTTTGGGAGCCAGCAACTTCATACCTTCCAACGTCACATAATTGGCAAGGTGACCCCGCCCCCCACCACACCCTAACTGCACCCATAGCTCTGCCCACACAATGCAAGCCCTGCCCATTAAAGGGTAAACAATCTAAATAACGGAAAGTAAGGGAACTGGCACACATGCTAACAGAATCAAGTAAAAGAGTGGCACATATAAAAAAGGCAGAAGATATTAGGATAAGAAATTAAATGTAAAAGGCATTTCCACCCTTAAAACAAGAAACTGGTGAGTTATCTGTCCACAACCCTAACTGCTATTTTTACCAGTTAATTATATGCATTTTATATGCATTTGTAATCAGATATTTAATGATAAGTTCTATTCCCTTCATGCAAAGGTATCTGCATCCTCCATCTGCTCAATGAGCTTTTTTTAGGTTGAGCATGTGCAGAGGAGACAGTAGGGAAAAGAGCAGTCAATCATTGGTTCTGATGTCAGTTGTCGCAGCCTGTATTGACTGCCCAGCTTACTCTGCCAGAATGGGGGCAATAATTATACTTAAATATCTGGTTAATAACGCAGGTAATAAAGTGCAAAATATATCAAATATACTTACCAGTCTTCATTCTGTTGGCTGTCTTCTGCCTTGAGTCTCAGCCAATAACAGGCGCCGCTGCCTGTCCAACTCCTTCTGCAGCTTCTGTGCATGTAAAAGGCACAGAAGCAAGGCAGAAGACAGCCGAGAGAATGAGGAGCACATTGTATAGCTGTAAACTTAGCAAGTTTGTGGTTTTGGGGGTCATTTAAGCTGGGTACACACCATACAATAATTCGGCCCGACTGACCAACATTTCAGTGTTTTGGTCTGTCGGGCCAAATTATTGTATGGCTCCTTTTTGCGGCTGCGACCAATCCGCCTACCATTTCTTCAGAGGAACAGAGAGACAGAGAGAGACAGAGAAAGAGAGAGAGGCAAATTATTATTATTTTTTTAATCTTTCTTTATTAAAACTTGAACAAAGTACCATACAGTAGTTAAGTTTTGTCGACATTGTTTTACAAAGAATATATGTGAAACCGATGCATGGATCATAACTTTAGTTAAATTGAAAATTTAAAAAACAAAAGAAAATAACGGTGTGCTTTAGCTTTGGTTCAGCTGTCAATGGTTATAGCATACATTTATACAGTTTTGTTACAATTGGTGTGTGTGTGGGTTTTTTTTTGCCATACTTCATTAAAAAAAAAGGGGGGGGGGTTGTGGTGGTAATTTAGCTTGACTTTGAGGATTCCTCCCACCTGCCTCATATGTTTGTGTACTTGGCTGGGCATCCTTGGTGGGTATATAGTAATTTTTGGTATGGGAAAGTGGCGTTCACTGCTGTTTTCCAGGAGTCCAGTTGTGGAAGCACAGGTTGAATCCAGGTACGAGCAATTTATATTCTGGCCAGAAAGATTGTTTCCCTGAGGAATGTTTTGAAATATTTGTCAACTGGAATTTCATCCCCTATACCTAGGGTACCATACAGGCCCTGGGGTCTAGGCGCACCAGCGAGCCCATGTAGTCATGGAGAAATTGGATTATTTGTTGCCAGAAGCCCTGGATTTGTGGGCAAGACCACAGGATGTGGTAGAAAGTGCTTGGGGCTAATTGGCATTTTGAGTGAACTGCGTTCTGGCTTGTATTTTGAAATTTGTTCTGGGGTTAAATATGCTCTGTTTATAATAAACATTTGGGTGAGTCTGTCTATCGCTTTGGGGGACACCAGTTTGCAGGACTCCAGGGCCTCCTCCCACTCCTCGCCATCCAAGGCCCCCCTATGTTGGCTTCCCAGGATATTTTTTTGGCTTCAGTTCAGGCTCTGACCATTGGGATTTGTAATGCCAGATAAATATGTGATATTAATTTGGTGGATGTTTGGCCCCCGAGAGTTGTTGGAAGTGGGTTGGGTCACATTTCGGGGGACAGGTTGTGAAATTGCGTTGCAAATGCGTGTTTGATTTGTAAGTATTTGAAAAACAGCGTTAGGGAGTTCAAACTCTTGTTTAAGTTGATCAAAGGATTTTGGAGTATTTCTGTCTATGAGATGAGTAAGTAGTTGGATCCCGTGGTTGAAAGCGTTATAATTTCCTGGAGGGGTTTATTGTGCCATAGTGGGGTGCTACCATTAATGTGTGGTATAGCTAGGTGTTTAAGGGCAATGTCCAAAATTTTGAGGGCTTGATGCAGAAGTGGGTGTGTAGATGTTGTGAAAGTTGTGCCAGCTTTACCTCTGGAGATAAGATATAATATATCTGGATATAGTTTGTTTTGAGGGATGTTGAGCATTGCAGATTCTGAGTGGCTCCAGTGATGTAAATGGCATAGTTGTGAGACGATGTAGTATAAGTTTAGGTTGGGGGCTGCCAACCCTCCTAGTTCCGCTGGGCGCTGAAGGGTGAGCCAGTGCACTTTATGTCTGGTTGGGCCCTAAACAAATGGTTTTAATAGTGAGTTGAGTATTTTAAAGTATTTGAGGGGGATGTATATTGGGGAGTGCCATAGGATGTACAGTGCTTTAGTTAGCAGTATCATTTTAATGAGGTTGGCTCTAGCGTAAGACCCAGCAAAAGTTTCCTCCACATTTGTATTTTGTTTTTGATGGTTTGTATTAAGGATTCTATGTTGAGTACCATGTAATCATGTGGGTTTCGTGTAACTTGGATGCCTAAGTATTTGATAATCGCCACTCTGTTGAGGGGAGTTTGTGAACTTATCGGGGGGGGGTACGGACTGTCCAGGGGAAGTATTTGGGATTTGTCCCAATTAACACCTGAAAAACCTCCATATTCGTTAATTGTGTGTAGGGCATGTTGTAGTGATATGTCGGGGTCTGTTAAATAAAGCAGCATGTCATCTGCCTAGAGGCTGATTATCTCTGTTTGTGTGTCCAGGGAAATGCCATTAATTGTGGGGTTGTTTCGTATTGTAATTGCGAGTGGTTCAACCACTAGGGCGTAGAGGGGATAGGGGGCATCGCCTTGTGAGGGGGAATAGTTCTGAGGTCCAACCATTGGCCGTCACCTTGGCTCGGGGTTGGGAGTAAATTATTTGTAGCCATTGTATGAAGCCGGGACCAAAGCCAGTGGAGGACCCTCCATAGAAGGCCCATTCAACTAAATCAAAGGTCCGCAAAGCAATCCAGGCTAACAATACATCTTGTTCCCAGTGAGCCATGCTAAGCACTGACGCTTAAGAATAGACATCTGGTGTTTAAGGAGGTATTTTTTCCCGGGATGAAGCCTGTCTGGTCAGCGTGTATAACTTTATTCAGTCTGTGGGAAGAGTAATTTGGCCAGGATTTTAACATCTACCTGTAGTAGTGAGATCGGTCTGTAGGATTCGGGGAAATCCTTTCCTGGTTTGGGGATTAGGATTATTAAAGCTTCTGACATAGTGACATAAGGGTTTCAGTAGTGAACATGTTATTGTATAGGTCAAGTAGTTGGGACGTGAGGGAGTCGGTGATAGAATATGGTCGGTAAGCCATCTGTACCAGGGGCTGTGTGTCTTTTGAGGAAGGAGATCGTTTGTTGGATTTCAAGTCGAGTAGTTGTTTGTGTTGTGTAGATAGGCAGGGGAAGGCGATATTGTTAAGGTAACTGTCTATTTCGGTATTTGTGTAGTGTTAAGGAGTATAGGTGTTTGTAATAATTTGCAAAGTGTTCTGTTATGTCTTGAGGGTCTGTAATGGGTGGTATGCCGGCTGATTTAGTGATAATTATAGGTGGCTTGTGCTCGTGATTGGCAATATAGGCTAGTAATTTGCTGCATTTATACCCTTGTTAATAGAAGCTTTGGGCTTTGAAAAGTAATTTTTTTATTGGCTCGTGCTAACAGAATTTGGTCTGTTATTTTGTATTGGAGTTTGAGAGCTTGTGTGTTTTCGGGAGAGGGGTATGTTTGAAAATCTAGTGAGGCCTTTTCTAATGCTTGGGTGGCTGTTTTTTCTACTGCTGCTGACTGGTGTTTGATTTGGTTAATTACGTTTGTAAGAGTCATTGGAGGCAGGTGAGGGTAGTAGGCTGTGCTTACTAAAATGATTAACACATATACTGTAGTTGTTGTAGCAATACTATGGGGGCGGATCTCGCTCGCTGGAACTCAAACAGGTTATTAAATTGGGGTAAGTCTTGTGGGTGAGTTCAGATCATAGGAAGTTGGAGCTCCACTCAATCAGTGTGGTCTTTTGCAGAGTAAATATTTGTTAGGGATTAATAAACCAGGCTGCTAGGAGAAAGATAATAGGGGGTCGGCTTAGCAATGTTCCAGGAGAGCTAATAATGAGCATGTTACAGTACCGGTTTATGACTGAAGTAGTCCGTATAGATTCTCTCAGCGGTTGTGCTTGTGAGGGGTTGCAGGTTGGGGTTTAATGTTGCAGGTTAGAGGTAATTTTCGCAGCGTTTTGGGGATGATGAGGTAGGACCGTCTGAGGGCCGATTTAGGGTATCCAGCCAAAGTAGGGCCTCAACTAGTATGGAGAAAAAGCGTGTGCGATCCCTCTCAATTACCTTGAGACGGGCCAGGGGCATATTTAATTTGGAGGTTTCTCATTCGGCGCGTTACCTCTGTGTATTTGGCCCTTTGTTTTGTATTTCCATTGAAAAGTCTGGGTAAGCTGCAATGGTTGTGTTTTGGTATTGTAGGTTTCCATGTTCCCTGAAGAGGTGCAGGACGGTATCCCTGTCCCTATAATTCAGGAACTTTGCAATGAAGCTCCTCAGAGGGGGCCCCTGGGGGAGGGGGTCGTGGAGTGGTGTGCCCGTTCAACCGTGAATGTAGGGGAGAACGCTTCTTTATCATATGCTGTTATGAGGAGTTCCTCTAGGAATCCAGCTGGGTCTGGGCCCTCTGCCTTTTCTGGGAGGCCCATAAACCAAATGTTATTCCGCCTTAGGCGGTTTTCTAGGTCGTCTTGGCAGGAGAGCAAGGCCTGTATCGCAGTCTTATTGCCATCTGTGGTCTGCTGAAGTGGTGCCACGTGGTTTTCAATGATGCTGATGCGGCCTTCTGCTTCCGTTACTTGGGCCCTGAGGGAGTGCATGTCCTGCTGGAGGAGGGGGAGGTCTATTTTTACCTTATCCAGTTTTGTGATGAGGGTCCCTTGACAGGCTGCTATTGCCTCAAGGACTTTGTCCGTTGTCACTGGCGGGGCCGTGTCTCCTGTCTGTGAGGCTGGCTGGGTGACTGGGGCGTGCTCCGCTACTTGCCCCTCCTGATGGTGGTAGCGATCCAGCTTGGCCGCGGAATTCTTCTTTCCCGGTGTCATGCTGGTGGCCCGGTAGGTAGTGTGCTTACGGGGGGTGGTTTGTATTTAAGGATATAGGTGAGCCAGGCGACACCCCCAGAAGGCAAAAATGGAGTGAACACTTTAATAGCCTTTGTAAAGAAAGGTATAATAAACAAATACTTTAGATATATAACAAACATCCAATTTTGAATTAAGTTGCCTCTGTAGATGACTATCCCAAGAATAACCAAAGGAAGAAACCTAGAGTCTCGAAACATTGTATTTTTTTTTGCATATTGTATATTAAATGAATTTATCACAGAAGTAGTGTGCTCCTCTCTATTACACCTCTCCAGATGACTACATGCAGGGTAATGGAACATTCAGCCTACTGTGTATGGGTTAAATAACTCCATCCTTCTCCTGACCACCCTAATAGCAGAGTCCAGGACCCCATAACAGATTTATAAGTGAGAAACCTCTGGCCTTACATTCTGCAGTTTCTTGCATATGTTGGTCAGTCAGTGCCCTGTTCCCCTCCCTTCTGGTCAGGTACAGATCGGAACTTTAGGCAAAGAAGTTTTGTCTCTCTTCACTTGGGTACAAAATGCTGAGCAGGCTGATATTGATTTAATATTCAGTCTCCACTGCTCATACGGACACAGGACTGAACTGTAATTTATGAAGTTAGCAGCACACACCAGACCCCATTTATACTAGACACGAGGTGAGAGGAGGAATACTAAAGGTTATCTCTGTACCTTAGCTGCATAGGAAGTGAATCAGAACTTCACAGCAGGATCCCAGCACTTCTTGAATAACAGAGAACAAGGCACGAATTGAATTAGCAGTACCCTCCGACTGATGGGGACTGTGGGGAGATAAGCAACATTCTTTGCACATTTTTCTGGTCGCCGGGATTTGTCCAGCCCTGTGCTACGTGATATACATATCCCCCTGAAACGTTAATTTTTACATGGTACCGGATGCACATGGGGCTGTTCCTTCTATCTGACTCGGCAGAAACCGCACTCTGTGCATCCCCTGAAGTATCCAGGTACCCTGTTGGTTTATCTATCACTTTTTTGTTCTAAAAGCGGATTGTTTTTTAAAGGTCCAGTTAGAGGACCAATGTTATATTACTTACCTAAGTTAATGTTTTTATCCGTACCTAAAAACTGATGATGAGAGATGGTATCTAGAATTGTTACACCACAGCCATGGGTTCTACACTTAAGTTAGTAACATAAAACGTGAGAGGCCTAAATGATCCTAAGAAGAGATTGGCAGTGTTTATGTAGCTCCACTCTCTTAAAACAAACATTATTTGTCTGCAGGTGATGCATCTCCTCCCCAACACTACACAGCATGTCCAGAGACCTTGGATCAGCTGGACAGCACACAGTACTCATTCATCTTACTCTAGCGGAGTCTCCATTCTGCTGAGTAAACACCTTAGATTCACTATACATGAGGTAAAGTCTGACAAATGGGGACGCTACCTATGTGTAGCTTTAACCATCGACACTGCCCAGTATATTTTACTGGGGATATATGACACCCCCCCCCCCCCACACACACACACCCCCTGCCACCCTAAAGCCCATACAAGAAGCACTGCCCTTCCTGTCTAAATACCCCCATGCACATCTAATCTGCCTTGTAGACTTTAGCTCATTGACAAACCCCTTGATTGATAGACACTGCAGCTCCGGGACACCGGGCACCTCCTCCTCTGAGACATCACTCCACAAATTAGTTACCGAGCTTGACTGGATAGACACCTGGAGATTTTAAAATCCACAGCTTAGACAATACACGTCATTCCAAAACACAATTTATTATCAAGACTAGATTATATCTTTGTAAATAGAAGTACCAATCTCCTAGTTAAAAAAGTAACACACCTCCCAAGAAGTATATCCGACCATTCACCAGTGTTACTCACACTCCAACCTCTCACACATTCTCAAAAACGTCAACCCTGGCGATTTCACCCGTTTTCGTTAACCCTGTTCCCAGAACAAGATCCCATCCCTGAACATAACACATTCCTAAACCATGATCCGACACCGGGGGGAATTCAATGGGACACACTTAAAGCTAAGGGGACATCTCCAAAGCGCCATAGCACACATAAAACGGACAGTGCTCCAAGAGGAATCCCAGTCAGCACAGGCCCTTCAGATGGCAAATTAAATACGCACCCCCTCCCTACAAAAGAAAACATAACTGGCAGGCAGCTCAATCTCACTATGACAACATACTTGTGGGGAAAAAACTTAAGAAAGGAATTCTTTAATAAACAAAACTACTTCGAATTTGGGCACCAGTCCGCTAAACTTCTGGCACGCATGGCACGCGGCTCTTCTGACCGACATATGATCATACAGCTACAAGACCCTAACAAACTACTATTGACAACTATACCAGACATCTTGATCTCTCTAAGTGGCTATTATACTAAGCTTTATCAGACACAATTTCAAGCAACAGAAGCAACATTGGACCACTATCTTTACTCAATTCCATTCCCCTCACTATCCACTACAGATTCCAACATGCTCGATAACGCTATCACCCTTAATGAAATCCAAATTGCTATAGGCGAAATGGCAACACACAAATCACCCGGACCAGACGGTCTACCACTTGAACTATACAAAAAATATGCAGTCTCCCTTTTTTATTACTAACATGGAACACAGACCCCACAGGCCTCCTTCCTGCCTCCATGTATGAAGCACATATCACTCTACTAATTAAAGAAGTCAAAAACATGGCTCATATAGGCCAATCTGTCTCCTAAACACCAATTATAAATTACTAGACAAAGTCCTTGCTAACAGACTCAAAAAGATTATTACCACAATCATACACTCAGCTCAAACTGGCTTCATACCAGGAAAATCAACATCTATTAACATTCGCAAAACGCAAATCGATACTCAAATAGACCATGACAACACGGGCACACGTATTATGTTATCCTTAGACACACAGAAGGCATTTGACTCCGTTGAATGGCCCTACCTGCAAACTTGCCTTACAAAAAATCGGCTTTGGACCCACCTTCAGTAAGTGGATCGGGCTGCTCTATGCTCAACCCACTGCCAAATTAACGGAGCAACCTCCCCCGCATTCCCCCTAGCAAGAGGCACCAGGCAGGGATGCCCCCTGTCCCCTTACCTCTTTGCCCTCACAATTAAACTTCGGACCTCACCGCATACAACTGGGTTACAGCTGGTGGCCCATAGGTCTCAAGTTTATACCTAAATTGCTATACGTGTTAACGCCCTAACGTATATTCCCAGACTCCTCCTTCACAACCCTAGACAGCCTACTACTGACCTTCCTGTGGGGCTCAGGCAGTAACTGGGTTAGACTCAAATCACTTCAAAGACCAAAGCACTCAGTCGGCCTTGCTATGCCAGATTTCCACTTGTATTATATAGCTGGACAACTTAAGTATTTTAAATCTTGGTGTATATCAGACCACATAGATCCCCAAGAACAGAGACAGTCATCCATATACGACACCGAAAGCCTTCTACACGCATACATTTCCCTCCTACCCACTAACATTTCTACAATTTAAACAAAATAACATTCCACTGGGTGGAACCTCACTGCATTTACAGCAATTCAGAATCTGGAAAAAGGCAACTCAAATTCTTAGATATACTGACATACCAGATTTAAGCTAGAGTACCTCTAGCTGTCTCAGCTAGAGGTACTTCTGGGGAGCAAGTTAAAAGGTCTCTAGCTCCCCAGAAGTACCCTCAATACTTGGATCCGGTGTAGTATCATAATTAATATTATCTTGCTCTGAGTTTTTACTATGATCTGCCACACTGATATAGGACGCTTATATTGATAATCCATATGTGATATTGATTTGTTTGTCATTCTGCTGCAACTAAACTTAAGTATTTACATAGATACCTCAGGGGCATTATGTATGCTGTGCTATACACAGCATACATGGAGGCATATACTGACGAGATATGCCGCTATGTAATGCCTAAGCACTATCCCTTTTAGATTTACCGGTATATCTTACATTTAGATGAGTATTTTACTATATTTATACTATTATGGGTTACTTGAAGGGGAGTGTTTTTAATGTTTAGGGACTTTTTTCTTTGTGTCATATATACATTTCTAAAATGCACTTGCAACTCCCATGTTTCGTATAATAAAGAAGCTTTTATATATCTATACTGAGAAGTGTGCCCAGTTTTTTAAATCCACTACTTTCCTTTGATGTTCTTATTGTATATTCTTAGTGGATGGAGCACCTTCTCATATGAACTTTAGCTCTATATCTAGAGCTTATATCAACCAGTGCCCTTATAGACATTTCTTTATGCTTAAACTTCCCCCACACTGGCCTCCTGGAAAACAATGGTGACCTGCATGCTACCATATCTCAGATTAATCTATGTGCACAGAGGCTGCCCCTCTAAATTCAGTAAGATCTGGTCACAATGGCCAGGCATTGCCTCCTAAATTAACAATAGCAATTAAACTCATATCAATTGCCATCTCACAACATAGAACGAAAAACGAACCCATAGCTGTGGACACCTGTGAGATGTTACATCTGAATCAATGACGACAGATATACTGATGCACTCCCATGCCTCACCCTTTTTGCTCCCACGTGGAGCTACCCCATTGGTACGGACTTAGATTATTTAGTTTATTTCCCATAACCCAGTTTACCCCTACCCTTCCCCCCCTATACCTATGTGACAATTATAAAAAAAGAAATCCGGAAACAAATGCTGGTTTCATTGAACTTTATTCTGTTAACAAAATACTAAAATCTGTGTAAATTACAGAATTTGAATTGTATATACGAATACTCTACAATGTTCAAATTGTACTTATTTTCTGGATACTAATAAAATAAACAAAGTTTTAAAAAAAGTTGCAAAAAGTGAAGAGTAGAAGGTGTTAATCATCCAGTCCTTGCTTCTTCCTTGTCCTCTGGGAGGTTTCTGGCCTGCACAGAGGAACCCTTTCACTTCCCAATCCGCCCCCCCCCCCCCATCCCTCCATCCCTCCTGGTCCCTTGTTGCTGCTTCTATCCCTACCATTACAAGGTATTTATAGATTTCTAAAAAAAAATTTAAAAAAATAAAATAAATATACTTACAGTGCTTCGTTCCCTTGGCTGTGTGCAGGAGCAGAGCACCAAGGGAAGGAAAGCTTAAGTATATTTTTGGCAGTTGGGGGTGGGCTGGGATGCTCTACATATACAAAAAAAAAAAAAAAAAAACTATTTTAGGAGTGGACATATCCTTTAACATCCAGTTTATCTCCATGGTGACCGCGCTTTGTCTAGCACTGTTTTAACACCACACATTTTGGGTGGTGACACAGATCTAAAGCAATCTGACACAAATGCAATTGTGATATTTTATCAGTTGTGGCATTTTAAGATAGAAATAGACTGCTGAAGTTTTGCGTTACCTTCGTTAAACGTCTCTGTACCACATATTATAATCTGTAGAACAGTCAATAAGCATTTTATTTAAGCTAGAAAAAGCTTTTGTCAATAATATAACTATAAAAATATATCCTAAAGACTGTCGTTTCAAAATTAAAGGGTATCTCCACTGAGAAATTCAATATAGGCTCCAATAGTAGTGTCTGTAAAGTTATCCACCTACCCTGAATTACAGTCTCCTCAGAGCAATACATCAAAAGATATTAAGCTTCAGATGCCTGTACGCAATACAGGCATCCAATCCTCCTCATTTTAGTGCACGCCTGCTAGAGAACCTGCCGACGAGCGTGCACCATTTCACGCATGCGCACAAACTGTCTTCCATAGTCGGGAGAAACTGACCCTGCTCTATCTTCCATCAGCCAATGGGAACATTAGCATCATGTTCCCATGGCTACCAGAGCTGTAAGCGCTCGCACACATGTATCTTTCCCTGCTGTGGTTTAGCAGTTGTTCAGTGCTATTGACTGTAAAGTGCCCACACAAAGCTGGAACTTGCGGCTACAATCACTGACCTGTCACTCCTCCCTCCACCTCCCTCTGCGTGTCCCTGTGCTGCAGTGTGGAGGAATTACTGTACCAGAGCAGAGAAGCACACTCTCACAGTTATTGCAGCTACGGGACTCTCACTGTCCCCTCCCTCCTCCCTCTATCAGCAGCATTTTCAGCAAGATTTCCTTCCCCTCACCTTCCAGTGTGTTTGGTGGGCGGAGCGGCTCTGGGTCCTGAAAGCAATGGGGAGGAGACAAGATCCAAACATCCTGACAGGAAAACTTCACACACAGTGAGTGTTAGAAAGTCCGTGGACTGAAGGTGCTGCTGGGCTTGGAAGGAGGGAGGCTGGGGACAGATAACACTGTCTGGTGCCATGTAACTCATATTGTAGGATCCATAAGGAGATAGATTAGATACATACATACAGATATAGATAGACAGAGAGAGAGAGAGAGAGAGAGAGGGATAGATGAGAGAGAGAGAGAAAGAGATATGATAGAGAGATATATATAGAGAGAAAGATAGATAGATGAGAGAGAGATAATAGAGAGAAAGAAAGATAGATAGATGATAGAGAGAGAGAGATGACAAACAGAGAGAGATGACAAACAGAGAGAGAGAGAGAGAGAGAGAGAGAGAGATATGGCAGAGAGAGATATGACAGAGAGAGAGAGAGATGACAGAGAGAGGTAGATGATAGAGAGAGATAGATGATAGAGATATATATGATAGAGATAGATATAGAGAGAAAGATAGATAGATAGATAGATAGACAGAGAGAGAGAGAGAGAGAGATGATAGATAGATAGATAGATAGATAGATAAAGAGAGAATTCAATTGCTGTATTATTTATCTATCTATAATCTATATATTAACCATCTATTATCTATCTATCGGTTATCTGTGTGTATCTATATATCTATTATCTATCCATCTATCTGTTATCTATCTATCATCCATCTATCCATCTATCTATCCATCTATCTATCTATCTATCCATCTATCTATCTATCATCCATCTATCTATCTATCATCCATCTATCTATCCATCTATCATCTATCTATCCATCTATCATCTATCTATCCATCTATCCATCTATCTATCCATCTATCCATCTATCCATCTATCCATCTATCCATCTATCTATCATCTATCTATCATCTATCTATCATCTATCTATCATCTAATCTATCATCTATCTATCATCTATCTCTCATCTATCTATCATCTATCTATCTATCTATCTATCTAATCTATCATCTATCTATCTATCTATCTATCTATCTATCTATCTATCTATCTATCTATCTATCATCTATCTATCTATCATCTATCTATCATCTATCTATCATCTATCTATCATCTATCTATCATCTATCTATCATCTATCTATCATCTATCTATCATCTATCTATCATCTATCTATCATCTATCTATAAATATCCATCTACCTATTATCGTCTGTCTGTCGTCGTCGTCTTCTGTCGTCGTCTCTGTTGTCTGTCGTCTGTCTGTCGTCTGTCTGTCTGTCGTCTGTCGTCTGTCGTCTGTCTGTCTGTCGTCTGTCTGTCGTCTGTCTGTCGTCTGTCTGTCGTCTGTCTGTCGTCTGTCTGTCGTCTGTCTGTCGTCTGTCTGTCGTCTGTCTGTCGTCTGTCTGTCTGTCGTCTTTCTGTCGTCTGTCTGTCGTCTCTCTGTCGTCTCTCTGTCGTCTCTCTGTCGTCTCTCTGTCGTCTCTCTGTCGTCTCTCTGTCGTCTGTCTGTCGTCTGTCTGTCGTCTGTCTGTCGTCTGTCTGTCGTCTGTCTGTCGTCTGTCTGTCGTCTGTCATCTATCTATTATCTATATCTTGTTAAACAGCTTGTTAAACTCCCAGCATCCCCTGTAAAATAAACCTTTTGTCTCCCATCAAGCACTGCAATACAGCTTGTTAAACCCCCAGCATCCCCTCTGAAATAATCATCTACCTTCTACCTATACCCCTCAATATGGTTTTTATAAAGATATTAACTTTTTTTGACTTTATAAATACCGTATATATTCATATTGAAAAAACACACACAAGTCCCCCAGCCTTCTTACAGCAGTGTGTTACAAGTTTCTATCTTTCCTGTGTCTCTACCTGCACTATCAGCTGTGAATAGATCATGCAGACAGGGAGAAAAGGCTTTGTTTACATCAGGCATCACTTGGGTCAAGTGGGTGTGGCAGAAATCATGAATATGCATGTGATGATGCACATTGATTGACAGCCCACCTAGCACAGTAGCAGAACTTCCCCTGGCTGCTGTAAAGAAACAGAGGAGATTTTTGAGATAATAAAGATAGGGGGAGGGTTGGGGGAAGGTGTACTATCAGGGGGGGGGGGGGGGGGGGGAGTTTTTACATCAGTGGAGATACACTGCTTTTTCTGGCTAACAAATCATGTAAACAGTGATAATACAGTGGAATGCAAAAGTTTCGGCAACCTTTTTAATGTCATGATTTTCCTGTATAAATCGTTGGTTGTTACGATAAAAAATGTCAGTTAAGTATATCATATAGGAGACACACACAGTGATATTTGAGAAGTGAAATAAAGTTTATTGGATTTACAGAAAGTGTGCAATAATTGTTTAAACAAAATTAGGCAGGTGCATAAATTTGGGTACCACAAAAAAGAAATGAAATCAATACTGAGTAGATCCTCCTTTTGCAGAAATTACTGTCTTTAAACGCTTCCTGTAGGTTCCAATGACAGTATGGATTCTGGTTGAAGGTATTTTGGACTATTCCTCTTTACAAAACATGTCTAGTTCATTCAGGATTGATGGCTTCCGAGCATGGACAGCTCTCTAACTCACACCACAGATTTTTAATTATATTCAGGTCTGGGGACTGAGATGGCCATTCCAGAACGCTGTACTTGTTCCTCTGCATAAATGCCTTGGTGGATTTTGAGCAAAAAATTGAGTGTTTAGGGTCGTTGTCTTGTTGAAAGATCCAGCCCCGGCGCAGCTTCAGCTTTGTCACTAATTCCAGGACATTGGTCTCCAGAATCTGCTGATACTGAGTAGAATTCATGCGTTCCTCAACTTTGACAAGATTCCCAGTCCCTGCACTGGCCACACAGCATGATGGAACCACCACCATAGTTTACTGTATGTAGCAGGTGTTTTTCTTGGAATGCTGTATTTTTCTCCATGCATAACGCCCCTTGTTATGCCCAAATAACTCCATTTTAGTTATCAGTCAACAGCACCTTATTCCAAAATTAAGCTGTATTGTCCAAATGTGCGTTAGCATACCTCAAGAGGCTCTGTTTGTGCTGTGGGCGGAGAAAAGGCTTCCTCAGCCTCTGCATCACTCTCGCATACAGCATCTCCTTGTGTAAAGTGTGCCGAATGCTTGAACGATGCACAGTGACTTCTTCTGCAGCAAGATCATGTTGTAGGTCTTTGGTGCTGGTCTGTGGGTTGTCTCTGACTGTTCTCACCATTTGTCCCTTCTGTCTATCCAAGATTTTTCTTGGTCTGCCACTTTGAGCCTTAAAGGAGAACTAAACTTAATTTTTTTGAATCCTAATGTGAAAGCTTTTCTACCCAGAACACCTATACATTAACAGATTCTTCTCTAGTTATTTGCATTTAGTAGATATAAGTAAGAGATTCTGTAACAAATGAGGCTTCCATGTTGTTGCCAGTACAACTCATAGCCCAGGTTGGCTTCAAAGAGCCACACCCCTTGACCCCAGGATTCACAGATGAGTTGCTGGTGGCGCACCATGTAAATGCTGCGTTTTTAGAAAAAAACAGACCAAGAAGTCACAAGTTCTAATCCCCGAGTTTACCGTATATACTTGAATATAAGTCAACCCGAGTATAAGTCGAGGTGCCTATTTCACCTCAAAAATGAGTAAAAACTGGTTGACTCGAATATAAGTCGAGGGTAGAAAATATGACCACTACTGCCTTCTGATTCTGTATTGTTCTGAGGCTTTAGTTGCCCTTTAAATGGACAGCAGAATTCCCATTCAGTAGTCCCATACAGTAATAGCCAAATCCAGTATGGCTATTACTGTTTGGAAATACTGTATTTGAATTCTGCTGTCCATTTAAAGGGAAACTAAAGCCTCAGAACAATACAGAATCAGAAGGCAACCTATTTAACAATAGGTACCATCCTCAGTATTGTTCAGGCATTAATTTAAATTAACAGTAATCCCCAATTCATTGGCACTTCAGATGTTTGGAAACTACAACTCCCAGCAAGCTTTAGATGCTGGGAGTTGTAGTTTACAAACATCTGTAGTGGAACTGCAAACACTAAACCTGTTTACAACCACAAAACAAACTATCCTGTCCCTGACCCAAATGACTCCCTTACTCTCCCCCCCACCCCCAGGAATAAAACACTATTTCCCTGCCACTACAGTACCCACCCTTCCACTACAGTACAATACAGTTATTTTTATGCAGCCTTACCTTTTTCCAGGTGCTGTGGGTGCTGTCATAGATGCAGGAGAGTCCGGGCCCCCGACACTACTAACTTGATGGAGGAATCTGGCTGCCGCATGCACTGATGTTCGCATCCACTGACGTCACTACTCGGCGCCAGTCTCATTTCCCGGCGCCGAGTAGTGAAGTCAGTGAATGCGGCAGCCAGATTCCTTCATCAAGTGAGTGAGTGACTGACCCGAGTATAAGTTGACTTATACTCGAGTATATACGGTACTTATTAAACAATATAACAGTCTACTGCCTGAGTTTATTGCTTTTTGTTTGTTTCCAGGTTTCTATAAAAATATAAAGTATCTACATATGTACAAACTTTATATATATAGCAGCTCTGTTATTTATTTACCAATCAGCGTAAATTGCTGATTTTACCGACATTTACTGAAATGTACATCTATCTATCGCAAGTTCACTGGTGGCGTGTTCTGCTAAAGTGCTGGGTTAGTAAAAAAAATAGACTATTGAGGCACAGGTTCAATTCCCCATGCTCCCTTTGTTTTTGTTTTTATTATGTGTCTAGCAAAAATAAAGACTCCACATGTACTACATAATTACTTATTAGCCATTGTGACATAGCGTTAGAAAGCTTTGTTTTTAGAAAAAACACAGTATAGAAGGTTGCTGGTTCAATTCCCCATACTTTTTTATCTTTTTGCTGAAATGTTAAATGTTCTGTTTCTTTCATCCATGCTAGCAAAAACATACACTGCAAAGATTACTTTTCTTTTTTGTATGTAAAGCAAAGGAATTTATCATGGTTAGGGACAGGAGCATTTGTAATGTGTTTACAAAAAAACTGCACTGAAATCTGAGTTCCGTGTCAGAGGGAGGGATCTCTGAGCTGTAACATGGTTGGCTGTCACCTTCCAGGAAGCAAGACTGCAGGTTCCTGTAATTTTGTACTGAGCCTGTGGTCTTCCATTTCCTCAATATGTTCCTAACTGTGGAAACAGACAGGTGAAATCTCTGAGACAGCTTTCTGTATCCTTCCCCTAAACCATGATGGTGAACAATCTTTGTCTTCAGGTCATTTGAGAGTTGTTTTGAGACCCCTATGTTGCTACTCTAAAGAGAAAATTAAAAGAGGAGGAAAACTTACAATTGACCCCTTAAATAAATACTCTCTCATAATTGGATTCACCTGTGTATATAGGTCAGGAGTCACTGAGCTTTTTAAGCCAATTTGAGTTCCAATAATTAATTTGGCTTGAAAAAGCCAAATTACTGTTCTATTTCTTCTTTTTCATCTTCCGTTTTATTCTTCCGCTTTTTTGGACCGTATCTTCTCCCACAGTTTTTGAGCTAGAGACATGAAATTCGGTACAGACGTGCGGGGCATATAGGAGAAGTGTGCTATCTTCTAGCTAAGAAATCCGCAGAAGCGTTACGGCGTTATAGGCGAATTTCCGGACATTTTTTCCAATAGACTATAATGGTAACAATCCTCAAATGTGGATATTTCAAAACAGTTTTTTTCATGGTCATAAATACAAATGGCGATACCCCCAACCCCCCACACAGACCCAGGTACACACACCTACTGACCTACCTTTCCATTCCCATGGAAGCCATATTTCAAGGGTAACTAAAGTCAAAAAAACTAATTTAGATTTATCCTCAATAAAAGATAGTTTTATGGTTATAAACACAAAAAAAGACATACCCCTCAACCAGACACACACCTACCTTGTTTTGTCCCAAACAAGCGTTCACTACAAACTCATCATTCCCATTATTGACTTTTAAAATCTGCAGCAAACACACATATTCCCTTCCAAAATGCAGCCCTTCAAGCCAAATTCAAAGTTTATACTTAAACTTTACCTTTCTATTTAGTTGCTTGTGAAGGTTCTCATTCATCCAGGTCATGGTATATCTGTTGTATTCAATTAGATCAACTGGACTTGAAATGTAGTTCTTGAAGACGTTTCGCTAGTCATCCGACTGGCTTTCTCAATTCAGAATGACTTGTACAAGAATCTGTGGCAATTATGTACCCTGGAAAATCCCAATTAGCATATCACAGCCAGGTGTTAAGGGTGTATTAGATAGTGGCTAAGAGTGTGTATAGGAACGCCCAGAGTAAGGTGTTAAAACAGCATTGTACATGGCAGACAGTTGGTGTGGAACCCCCCCACCTCTGGGCCAAGACAGCACTCTTACCAGCAGAACTGATCTCAACCCAGAACAGGTGTGTTCCTTGTTGGACTTGTGCCTGAATACCACCTATTTCAAATACAGGGATAGTTCTATAGAAAAACATGGATGTGCTATGGGATCTCCAGTTTCACCTATTGTGGCCAACCTTTACATGGAGGAGTAGAAACACAGGCGCTTAATACCTTTAAGGGCATAGCACCCAGCCACTGGTTCAGATATGTTGATGACACCTGGGTTAAAATCCACCAGAAGGAAGTACAAGCTTTCACAGAACACATTAATGCGGTGGACCAAAACATTAAATTCACAAGGAAGAGGTACAAAACAACACACTGGCTTTCTTGGACTGCTTGGTAGAAGTTAAGGAAAATGGTAAACTGGAAGTAGAGTTTTACAGAAAACCAACACACACAGATCAGTATTTGATGTTTGACTCCCACCACCCTTTAGATCACAAGCTGGGGGTCATCAGAACCCTGCACACAGAGCCGAGAACATCCCCACTAGCACAGAGGCGAAGGCTAAAGAAATGAAACATCTCAGAGGAGCCCTTAAAACTTGTGGATATCCAGACTGGGCCTTTGTCAAAAGAAGTAGAAGGAAAGAAAAGAACACGAATACCACAGTGAAGGGGAAAAGCAGACAGGAGGAAGAACATGGTCATCCATATGTAGCAGGGGTCTCCGAGAAATTAAGAAGAATTTTCAAAAAACATCGTATCCCTGTCTGCTTTAAACCGAACAACCACACTGAGGCAGCATAGTACATCCGAAAGACCCAATACCAAAACACAAGAAAAGCGACATCATATATGCAGTGCAGTGCAGTGAAGAATGCTCTGATTGTATGTGGGGGAGACCAAACAGCAACTGCATCAACGTATGGCCCCCACAGAAGAGCCAATTCCTCGGGTCGGACTCAGCCTTGTATCTGCATCTTAAGGATAAAGGACATACCTTTGAAGATTGTAAGTTAACATACTGGCGAAGGAACGTGACTGGTTCAAGAGAGGTGTTAAGAGGCCATTTATGTGGAAAATAAAGAAACCAGCCTAAATAGAGGTGGGGGGTTCGACACCAACTGTCTGCCATGTACAATGCTGTTTTAACACCTTACTCTGGGCGTACTCTGGGCCTATAACACCTCTTAGCCACTATCTAATCACACCCTTAACACCTGGCTGTGATATGCTAATTGGGATTTTCCAGGGTACATAATTGCCACAGATTCTTGTACAAGTCATTCTGAATTGAGAAAGCCAGTCGGATGACTAGCGAAACGTCTTCAAGAACTACATTTCAAGTCCAGTTGATCTAATTGAATACAACAGATATTTCTATTTAGTTCTAAAGGTTTTGAATCAATAAAATGACAACAGTGTCCAAATGTATGCACCTGCCTAATTTTATTCAAACAATTATTACACACTATCTGTAAATCCAAAAAACTTAATTTTACTTCTCAAATATCACTGTGTGTGTCTCCTATATAGATTTAAAACGGACATTTTTATCTTAACAGCCAGAATTTATATAGGAAAATCATGACGATTAACAGGTTGCCCAAACTTTCACATCCACCTGTATTAAGCACAAGGATCCCTGAACAAGAGGCGCGTATCCTCACTTCTTCCTTTAGAACACATCATATAAAAAGTCCAACAGATAGGACGTACACTTTAAAGTAGGTATTTAAATTTTACAAATATAAACCACAGTAGAAACACACATTTGGGGGGCTTGGTCCCCTTCCTCATGTAGCCTATTGAAGACTATCTGAAACTTAGCATATCCAATCATGATGGTCAAAAACTATATTCATTTGTTCACCAAGATAATCACCCAAAAATGTATGACCAGACGACCATTCGGGCGAAGATCCAGGCCTGTGTGGCACATCCCTTAAAACTCTCCTTTATATGATCTCCTATCTTCTGTGAATTAGCGGGCCACAAAACAATATTTTGGGTCATTCAATTACTTTGATCAAATCTATAAAAATCAATTACTCTTCCAATAGACTGGCCATGATTACATAGTTTATCAGCCACAAAGTAATCAGATATGGCCACAAAATGTTCTGTCAATCCTATCTGCTGCCACATCTTGAGCAGATTTCAGCTACTAATAGTGCAAGGTATTAAACCAATTGGTACATTAAAAATATTTTTAAACCAAAGGTTTTGATTATTTGCACTATTGCTCTATCGATTGGCCGAGTATATATAGCCTTAGGCTGTGTACACAAGGGCCGATATTTTAACCCGACAGACCATTGCAGGCATTGTACATTACTTTTACCAAAGATATAACATACCTTAGAAAGAGCATATCATCAGAATACAGTCCATTTATTACCCCACTCTCTTTCTCAAGTGCACATGCTAATGTGCGCTTTTTGGAATGTAGGAAGTCTAAAATCAGTTTAGTAATCTCCACCTCCTTAACATTTATTGTTTTCCTCGGCTGTCATTGTGATGGTCTATAGTAAGGAGAAAAAAAAACAAAAAAGCATTAACTGAACAGGCTCAATATTAAAACAGTATTATTACAATAAATATATTAAAACGAGAAGGAACATGTATCCTTGTTATTAGGACTAAATGTATTCAAAATGTAGAATAAACAAAAGTTTTATTTTGAGCTGTACTATATTTAATTTTATCTGAAAGCATGCTAGATTGTATGGTATGCTGGCAATACAATATAAACAAAATATAGACAACTGATTCAACAAAAACAACTTATATTATAGTATAGTATTTGAGGTTGAATAAAGACAAGTCCATCCAGTCCAACCTACTCGGCAATTCCCCCCAACTGCTGACCAGAGGAAGCAAAAAAAAAACTCCACCAAATTATGAAGGGGAAAAATTCCTTCCTGACTGCAAGTGGCAATCGCAAACATCTCTGGATCAATTCTAATTTATCATAACCATTAACATGCAACATTCCTTGTTTTCAGAAAATCATTCAGCTTTCTTTTGAAATTATCAAATGAACCTGCCATCACATCTTGCAATGAGACCGTTCCATAGTTTTAACCGTTCTCAATGAAAAACCCTTTCCGAACTTGAAGACATTTCTTCAAGTCTTAAGGGATGTGCCTCATGTCCTCTGACATGTTCTTGGTGAACATGCACCAGGTAAAAACCCTTAAAACCCAACCTCGGTTTATACTTGAGTCAGTAACTTACTTTGAAATCTGGCCACCGTTCCTTGCTCCCTCACTGCCTGTACTGATGTGAAGTATGAAGAAGAATGGTATCTATTATTGCCTTCTGATTCTGTATTGTTTTGAGGATTTAGTTGCCCTTTAAAAGGACAGCAGAATTCCCATACAGTAATAGCCATACTGGATTAGCTATTACTACATGGGACTACTGTATTGGAATTCTGCTGTCCATTTAAAGGGCAACTAAAGCCTCAAAACAAAGAATCAGAAGGCAGTAGCGGTCATATTTCTATACTTGGTTATACTCAATCAATCACTTTTACTAGTTTTTCCAAGTAAAATAGGTACCCTAGTTTATACTCGGACGGTTTATACTTGATTATATACGGTTGTTTAATGTATGCCCCGTTAATGTGTTTATACACAGTAATCATATACCACGCAAGCGCCTTTTCTCTAGTGTACATAATTGTAATTATCTAATTTGTCCCCTTTCAAGCTCCCCCATTCCCTTTATTATTTTTAGTTGCCCTTCTCTGAACCCTTTCCATTTCCAATATGTCCTGTTTGTATAACAAAATTCCAAAATTGCACTGCATATTGTACTGCATGCTTTGTAAAGAGGGAGATTAACATTTTTCTCCCTGGAATATTTTGCTGGCTCTAGCTGGTGCTGCCTGGCACTGCTTGCTAACTAAGTTTCTTATCCACCAAAAACTCCAAGATACTTTCAATCTAAAATTAATGTATGGGGGTGTTAAAAGAGAACTATATGGCATTAAAAGTAAAAAAAAAAATTAATGAAAATAAGTAAAGCAGGGATGTATATAATTTTAAGTGAGGAGGCGGCAGCACAAAGAACCTCTTCTGCCAGGCTTCCTTGGTTATTCAGCACTATTTTAATACAGGAAACTCAGGACACTAATATGGCAGATAAGATAAAATTCTTGTTATGAAATAATATTGGGAAGTCTAATATTCAATCCGATCTCCTCACCCTAGGTACTTTTCATTTTTAAACATTTAGTTTTTACAGTTAGTTGTCCTTTATTTTCAATAAATAACGCCTAGATCATTTTCACAAACTATATAATCGACTGTTGATGATCGTGCAAAGCAATTTAATATGGACTGTTAACATCTCTGCCCAGCATTATAATAATAGTTTGACTCAGGGACAATAAATACAAATAAATGGCATATTATATACTCTGACCTAAACCATTAAAATGAGGCCTCCAGAATATATTTAGTGATATATTACAAAATAAAAACCATACAAAAATTAACTACCTAAAAAAACTTGCCAGAATGTTTTTTTTTTTTTTTTTTTTTATAGGATTTCTCTTCCGTTTTACGGTTCAAATTAAAAAAAAAGTTTATTCAGCAAGGAGACAAAAAGTTGCAAACACTCTTAGCAAAAGTTTTAAAGCTAACTACTTAGAGCAAAGAAATTAAATATTAAAGCAAAATGGGAATATTTACCCCTACCTTACAAGGAATTATAGATTTAGGGATGAGTTGTTTTGGGGGTTAAGTGTTTCTTTAAAGGACAACTCCACCCTCATCTTTTAGAAAGAATGGCCTCTTTAAAATACCGCATGTTGATATATCATAGTTTCTCCTATAAATTCATTACTGTATGCCTGCTATGCTTCTGGATGCCTCATGGAAACTGAGCAATTTAGAAACCTGCACTGAGCCTGGGCTTGCTCAGAAGAGGCAGATAGGGGATTAACATTCAGTCATTGGCTGTGATGTCAACTGTCAAATCCATAACTGACCGTTGCTAACTGGAAGAACCAGAAAGCGAAACAGACATTGTGCAGGATTTCAGGTTAGACTTATATATTTCAGATTTCAAACTATTACCTTTTAGGGTTTTGAGGGGTGATTTACCTGTGTAAGTTTTCATTTTGTGGCTGGACTTGCCCTTTAAGTTCAGTTTACAAATCCAAGCAACCACTACTGTTTTTCTGATAGATTTAATGATATAAAAGTGATGGCAAGACAAAAAAATAAATTTTGTATTAAGTGTATCTCCACCCCAGAAATTAAAAATTAACTGTAATGTAGGTACCCCAGCAGCCCAGCCCATCCCCAACCACTTGCGTTAGATTTGTAAAACAAGCCCCAGAAGACTTACTAACACCGATCGTTCTCTCTGCGCTCTGCTCCCAGGTTCCGTTTGACGGAAGTTGCAAAAGAGTGTCAGCCAATTACAGACGCGGCTGCCGGCTACCAGAGACGGAGGGGACGTGGTCGGGAAAGTCCTTTTCTGGGGATGATTTACAAATATAACACGCCAATTGGGGGTGGGTTGGGGTACCCTACACTACAGAAAAGGGGTTTAAGCTAGGGGATGAGGCAGCCATGAACGAATCTGGAGGGTTGGAGGGAGGGGGAGGCCAGAAACCTCAACAATGAAAGGAAGAGGGCAGCATCCAGATGACTCCCAGACAGCTCCTACCCTCCTCACTCTCTGGACTTTGAACAGGCACTAAACGAGAACCATTTGGACAGAGGAGTAACGTAAGGATTTTTTAACACTAGTGGGGCCATAGTGGGTTAATTTTTGTTTTCAGGATGGATATGCCTTTAACTCAAGGACACAAACTACTTTGTTGCTATTATTTATGGCACAGTATGCTCTAGATTGCAACAGAATGAGCTCTAGGCCACATAAGGCAATCGTACATAAGACGTGTTAAAAAGCACATGCTATGTGTGCCGAGTTGAAACGGAATTGCTCCTGATCCCAGAAAATAACAGGGATTGCAGTGCATGCGGGCACCAACGCGCACACACGCGAGACATGTGAATAATGAAATTTTCGGAGCAAAATATCTGTGTGTACCCAGCCTAAAGCTTCCACCTGTTGTGGGCATTCATTTAATAAAACTGCTGAAAGACAAGAATTTAATGCAAAAGCAGATATTTATTCTACTTCTAACAAAGAATTGATGTTGCATAGAAAATGCAGCTTGCAGCTCTTGGGATCCTCCTGGAGGGGTGTAAGCATCAGAGAAAAACAAGATAGCACTTGTGTAGTAATACATGGACTATATATGGACTAATACATGTACATGTAATGGTGGACTAATGCATGGTAAAATGATGGACTAATATATGTACATGTAATGATGACTAATCATGGCCTAATGCATGGCCTAATCATGGACTAATCATGGACTAATCATGGCCTAATACATGCTAATCATGGCCTAATACATGGACTAATCATGGCCTAATCATGGCCATCATACATGACTAATCATGGCCTAATACATGGACTAATCATGGCCTCCATGGACTAATGCATGGGTGCCCACCCCATGTTGCAATTTAGGAAAAATTGCGTCCATGGGACTTCCAGGTAGACAGGGCTATGGGCAGAGTCTACTAAATCGTTCTGGTCACTCCCTGGGGTAACACTAGCGCTTGGACTTCAGTCATTACTAGAGGAAGCCCTTTATTATTACAAGTTATTTTTAAATAGGACATTATACATAGTTGGCAATAGTCCATGAATTTCCGGGACAGTCCCGAGATCTGGGCCGAACGGGAACATTGTACCTTTAAAATGAACTGATCCTGTGCGGCGCCGGTATCTCGACCGTAACCTGGCAAGATGCGTTAACCAGACAATGTCGGCAGAGCTTGACGTCCTCTATGTGCGGCACAACGTCCCTGCACGCACGCAGGGGGAGGGAGCACAGGAGATTATGATCAGAGAGAGGCTTGTCTGCGGCTGCGCGTAGCTTAATCTCCTGCCGGTGCTGAAATTGGAGGGAGACAGGGAGTCAGTCGCTGTGAGACAGTCAGTCAGTTACTGTGAGACAGTCCCAGTCTCTGTTGTTGAGCTCAGCTCTGTTTTATGTTACTGCGAACGATTACCGTATACAGTATGTATATGTTTGAAAGAGGCTCAGCCTAAAAGACAATTTCCCTTCCTCTAAAGAAAGCATTTTTATTAAATGAAGTCTGAAAGTAAATAATTAGATGGCCATTAAAACTATAAGAAATATATTAATGTCATGTTTATACAATGTGAGAACTTTTTATATGGACATTTTATCAGTTTGTTTGAACATTACATTGATCTGCATACACATTCTTCAGCATTTGCCTAATAAAACCCTACTAAGAGCTAGGCCACACTGATGCTCTTTTAAGCAACTCCGATAACCTCTTTAAAACGTACACTAGTGTGGCCCAGTTGATGTGGGGACACTAGTGCCCTGCGTGCGCTCATCGTAAGATCGCAAGGCAACACGTGTGCGGTGCAGTGTGTTCTCAGCCTAAATGCTCTGTGCACGTGCGACTCACATCTGTGAGACGAAAGGCCGTTTTTGCTGACTATCACTTTGTCTACAGACGCACGGTCGTGCAGACCGATGTTCATAGACCAACTGATAGTCAGCTGAATAGGCCTCTTGTCTCTCAGTAGTGCATTGTGGGTCAGCCCCACATCGCACAATTATACTGAGCTTTACTGCAAGTTGGGATACATTTTATGGCTCTGAAGCTACGTACACACATAAGATTCTTCAGAGGAAAAGACCAAAGAAAGATTATCTAACAGTCATTTCTGCCATGAATCAGAGTTGATACCGTATATACTACAGTATAAGCTGATCCGAATATAAGACAAGGTACTTATTACCTGAAAATGAGTAAAATGGATTGACTTGAGTATAAGCTGAGGGTAGAAATCATACCACTACTGCAAACCTGTAATTAGTAAAAACTACAACTAACAGCATGCTTTGGTTGCTGGGAGTTGTCATTTCTAAACATCTGGAGTAGCAGGTTTCAAAAACTTTTAGGCAAACAAGAAAAAAATTCTCCCCCATCTCTACACCTCAAAGAAGAAGAGGCACTTGTTCTTACCAGCTCCACTGAGGAGAGTCAGAGGGCACGCTCTGTAGATGATGTGTAGCTTTTAATGCTCAACAAAGATTTGTGTTGTCCACAAACACAGAGACCTTTCTGACAACACCTAATTACCCATTGATAAACAGATTAAGTAAAGTGGCCCCAGCACAGAGCCCTATGGCACCCACTTGGAACTTTAGTACATATTGATGAAGCACCATTAAAAACTACTCTCCATAGCCCATGAGGATTACCAGTACCAGTGTATTTAATCCGGTTATCATGTGTAATGCCAGGGTTATCAAAAGTAAATTTTTCCTTGCCATTGTTACCATATCAGATATACACACAATAGTATGACCAACAGTTTATAAAACTAAATAATATTGAGAATTACTCGTATTAATATATATACTGTAGGTCTGGTTTGTTCCAGGGATACTTTCCAATTCCCATTTGGAGTCAGGAAGGAATTTCCCGCCCCAATTTTTAACTGTTTAGTTGTTGTTGTTTTTTTCTTCTCTCTGGATCAGCTGTTGGTAGGGTGAAAGAGTAGGTTGTAAAGGTTGGACTAGATGGCACGTATGTCTTTATTCAACCTCAATTACGTGTGTACTATGTATGACACATACAACCAATCAGAATGACTTAATGATTGTCGGGGGGCAAAAACGCCCAAATACAGAACATACAAACTCCTTGCGATGTGTCTAAGGGAGGAATCAAACCCAGGACTTCAGCGCTGCATACATACATACAATTTATTGTTTATGATTGGCAATCTGATTACTGATTCTTTTTACACTATAACAAGCAATGATGTACCATTACAGATCAGAGTGTAAACAAAAAGATGAGCCCCAAGAAGAAGAAAAATATTTCAAACTTCTTCAAGAAGTCATCAGCCAGTGAAATTACATGTGAAACAGGCTTATCGTTGCCAGATCAACAGCTGCTGTGGAAGTTGAGGAAGAACAGTGTTTTGCCAGTAACTCAGGCAGTATGCAATCCATCCTTTTTCCTGAAAGGTCAAGAGTATAAAGTTAATCACCATCCGTGGAAAGCACTGAACAGCAAGTGGTAGATGTTAGTGAACATGAGATCAATATGTACAGTCCATGCAGAACAACACCAAAAAGAATCAAAACGGGATGATCAAGTAGTCCATTATGAACAACAAGTATCAGAGGCAGAAAATGCAACTTTATTTGAAAGTGAATTGCACCCTAATGAGCAAAATATTGCAACGGTATATGAAGAGATATCATCGGAGCCTGATACAGTTGAGGAGGAACAAATGTCTGCTGCTAGAAATTCAAACACTAGTGCAAGGCACAAAAAAGATCCCTTTATGCTTATGTAAATTTAATCCTGATTGGCAATCTAAATATGACTTTAAAGAACAATTATACTTACTATTTCCTCAATCCATTCCTGCAAAATAATCAGGGAGGATCTAAAACACAAGTCCTCACCTCTGGGTACTTTAAAAACTCCTGCACTACTTGTAATCTCCCTCATTGCTCCGGTCAGATCCTCCCCACCTGTCATTCATATGCCACGGGAGAGAATCGAACCCAGCGCCAAAGGAGATTAGTTAGTTAGTAGTGCAGAGTTTTGTAAAGTACCAAAGGTGAGGACTTAACGTTTTAGGTCCTCCCCCTGGGCACTTTGCAGGAGTGGGGGGAAAGGAATGAGGGTGGGTGAGTATAATTGTCCTTTAAGAAGAGTACCTGGGTGCTTCATATGCTTTTTGCAGCTATTGCAGCAAAGACACAAGTATTTCTCAAGGTGGCATAATGATATTATACATCATATTAAATATTTGTTGTATTCAGTTAGATCAACTGGTCTTGAAGTTTAGTTCTTGTAGATGTTTTGCTAGTCATCCAACTGGCTTTCTCAATTCAGAATGACTTGTAGAAGAATCTGTTGGCAATAAGTATCTTGGCAAGTCCCAATTAGTATATAACAAGGTGTTATGAACCTACTGAATGCAAGGTGTGATTGCATTGACAAAGAGGTGTTAATAAAACTGCCCAAGGTAAGGCATTAAAACCGCATTGTACGTGGCAGACAGTTGGTGTCGAACCACCAATCTATTACATTCCATCTTACGTTCATAGTCCTCGTAACCCCTATGTCACACCAATCTTTCCTCTTTGCCAAATGTTGAATACAATCTCGGTAGTCCTTTTTCCTTAAGATGCAGGTACACGGCTGAGTCCTGATCCGAGTCCAGATCAGCTTACCCTTAGATACATTGACCGTATCAATGTTGGTAGTGCCTATGTTCTCGCCGCGCAACATGTAGCGGCACAGTGTCATTATCCTGACCGTATTGGCAAGTGGCCCGGTTTATTTCTCCGGATTAAACATACAAAACTCTCCTAATCCCTCCTCCTCCCCAACCACCAGAACCACACCAAACTTAAATGGCTGGTACATGCGGTCTCCAGACAGGTTAATAGATGTTAGGTTGATATCCATACACAACACATACCTTCGTGCTACCTATATACATAAATACTAGCTTGCCCAAATTGCATATGAAAAATTCATTTTTAACATTACAATCTTCAAAGGTATGTCCTTTATCCTTAAGATGCAGGTACACGGCTGAGTCCTGACCCGAGGAATTGGCTCTTCTGTGCTGGGCCATACGTTGATGCAGTTGCTGTTTGGTCTCCCCCACATACAAATCAGAGCATTCTTCACTGCACTGCACTGCATATATCTGGGCCAAGACAGCACTCTTACCAGCAGAACTGATCTCAACCCAGAACAGGTGTGTTCCTTACTGGACTTGTGCCTGAATACCACCTATTTCAAATACAGGGATAAGTTCTATAAGCAAAAACATGGATGTGCTATGGGATCTCCAGTTTCACCCATTGTGGCCAACCTTTACATGGAGGAGGTAGAAAAACAGGCGCTTAATACCTTTAAGGGCATAGCACCTAGCCACTGGTTCAGATATGTTGATGACACCTGGGTTAAAATCCACCAGAAGGAAGTACAAGCTTTCACAGAACACATTAATGCTTCCAGGGTACATAATTGCCACAGATTCTTGTACAAGTCATTCTGAATTGAGAAAGCCAGTCGGATGACTAGCGAAACGTCTTCAAGAACTACATTTCAAGTCCAGTTGATCTAATTGAATACAACAGATATTTCTATTATGTGCCAAGCAAAAGATAAAGCCACTAAATGCACCTACGTGTTCAGCTTGTTCAGTGGTGGTGCACCTGTTAAGATGCCTGCATTAAAAACACGCAGTTCAGAAGGTCGCAAGTTCGAATCCCCAAACTTACCTTTATTTTTTGTTTGCATTATGTTCGTAGTAAAAGATTCTACATGTACCTGCTTACTATGTAGTAGCTGTTAGCCTAGAGGTAAGAGATCTCCTTTTAGCAAGACAAGTTGCAGGTTCTATTCCCCAGACTTACTTTTTTTTTTGCTGAAATGTTAGTATTCCGTTTGTTACATCCATGCTATCTATGAATATGAATATGACTTTTATTTTTGTATGTAAAGTAAAGGATTATATTATTATTAGGACAGTGAATTGATTGAAAACAAAAAACTGAAATCCCACATGTTTGCACATGCAAACTGAAATCCCTGTTCTATGTCAGGGAGAGGGAGGATCTCTGTGCTGTAATGTGATTGTCTGACAGTTTCTAGGAAGCAAGGCTGCAACTTCCTTGTTTTGATCTGTTGAGCACTACAGAGCATGTGCCTGTACGCAGATAATTAGCTGGGGGTTTACCCAGCTAAGGTGGATTGTGGGAGTTGACCCCTAGTACTCACAGGTTAATTTCATAAATTAACCAATGGCCAAAGCAAATGGAGAGGCGACACACAGCTTGTTGTATGTTTGTGAATGTGCTCTGTCTATTGGGACAATGTTGTCTGGATACTTAAGTTCTCCTTTAAATAATCATGCAACCATCTAATTTGGATTCTTCTGTGGTATTTATCTGAGTCCAGTTGTTCGCCCTCGGGTAAATTGCTAACAAGTATTACAACTGAATTTGGTGAAATAAGCAGGTAAACACCTTTTGCATTGTATATAGTAACCACTCAGGTTTTTCTGCTGGTAGTTTTATTTCAAAGATTATTAATCATAATAATAGTGTACAAAGATGACTGGCTTCCAAGCTGACAGGTGTTTTGGCTGGACAGCTGGCTATTGGAATTCATAAGCAAGAGCAATTTTCAGCACTAGTGCTCCCTGGTCATGGGAAGAGCTCTATGTATACTCAGAGGGCTGGCACTAAATAAAATAACTGATTGGTTGTTACAGCCCTGTTGACCAGTGTTTAATTACCAAGCGTTCTTTTCCAAATGTTAGCTACAACATTCGAAAAGTATAATGTGCCTCTCTAAACAGATCTATATACTGTCTTGTATCAATAGCATTTTTATCTTAAGGTCCCCATGACGCAATGATCAAGGTTGGATGATACAGGGATCGTCCAGTTGGTACTGTGGTGTGATTTTTTTTGAACCTGACAGGATTGTGTAACTGCAATAATTGCATCTATGGGCATTAGAGATGGACTATAACTCGAACTCGAACCCGAGTTCGAGCTGAACTATTCGAATTCGAATGAATTCGGCTTCTCGAACTATCCCGGACCCGGATTTGTTCGACTGTTCGAATGTGCGAGTAAAATGCCTATTATACCTATACACGAGCATTGAATCTGTGAGTAAAGGGTCCATTAAAACCTATATGCGAGCATCGAATCCGCAAGTAAAATGTCCATTAAAACCTATACGCGAGCATTGAATCCGAGAGTAAAATGTACATGGTATCTAGGCGTGAACATCGAATCTACGAGTAAAGTGTCCATTAAAGCCTATACGCGAGCATCGAATCCGCGATGGTACATGTTACCTAGGCGCGAACGAGCTAGAAAATAGCACGAGTGAGAGTAAAATAGATTTTTCAAATGTCCTGGATATTCGAACATGTTCCCCAGACCATTTCCCAGGTCCCACAGCCATTTACATTAAGTTACCATTAATATTTTAATTGAATTTCATTAGAACTTTTCTAACTATATGACTCCCATTGACTTTAATGGGTCTGATTTCGAACTTTCCATATAGTTCGAAAGTTCGAAAACGGACCGAACTTTCAAAAGTTCGGCCATCTCTAATGGGCATCTTTAGACAAATGGGCAAACCTACTCTGAGAATGATCACAACAGGCACAACTGCCTTCAAATTAGGCACATCAAAATATTCCTACTGTATAAATACTTCCAATGCTTTTATTAAAGGTATTCAAAGGAAACTATGCAGACAAATAAGTATGTAAACTTATTCTAAAACATTAAGTTGGACTTGCAGCTAAACTTTCACTTGTGTGTAAATTGAACAGTCAATTTCACCCTAAAGAAAAAAATAGCATGTGCATTTCTAGATAAAGGCGCACATGAAGGATAGATATGTGTTTTTTCTCTCTGTTGTGCCAAGGAACTGAAAGGAAAGTGCTCTGCCAGATTTTAGAGTTTTATAAGAAAAAGCCTAACAAATCCAGAATGTAAATCAATAATTTAGCATGGAGACTGCAGGGGACAGTCATGTTTGCTTGGTAACAGAATAAATCAAAGCTGCACTGGCAATATTTGTGTTATTTTGTGCCATAGTCATTGTCTGCCAGTTGCATTGGCAATGTACACATCCAAATAACAAGCAGCAGATTTTGATGATACAACTCAAAGTCACAAAACTTTTAATCAGGCAAAAAAAAATGTAAACTTATAAATATATGCAGAATTTACTGTATTTATAGGGGAATGATTCTAGCATAAAATAGTATTCCCACCCATTAACATCTATAGTTGACTGCTATAAAATTTAATTTAAATTGAATTTAATTTAATTTCCCATTTTCTCTGAAATTCTCAGCTACTAAATATTGAAAGAAAAAAAGAAGCATTTCAGTAGAGGTATCATATTATTTATAAAGGATCAATTTTTTTATTTATAAAAAAATAATTAATTTATTTATAATTAAATAACAATATATTTTTTATTAGTATTAAAGTATTTTGGCCACTGAAATCAACTGGGTCACTGGAAGACTTTAGAAGCTATGAGGAGGCAAACAGGTTGTATCATGCAAGCAAAATCAAAATATAAAAAGTCTAAGACTATCCAGCTAATGAAAGTTATAAAGGTCGCTGGATAACATCTACAACATCTAATAAGTAGTTCTGTATATAGAGTCACATACAGGATTATTCTCTGATTTTACAACCAACATTTATGATTTTGAATGTCATAACCAGTTATAGAGTTAATAACATAACAGTTACTTGTGGACTTTGGAGAAAGGTTTGCTCAGATTTGAGAGTAGGAATTGCAGTTGTAATCTGTCAAAAGGTTTCAGGCAGAATAGAAAGAACTGCATGCTATCAATCATGGCACAGCACTGAAACATCTGTACTGGATTTAGCGATAAAAGAAAATATACTAAACAAAAAGTATAATAAGAAATACTAAAGGGGGACTAAGGTTTGTTAGAGAATTATATGCAGGGTCATGTTTTGGGGGCTGACCATATAGGTAGTAATTCTTACGAATGTATTATTCATTTCTGTTATTTGTGCTACTTTTAACATGGCCATTTATCACCAGCTATAAAGTCATGCTGGGGTTAGATCATTTTCAGGATTTACCCACAGTTGCAAAACCAGTATTAAATAGAGCAATAGAGGCTCTGGGTGGATCTCTGTCACTTTGTTTAAAAAAAGAGGTGTTGAATGTTGATGTAGATGTATGTATGTTTATCTATATTTATATAGCTCCACTTGAGTTGTAAAGAAGTACCACAGGTTTCCTATATTATAGCTTTCCTCTGTGGGCCGTTGAATGTTTGCAAATATCGCTGGGGGAAGTTTGTCTCAGATTATATATGGAGAGGCTTATGGGACATATGGGTGAGATCTTACCCTTTTATTTCTATAAAATCCTTGACTTTTCTCAAAAATCCTTGACTTTTCTCAAATTCTATGTACTAGCATTGAATGGATAAATCTACCTTGGCATTTTCCACTGGTGTTTGGAAGTCTATTGCGGCTCAGCCTGTCACCTACCAGCCATCTTACATTATATCTGTATGCTTCTTGGACTTTATCTTGGGGTCTCAATTTCAGGGATAGAGGACTATTTTTGTTCTTGATAAATTATATATAGTTGCTAATTACTTTTGTTTCATTATGTAACGTTTGCATTAATGATATTTGGGGATTTTACTGCACAGTGTTTTAATAAGGATATGTGTTTAATAAAAGTTATGTTTTTATTGTCACAGGAGTGCCCACCACTTGGTGTTATTTCTATTTTGTAAGCCGTTGTCTCCATTCATTTAATTTCCCTGCCTTTTATGCAGTTTGAGAGCTTTGTGCCTCAAGTTTAATTTGGTCCTTTCCTGTTTAGTACAAAACCCTTTGATGGAATACAACCCATTTTAAGTGATATAGTCCTCAATGGAACACAATTGACAAAAAAAAAATAGCATATTTACAATCAATATTAAATATTAGTATACAGCCAATTCAATTCATATTGCTTATATTTTATTGTTGCATTATATATTGCCCTTGATGGATACATGCAGTGATAAAATGGGAATATAGATTGTAAGTAATTTGAATTGAACTGGATGTGTGTTTCTATTTTATGAATCATTTAAAGGGCATGTTCACCCCCAAAACTATAATTTCCTTCATTACTAGCCCCACTCAGTAGTGAATAAAAATCCTTACCTTACATCCCAGCTCCAAATGGTTGTCCTGTAATCCCCCCCCCAAAGTCCCAAAAACTGCCCACCAGGAGTACTGCAGAGTCCATATAGGACTCTGCCTCCTGTCTCCCCTCCGGGAGAAGTTTGGCATGCACACTGCAGGTCTCCCCCCTCCCCCCCTTTCCCTCCCTCTCCCTCCCATTTTGCAATCCCTCCCCCTAGCTACAAACCCCTTTGCCACATAATAATCAGAGAGTCTCCCGAACTTTACTTCCCTTCCCTCTCTCCCCCGCCGTTCTCTCAGCCAATCCGGGACACGGCTGCCGGTCCGGCCCCCTGCTTGCAGGGTAAGTAACTATTGGGGAAATTTCTGACAAATCTTTTATAGTGGTTGGGGCTGGGGGAAGGAGAGCTATTATGTGGCAAAAGTTTTTGAAAGGGGTGGACATGCCCTTTAAAATTTTGGGGGCTGTACAAGGCCCCGTTTTGCATACAGGATGGAAAGTGTTCATAAAGGAGATACTCAATATGTACTCCATCAACTTATTACACGTGATAGATGAATCTAATGCAGCTGCCAATTTAATTCAATTCCTACTTTCTATAACTTGCTCAGTATCTTTTGAAAATGAATAAATAAATAAAAAGTGTATACTTATTTTTGTCCCACCCTATGTTTTCAAGGAATGGCGGGTTCACTAAACACAGAGAAATGTTGGCATCTGAATTTCAGCTCCTTGTTCAATGCACCCGTTACAAGTTAAATTACACCTTTTTTAATACATATAAATTCACAGTAACCATGAGTATCATTTTTTATTAGCCATTATGCTTAATAACATCTCTTGCTTTATCACAACATAGCTGTAATTTTCACTATTTTGTTTTAATTTACTTGCAAGATTTTTTGTTTTTGTCTTGGATCCTCTGTTCCATCACTCACCACTGACACACACCATTGAGTATTTTTCCTATGGTGGGTATGGAAGAGAGTTTTCTCTCAAAATATTCAGCCTCTGTATGTGTGAGCTCTAATAATTACACCAAAGAATTTTTAGAGTTGCTTGCTCTACTCAGCTGCCTATTAGAGATGTAATGTGGGTTTGAATAAAACCGAATCTGAGGGTTTCGAAGTCCTGACGAAACTTTCGGAACTCCTGAATTTCACGGAACCCGGATTTTTCAAATTTTCGATTTTTATCGAAAATCTGAAGTAGACGAAAATCGGAAATTGAAAGTAGACGATTTTCGAAAATCAAAAATCGAAAGGAGACGATTTTCGAAAATTGAAAATCGAAAGTAGACGATTTCTGAAAATCGAAAGGAGACTTTCAAAAATTTTAAAAATTCAAAAAAGTAACAAAACTCAACAGTTTTGAACATCTCTACTGCCTATCAACAATGTCAGGACAGATAATGTGTGCATTTTGCCACCTAACTAGACTGTGGTCTAGTTAAATATTTACGTAAATTACTTACAATATATCAGCAGTAGAGCTAAACCAACCTGCTAGGGTTCATTCTGCTGGTTTAGAACGTTGGCAACCGAAACTAGAAAAATTCAACATCAAAACTAGGCTCGGGTGGAAAATAAATATGCTAGAATCAGTAACTAGTGATGAACAAAACTGTCTGTACGCAACCTTTAAAAAATCATTAAATTCCGTAGTTTTCATGTGCAACCTGTTTTTGGTAGTCTGCCTTGGATTTACGATATTTATCAATGTTTATCAATATTTGTGATCTAAAAATTCAATGGCATTTTGAAAATTTGATAAAAGCTTGAAAATTTCAATCTTGAAAATACAATGAAACTTAAAAAATTAGAAAATTCAAAAAGTTTTGAAAAATTTGAAAGGATTTGTAAGTTCCATTGTAATTTAGAACCCAGCAGACCCCCCCCCCCCCCGCTTGCAGGATACCACCCTCTCACTACCAATCAACAGTCGTGTGGATCGCTGGGGCAGTAGTTACACCCCTGGTTACCCAGGTTTGTATTTTAGAAGCAACAACTATATCAGTGTTATAGGTTAGTATTAAGTGCTCTATTAAAGGAGATTTAAACTTAAAGTTTTTCTCCCCAGAACACCTATATATTGTAAGATTCTTCTCTAGTATGTTGCATTTAGTACATGTGAGAATTAGATTCTGTAACTAAGAAGGCTTCCGTGTTGTTGCCAGTACAACCCACAGCTCATGAAGTCATCAAAGAGCCACGCCCCCTGACCCCAGTATTCACTGTCTCTGCAGAGTGTTTTCTATACACCAATATGGAAGTCCCTGAAAAGACTTTGAAAGCTGCTTGTTACCCTGCAGTTTATTAACCAGTCTGAATTGCTGGTAAATAAACTGCAGGGTAACAAGCAGCTTTCAAAGTCTTCTCAGGTATTTCCATATTTAATTTTTTTTAAATTGTTATTTTCCAAGCAAAATATAAAGCTTCAAAAATGTACCTAGATTCACTGCTTACTCAGTGTTAGTGCACTGGGTAAGAAACCAGGTTTAAAAATACACAGTTCAGAAGGTCACAAGTTCCATATCCCAGACGTCCCTTCATTTTTTGTTTCCATTATGTTCCTTGTACAATATTCTACATGTACCAATGTTCTATATAGTAACTCTCTTAGCCTAGAGGTAAGAGCTTCACTTTTAGCAAGACAGAGTAAATGTACAAGTTGCAGGTTCAATCCCCCAGACTTACTTTTATTTTTGCTGAAATATTAGTATTCGGTTTCTTACATCCATGCTATCTTTGAAATACACTGAAAAGATGACTTCTCTTTTTGTTTGAAAGTAAAGGATTATATCATTATTAGGACAGGAGCCTTGAATGTGTTTGAAAACAAAAACTGAAACCCTGTTCTGTGTCTGGTAGAGGGAGGATCTCTGTGCTGTAATGTGATTGGCTGTCAGCTTCTAGGAAGCAAGGCTGCAACTTCCTTGTTTTGATCTGTTGAGCACTACAGAGCATGTGCCTGTACGTAGACATTTAGCTGGGGGTTTACCTATATACTGTGCCTATGATTAAGGACTGTTTAGTCTGAAACACGTCAGGCATGTACCAATAAAGAATTTTATGCAGCAGTAAGCAGTGGACTTCTGAGTTCCTTTTTGGCACTGGTTAGTGTGGATCCCTAGTTTGATTGTTCAGCCTTGTGATGGGCTCAGGGCTGCCGGCACCCAGGCCACCAGGAAGGATGGGTAAGCAATTTATTTACCCACAAATGTGTGCAGCGTTTTGAGGTGAAGGGTCTGGGGCAATCCTGTACCCGGACCACTTAGCTGTGTAAGAAAGAACATAGTACTTGTTCATTTATTACTGTGTGGGGTTGAACCCTTAATGCCTGTTTAATTAATTTTATTTTCCATTCCATAAAATATAGAGCCAATTTTACAAAAAATAAGAATATATTCTAAATAGACGATTTGAATAAAACATTTTATTTTTGGTGAATACTTTCTCTACAATATACAACAATTAAAATTAATAATAGGTAATTAAGTAATAAGTAGGAGGATTTTGCACAGCTAAATGATAAAGTTGTAGACACATTAGTTACCTGCAGATCCTCTTTGTCAGAAATGTCCAACCTGCAGCTGTTTTCAAACTACTAGCACTTCTTGGCTGCAGTAAACTTTCTAAAGCTGAAAACCCTTTCTTCATTTTTACTATTTTGAGTCAACTCATTTCATATTTTGAATACATTTTATTTTCACATAACCAAAATCTGATGAGGAATTCCCATTTGCACTCTCCATTTCCCTTTGTCTGTCTGTAAAAGCTGCAGCTTCTGAGTTGTGCTTGACTGCATACATTGCCGTCTTACTGCACCTTAGGGAATTGCCCTCTTATTACCACAATTACAGTCTGTACACATTTCATTAAACTAATATCGCTTTGCACAAGCTTTCTTCACAGAACTGCACAGCTGGAGGCCCATTTCTTTTCCTCAGCTTAAACACTTTGACAGGTTAAGAAAGCTGTTATGGCTGAATAACAGGTGTTGCAAAACAATGTGCATTTGATGTTTAAATGAGAGAGCTTCTTTATTGACTGACTTTATTGCAGATAAGATTCTCCTTTTTCAAGATGACTGGATTTTTATTGTTTTTACTGCAATTTAATGCTTTTTCTGTTGCCTCTCAATAGGTCCTGGGTGGCTTTGTGTGGATATTTGTTTTTCTGATGTCCCTTTTTATTTGTGTTCTTTACATTTTTAAATTCAGGTGTGAGAGCCATTCTTTTGGTTTTTATGAATTTTTATTGGCCGACATTTGTCCAAAGAGTTACCCACGACAAATATTTCATACTTAGGAGCCTTATTGAATCTGCACTTGTGTTTAATAGTGCTCTCATCTGGAAAATCAATTTTACAATTAGCACCAGGCAACAAAAATAGTCATTGACTCACTGTGACCATGGATTTGTGCCATATCTGAAAACCAAACATATCAATTTGGCCTAAGGGGTTCTAAAACCAATTGTGAAAAAAATAGCAAGTTACGGTTATGAATGCAAAGTGGATTAAATACTGTAGTTAACTAACATAAGCATCTATTATACAGTTTATCTTTAGCCCTCACATTTTACAATTCTTCTTAAAGGGTAACTGTGGTCTCAAAACAAGTTATGGTTGAAAGAAAGCCTGCAGAATTTCCTTTAAAATGAGCCAACAATCACATCTCTGGCTGGAGCCTGTTAGAAATTACATTGGCGTGAATATTCAAACTCCCTGCTTCCAGTAAGTGACATTACCTGACCTCTGCCAGTTGAGAAGGGGAGCCTATTAATGCAGGCAGAGGCTGGTCACATGGCTGAAAACAGGAAGTGTTCAAACAGGAAGTAATATTGCTGAACCTTTCCTGCAATAACTTCTCACAAATTTTATCTAGATATGTGATTAAGGTTTTATTTTGAAGGTAAGATGGAAGGCTTTCTATATAATTCTGACTAGTTTGGATGAATTCGAGACCACAGATACCCTTTAAAATGATATAACTTGATTACATTGCTATAATTTTTTTTTTCAATAGCATTGGGGATAGAGGTCATATTTTAGATAAAGATAGGAATTGTTCAAGATAAATCATATCTATAATACATATTTATAAAACAAATTAGAATGTATTATTCATTTTATTACTAGTAAAATCATTGTTTTTAAAAATGGATTTAAGGGCATCTATACTGGGGAAATTTTTACTTTTCCCCATATTATTTTAGTCCATTATAAAACATCTTCAGCTGTCATTCCTCTGCTCTATTGGTACAAACAATTTTGCTATGTGCAGCTCTGCTGTAACAATCTAGAAGAGAGGGCAGTAGAGGGAAGGATTTGTTAAGTGTAAATTGCATGGTGGGGAATTCCCCTCTCCCAGAGCTAGCTGATAGAAATTACTAAACATACTTGTCTACCCAGATAGTAAGTTCAGGTAAAGGTGGTTAATAGTGGGAGATGGAGCCTGAGCAGAACAAGAACTGGATGAAGGCACACAGCCACATACACACCTTAAAGTATGTGATGCTTACATGTATTTAATTATATTTTAAAGTAAAATGTTCAGTGTATTTACCCTTTACGTAGAACTGAATAGCTTTCAGACTTTATCAGACTCTCCACTGCAAAAGAGAAATGTCACAACATTAAACCAACCACATCTACAAATCTGCTCCTCTTAAGCTATGGTTACAAAATCGTGTGTACGACCTTGTATCATCGATCTTGAGCAAATTTCAGCTACAAATCTGCTTGAGAAGTTAAGACAGCTGGTACAATCAGTGGAAATTCTTTACAATGCCAAAATGTCTTTTGATCAATCAAAAAGCCTGCAACTGTCCTACCAACAACATACTGCTACTTAGAATTCTTACATTTAGTAAGGTAAATTACTTATTTTGTAGATTTTGCATATTATTCATATATGTTTTACTCTGTTACTTCTTAGAATAGATATTTTTAAATTTAAGAATAGTAAAAAGAAGAAAGACAGTTTGCAGCCTGAAATGAAGGATTAGGCAAAACATGCAACACATTCAGGCTATTAAGGATTATGAAAGCTCTTCCCCTATTGATAGACATATTCCTAGTGTGGGATGAAAATGAAGTTCAGGTTCCGAATCATCTGACTGTTCCAATGGAACTTTCGGATCTCATGGAACTCAGAATTTGTCGCTGGCTGTGAAGAACGAAGACATCGGATCAATACGCCAGTAACATCAGTCTTGTTGAGGCCACCGGCGCTGGAGATACCCCTGGCGGCCACAGGGGTACTTCCTGGGGTTGGTGGCCTCAGCGAAGCTAGTGTCACTGGATGGAAGAAAGAAGACGCCACTCAAGGGCTCTTTTAAGAGCCGACGGGGGTTCCGGTTCAATCTGCGGGACCCCAAACAAAGGCACTTCTCAGTGCCACAAGGGCCCTTACAAGGGCTGGAAAGGGGGGTCCTGGTTCAAGCTGCAGGACCCCTTAAGCCTCAAAAGGCCCTTGCTAGGGCTGCAAGGGCACTTCTAAGTGCTGCAAGGGCCCTGATAGGACTGGGGAGGAGGGTCCCGGTTTGAGCTGCGGGACCCCTTAAGCCCCAAAAGGCACTTGTCAATGCCCCCACTGGAGGGTCCCTCCACCCCTCCCAGCAGGTCCCTCCCTTCCCCTCCCTATGTGAGTATTGGGCAGGGGGCTGGGAGTAGGTGCTGGGAAGGGGTCGTGCGGTAGGTGGTCTCCACCATGGGGGGCGAGGGTGGGGTGGGTGTATGCCCTCGCCACATCCCTCTGGCAAAAGTGACCACCCGCGGTGAGGTGGGCTTACCTCCCGTTGCGGGTGCGACCACCAACCACGGGTTTAGCGTACACACCCCATCGACTGCCCCGAGATCTCGTCCATTTTCGCCATCTCGAAGGTGGCGAATTGAAATGGCTGTGATTAACACTGCAAATCATTTACTGCCTCTTTATAAATAGAAGTGAGTGGTAACTGATGCAATGTTAACGAAGCGTTAACTTTTCGCGGCCTAGTTTCACACTTTTAGAAAGCTCATTAATGGAGATTTTGGCAAAAATGGCAGGAAACTCGGCCATGAAAAGTTAACAGCTGTTTATAAATATTCCCCTGAGTTCGAGGGGCATATTTATTCGAACATTTGCACAAATTTGTGCAAACTTTTGCACTTTTCGTACCCTCAAACTTTTTTCGATAATTATGGAACATTAGAGGATTCTCGAATTTTCAAATCAAAAAACCTTCGACTTTAGCACTCCATAATTCTAGAATGAGATTTTCGTGAACTCTGGAATTTGGCGATAACCCTCGACTTTAGCACTCCATAAACCTAGAATGTGGCGTGTGGTAACCCTTGAATTCGGCGATAACCCTCGACTTTAATGCTCCATTAAAATGCGACTAAAATGCGACTTTTGGTAGCCCTCAAATTCAGCGATATCCCTCAACTTTAGCTCTCCATAATTCCTCGAATGCGGTGTTCACTAACCCTCAAATTCAGGGATAACCCTTGAACGTGGCAATCAATTTTGGTAACCTTTGAAAATTCAATGTGAGAGCTTGAAAATAGCTCAATAGTAAGGAAAGTTAGTATTTAAACAAGTTTTGGTGATATGTGCATGTTCCTCAGACCATTTCCCAGGTCCCAGGAGCTATGTACAGTAAGTTCCCTTTGCGACTTTAACTGTATTTTATCAGAATTATTTAACCCCATTGACTTTAATGGGTCAGTTTTCAAACTATTGAACTATCAAACTTTTATCAAACGAACCAAACTTTTTTCTAGTGCTGACCCACACCTTCTATTTCGAAGGCAGTCCTATTTAAATGGCAACTAAAGTCAAAAATAAAATCTTGATCAATCATTAAAAGTTATTTTTTCACATACTCACACTGTCAGGTTTCCACTAAACTCTCTCGAACACACTGACAAAATGGTGCCTGTCGAGCTGCCTTTATACCTAGCGGGTTGGCGCTGATAAAAAATAGCTGCCATTGATGAATGCTTGAATTTTTACTTTTTTGTGTAATGTTGATGGTTCAATAAAAGTTGGTTCACTTCAATAAGGTGTGCAATCCTTCACATTTTTGCTGACAATATCAGATTTTATGTTTACTTTAGATTTTCTACGCATGTCTGGTTTAACTCCTTCCCTTTGACTGTAAATAAAAAGACAGTATGAGGCTCTGTAATAAGTTTATCTTTCCATGGACCAGATCATAGACTAACAAGGGAAAGTTACTGTAAGTACAGCAATTAATCCGCACTGTACCAAAATTTCCTCAGCTGTTTTCTGCTGCTGGTCCGTGCATTTTCTGCGCATGGCAACAGAAGAAGGGGCTGGACCAGCAGTGGCATCATTGATTGACTGAGTCAGACAGCTGAGGAAACAGGGGCTGGTAAATATACATACAAGACTCACAGAAACATTTAAATCTTGTGATTTGGGGGTAGGTTTGGGGGTAGGTGAGGTTAATAAGCCAATAAACAAATTTTATTTTAATGGGTGGACATTCCCTTTAAAGGGCATGTCCACCCTAATAAAAACTTTTTTAATAATGTAGGGCACCCCTGCACAATCCCAACTTATAGCCCCTTGATCCTCCAGCGCACTGATCTGTCTCCCTGCACACTGATCTGTCTCCCTGCTTGTTGGAACTTCCAAGCAGGGGCCGGACCAGCAGCCATGTCTGTGATTGGCTAAAAAAGTGCTGTAAGTCTAAGTCTTTTTTTAAGCTAGGTGAATGGATGGATATGGTTGGATCTAAATGGTTGGAGGAGGGAGGGAGGGCTCCCCTGCAGAAACCTTTTGGGCAGGAAGACACCTACTACTTTTCAGTTTCCTAGATTTTGGACAAGCACTGCAGGAGAATCATAAGGAGCAGAGATGAAAGGTAAGGATTTTTTTTAAACTATAAAGAGGGGCCAGTAGTGGGTTACATTTTAGTTTGGGGTGGACATGCCCTTCAACTGATCTATTGTCAGCACACCATGCACACAATTTTACCCAAATCACTGATTGTATGGAAAGTTCCATATTTGAAATATCCTACCTCTCAGAGGCCCATTTCATTCAACCCGGTTCCCTTGTTAATATTTTAAAATTAAGAGTGATTAAAGTGCATGTAAAGAAGACATTACAGAAAATATTTCTTTTCATACTAATTTGTTTGATTTAGTTTTAAATATTAGAACAATTTTTCTAAAAAAAAATAGTGCAAATTTTTTTTTTCTTATTTTTCAGCAATAGACTAATACGAAAAAAAATAATAGTTTGTGAACAAAGATAACAATAAATAGGTACAACAACAAAAAAAAAGAACAGCTGAAATGTGCTGAATATGTGCAACGGAAATCTATCCATCTGACTTGAACACTTTTTTCTTGATGGACTGCTAGATATTTTCAAGAGGTCAATAAAAAAACAAAAAAAACAAGGACATGTCCATCTCTTGACTTTGACTGAGTCAAATGGATAATTTCCAGACGGAAAGCTCCAGAAATGCATCAATCTCATTTTTAAGACACATATCTGTCAGAAATTGAATGTTCATTGTTATATTGCTACAGTTTTCACCAAGTTTAACTCAACAAAAAGTGATGCTCAAAAGTGTCAAAAGAAGTTACAATATCACCTTCTTATAGCTTGTGAAATTTTATCGCTGGTGAAAATAGCTCCAAAATTTCAATTTTTGATTATCTCTAACAGAAAAATAGGGCAATAGGCTGATATCACACTGAACACGTGTGTTGCACCCGCAAATGCAAACATGCGCTTGGTTGGTGCCGGCTTGCACTGAGATTCCTGTCATTTTTGGGGATTGGAATGCATGTGATTCACAGCAAAATTGGTGATCGCATGCACTCCGATGCAGCGCAAATGGCCACAATGCACCAATCCAATGGGCCACACTAGTCTGCGCTTTTGAAAGCATGATTGGATTGCAATCATGATCTGATTGCACTAGTGTGTCCTAGCCCTAAAAGCCAAGCAAAAAGGTCTACAAAACTAGTCTACAAAAAAGGAAAAGTGTTGGTAAAATCATTTCAAAGTTATTGTTCTATTTTTATTTTAAACTGGGGCATGGCTTCCATCATGCAGGTTAAAAAATTGCATCTGGCGAAACACTGCCACTAGATGTACATCTATTAGCACTTGCTATTCTGAGCACATATGAGGGGGAGAAGTCGATAACCCTAATACTGCCCTGATTGTAAACTAAAACAAATACAGAATTTTACATAACTAAACTGTAATGTATATTTAATGAACAACATTACACATGTTTTTGCCTTTTAAAGCTTACATTCAAGGAAAGTCATGCCCTATACTGTATTTCTGAAAGCTATAATTTTATCTACGGGAAATCAATATTAATCATATAACTCCCTTGGGGCTGAATCATTAAGATCTTATTGCACTTACTGAAAATTAGACACTATAGGATAATAAAGAATATGGAGATTAAATGATACCACTTCATAAATCATGTGTCTGTATGTTGCTTTAACATCCAGTCTTTTTGTGTCTTTTGAGGGGCTGCTATTTCATGACAATTTCAGTGCTATTCACATTACATTTTACACTCCTTTTTTTGTTTTGTTTTTTAAAGATGTGTCCCTTAATGAATATTATGTTTATCTATGAAGATAAATGTCTATAAAATTTAGTTTAGTTTTTGATGATCAAGCAATTCTAGTTTTTTTAATTTAACTAATTAAGTTAACATTTTCATTGACTCAACAATATTGTTTAGACTATAAGATATATCAGGGCTGTATTGCGCATTATAATTACAGCAGTTCTGGACATGTTCATTAGCCAAAGGGACATAACAGAGACATATTGGAATCCCTACCTACAGTTCTGGGAACAATAATTTATTCCTTGTTTCTTTTTATTTGTTTGGAAATTTTATTTTATGTCATATGTGTGTAATGTTTTCTGCTTTTTATATTATTAGGAAATATTGTAAATATTGAAGAAAACCTGTGGTAACAATTTGCCCCAAATTCTCCATATACTGTAGTCCCCATTTCAAGGGCCCTGCCATTAGAAAAAATAATTTTTTACTAGAGGATTTATTTTAAAAATTAGCAACATAAATTTCTGTGGCTACATTGCCAGCCATGGAGGTGGCAAACAGAGTTTAATTCGACAGGTGCACATTCCTCTCTTCTCTATAGCGACCTTCCCTAATGCACAAATATTTAAATGTTGATTTTGTTGATTTAAATGTTGATGATGCTTTTCTCCCCATAGAGCATCATAAAATGATCATCATGTTATGATTGTTAAAGAGTAAATAATAGTTACCAGGCTTTGAAACCAATGCCCTGCTATTGAAGCACAAAAAAGAAACAGTGAGCAACGTTGCAGAGTACCAATCTTACCGGTATTTTTTTGTTTTTGTTTTGTCCTTACCACTATACAATACTTTCCGTATGCATATCTGTTGTATTCAATTTGATCAACTGGACTTGAAATGTAGTTCTTGAAGACGTTTCACTAATCATCCGACTGGCTTTCTCAAGCCAGTTGGCTGACTAGTGAAACGTCTTCAAGAACTACATTTCAAGTCCAGTTGAGGGATCACTATTGGTCAGTGTGTTAGAGAGGGATCACTATTGGTCACTGTGAGGTCCTATAAAGAACCCAGACTATCCTGTCATGTTTCAATCTTATTACATTTCAGGACACAGATTCACAGGCATCCCACCTCTCCCTGAAATTCAGGGAGTCTCCCTGATTTTATTGGCAGATCCCCGATTCCCTGAAATAATATACAATCTTCCTGAAATGTGTTATGAGTTAGAGTGAGGGAGCACAATGATGTCAGAGTCTTTTAGCGATTTAACAAGTGCCAAAAACACTTAATAGTGACATGACTTGTATGTATGTGTCTGACTATTTTCATGTGTGTGTCTGAGATGCATGTGTTTGTGTGCAATAGTATCTGACTGTGTATGTCTGTGTATTCATGGATTAGGTGTTAATATTGGGGTGGGTACCCTCCCTGAAATGTGTGGGTTCCCTTCCTGAAATAAGTTTTGGCAGTGTGGGATGTCTGAGTTTATGGCTTCTATTGGGGTCTATTTCTTAAATAATGTAATAAACCATTAACAAACTCACTTCATTGAAATAGGCATGGAGATGTTTTCCTTTCAGTCCCCCTATCATATATAGCAGGGATAAGCAACCAGTAGGTATCCAGATGTTTGAAATCTATAACTCCCAGCATTCCTCTACAAGCACTTTGTAGTTAATTCTGGGAGTTGTAGTTTCCAAACATCTGGAAATCTACTGGTTGCCTATCCCTGATCTATAGATATCCCTCCCTGTCCAGTAAACATCAGCTCCCCTTTGTTTCTAATGAGAGGGGAGGGGTGGGGTTGAGTTAGGTGAGAGTGAGAAGAATGTTTTTACTAAGACTGTCACATGTTTTACAAAGGAAGTGACATACAAGTCTTGCAACTTCCTACTAACACTTCCTACTAACACTCAGAAAATGTTTTGATTGGCGAACACTGCTGTCAATCTTATATTAAGCACACCATTGGATACAACACTATAAGGGAAGTGAGGAATATGTTCCTTTGTAAGCTTCTATTGCCTCTCTGTAAAATTATATATATATATTGTATTAACAGTATGAGGCTGCGAAGAAGCTTCTGTTATAAGTTTCATTGTATGCTCTGTGTAGGACTTTTTGCTCATTTAAGCCCACTTCACTGGTCCTATTGCATAGAAGCCATGAACCTGTGTCCTGCACTGATGAAATCTAATATTTCCTGCACTAATCTATAAATATTGAAACATGGCAGGAAAATCTGGGTTCTTTATATGACCTCAGGTTCTCAAATAGTGATCCCTCTCTATCAGACTCCCTGGTGACAGGTGTGAGTCAATGGGGAGGGTGAGTATTGGATGATGGTTTGAATCTTTCCATTATAGAATGTCCTAATGGATCTCTTCTTTATTATCTATTGGATTGATGATACATTTAAGCTCTGCACAGCAGTTGTATTTCAGTGTGGTGTTTGGACTGTACTATAAAACTCTATAAAATGTTCTATTAAATATATAGTGATTTAGGTTCTTTTGATATATTAATGAGAACAAAAAGATAAAGAAAACAGATTACAGGGTATCTCCACTCATAATGTCCACTTCTGGGAATCCAGTCCTATTAAAGAACAGGTGGAAAAGGAGCTGTGCCTTACCCCAGTTCTTCAATAGAACAAACATATGAGCCAAGAGAAAATGTAAGAAAGTTAACCCGCTTGCTCGCTCCCCCGGGACGTAGTCTAACAGGTCCCAACCCACTCTGTCTTCTATGCGCATAGATCGCGCATGCGCATAGAAGACAGAGTGCATTGGGACCTGTCAGACTACACGCCGGGGGAGCTAGCAAGTGGGTCCGTTTCTTACGTTTTCTCTTGGCTCCTGTTTTTTTCTATTGAAGAACGGGGGGTAAGGCACAGCTCCTTTTCCACCCGTTCTTTAATAGGACTGGATTCCCAGAAGTGGATATTATGAGTGGAGATACCCTTTAAAGGCATAGTGTTCTACAACAAATATAAGATGGATAATTTCTGCCTTAGCCTATATTAATCTAGATGTTAAGGGCCATATTTTTAAGGGTGCGGTATCGCTTTTTAGCAATACTGCGCCTTTAACGAGTTTTATCGTGATTGTTAATTTACGATTAACTACCGCCCATAGAATTTTATCACGGTATTGTACTACCGCTTGGTATTCTACAAACTATTGGTCATAAATGCTTGTGAAGGTTTTCATTCATCCAGGTCATGGTATATATGTTGTATTCAGTTAGATCAACTGGACTTAAAGTTTTGTTCCTGAAAACATTTCGCTAGTCATCCAGCTAACTTTCTCAATGTAGAATGACGGTAATCCGTTGGCAATTATTTACCCTGTAAAATCCTAATTACAATATGACAGCCAGGTGTTAGAGACCTTCTGAATGCAAGGCGTGATTAGTACATAATTGCCAAAACCTCTTTAGCCACAATGCAATCACGCCTTTCATTCAGATGGTCCCTTACACCTGGCTGTTATATGCTAATTGGGACTTTCCTGGATACATATTTGCTAACAGATTCCTGTACAAGTCATTCTGAATAGAGGAAGCCAGTCTGATGACTAGCGAAACGTTTTCAAGAACTAAACTTTAACTCCAGTTTATCTAACTGAATACCCCAGATATCTATATATATATAAAAAAAGTCAATGTTTGAATGTTCCAGAATAACTTCCAAACGGCTGGGACAATTTTCTTGAGACTTGGTATACTTGTGTGAAAGGATCTTGAAAAAGCATAGACTACCTCTGTAGCCCCTTATTCACATGCCTCCGTAACCCCTTTTTTTAACATTTTCCAAGTTAATTAACCTGTGTGCTGCCATCTGGTGTAAATCGAGTGAATCAAGTTAATTGCACACCTAAATATCACAGATTGTTCAGGGCAGTACAATGCTTTGCTTAATTTTGTTCTGTTGTTGCTGTGATAGGAGGATAGAGCAGTCATGATTAGTAGACCATGCTAAGGAAATATGTAGTTTTACTTTAGGAAAGACAATAAGAGCTGTGAATGAGATGACACTGAATGAATGAATACAACTGCACTGTAAGGGGTTCATTTTACTTCACACCTTGTCTCTTTTCCCCACAATCTACTGAAACCCCAGCATTAAAGGCCATGTACACACTCTTTTCACTCACCTTTCTTTTCTATGTGAAATTTTGGCAAGCTTAAGTTTTATGTGGAATCTGATTTGTTTTTTCTGGGGGACATTGTGTGTCAATAATTCAATTTGATTGACTGCAGTAAGAAATAAATTAATGCAAGATTTTTTACCCCATTGTTAAAGGTGAAGTTGATGCGCCTTAAAGGGGAAGTTGATGTGATATGTGCTAAAGAGGTCCAAAATGCCTTTAAGGGGAAGTTGGTATGGTACGCCTTAGAGGAAGTTGGTGTGATAGGTGTTAAAGGGAAAGTTGGTGTGATAGGGGGTTAAAGGGATATTTGATGCAATATGAGTTAAAGGGGAAGTTGTAGTCATACGCCTTAAAGGGGAAGATGGTGTCATACGCCTTGAAGGTGGTGTGGTACACCTTAAAGTAGAAGGTGGTGTGATACGCCTTAAAGGGGAAGTTGGTGTGATACCCGTTAAAGGGGAAGTTTATGTACGTATCATATCAACTTCCCCTTTAGCAACCGGGTACAACACCTCACATTAATTTATTTTTTATGGTAAATACCAACGTTATTTGCTCCCAAATTTAGACATTTTGCAATATCTCCTTATTGCACAAAAATAACACCCCAAATGTCCAGAGGTATGTTAATTGGTGATCTGCTCTAGAATCTTGCATTGTGTCGGGCACCTCCAAGTTTACCAGATTTGCATGGGTCAGGTTAGAAAGCTGTGGGTGCGGGTCTGTTGAATTTTGGATGCAGGTTCGGCTGAACTTGAACTGGGCAATGGTGGCTACTCTGCTAGTTGTTCATAAATTAACGAACATTTGCCGCAAATGTACAATGAAGGCCTTACATTTACGGCCACGGTCGTATATTAATGATAACCCTGGGTATGGCAAACCTGTGATATTGGTGTTTTTTAAATATGGCCCTAAGTTGCACTTTATGTATATTAACCACATATATTTCTTAAAGGGCATGTCCACCCTCAAAACTATAATTCCCCCGTACCACTGTCCCCACTCTGTAGTAAATAAAAATCCTTACCTCACATCCCAGCTCCAAATGGTTCTCCTGTAGTCCACCCCCCCCCCCCCCCCCCCCCCCCCCACCGGTTGCCTCTCCTTCCCCCCCCCCCCCCCCCCCAAAGTCCCATATAGGACACTGTATCCTGTCTCCCCTCCGGGAGAAGTTCGGCATGCACACTGCAGCCATTCTCCCCCTCCGATTTTGGACTCCCACCCCCTAGCTACAAATCCATTTTATATAGTGTAGAGCTTAGTCCCTCAGCCCCAACCGCTATATTTTTGATGTAAGAAACTTCCACAATCTTTACTTACCTTCCCTCTTTCCTCCGCCGTTCAGATCTACTGGTAGCCACGTCCGTGATTGGCTGCCTTTCAGCCAATTACAGACGCGGCTGACAGTCCTGCCCCTCTGCTTGCATTTTCGCGCAAGCAGAGGGCTGGGCAGTGCGGCAGAGGAAAGAGGGAATGTAAGTAATGTTTGGAGAAGTTTCTTAAATTAAAAATATAGCGGTTGGGGCTGGGGGACTAAGCCCTACACTATATAAAAAATTAAAAAGAAGGGTGGACATGCACTTTAAAGGGAATGTACTGTGTAAATCAAAGTTCTGTCCATTGCAAAGCTGTACCTTTTTAAATTACACATTCTGATACTTTTTCAAAGCTAAAAATGTAAGTTTTTTACCTTTCAAACTTAACTTGATGGCTCTTCCTGCTTCACTGAAATCTCGTTTAATCCACTACTCCTGTGAGACTTGCTGGAGAGGAAAATCATTTGGTCAGATAGCCAGGAATGCCCCTGCTTGCTGTATATTACACTTAAAGTGAAAAGGGGACTGGATTAGCAATGTTGCAGTTTTCCCCTTCTATGTATATAATGTAATGATTTTTAAAGGGTCAACACTGGCAAGTAAATATTTGTTACATTTAGCATCAGTCTAAATCTATCAGTGTGTGATTATGTATGTGGTTAATCTTTATTTCTTGCACACTTTCCCTTGTGTATTTTTTTGTTTTTTGCAAGTATAAATTTTATGTGAGTGCGGCATCTGAATTATGTTTTCTGGGTGACATTGGTTGTCAATAATTCTTTTTGGTCGAATGCATTACTTTTAACCCTTTCACTGCCAGGAGATTTTCATTTTTTTTTTTTGCGTTAACTGCCAGAAGAATTTTCAGGATTTTGCCCTCAATCGCTTTAGACTAATTTTACAGTAGGAAACCTTGCAGTAAATCAGTAAATTTCAGCACAAAGTGTACTTTAACATGGTAACAGAATTTTGTAACTTTTCTGGAAATTATACTGGAATTATGGGTAAAATATGTAAAAAAAATGAAAAATTTGCAAATTTTCATGGATTTTTCCCATTTTTACGGATAGTTATCTTAAGGTTACACACAAAAATCTTACTGTTTCTAAAAGCTCAGATACTCCCGAGTACAACGATACCAGATATATGTAGGTACCCGACTTTTCCTGTACAGGAGACCCCCCCCAAACTAAAACTGCACCTTCAAGAATATTACACCAAATTAAAATGTATAACCACTACTGACAGTTAACATAGAATATCTTCCAAATTAACTAAAATATCCCCACAAGTAAGATATTTTTAGAAACTACACACCCGCAGGATTTTATGAGTGAGGTAAGTTTTGATCAAAATGCAGATACCCGGAAGCAGCTCTTCGTCCAATTGTAAGTTATTTTCTCACATTTTCCTTTTTTTCCTCAACTGTAAAATCAGAGACAAAATCAAATAGAACTACATTTCAAGTCCAGTTGATCTAATTGAATACAACAGATAGTCCTATTGTTTATATTACAATTAATGAAGCATGGAACCAGATATTCTTTTCCAGAAAATGTGTGGCCGATCCGTGTATCTGGAATTCTCTTCAGCTAGGGGTCTGGTGGGTACCCTAAGAGGTCATTTTAAGGACAACCATACATGTAAAATAAATGTATTTCGGTATAGGAATATGTAAGACCGAAACCAATATTATATTTGTGAATGGAAAGGAAGGCCCCTCAAGATGATACCCAACATGGAGCCCTTATTCCCTTGCCAAGGCGAGTTATTAATATCTTGGGAAATATGGATTACACACAGGTCATGTTTGGTATTGGAGGAATTGATAATTAATACAGGAGATGAATATGTGGTCAATATCCGAATACAATGTACATATCTACTTTTTTATGGAATCTGCCTAACTGAGGGGGAATGAATGCTTGGCTAGTCGTAAATCTGGACATTCCTAGACACTCCCACCTCCTGCATAGCCAGAGAAGGGGGTGGTTCATGAAATGGTTTAAAAACCCTTGTAGCCCCTATAACTTTGTTCATACTGAGGGGACATGTTAAAACCCCCGGGATACAGGACTTCTTCTAGTGAGTAGGGTCTGTGAATATTTTTATACTATTGTATGTCATTTTATTATAACATCATTTTCTTTTATTTTTGTATTATATGCACTGTCCACCTTTTGGAATATTAAATCTAAAATTTAATAAGTTCTGTCATTGATGCTCTAAAAGAACTCAGTTAGCCTCTGATAAGTTTATATGTGGTTGGATGGAATGTTTTGCAGTGTAAATGCTAATTAACTCTGTGACTGCTTGTGAAGGAATGATGCTAATTAACCATTTAGTTGCTGTTATGAATGGTGTAGTGTTAACCATTTAGCTGGACAGGGGTGTGCATAGTCAGTGAGAGTCGAGTGTTTTTGGGGCGTCTTTAAGGCCATAACTTAAAGTGGTGGCAGCGAGTACCGATTGATTTTTCAAATCATGTGCCCAGCGAACTGGCGTTTGTGACACCAATGCTTTGTAAAGAGGGAGAATATAATTTTCCTCCCTTGAATCCATACCTTTCTTTATACAAGACAATACCATGCTGGCTCTGGCTGTTGCTGCCTGGCACTGCTTGCTACCTTTAAGTTTGTTATCCACCAAAACTCCAAGATCCCTTTCAAACAGGGATTCACTTACCACAGAGCCATTTATAGTATAAGCAGCACAAGGATTTTTAAATCCAAAATGCATTACATTTATCAACATTGAATTTCATCTACCGTTAGCAGCCCAATGTGACAATCTATCTAGGTCCCCCTGCAATGATTGCACATCCTCTGAAGTTTTTACTGGTCAACAAAGTTTTGTGTCGTCAGCAAACACAGAAACCTTACTGAAAATACCCACTTCCAAATAAATAGATTAAATAGAAGCGTCCCCAACACAGAACCCTGTGGCACCCCACTTAGCACTTTAGTCCATAATGATAAAGTCCCATTTACAACTACTCTCTGCATCCTATTCATTAACCAATTTTCTATCCATGTACTAATGTGCCCGCCCAGACCAACAGACCTTAGCTTATACATTTAGTCGCCTATGGGGGACTGTATCAAAAGCCATTCAAAATCCAAGTACCGTGTACTACATCTACTGCTATGCCAGAGTCTAAATTTCAACTTACTTCCTCATAAGTCAAGCAAGTTAGTGTGATCTGTTCCTCCTAAATCCATTCTGGTTACTACTTATAATATCAGTCCTTGAAACATACTCTAGAGTATGTTCCCTTATTAAACTTTCCTGTATCTTCCCCACCACTGAAGTTAAACTTACAGGCCTGTAATTACCCAGCTGTGAACGACTACCCTTTTTCAATATTGGAATAACATCAGCCATTTTCCAATCCAGAGGCACATATCCGGACATGAGGGAATCTAAAAAAATAAGAAACTATGTCCTAAATAAAACTGAACTTAGCTCCCTAAGTACCCGAGGGTGTATTTTATCCGGTCCAGGAGATTTATTATTTAGTTGATTCTGTACCATATCAACTTCTACATAAAGTCAGTTGTGTAGGGATAACTTTACATAGCCCATCAAGTTGTTTTTTTATGGTTGGATCTAATTTGTCTGTTTTTGTCCAGTAACTGCATTTTCCTTTTTAGTGGTTTATTCTGTGTAAAACACATTATTAATACTTAGACATTTCCTGGCCTGGTGAGAGCCATTGAAATATAAGGTGCAAGTAAAATACCTATTTTATTGGCACTAGTGCTCATATGAAATCAGGTTGAAGTCTAGAGTTGTGTGACTACAGAGTAATTGAGGTTGAATAAAGACATAGTCCATCAAGTCCAACCTATTCACTTTTTTTTTTTAACCCTTCCTAGCAGTTGAAAAAAACAGCTAAAAAAAGGGGGGGGGATTCCTTCCTGACTCCAAACGGCAATTGAAAAGATCAATTAATACATACAGTGATGTGAAAAACTATTTGCCCCCTTCCTGATTTCTTATTCTTTTGCATGTTTGTCACACTTAAATGTTTCTGCTCATCAAAAACCGTTAACTATTAGTCAAAGATAACATAATTGAACACAAAATGCAGTTTTAAATGACGGTTTTTATTATTTAGTGAGAAAAAAAACTCCAAACCTACATGGCCCTGTGTGAAAAAGAAATTGCCCCCTGAACCTAATAACTGGTTGGGCCACCCTTAGCAGCAATAACTGCAATCAATCGTTTGCGATAACTTGCAACGAGTCTTTTACAGCGCTCTGGAGGAATTTTGGCCCACTCATCTTTGCAGAATTGTTGTAATTCAGCTTTATTTGAGGGTTTTCTAGCATGAACCACCTTTTTAAGGTCATGCCACATCTCAATAGGATTCAGGTCAGAACTTTGACTAGGCCACTCCAAAGTCTTCATTTTGTTTTTCTTCAGCCATTCAGAGGTGGATTTGCTGGTGTGTTTTGGGTCATTGTCCTGCTGCAGCACCCAAGATCGCTTCAGCTTGAGTTGACGAACAGATGGCCGGACATTCTCCTTCAGGATTTTTTGGTAGACAGTAGAATTCCATGGTTCCATCTATCACAGCAAGCCTTCCAGGTCCTGAAGCAGCAAAACAACCCCGGACCATCACACTACCACCACCATATTTTACTGTTGGTATGATGTTCTTTTGCTGAAATGCTGTTACTTCTACGCCAGATGTAACGGGACACGCACCTTCCAAAAAGTTCAACTTTTGTCTCGTCGGTCCACAACGTATTTTCCCAAAAGTCTTGGCAATCATTGAGATGTTTTTTAGCAAAATTGAGACGAGCCTTAATGTTCTTTTTGCTTAAAAGTGGTTTGCGCCTTGGATATCTGCCATGCAGGCCATTTTTACCCAGTCTCTTTCTTATGGTGGAGTCGTGAACACTGGCCTTAATTGAGGCAAGTGAGGCCTGCAGTTCTTTAGATGTTGTCCTGGGGTCTTTTGTGGCCTCTTGGAATGAGTTTTCTCTGCGCTCTTGGGGTAATTTTGGTTGGCCGGCCACTCCTGGGAAGGTTCATCACTGTTCCATGTTTTTGTGGTTCGCTGGAGTCCCAAAGCTTTAGAAATGGCCTTATAACCATAACTCAGGTGTGATAAACCACAGTTAAGTTATTTTTTAACAAGGGGGGCAATCACTTTTTCAGACAGGGCCATGTAGATTTGGAGTTTTCTCTCACTAAATAATAAAAACCATCATTTAAAACTGCATTTTGTGTTCAATTATGTTATCTTTGACTAATAGTTAACGGTTTTTGATGAGCAGAAACATTTAAGTGTGACAAACATGCAAAAGAATAAGAAATCAGGAAGGGGGCAAATAGTTTTTCACATCACTGTATACTGTAGATCAACCAGATCTACAGTATATGTATTAATAGCAGTCATTTTTTAGTTTTAGAAGCTTATCCAGGCCATTTTTAAAGCTATCCAATGAACCTGCCATTAACACATCTGCTGGAAGACAGTTCCACAGTTTTACCGTTCTCACTGTAAAGAAACCTTTCTTAACCTGAAGATAAAACTTCTTTTCTTCCAACCTTAGAGGATGTCCAAGAGTCCTCTGATATGACCTATTCGTGAACAATGCACCAGAGAGTTTATTGTATGGCCCATTAATATATTTGTATAAGGTTATATCCCCACACAAATGTCACTTCTCTTATGTAAACAGCCCTAACTGCCTGCATATTTAACCCCCTCCATTCCCTTATTAATTTAGTTGCCCTTCTCTGAACTGCTTCCATTTCCAAGATGTCCCTTTTGTAAATGGGATTCCAAAACTGCACAGCATATTCCAAATGAGGCCTTACCAGTGCCTTGTAAAGAGGGAGAATAATATTTTTCTCTCTTGAATCTATTCCCCCTTTTATACAAGACAATATCTTGCTAGCTCTAGCCATGGCATTGTTTGCTATAGCTAAGTCTGTTATCTACCATAACCCTCAAATCTTTTTCCATTACAGATTCACTTAAAACAGAGTTGTTTGTGGTGCAGGTGGCACAGGGATTATTGAATCCCAAATGCATCACCTTACATTTATCAACATTAAATCTCATCTGCCATTCTGCTGCCCATTTTGATAATCTATCTAGGTCAGCCTGCAGCAATTGCACATCAGTTGAAGTTTCCAAAGCTCTGCATAGTTTAGTGTCATCAGCAAACACAGAGACCTTGCTCTCAATGTCCCGTTCTAAGTCATTTATAAACATCTCCTTCTAAGTCATTTATAGACATTAAAAAGAAGTGGCCCCAGTACAGAACCCACATAAGCCCACATAGATGTAGCACCATTTACCACTACTTTCTGTTTGCGATCCAATAACCAATTCTCTATCCATGAACAAATGTTTTCTTCTAGGCCACCAGTCCTCAGTTTATTCATTAGTCGCCTATGTGGCACAGTATCAAAAGCTTTTGCAAAAGTATACTACATCCACTGCTGTGCCTGAATCTAGCTTCTTACTCACTTCTTCATAAAAACCAATTAAATTTGTCTGGCATGATCTATTTCTCATAAATCCATGCTGACTACTACTAATAATATGAGCTCTGGAGACAAAGTCAAGGATATGATCCCGTAACAATATTTCCAGCACCTTCCCTACCACTAATGTTAGGCTTACAGGACTATAGTTACCAGGCTCTGAACGACTACCTTTTTTGAATATTGGTGTTACAATCCAGCGGCACATCCCCAGATCAAAGTGAATCTGAAAAGATGAGAAACAGTGTGGTCTGAATAGAACTGAACTAAGCTCTTTTAAAATCTGGGGATGCAATCCATCTGGTCCTGGGGCTATATTGATATTTACTTTGTCTAATGTGAATATTCCTCATTTCTCCCCTGCATATTATTAAAATCCCTGCTGTAAGGACTAGGATTCTCTATAGTGAAAACTGATGTAAAAAAACGGTTTAGCAGATTAGCCTTTTTGCATCCTCTACAACCATCTCAGCCCCATTGTTTAATGGTCCCACATTCTCAGTCCTCATCTTTTTACCATTTATATACTTAAAAAACATTTTGGGGTTGGACTTGCTTTGTTTGGCTAACCGTATTTCATTTTCTATTTTAGCTAGTTTAATTGCTTTCTTGCACTCTTTATTACAGCTTTTGTACTCCCTGTAAGACTGTGCTTCTCCCTCTGATTTCAAAATTTTAACAGCCTTTTTTTTTTTTCCCATTTCCCTTTTTACCTGAGCATTAAGCCATGCTGGAGTAAATTTGGCGGCTTATAACATACCCCAACAATTGATTTACCCACCTTCTTGCTTCCTGTACACAGCTCTACCCATATTGTTTCTGCCATATCGTTTATACCCCCATCTATTCCATCTTTTTGATCTGGCTTCAATTTCTCTTTAACATGCATACATACTTCCCCCTCCTTTCTTATTAACTCTGTCATGTCTAAATAAGGAGTATCCTTCAATATTTACTGTCCAGTCGTGTAAATCATTTAGCCATGTTTCTGCTATACCGATCACACCATACCTTTCCTTTAAAGCTATTAGTTCCCCAGTTTTTCCAGCCAGACGTCTTGCATTTGTAAACATACATTTTATATTATCAATTGATTTACTTCCATACTTGGAAGTACATGCCTCCTTATCCTTTATGCTGTCCCCTCCCCCTTCTCCTGTCATTAGCCCCCTCATCCCTAACTTCTCTATCTACCCCTGTGTAGTTCAACGTACCCGCCCCCCCATACCTAGTTTAAAATCTCCTCCAACCCCCTGGCCATCTTCTCCCCCAAAACAGCTGCACCATCATCATTGAGGTGCAATCCGTCTCTACTAAAGAGACTGTTACCAACAGAAATGTTAGCCCAGTTCTCTAAAAACCCATAAAAACGCTGTTAAGTGTTAGGCCACACTGCAGTGATTTCGATTGAAGCGCTAATGATTGCACTTGTAATCTATTAGCATGTGAGAATAACAGCATAGTGTATGTCAATGGGGGTGGAAACATCGCATGCACTGCGCTTTTGGAGCTGTCAGCAAATTTTTTGCGGTTTACATGTGTTGCTATTGTGCGGAACTCATCGCAAACGGAAGGAAAAGTACACTGATGCACGTATTCTTTTCAAGTGGGTCGCTGTCCATTTCAGTGTGGCCTCAGCCTTAAATGTTTTTTTTTTTTTTTTTTTTATTATCCTTTCAGCAAGCAACAGTAGATCTAGTAATGTATTTGCACATAACATGTTTTTTGCTTTGGGAATGGAGCTCAATTTTGCTTGCGTAGGCTTGTTTAACTATATTTTAAACCACAAAAGCCATGACCCAACTAGTTTTACTTTTTAAGAATCTAAATATTTATTTTTGAGAATCTTACTTGTAAAGCTTTTTTAATCTCAGTTTATTGCCTAAACTCCATAAGGAAATATATTTTATTTACCTGTTGTCCCTACAGGAAAATATAATTTATATACTGAATACTGAACTATAGTGTCAACACCACCTTAAAGCTTTTTAAAAATAAATTTGCCAGGAAGGTAGGAGACAGTACTTTCTAAAGCTGGGGTACTCACATGGCTGATGAAAAATTCTGCCCACATCGACCATTTATATGGTATAAAATCGTCCATTTCCTATCTTAGGGAACCAAAAACACCCACTGATTTAAAAGAGCCACCCAAACAATCTGTATATTAGTAAAGTGTGTTTGCAAATTTATATCAGATGACAGACATACAGATTCCAATGGAATAGTCTTGACCGTCCATTCGCCGCTAGCGTGCAGTTGGCCCGTATGAATCACATCGGTCTCCGGTGCTGGTGAAATCACCTCAGATTTTTTGACCCAACTGACTGATACATGGAAATATCGGTTGGCTGGGCTGCAAAATCTGCTTGTGTGTACCCAGCCTAATACAAATCTACAAAATTTTGGCCTAGATTAATATGATTAGTGAACTGTTAAAAAAAACACAAACAAAAAACAAAACTGCAGTGTCTCCACTCATTCTCCAACTGTGGTCTCCATTAAAGTTAGGGTTAAATGAAAGCCTGCAGTATTTCCTTTATTATGAGCCGACAATCACATCTCTGACTTCACACTGTGAGAAATGATATTGAGGTGAATGTTCAAACTCCCTGCTTCCAGTAGGTTGAGTGACATCACCTAACCTCTGCTAGCCCCTCTGCCCCGGGGGAGAAGCATGCTCAGGCACGGCCACACTGCAGCGCAATCGCACACGGAATCGCATGCAATTTCTTGTGCGATTTTGTTGCGTTTGCGCATTCGTTTTTCATTAAGTATTGGAAACCGCATGCGATTGCGATTTAAAATACGGAACGCAAATCGCAATCGCGCTTTTTAGGTGCGTTGACGCGATTCCAATGAATTGAATGCAAGCGCAAACGCAGAAAAATCGCAGCAGTGTGGCCTAGCCCTTAATGCTGGGGAAAACAGGAAGTACCTGGGGAAAAAAATTGACAATTGAGAAGGGGAGCCTATTAATGCAGACAGGCTGGTCACATGACTACAAGTTGGTAACATGGCTGAAAGCAGGAAGTAATATTGCTGAACCTTTCCAGCAATAACTTCTCACAAATTTTATCTAGAGATGTGATTATGGCCTTATTTTGAAGGAATGATGAAAGGCTTTTTATATAATCCTTACTTGTTTGGAAGAATTGGAGACCTTCACGCTAGCCATACATGGGCAGATTGTTTTCTGATCACTGGAAATTATCATAAATTTGATCGGAATAACCTATTGCAATTCTCCGCCGTGTGCTGCCGATCTTCTGTAGATTTCAGCTCGAAAACTTCACGGAATTGAATGGAATTTCCATGCCATGAATGGGGGCCTTAACAGAGTAATACTTGCACATTCATTCTAAAGGGGGAGGGCTGAGGGATAAGTGCTATCTCTACCATGTAGTTTTAAAAGGGAGAAGGTGGAGGAAGTATGGGCATTATGGTTACCCTTTAAACTGTGTACACACATCAGACTTCAGATTACATTGCAGATTTAATTGAAATTTGTCTGTAATATTTGATAACTGGCATACATTCGCTTAATTGACAACTGATGGAAATGTTCAGTCTAAAATGACTGATAGCATGCCTATCAATGCTATTGGCCACAGGATTGGTTGTTTGCATGCCCATTTAGTGGCCCAATAATCTGCAAATTTGGTTAAATTTAAGAAATAGGCTGGTACACATTCTTGTTTTAGTCTCTACAAAATTTTCTAGGATATAGAATCTGAACTAAACAAAGGGAAAATATGTGGTTGATTTCACTAAATGAGTTACACATTTTCAGTCATAATCCATGCAGTGCCTTGCAGTCTTCTCTTAATATTATCTAAAAAAAAAATGTAAGTGAAATTAACATACTCAAAACTATTTTTAGACTTTGCCTGCATTTAGACGTTACATTTGTTTGCCACTTAGGAAAGTTAACAATTTAAACCCTCCTTTCTTTTTTCCAGCTTTCAGAGTTTGAGTAAAGAACTGTCAACCCCCCCCCCCCACCCCACTATGTGTAAAACCTCTATCCTTTCTATGAAAGCAAAGTCTATTCCTTTGTCACTGTATGGCTAATCAATTTTGCATTATGATCCAGCTTTGTCTGACGCTCTGTGCTCTCGCACTGCTTGCAGCTGACACCCAGTTAGCTGCTTACGGTGTGTCTGGAGTAGTCTAGAAATGCATCTAAAGAAATTTATTCCAAAATATCTCCTCCCCTTCTACACATACAAACACGTATACTCTTACGGCTGAAAGAAAATCTGATCATTTCATTTAAGCAGTAATAACAGTTACCAGAGCAGCTTACCTTCCCAGAGCAAGGCAGTATCATTTCACTACAACACAAAATTACAATATGAATGCTATTGGCTGTAGGTCACTGTAGACACAGCTTATTTCCACTGCACATGCTCCCCCAATTTAGCTGTGTCTCTGGTTCTGGAAGGGTCTGTGCATAGAGTGAGAGAATATATACTAACTAGAAGTGAGCTGAACTGGACATGATCAAATATGGTAAAAGGGAGCACTGGTAGAAAGTTTTTGGCAGCGCTAAAAATAAAGGTTTATTGGCATTGAAAGCAGAACACCAGATGCATTAAACAAGATGTATTGGTGATAGGTGTCTTTATTTTTAGTATATGCAGGGCCAACAATCTATGGGCTAGCCTTGTCTCATGCACATGTAAGTTTTTGCACTGTACGGCTGACTTAACATTTGAATTTCTGGTGTATTTTGTATATACTCCTCTGTACTGGCATTTAAGCCTATGGGTTACTCTTGGTGGTTTAAAGCCCTGGTAACTGCTGCAATGAATTGTGATTTTGCACAATCACAAAATTGTTAACACCTCTTAGTGGGAGGAGTTAAATGTATTTAAGTGAACCCATGGTACCATATTTTGTTTTATTTATCTGAGGAAGGGGGAAACCCTGAAACATTGTGCACTGTATGTCACAATAAAGTTATATCACATGAGTGCGTATCCCTCGAAAATAGAGTAACAGAGACATTACTTGTTAAGGTGCATTTAGACATTAATTCGGTTTTAAGTAGAAGCCAAGGTTTAAATCTTGTTTGTTTTTTTCTTTTTCTATTTCTCCCAGAAAATGTTCCAGAGGAGCTACAGGAACCTTTTTACACTGACCAATATGATCAAGAACACATGAAACCACCTGTTGTGAACTTACTACTCTCTGCAGATTTGTACTGCAGGGCTGGAAGTCTGATCCTAAAAAGTGACACGGCTAAACCTTTGTTGGGGCATGATGCTGTAATCCAAGCCTTAGCACAGCGTGGGCTGTACGTTACTGACCATGAGAAACTAGTGACAGAGAGAGACCTGAGAAAAAAGCCTATCCAGATGGTAAGTTCAAAGTTTATTCATTTTTTAAAAGGTTTTCTATAGGATAAAATGTAGAATCCTTCTCACAATAAAATAACTTGTATAAATGTATTGGTCAACCAGTCTGTTTCTGTCCATGAGCGTTTTCTTCTCATTAAGCTCGCACCAATATCTTTCATATTAAAAAACACGCAACTACAAATATAATATTGTAACTAAAGCCAATTTTATTCAGATTTTCAGGGTTATTCAATATAAGTTCTTATCGTTTAAAATGGTGCTAATTTTGCCCCAACCAATCAGATGTAAGCTTACAAATGTTAAATAAGATCTGATTGGTTGGGGCAAAATTAGCCCCATTTTAAACAATAAGAACTTTTATTGAATCTCCCTGTTTATTTTCATTAATTTTACCAAAACTCGTAGGTAACTATTTACCATTTGTCCCAATTATCTTTCATGATTTATTTAATATCACAGTTGCGCCTCTCCATTAATAACATTAAGCCTTGTCTACTACGTGACTTTAAAGAACAACTTTTTTTTTTTTAATTCTTTTTATTTTGATATTTACGCCATATCATAATATACAGTTTTGCATTTCACTTGTTCGTACAATAAATACATTTATGATTTATACATTTTTTGCGTAAAGTAATAACATTTATCAGTATACTTTCATTAAACTAAACCTATCAACTGTCAACCTGTTCTTGTTTATCTTCAATAAAGATTGTTACCTTCTATGCTCCTGTGTATTCTTGATTAGTTTTATTATAACCATACTGCTTAGGGTCTATCATATATTTGTACTTAGATACAATGGTGTTACAGTGTTATAATATTTCGATGCAGGGTTCCACCTCTGCCCGTTTATATATCTACAAATGGCTGCCCAGGGCATCCTCCCCCCCCACGCCGCACCATTAGTTGCACTGGATCGAGGCCTGTACTGCATCCACAACCCCACAATCATTTTATTCCTCTCGTTTACAGTAAGTGACCTGTGGTGGTTGCTGTTGAGTTATACCATATCCCCCATATCCTCTCATATTTAGATAGACAGTTTCTGTGTTTGTATACAATACGATGGAGTGGGAGATCTTTATTAGTTATTTCAAGCCATATTTTAATTGACGGTGTCTCAGCTGCCATCCATTTAAGCACTATAGCTTTTCTAGCGTAAAATAGGATTTTGTAAGCAGTGTATATTGGTATTTTGACCAGTTTTCGCCATCCAGTATCCCTATTGCACACTCTCGGGGTTAGGTTGTATGTTTATGTTTAGATGGTCTCTTATAAATCGGCACACCCTGCACCAGACCCTGTATCTGTGGACACTGCCAAATGAGGTGCCGGAAGTCTGCCCCACTTTGCTTGCACATCGGGCAGCGATCGTGGTGAGACCTTGTATAGTTTAAGTTGTTTCGGAGCAGATACGCTTGATTGATGATATACGTTTGTATCAATCTATTGTGTGATGCTGGGGATACTGATTGTGTGATTGTAGGATATCATCCAGATCTTCTGGTTCTAGTTTCTGGTATTATTAGTTTCCATTTGTCTTTAATCAGCAGTTATTGTCATAGTGCTGGCCTGTAGCAGAATTTGGTATAAATTAGATATCAGCCCTTTCTTATTTGTTTTTTTGAGAGCCATTTGAATCGGGTTATTAGTTATTTCTGGTTGTATTTGTTTCTCTATAAATTCAGCTCGCAGGCAGTGTCTTAGTTGTAAATATTTAAAGTGGTAGGAGTGTGAAGTTTGAATTGTTCCATCAATTGGGAAAAGGATTTAAGTTCATTGCCATTGTATATGTGACCAAAGGTGTTTATTCCATGTGTTTCCCACTTGCTAGCTTCGTGCATTTGTGCCAGTTTGCGATATGTTTGTGTGCCACAGCGGGGTCTCAGTTGATATCGTATGAATTGTAGTAGTTTTATTGTGTGCTTTCCAAATTTTGACATCCGTTTATGGATTATAGTACCCGGTCCTGTTATATGGCATTCAGTCTGCATATATGCTAGATATTTGCCTGTGACATAGTATTGCAGCATGAGTTCAGATTGCGTTGGTTCATCTTCTGTGTTCAGCCATCCCCTGAGGTATTGGAGCTGGCCTGCCCAGTAATACAGTTGAAAATCCGGTAGTGCCAATCCCGCTTTCGTCTTGGGGGCTTGTAATTTTTTAAGTTTAATCCGAGGTCTGCTGTTTCCCCACAAAAATTATGTGACCAGTCCATTTATGGTTGTAAAGAATTTTTTTGGTATGCACACCATTGAGTGTTCCAAAATGTATAGTACTTTAGGCAGTATAAATATTTTGATCATATTAATCCTTCCTATCAGGTTTAGTGGTAGAACCTTCCAGTGTAGTAGTTTGGCTTTGATGAATTTCAATAGTGGTGTTGTGTTAAGGTTAACGGAGTCATTTGTTGATTTAGTTATGTATACTCCTAGGTATTTGAATTCATTGACTGTAGATATAGGTGGCAGTGGTATGTTCTGTATTGACGCTTTATCGTCTAGTGGGAGGATGTAAGATTTCTCCCAATTAATAAACAGTCCCGATATCGGTGAAAACTCGTTAATTGTGTTGATAGCTGCTAAGAGGGAGTTACCCGAGGCGTCCAAGTACAATATAATATCGTCTGCATATAAGCCAATTTTTTTCTTCGTATGGCCCCAGGCGAAGTCCTTTTATTTGAGTGTTTTGTTTAATTTTAAGTGCTAAAATTTCGATTGCAATTGCAAACAGGGAGGGGGAAAGTGGACATCCCTGACGAGTGCCTCCGTGCAGTCGGAAGGATCTGGACAGTTCACCTTGTATGGATAATCTGGCTTGCGGATTAGTATAAAGCAGTTGTATCCACGAGATAAATTTAGGGCCAAATCCGAAGAATCTCAATACCTCCCACAAATAGTTCCATTCTACCGAGTCAAAAGCTTTCCTTGCATCAAGGGACAGAAGCACTCGGTATCCTGTGTTATCATGATCCACCTGTGTTTGGATCTGTGTACGCCTAATATTGATTGAGGTTGATTTCCCCGGGATGAACCCTGTTTGTTCTTGTGCTATTATTGTTGTGATTATAGTTTGTAGTCTGGTTGATAGTATTTTAGCCAAAATTTTGTAGTCACTGGTTAAGAGAGATATTGGTCTATATGAATCATGTCTTTCGGGGTCTTTGCCTGGTTTCAATAGTAGTATTATTATTGCTTCTGTCATGGATGGTTTAAAGAACAACTTTACTTAAAAAACCAATAATCAAACCATGAATTGCCCATTTTTAGATAAACATAATGGTATGTCACTTACCTGGATATTCTTACCCAAGCACTTAAGCAAAGTATAAAGTCCACTGCGCACACCGGTCTTTTTATACAAATATGTTTATTACACACGTGACATTTCAGGATCTCTTAGATACTTTCTTCAGACTGTCTGAAGAAGGTATCTAAGAGGTACCGAAACGACACTTAAACTTACCTTACCAGCGCTCCACTTGCAGCTGCTTCAGAACTGACAGCTGCGCTCCCCCGACCAGGCACCTATCTTTGTCGCATGCTCGCCATTACAAAAGATAGGCGTGCGATTGGGACAGAGCAGCTGTCCCTTTAGAAGCAGCTGCGAGTGGAGCGCCGGTAAGGTAAGTTCGGCAGTGCCCCCTGAGCTTTCTATTATTCACAGGGAGATGGAATAAGCGTTCTCACCTCCCTGTGAATAATAGAAAACGATGCAATATACTTAAAAAAAACAGCTTTAGTGTTCCTTTAAAAGTAATCTTGTGGATTTTGTAACAGATTAGAGTAGCAGTTCACCCGCGAGTGGGTGGGCCACTTGGAGCTGTAAGGGAATGGGCCAAGGCGGGCCTGCAACTGGAGGGACCATGGGGTCCATGAGTGGGAGGGACCGGGGGGCTGCAAAGTTGAGGAGACACAGGGCAGATTGACTGACAGGTTTCAGAGCAGGAAGCGCAGGGGACCTGGTGATGTGCTGCCATATCACACACAAAAATGTAAATATCTTCAAAACTATGTAAAATAAACAATGGAAATAAATTGCAAAAACTCTCAGGAGAGCAATTCCTATCAATTTACCCAAAGTCATTTTTGGACCACAGTTCCTCTTTAATATTAATTCAGCTGCATTTTTAAATAGGTGTCTTTAAAAGATTTTGCCTCAATGCATTTTTTTAAATTGCTTTAAAAAGAGTAAAGGTATGCAGCCCTCCCCATACATTTTTTTCCTGATTTCAAGCCTCTCTTTGCCTTCAATTACCCATGCTGTGAAGGGGGCGTAATGATTGTCTGCCTCTAACTGTTGCTCAAAGGTAGCAAGCGAGAAAACACAATAGTGTTTTAATCATTTGCTTTCAATCTTCCCAAATCTCCTAAAAATTTCTTTAAATTTGCCACTCTCACAGATTGTATGCCATCTGCATACCCTTTAATATTTCCCCTTTAACAGCTGCAGAGGGCGCATCATGAATTAACCCTGATCTTAGCCCAGCTCTGCACAATGCTTTTATCAATAGTGTACCCATCCGAAATCTTCCCTATCCAAAGGTAAATGAAACCTTCAGAGCAGATCAATCCAGCTCCATGTTTTTGTTAAAGAGTATGTCCACCCCCAAACTAAAATTTAAAGGAACACTAAACCCCAAAAAATAACCATTTTTTTGCCATTCGTTTGTATTATTCACAGGGAGGTGAGAACGCTTATTCTCACCTCCCTGTGAATAATATTAGGCTCGGGGGACCTGGAACTTACCTTACCGCCCCGCTCCTTCACTGACACCCGCTCTGTCCCGACCGCGCACACTATCGTAGGCGCATGTGCGCCAATACAAAAGATAGGGCGCGCGATCGGGAGAGAACAGCTGTTCAGTGAAGAAGCGGCTGCGAGTGGAGCGGCGGTAAGGTAAGTTCCAGGTCCCCCAAGCGTAATATTATTCAATAATAATACAAACGAATGGCAAATAGTTGTTTTTTTGGGGTTTAGGGGAGTTTAGTTTCCCTTTTAATATGTTGCAGGAAATGCATGAAAAATCTCGCAAGATTTAAATCACTAAAAGCTCTCCCCAAATGTACCTACCAGCCTTCGTTCCCTCACCGCCTTCTGCCTTTCTTCCGTGCCTTTTCCATGCACTGAAAATGAGCAGAAGGGGCTTGATTGGCATCCGCTCCTGTTATTGGCTAAGACTTGCCTTAGCCAAGCACAGGAGCGGATACTGGTTGAGTCCCTTCTGCTTGTCTTCCGTGCACGGAAGACTGGCAGAAGGCAGCAAGGGAACGAAGGCTGGTAAGTACATTTGGGGACAGCTTTCAGTGATTTAAACATTGCGAGGTAGAGGTTTTCAGGCATTTCCTGCAACATATAACATTTTTGTTTGTGTGGTGGACATACCCTTTAATACCCCAATCAAGCACGGACACACTGAGCTAGAATGAGATCTGACCTGAAATCCAGTGTGGTGTAGTCTACTATTTACAAATCACAGGAAAAATTGAACAAGGGAAATAAAAAAACTTTGAAGATAGGAAAAAGCTATGGTGGATCAGTGAACAATGCCTGACGGAACGCATACACACATGTGATTATCGGCCAAAGTGGCCCGTTAATGCCTGCGTGTGCCAGGGTCGTTCCTTGGTGTAAAGATCAGATGTCTGTGTAAAACTAGAAGGTGGGTCAAAAAAATGGTTTACCTGCCCTATAAAATACAGGTATAAAGATATGTCTTTTTCTGGATCACTGATTACTGTTTCTGTAGCACTTTTATTATAGTGTGGTTTAGTGAAATTAGTATTGCAAATATCTGTTTTATTCTTGTTTATACTGTTGGTTGAGAACATGTGCAGGTGAGAATATTTAATGGAGCTTATATTTCACTACAAAGCATATCAAAAATGTAATATTTAGGTTAACGTTAGAATTGGACGGTTAACCAGGAAGGTGGCATGGTTGCCAGGAAGGATTTTTTGTACACCATGGCAGCTGGTGTTTGTCTAGGCCTGGTACAGGACATCCTTAATTCCATGTTTTGGATTCCTGGGAAATGTTTTTGTTTAGGGCATTAATATCTCTTTATATAGTATGTCTCTGCTTTTCTATATAAAATGAAATAAAAGTAATCTTTAATTTTGGCATAGAATTTATTATGGTGAATTTGAAAAGTGTGTTTGCTCTTTAAACTTAAGATGAGCATAATTAACCAGAAGATGGAAAATACGAGATCTGCCTCTGCTACAAAGACATCTTTGAATGTTATTAGCTGGTTTTTGTCATCCTGACTATTTTGTGGGAAAGGTCTGAAAGCAGTTGCCTGTTGGCAGTGTAATGGCTTGAGCAAAAATAGTTTCTATTATTCTTGCCATCTTATACAGTAGCACACATTGTAGAAAAATAGAGCAGGCTGTGCATGGATTGGGTCAATTTTCCAACCATTCCTTTTCAGGAATATTGACATCCTGTGTGATTTGCCAGATGTGATCCAGTAAGGTTTGTGTACTATTGCAGAACGAATGTCAACTTGATGTCATACTTGGAAAATGCCTAATAAATGAATAGATTTATGTGGAGAACTAGGTTTTGTAAAAGCTTTAGGACAACTCCACCCTTATAACATCTTTTAGAAAGAAAGGCCTCTAAAATATGTCTATATCCAACTTGCCTCTGAAGTGTGGTCTCACACGAAACGCATCAGACGTGGACGTTTGTTTGTCTATGTAGAGTTTAATCAATAAACGTTACTGATTTTACTAGAGTTTCCAGTTTGTTACTGGGTGCCCGGCTTTGTCTTTTGGTTGATGTCTGGAAGGTGAGCATTATTATGGAGCTGCATTAACATTAGCTAAGATTTATGACTGCTCTGTGCTTCGTTCAAAAGACCTCTAGTGAAACTGCAAGTTTACCTTTTAAACCAGTTAGTAATATTAAACTACTGGAAAGGTTAACTCCTTTAGTTTACATTGGAATGAAGCTGGTGGCCCAAGTGTAGAGTGCATGCTAACATTATAATCCTCCCACATCCTTTCTATCTCGCTCCCATCCCCCCCCCCTTTTTCATACTACCTTATTGCAGGATTCCCTTATCTTCCTGGTCTCCATAGAAACTACTGTGTCCTCAATTTTTCATTCCTTCTGCATTGGCTGGAGTAACGTGGTCTCTGTGGGAAAGTGATTTGCCTGTATTATTTGTATGTTGCCTTGACAATTTTTGATAACTGGTTAAACCTATACATATATTTTTTAAGTGGTTATGTATCTATTTTTAAACACTTAGAACTATTAAGCCATCTAGTAGCTTCAGAAAAAAAAAAAATTTGTGTGTGAATATGTAATCTTGACCCTTTTTAAAATGGAAGTATGACAGATATCGCCACCCTGGAAAAATTGTTACACATTGTAGGGCCCCTTAACCACCCTCAATCGCCAAGTTAGAGTTGTAAAAAAAAGCAGCAGAAACCTACTAATGCGCCTTTGTTCCCGTGGCTGTCTGCTCCTGGCACTCGGTTTGCTGAAAGGTTGCAAACGGGCCGGACCTGCAGGCAATCAGTCGTGGTTGCCGGCTATGCAGACAGCCATGGGAACCAGGGCGCAAAATTATGTTTCTGCTGCTTATTTTACAAATCAAACTTGGAAGTTGGGGATGGGCAGGGGTACCCAACGCTACAGAAAACATTGTGGCAGGATAACCTGGGTCTGTTTTCAGATCAGCAGTTTAATACCATTTAGGCTAGATTCATATGACACTATTATTTGTCCCAACTGAGCACCTGCATTGAGGGAGAGCTCTGGTCGCGGCAATAGTGACTGCGGTCAGCAGTGCGCACAACCGACCGATCATTCGGACCCACATGGATCTGCATTATAGCAATGCTATAAAAAAAAATTAGGTATTACTAAAAACCTGTAAGACGGTAGTTCATAATAACTAAGCATGATCTCATTTTCTGCCTCCTTTGAATTTATTATTTAATGCTAATTAGATCTGAATTGTTAGTCAATATTTTCCTCCAGAGAGCTCTAATAAAAATGCAGTATGACTCTCCCTCTTTGATTAAACATTTTCTGGTGCAGCTGGATTCAAAGCACTGTTACGTTTAGTACGTTTAGAGAATAACTGCAGTGTTGAATCACAACACTGTTTAATGTCACCCTTTGTACAAATAATTTCAAGTTTAAAAAAACAATTTCAAATCTCTGTTCTGTGTCTGAAAGGCAAGATCTTTTGTAACACAATATGTGCCTGGCTGGGTACACACAAGGCGATTTTTCGGCCAAAGAGACTGATATTTTTGTATATCAGTCGATTGGGTGGAAAAATTGCTGGCGTTTCTGCCGCCGTCGGTGACCGATTTCCCGGAACGGACGATCTGACATGGGCTGCATGATTGGTCATGGTGAACTGAAGGTCAAGGTGATTTTTGCCGCGACAGACAGTAATTAGTCTCTGCTAACTGCTTGTATATGCCAAAAGATCGGTTGGGACAAAACATTCGTCAGTGTGTACCCAGCTTTACAGAGGTGGGTCTCTGTGCTGTAATATAATTCTGCCAGATTCTAGGGGGCTATACTGCTGCTTCCTTGTTTTGATATGCTGTGAACTAGAGAGCATGTGAAGTGTACTCTGTATACTTCGACAGCCACCAATACAAAGAGGTGGGTTATGGTTTAGGGGGTGCTGCACCTAAAGAATTTATTGCTGGGCATGCCCTTTAAAGACTGTACACATGTTAGATTTATATAAGCCAGAAGTGACCACTGAATGGCCGATTCGGCCAACAATTGTTAAAGGGCATGTTCACTCCTAAAATAAACTTTTTACTATCTGTATACCACCTCATCCCACCCCCACTGACCTTTGATCCCACAGCGCTTGGTTCCTTGCTCTATGCTAGCCGGAAGCAGCACCAGGGACCAGCAGTTGCGTTTGTGATTGGCTATTCAGAGCACCGTGGGAACGAAGGTCTGTAGTTATTTTCTGTGGCTTTTCTTGCAAAAGTAAATCTGTGGGATAAGATGGGCTACACATAGTAAAAAGTTTTAACGCTAGGGGATGCAACAGACAGAAGGGATCCGGACTGCAAATGACACATTCCTTATTGAGCTTAAGGAAGAAGCAGAGACCGGTTGACTCTGACAGCTCTTATAATAACGAGATCATGCTCTTAGCAAAGCTGTATGCAATGCATAATTCAACAGTATACTTATTTAAAGTGAAATGTTGGGGGGTATAAACATACCTCTCTTAAAGGAACACTAAACCGATAAAACCAACTCTGTGCCATTCGTTTTTTATTATTCACAGGGAGGTGAGAACGCTTATTCTCACCTCCCTGTGAATAATAGGACGCTCGGGGGACCTGGAACTTACTTTTGCTCCGCTCGCAGCCGCTTCTTCACTGAACAGCTGTTCTCTCCCGATCGCGCGCCCTATCTTTTGTATTGGCGCGCATGAGCCTAAGATAGGGCGCATGGTCGGGACAGAGCGGCTGTCAGTGAAGAGCGGCGCGAAGGTAAGTTCAAGGTCCCCCGAGCGTACTATTATTCACAAGGAGGTGAGAATAAGTGTTCTCACCTCCCTGTGAATAATAGAAACGAATGGCAAATAGTTGGTTTTCCAAATTATGGGAGTTTAGTGTCCCTTTAAAAGGACACTAAACTGAAAAAAATTACTTGCTTTTTCCTTTTCTATATTTTTAGTGCTGCCATGAATTGATCCCTTTTTGCTCTCAGTGCTCCCTGTCACTAGATCTCCTCATGTCCTCATGTCAGCTCACAGCTACTTAGTATGCATGTCTCCTATCTATGTATCCACCCCCTCCCAAAACTGAGGCACAGATAGAGTGTGGTGCATGTGCAGTGAAGATGATCTGTGCCTCACTACAGCCAATAGCATTCACCCAGTGATGTGTTATAGTGAAAGTAAAACTGCTTTTCTATGGGAAGGTAAGCAGCACTGGGAGCTGTAATCACTGCTTGAATCATGTAATATTTTCTTTTAGCTGAAGGAGTTTGAATGTGTTTGTGTGTAGTGGGGGGCTTTGTAATTGATTTCTTTAGGTACAGTGCTACATTGGAACTTAACGGACACAGACAGCAGCTAACTGCAGGATTGGGTGTTATCTGCACAGAGAAACAGATAATGCTTATTCCTTTTCCTGATCTTAAAGGGGAACTGTGGTCTCCAAAGATGAAATGTTTGTTTCCTACCAGTTACTGCCAGTTTCCTACCTTTTAAAACGAGCCATCAACCACCTCTCTACGTGCTCCACAGCCCAAGATATAAAGAAATAACTGACCAGAAAGTTAATGGGTGGGAGGCTGACATGGGACATTCCTAAGGCTTCTCCTGCACAGTGCCGCTGGCGAGCACAGCCTCAGACTCCCTCAGTGTGTGAGGGAGACGGGAAGTCCCTCCTCCTCTCTGCTGTGTGAAGGACCTGCAGCTGCAGAGAAGGTAAGGAATCTACATCCCTTCTCTCTCACTATGTGAAAACAGCCTTTTCAGGCAGAGGCTGTTTCCACAGAGTTTAAGGGGTAGGTGGGGTGTCAGAGTGGCCCACGGCACCTGTGAGTGGGCCGGGCCACAGCACCCACAAGGGGGTGGGGCCACATGGGGATGTAGGGGAATGGGCCAAGGGGGGCCTGCATCTGGAGGGACCATGGGGTCCATGAGTGGGAAGGACCATGGGGGCTACAAAGGGGAAGAGACACAGGGCAGATTGACTGAGGTTTTAGAGCAGGAAGTGCAGGGGACCTGGTGATGCTGCTGCCATATCACACACACAAATGTAAATATCTTCAAAACTATGTAAAATAAACATTGAAAATTGCAAAAATTCTCAGGAGAGCAATTCCTATCAATTTACCGAAAATCATTTTTGGACCACAGTTCCCCTTTAATGCTGAATCAATTAGCCATACAGTGACAGAGAAATAAGCTTTACTTTTATAGAATGGATAGTTTCTACATGTAGTGTACCGGGAGGGATGGGGCTGGGTGATTGATAGTTCTTTTCTGACTAGCTGTGCCCCGCCCTATTTAAAAGTAAAACTCCCAGAGCTAAAAAAACATACAAGGGATAGGAAGGTCATAGAAGAAAAATAAAAAGCAGATTTAAGATTGGTTGTAATTAATCATAATTACTGTGTGATTAGTTAAAACATGATTTGCCTCTAGGCTTGTGAAGGTTCTCATTCATCCAGGTCATGGTATATCTGTTGTATTCAATTAGATTAACTGGACTTGAAGTTTAGTTCTTGAAGACGTTTCGCTAGTCATCCGCATTAATGACCTGGACTAGGCACAAGATGACCTCGATTGCAGACAGGCCCAGAAGTATGGAAAACAAAGTGACATTCCAAACAACAACATTTTCTGGTTCAAGGCACAAGGACCAGGATCCATAATTGGTCAGATATCTGCATAAACAAAGGCAGCATTATAGGTTTCCCCTGCCTGTCGTGCTACAGTTTACAGAATTGTTATGTGTCCATGCAAGAGACCTACAGGGAGATTCAATAAAAGTTCTTATCGTTTAAAATGGTGCTAATTTTGCCCCAACCAATCAGAACTTATGTAACATTTGAAAGCTAACATCCGATTGGTTGGGGAAAATTAGCACCATTTTAAATGATAAAAACTTTTATTGAATAACCCCCCGTATCTGTCATACTGAATAGGATTTATTTTTTATATTTATTTTTTCCATTTGTGTTCATTTATAGACTAATAGATGATATGAATAACAGGAAGGTACAGTTTTCCATTTACAACAATGAGAAACACTCTTTGATGGATCACATAATGGCACACATGAACTACAATTACTTAGACTGGCAATAATAGCTGGTTGTGTTCCCTTATGATAAATTATAGGGTCCTAGATCAGTGTTTCTCAAAGGGTGTTCTGGGCCACTCTGGTGTGACTTCAAAGAGCCAGAAGTGTGCCTCCGAATTTTGGTAGTGGGAACATTTTTACCAATATAACTTACTTTTACTCTAAAAATATATATTGAAATAAAATTACAACAGTCAATGTAGTGCAATACATCGATATTAAAGGGCATGCAGAGGGCCGGACCAGCAGCCATGTCCGTGATTGGCTAAGAGGCAGTAAATAACTATAGCGGTTGGGGTTGGGGGAGGGAGCCCTACACTACATAAAAAAAAAGATTAAACACTAGGGGCAGAGGAAAAATTACAGGGATTGGGATGGAGGGAGGCAAGGGGTGGAGGGCTGCACTGAGCAAGCCACAAACCTCTGAGAGGACGCTTCAGGGGCGGAAACAATTTCCCTAACTGCAAGGCTCCCTGTGTTCACTTTCTGGGACTTTGTAGGGATATTACAGGAGAACCATTTGGAGCTGGGATGTAAGGTAAGGATTTTTTCACACTACACATTGGGGCCAGCAGTGGTGGAGATTATAGTTTTGGGGGTGGACATGCCCTTTAATAAATGTTACACTGTAAAGTGCATAAAATATGGGTAACATTACCCAACACTAAGAACACAGTTGGGCCTAGAGAAAATGTTCAATTGCCAAGTGTGCCATGGTGTAAAAAGGTTTGAGAACCACTGTTCTAGATAATCTGAATAACAGGAAGTGAACATTTTCTATTTGCAATTGGAAGCATTCTTTAATGGATTACATGAGCTACTATTTCTTGGACAAATTACCAATAATAGCTTAGTGGATAATCTAAAGAATATGAGAAGATGGGGAGATTCAATATGCAGGGCTTGCGTTACTTACCTTTGCGCGATCCCCTGATATAATACCAGATGTAAACAAGATTACGTCTGGTATTGCATTGTGGGATCGCATAAGGGTAAGACACGAACAATTAAAGTCCCATACAGACCCCCATTAAGTTTCGTGCTACGAGTTAGTGTCAAGCTTAACGAGAGGGGTTTTATATCAGTTGCACAACGCTATTTACAAAAATGTCTGGAAATGGTGCTGTGCCCTAAAATCCAGATAAAACACACGTTAACCGATATTACTTTGGGTTAATGTGGGTTTTACACGGATTTGACCCATATTGAATCTCCCCCTTAGTGTTTTATATATGAAATAATATATTGTACAGTGTTATAGAAGGACAATAAAATTCAGTTTAAAGTACATTTTCTTTTCTAAGGGTCATGAAATTCCATGAAGTCATCTCATATCCTGAATACCCATTAAATGGGCTATTATTATTATTATTATTATTATTATTATTATTATTATTACATTCCAGTGGGATTCTGCAGTATTTTGTGATTCTGTTGCATTTGTCCTCATTTTATTTGTTAGTTTTGTTTCTTTTTTTCTGCATTGTTTTGCACAGATCACATGATTAATCTTTATAACATATCGACTGTCACGGATACAAGTATCTAAAGCATATATTCATTTCTGCACTGAATAAACTTTAATGTCACGTTTTCCTTTTAAATTTCTCTTTTCAAGTCATTTTGTCTGACATCTTTAAAATGTTGTTTTATTTTTCATGTGTCCATTAGAGTGTCCATTAGAACTGTGATACTTACTGTCCTTTTGTGTCCTGGAATGGATAAACCCACTGATTATCTTTATAACAATATGGGCCCTCAACCAAGCCCAATGCTGAAATGACAACGCAGTACCCAGATCCAGCCACTCCAATTAAAGCAGCTAGAACAGATGACAGCATCTAAAAGGAAAATGATAATAGTCAGCTTAGGTCTCTGTAGTCTGTCTGCAGCAAAGAACATACAACAGCAAGAGAATGACTTACTGCACAACTTTTCCCACATGTCTCATGGCCGCAGCATCCACAGCAATCCTCGTGCTCCAGCCCAATAAACACTCCAGCTGGAAGAAGCATCTGAAATATAGAGGGATTTCATCAGTATGATTTGCTATCTGAGGTAGATGAGAGAGAAAGACTGAGATGTGGAGCCAAGAAAGAGAGAGGATAAAAGTGGACGGAACATTTTAAATGGGGAGTATAAGAGTAGAAATGGATGGAAAAAATAATTGAAAATCAGTAAGAGGTGAAACTAACATACTTTGTTCTGAAGGCTAAAAGCTTGGAAATTACATAGGGAACATGTACCAACAGCCTAAAAATGTTAAGAAATCAGTTACAAATACTGTTTAAGGGCTAGGCCACACTAGCGCGTTTGCGCGCGCGTTTCGCGCTCGCGATTGCGCACGCGATTTTTGCTAAAATGGAAATCACGGGAACACAAAAATTCCGATGCACATGCGATTGCGCGTCCGTTCGCGTTTTGGTTCGCGTTTTGGTTCGCGTTCGCGCAAAACGCGAACGCAAAGGCGAACGCACAAGAAAAGCGCACACAATCGCGTGCGATAACGCTCGCGATTTTGTGTGCGATTCCTGTGCGTTGTAATGTGGCCTCAGCCTTAAGGAAACAGTATAACAGTTTATCTGTTGTATTCAATTAGATTAACTGGACTTGAAGTTTAGTTCTTGAAGACGTTTCGCTAGTCATCCGACTGGCTTTCTCAATTCAGAATGACTTGTACAAGAATCTGTGGCAATTATGTACCCTGGAAAATCCCAATTAGCATATCACAGCCAGGTGTTAAGGGTGTGATTGGATAGTGGCTAAGAGGTGTTATAGGAACGCCCATAGTAAGGTGTTAAAACAGCATTGTACATGGCAGACAGTTGGTGTTGAACCCCCCCACCTCTATTTAGGCTTGGTTTCTTTATTTTCACATAAATGGCAAAAAAAAAAAATCTCTTGAACCAGTCCTTTGCCAATATGTTACCATTACAATCTTCAAAGGTATGTCCTTTATCCTTGAGATGCAGGTACACGGCTAAGTCCTGACCCGAGGAATTGGCTCTTCTGTGCTGGGCCATACATTGATGCAGTTGATGTTTGGTCTCCCCCACATACAAATCAGAGCATTTTTCACTGCACAGCATATATGATGTCGCTTATCTTGTGTTTCGGTATTGGGTCTTTTGGATGTACCAATTGCTGCCTCAGTGTGTTGTCATTCTGAATTGAGAAAACCAGTCGGATGACTAGCGAAACGTCTTCAAGAACTAAACTTCAAGTCCAGTTGATCTAATTGAATACAACAGATATACTATGACCTGGATGAATGAGAACCTTCACAAGTATAGCAGTTCCTATCCATATGTATCAATACAAATATGCATAGAGAAGGAATATTGGGGGGCAGGATGGAAAGCTGATTGGTAGACCTGACAGGTTAGCTATTGGACTTTACACACACAGCAATATAAAGCACTCTCTGTGTCTGTAACAATATAATTGCCATGATTAGTTGTTGTAACGCTGCTGTAATTGTCATGTAGGAAATTATAGTTCTACACAAGAGAATGACTTTAAATGTTTACACATGTGTTGCCATTGGGTTGGGAGCTCGACAGAATGGGTACACATGTGCGATTATTGGGCAAAGCTCAGGGTTAGACTTGTATATTTCAGATTTCAAACTATTACTGTTTAGGGTTTTGGGGGGTGATTTACCTGTATGTAGGTTTTCATTTCAAGGCTTGTCCTTTAAAATGTTACAGAAAGTGTGGTGGCAGGCAGGCAAAGAGGTCAGGCATGGGTCACATATAATTTCTGCTTTTGGAGTGACAGGTCTTTCCCTGTAAATGCTGCGTTTTCAAATGATGATCTACAGCTCAGATTTAAAATCTGAAAAAAGTTTTGGAGCAGTGGGATCTTGCTGTACACTTTTTAAAAATTCATTCATCCCATATGTAGCAGGGGTCTCCGAGAAATTAAGAAGAATTTTCAAAAAACACTGTATCCCGGTCTGCTTTAAACCGAACAACACACTGAGGCAGCAATTGGTACATCCGAAAGACCCATAAGAAACCCAAGAAAAGCGACATCATTAACGCAGTTGCAGTGAAGAATGCTCTGATTTGTATGTGGGGGACACCAACAGCAACTGCATCAACGTATGGCCCAGCACAGAAGAGCCAATTCCTCGGGTCAGGACTCAGCCATGTACCTGCATCTTAAAGATAAAGGACACACCTTTGAAGATTGTAATGTTAACATATTGGCAAAGGAACGTGACTGGATCAAGAGAGGTGTTAAGGAGGCTATTTATGTAAAAAAATAAAGAAACCAAGCTTAAATAGAGGTGGGGGGGTTCGACACCAACTGTCTGCCATGTACAATGCTGTTTTAACACCTTACTCTGGGCGTTCCTATAACACCTCTTAGCCACTATCCAATCACACCCTTAACACCTGGCTGTGATATGCTAATTGGGATTTTCCAGGGTACATAATTGCCACAGATTCTTGTACAAGTCATTCTGAATTGAGAAAGCCAGTCGGATGACTAGCGAAACGTCTTCAAGAACTAAACTTCAAGTCCAGTTAATCTAATTGAATACAACAGATATACCATGACCTGGATGAATGAGAACCTTCACAACCTGAGGGCAAATCATGTTTTAACTAATCACACAGTAATTATGATTAATTACAACCAATCTTAAATCTGCTTTTTATTTTTTCTATGACCTTCCTATCCCTTGTATGTTTTTTTAGCTCTGGGAGTTTTACTTTTAAATAGGCGGGGCACAGCTATTCAGAAAAGACACTATCAATCACCCAGCCCCATCCCTCCCGGTACACTACATGTAGAAACTATCCATTCTATAAAAGTAAAGCTTATTTCTCTTGTCACTGTATGGCTAATGTGATTCAGCATTAAAGGGAACTGTGGTCCAAAAATGATTTTCGGTAAATGATAGGAATTGCTCTCCTGAGAATTTTTGCAATTTTCAATGTTTATTTTACATGTTTTGAAGATATTTACATTTGTGTGTGTGATATGGCAGCAGCATCACCAGGTCCCCTGCACTTCCTGCTCTAAACCTCAGTCAATCTGCCCTGTGTCTCTTCCCTTTGTAGCCCCCTGGTCCTTCCCACTCATGGACCCCTGGTCCCTCCAGATGCAGCCCCCCTTGGCCCACCCCTACATCCCCATGTGGCCCCACCCCCTGTGGGTGCTGTGGCCCGGCCCACTCACAGGTGCCGTGGGCCACTCTGACACCCCACCTACCCTTAAACTCTGTGGAAACAGCCTCTGCCTGAAAAGGCTGTTTTCACATAGTGAGAGAGAAGGGATGTAGATTCCTTACCTTTCTGCAGCTGCAGGTCCTTCACACAGCAGAGAGAGGAGGACTTCCCGTCTCCCTCACACACTGAGGGAGTCTGAGGCTGTGCTCGCCAGCGCACTGTGCAGGAGAAGCCTTAGGAATGTCCATGTCAGCCTCCCACCCATTAACTTTCTGGTCATTTATTTCTTTATATCTTGGGCTGTGGAGCACGTAGAGAGGTGGTTGATGGCTCGTTTTAAAAGGTAGGAAACTGGCAGTAACTGGTAGAAAACACATTTCATCTTTGGAGACCACAGTTCCCCTTTAAGATCAGAAAAGGAATAAGCATAATCTGTTCTCTGTCAGATAACACCAATCCTGCAGTTAGCTGCTGTCTGTGTCCGTTAAGTTCCAATGTAGCACTGTACCTAAAGAAATCAATTACAAAGCCCCCCCCTACACACAAAACACATTCAAACTCCTTCAGCTAAAAGAAAATATACATGATTCAAGCAGTGATTACAGCTCCCGTGCTGCTTACCTTCCCATAGAAAAGCAGTTTTACTTTCACTATAACCAATCACTGGGTGAATGCTATTGGCTGTAGTGAGGCACAGATCATCTTCACTGCACATGCACCACACTCTATCTGTGCCTCAGTTTTGGGAGGGGGTGGATACATAGATAGGAGACATGCATACTAAGTAGCTGTGAGCTGACATGAGGACATAGGAGATCTAGTGACAGGCACTGAGAGCAAAAAGGGATCAATTCATGGCAGCACTAAAATATAGAAAAGGAAAAGCAAGTAATTTTTTTCAGTTTATGTGTCCTTTTAAAGGGACCCTAAACTCCCATAATTTGGAAACAACTTTGCCATTCGTTTCTATTATTCACAGGGAGGTGAGAACACTTATTCTCACCTCCTTGTGAATATAGTACGCTCGGGGGACCTTGAACTTACCTTCGCGCCGCTCTTCACTGACAGCCGCTCTGTCCGACCATGCGCCTATCTTAGGCTCATGCCGGCCAATACAAAAGATAGGCGGCGCGATCGGGAGAAACAGCTGTTCAGTGAAGAAGCGGCTGCGAGCGAGCAAAAGTAAGTTCCAGGTCCCCCGAGCGTCCTATTATTCACAGGGAGGTGAGAATAGCGTTCTCACCTCCCTGTGAATAATAAAACGAATGGCACAGAGTTGGTTTTATCGTTTTAGTGTTCCTTTAAGAGAGGTATGTTTATACCCCCCCCATTTCACTTTAAATAAGTATACTGTTGAATTATGCATGGCATACAGCTTTGCTAAGAGCATGATCTCGTTATATAAAGCTGTCAGAGTCAACCGGTCTCTGCTTCTTCCTAAGCTCAATAAGGAATGTGTCATTTGCAGTCCGGATCCCTTCTGTCTGTTGCATCCCCTAGCGTTAAACTTTTTACTATGTGTACCCATCTTTCCCACAGATTTACTTTTGCAAGAAAAGCCACAGAAAATAACTACAGACCTTCGTTCCCACGGTGCTCTGAATGCCAATCACAAACGCAACTGCTGGTCCTGGTGCTGCTTTCCGGCTAGCATAGAGCAAGGAACCAAGCGCTGTGGGATCAAAGGTCAGTGGGGGTGGGATGAGGTGGTATACAGATAGTAAAAGTTTATTTTAGGAGTGAACATGCCCTTTAACAATTGTTGGCCGAATCGGCCATTCAGTGGTCACTTCTGGCTTTATAAATCTAACATGTGTACAGTCTTTAAAGGGCATGCCCAGCAATAAATTCTTTAGGTGCAGCACCCCCTAAACCATAACCCACCTCTTTGTATTGGTGGCTGTCGAAGTATACAGAGTACACTTCACATGCTCTCTAGTTCACAGCATATCAAACAAGGAAGCAGCAGTATAGCCCCCTAGAATCTGGCAAATTATATTACACACAGAGACCCACCTCTGTAAAGCTGGGTAACACACTGACGAATGTTTTGTCCCAACCGATCTTTTGGCTATACAAGCAGTTAGCAGAGACTAATTACTGTCGTCGCGGCAAAAATCACCTTGACCTTCAGTTCACCATGACCAATCATGCACCCATGTCAGATCGTCCGTTCCGGAAATCGGTCACCGACGGCGGCAGAAACGCCAGCAATTTTTCCACCATCGACTGTATACAAAATATCAGTCTCTTTGGCCGAAAAATCGCCTTGTGTGTACCCAGCCAGGCACATATTGTGTTACAAAGATCTTGCCTTCACAACAGAACAGAATTTGAAATTGTTTTTTAACTTGAAATTATTGTACAAAGGGTGACATTAAACAGTGTGTGATTCACCACTGCAGTTATTCTCTAAACGTACTAAACGTAACAGTGCTTTGAATCCAGCTGCACCAAAAATGTTTAATCAAGAAGGGAAGTCATACTGCATTTTTAAGAGCTCTCTGGAGGAAAATATTGACTAACAATTCAGATCTAATTAGCATTAAATAATAAATTCAAAGGAGGCAGAAAATGATGTCATGCTTAGTTTATTTGAACTACCGTCTACAGGTTTTTAGTAATACCTAATTTTTTTTTATAGCATTGCTATAATGCAGATCCATGTGGGTCCGAATGATCGGTCGGTTGTGCGCACTGCTGACCGCAGTCACTATTGCCGCGACCAGAGCTCTCCCTCAATGCAGGTGCTCAGTTGGGACAAATAATAGTGTCATATGAATCTAGCCTAAATGGTATTAAACTGCTGATCTGAAAACAGACCCAGGTTATCCTGCCACAATGTTTTCTGTAGCGTTGGGTACCCCGCCCATCCCCAACTTCCAAGTTTGATTTGTAAAATAAGCAGCAGAAACATAATTTTGCGCCCTGGTTCCCATGCTGTCTGCATAGCCGGCAACCACGCCTGATTGCCTGCAGGTCCGGCCCGTTTGCAACCTTCAGCAAACCGAGTGCCAGGAGCAGACAGCCACGGGAACAAAGGCGCATTAGTAGGTTTCTGCTGCTTTTTTTACAACTCTACTTGGCGATTGAGGGTGGTTAAGGGGCCTACAATGTGTAACAATTTTCCAGGGTGGCGATATCTGTCATACTTCCATTTTAAAAAGGGTCAGATTACATATTCACACACAAATTTTTTTTTTTCTGAAGCTACTAGATGGCTTAATAGTTTAAGGTGTTTAAAAATAGATACATAACCACTTAAAAAATATATGTATAGGTTTAACCAGTTATCAAAAATTGTCAAGGCACATACAAATAATACAGGCAAATCACTTTCCCACAAGACCACGTTACTCCAGCCAATGCAGAAGGAATGAAAAATTGAGGACACAGTAGTTTCTATGGAGACCAGAAAGATAAGGGAATCCTGCAATAAGGTAGTATGAAAAAGGGGGGGGGGATGGGAGCGAGATAGAAAGGATGTGGGAGGATTATAATGTTAGCATGCACTCTACACTTGGGCCACCAGCTTCATTCCAATGTAAACTAAAGGAGTTAACCTTTCCAGTAGTTTAATATTACAACTGTGTAAAAGGTAAACTTGCAGTTTCACTAAGGTCTTTTGAACGAAGCACAGAGCAGTCAAAATCTTAGCTAATGTTAATGCAGCTCCATAATAATGCTCACCTTCCAGACATCAACCAAAAGACAAAGCCGGGCACCCAGTAACAAACTGGAAACTCTAGTAAAATCGTAACGTTTATTGATTAAACTCTACATAGACAAACAACGTCCACGTCTGATGCGTTTCGTGTGAGACCACACTTCAGAGGCAAGTTGGATATAGACATATTTTAGAGGCCTTCTTTCTAAAGATGTTTATAAGGGGGAGTTGTCCTAAAGCTTTACAAACCTAGTTCTCCACATAAATCTATTCATTTATTAGGCATTTTCCAAGTATGACATCAAGTTGACATTCGTTCTGCAATAGTCAACAACCTTACTGGATCACATCTGGCAAATCACCACAGGATGTCAATATTCCTGAAAAGGAATGGTTGGAAATTGACCCAATCCTGCACAGCCTGCTCTATTTTTCTACAATGTGTGCTCTGTATAAGATGGCAAGAATAATAGAAACTATTTTTGCTCAAGCCATTACACTGCCAACAGGCACTGCTTTCAGACCTTCCCACAAAATAGTCAGGATGACAAAAACCAGCTAATAACATTCAAAGATGTCTTTGTAGCAGAGGCAGATCTCGTTATTTTCCATCTTCTGGTTAATTATGCTCATCTTAAGTTTAAAGAGCAAACACACTTTTCAAATTCACCATAAATTCTATGCAATTAAAGATTACTTTTATTTCATTTTATATAGAAAAGCAGAAGACATACTATATAAGAGATATTAATGCCCTAAACAAAAACATTTCCCAGGAATCCAAAACATGGAATTAAGGATTCCTGTACCAGGCCTAGACAACACACCACTGCCATGGTGTACAAAAAATCCTTCCTGGCAACCATGCCACCTTCCTGGTTAACCGCCAATTCTAACGTTAACCTAATATTACATTTTGATATGCTTTGTAGTGAAATATAAGCTCCATTAAATATTCTCACCTGCACATGTTCTCAACCAACAGTATAAACAAAATAAAACAGATATTTGCAATACAATTTCACTAAACCACACTATAATAAAAGTGCTACAGAAACTATATCAGTGATCCAGAAAAACATATCTTTATACCTGTTTTTATAGGGCAGGTAAACCATTTTTTTGACCCACCTCTAGTTTTACACAGACCACTCTGATCTTTACACCAAGGAACGACCCTGGCACACGCAGGCTTAACGGGCCACTTTGGCCGATAATCACAGGTGTGTATGCGTTCCGTCAGGCATTGTTCACTGATCCACCATAGCTTTTTCCTATCTTCAAAGTTTTTTTATTTCCCTTGTTCAATTTTTCCTGTGATTTGTAAATAGTAGACTACACCACACCTGGATTTCAGGTCAGATCTCATTCTAGCTCAGTGTGTCCGTGCTTGATTGGGTATTAAAGGGTATGTCCACCACACAAACAAAAATGTTATATGTTGCAGGAAATGCCTGAAACCTCTACCTCGCAATGTTTAATCACTGAAAGCTGTCCCCAAATGTACTTACCAGCCTTCGTTCCCTTGTGCCTTCTGCCAGTCTTCCGTGCACGAAGACAAGCAGAAGGGACTCAACCAGTATCCGCTCCTGTGCTTGGCTAAGGCAAGCCTTACCAATAACAGGAGCGGATGCCAATCAAGCCCCTTCTGCTCATTTTCAGTGCATGGAAAAGGCACGAAGAAGGCAGAAGGCGGTGAGGGAACGAAGGCTGGTAGGTACATTTGGGAGCTTTTAGTGATTTAAATCTTGCGAGATTTTTCATGCATTTCCTGCAACATATAAAAGGGAAACTAAACTCCCCTAAACCCCAAAAAACAACTATTTGCCATTCGTTTGTATTATTATTGAATAATATTACGCTTGGGGACCTGGAACTTACCTTACCAAGCCGCTCCACTCGCAGCCGCTTCTTCACTGAACGCTGTTCTCTCCCGATCGCGGCGCCTATCTTTTGTATTGGGGCACATGCGCCTACGATAGTGTGCGCGGTCGGGACAGAGCGGGTGTCAGTGAAGGCCGGGGCGTTAAGGTAAGTTCCAGTCCCCCGAGCCTAATATTATTCACAGGGAGGTGAGAATAAGCGTTCTCACCTCCCTGTGATATACAAACGAATGGCAAAAAAATGTTTATTTTTTGGGGTTAGTGTTCCTTTAAATTTTAGTTTGGGGTGGACATACTCTTTAACAAAACATGGACTGGTTTGATCTGCTCTGAAGGTTTCATTTACCTTTGGATAGGGAAGATTTCGGATGGGTACACTATTGATAAAAGCATTGTGCAGAGCTGGGCTAGATCAGGGTTAATTCATGATGCGCCCTCTGCAGCTGTTAAAGGGGAATATTAAAGGGTATGCGATGGCATACAATCTGTGAGAGTGGCAAATTTAAAGAAATTTTTAGGAGATTTGGGAAGATTGAAAGCAAATGATTAAAACACTATTGTGTTTTCTCGCTTGCTACCTTTGAGCAACAGTTAGAGGCAGACAATCATTACGCCCCCTTCACGCATGGGTAATTGAAGGCAAAGAGAGGCTTGAATCAGGAAAAAAATGTATGGGAGGGCTGCATACCTTTACTCTTTTTTAAAGCAATTAAAAAAATGCATTGAGGCAAATCTTTTAAAGACACCTATTTAAAAATGCAGCTGAATTAATATTAAAGAGGAAACTGTGGTCCAAAAATGACTTTGGGTAAATTGATAGGAATTGCTCTCCTGAGAGTTTTTGAATTTATTTCCATTGTTTATTTACATAGTTTTGAAGATATTTACATTTTTGTGTGTGATTATGGCAGCACATCACCAGTCCCCTGCGCTTCCTGCTCTGAAACCTGTCAGTCAATCTGCCCTGTGTCTCCTCAACTTGCAGCCCCCCGGTCCCCTCCCACTCATGGACCCCATGGTCCCTCCAGTTGCAGGCCCGCCTTGGCCCTTCCCTTACAGCTCCAAGTGGCCACCCACTCGCGGTGAACTGCTACTCTAATCGTGTTACAAAATCCACAGATTACTTAAAGGAACTAAGCTGTTTTTTTAAGTATATTGCATCGTTTTCTATTATTCACAGGGAGGTGAGAACGCTTATTCCATCTCCCTGTGAATAATAGAAGCTCAGGGGGCACTGCCGAACTTACTTACCGGCGCTCCACTCGCAGCTGCTTCTAAAGGGACAGCTGCTCTGTCCCCAATCGCACGCCTATCTTTTGTAATGGCGAGCATGCGACAAAGATAGGTGCCTGGTCTGGGGAGCGCAGCTGTCAGTTCTGAAGCAGCTGCAAGTGGAGCGCTGGTAGGTAAGTTTAAGTGTCGTTTCGGTACCTCTTAGATACCTTCTTCAGACGTCTGAAGAAAGTTCTAAGAGTCCTGAAATGTCACGTGTGTAATAAACATATTTGTATAAAAAAGACCGGTGTGCGCAGTGGACTTTATACTTTGCTTAAGTGCTTGGGTAAGAATATCCGGTAAGTGACATACCATTATGTTTATCTAAAAATGGGCAATTCATGTTTTGATTATTGGTTTTTTAATTAAAGTTGTTCTTTAAACCATCCATCCAGAAGCAATAATAATACTACTATTGAAACCAGCAAAGACCCCAAAAGACATGATTCATATAGACCAATATCTTCTCTTAACCATGTGACTACAAAATTTGGCTAAAATACTATCAACCAGACTACAAACTATAATCACAACAATAATAGCCAAGAACAACAGGGTTCATCCGGGGAAATCACCCCAATCAATATTAGGCGTACACAGATCCAAACACAGGTGGATCATGATAACACAGGATACCGAGTGCTTCTGTCCCTTGATGCAGGAAAGCTTTTGACTCGGTAGAATGGAACTATTTGTGGGAGGTATTGAGATTCTTCGGATTTGGCCCTAAATTATCTCGTGGATACAACTGCTTTATACTAATCCGCAAGCCAGATTATCCATACAGTGAACTGTCCAGATCCTTCCGACTGCCGCGAGGCACTCGTCGGGATGTCCACTTTCCCCCTCCCTGTTTGCAATTGCAATCGAAATTTTAGCACTTAAATTAAACAAAACACTCAATATAAGGACTTCGCCTGGGGCCATACGAAGAAAAAATTGGCTTATATGCAGACGATATTATATTGTACTTGGACGCCTCGGGTAACTCCCTCTTAGCAGCTATCAACACAATTAACGATTTTTCACACCGATATCGGGACTGTTTATTAATTGGGAGAAAATCTTAACCTCCTCCACTAGACGATAAAGCGTCAATACAGAACATACCACTCCACTCCACCTATATCTACAGTCAATGAATTCAAATACCTAGAGTATACAACTAAATCAACAAATGACTCCGTTAACCTTAACACAACACCACTATTGAAATTCTCAAAGCCAAACTACTACACTGGAAGGTTCTACCACTAAACCTGATAGGAAGGATTAATATGATCAAAATATTTATACTGCCTAAAGTACTATACATTTGGAACACTCAATGGTGTGCATACCAAAAAAAATTCTTTACAACATAAATGGACTGTTCACATAATTTTTGTGGGGAACACAGCAGACCTCGATTAAACTTAAAAAATTACAAGCCCCCAAGACGAAAGCGGGATTGCACTACCCGGATTTTCAACTGTATTACTGGGCAGGCCAGCTCCAATACCTCATGGGTGGCTGAAACACAGAAGAATGAACCAACGCAATCTGAACTCATGCTGCAATACTATGTCACAGGCAAATATCTAGCATATATCGCAGACCCTGAATGCCATATAACAGGACCGGGTACTATAATCCAACAGATGTCAAAATTTGGAAAGCCAAATAAAACTACTACAATTCAATACGATATCACTGAGACCCCGCTGGTGCACAACAATACATATCCGCAACTGGCACAAATGCACGAAGCTAGCAAGTGGGAACCACATGATAACACACCTTTGGTCACATATACAATGGCAATGAACTTAAATCCTTTTCCCAATTGATGGAACAATTCAAACTTCCACACTCCTACCACTTTAAATTACAACTAAGACACTGCCTGCGAGCTGAATTTATAGAGAAACAAATACAACCAAAATAACTAATAACCCGATTCAAATGGCTCTCAAAAAACAAATAAGAAAGGGCTGATATCTATTATTAACCAAATTCTGCTACAGGCCAGCACAATGACAATAACTGCTGATATAAAAGACAAATGGAAACTAATAATACCAAACTGAACCAGAGATCTGGATGATATCCTACAATCACCACAATCTAGTATCCCCAGCATCACACATAGATTGATACAAACGTATATCATCAATCAAGCGTATCTTGCTCCGAAACAACTTAAACATATACAAGGTCTCCAACACGATCGCTGCCCGATGTTGCAAGCAAAGTGGGGCAACTTCCGGCACCTCATTTGGCAGTGTCCACAGATACAGGGTTTCTGGTGCGGTGGTGCCGTTTTATAAGAGAGACCATCTAAACATAAACATACACCTAACCCCGAGAGTGTGCAATAGGGATACTGGATGGCGAAAAACTGGTCAAAATACCAATATACACTGCTTACAAAATCCTATTTTACGCTAGAAAACTATAGTGCTTAAATGGATGGCAGCTGAGACACCGTCAATTAAAATATGGCTTGAAATAACTAATAAAGATCTCCCACTCCATCGTATTGTATACAAACACAGAAACTGTCTATCTAAATGAGGAGGATATGGGGGATATGGTATAACTCAACACAACCACCACAGGTCACTTACTGTAAACGAGAGGAATAAAATGATTGTGGGGTTGTGGATGCAGTACAGGCCTCGATCCAGTGCAACTAATGGTGCGGCGTGGGGGGGGAGGATGCCCTGGGCAGCCATTTGTAGATATTAAACGGCAGAGGTGGAACCCTGCATCGAAATATTATAACACTGTAACACCATTGTATCTAAGTACAAATATAGGATAGACCCTAAGCAGTATGGTTATAATAAAACTAATCAAGAATACCCAGGAGCATAGAAGGTAACAATCTTTATTGAAGATAAACAAGAACAGGTTGACAGTTGATAGGTTTAGTTTAATGAAAGTATACTGATAAATGTTATTACTTTACGCAAAATGTATAAATCATAAATGTATTTATTGTACGAACAGTGAAATGCAAAACTGTATATTATGAATATGGCGTAAATATCAAAATAAAAAGATTAAAAAAAAAAAAAGTTGTTCTTTAAAGTCACGTAGTAGACAAGGCTTAATGTTTTAATGGAGAGGCGCAACTGTGATATTAAATAAATCATGAAGATAATTGGGCACAAATGGTAAATAGTTACCTACGAGTTTTGGTAAAATTAATGAAAATAAACAGGGAGATTCAATAAAAGTTCTTATTGTTTAAAATGGGGCTAATTTTGCCCCAACCAATCAGATCTTATTTAAACATTTGTAAGCTTACATCTGATTGGTTGGGGCAAAATTAGCACCATTTTAAACGATAAGAACTTATATTGAATAACCCTGAAAATCTGAATAAAATTGGCTTTAGTTACAATATTATTTTGTAGTTGCGTGTTTTTTAATATGAAAGATATTGGTGCGAGCTTAATGAGAAGAAAACGCTCATGGACAGAAACAGACTGGTTGACCAATACATTTATACAGTTATTTTATTGTGAGAAGTTCTACATTTTATCTATAGAAACCTTTTAAAAAATGAATAACTTTGAACTTACCATCTGATAGGCTTTTTTCTCAGGTCTCTCTCTGTCACTATTTTCTCATGGTCAGTAACGTACAGCCCACGCTGTGCTAAGGCTTGGATTACAGCATCATGCCCCCAACAAAGGTTTAGCCGTGTCACTTTTTAAGTCAGACTCCAGCCCTGCATGTACAATCTGCAGAGAGTAGTAAGTTCACAACAGTGGTTTCATGTGTTCTTATCATATGGTCAGTGTAAAAAGTTCCTGTAGCTCCTCTGAACATTTTCTGGGGAGAAATAGAAAAGAAAAAACAAACAAGATTAAACCTTGGCTTCTACTTAAACCGAATTAGTCTAAATGCACCTTAACAAGTAATGCTCTGTTACTTCTATTTTCGAGGGATACCACTCCTATGTGATATAACTTTTGTGACATACATGGCACATGTTTTCAGGGTTTCCCCCTTCCTCAGATAAATAAAACAAATATGGTACATTGGGTTCACTTAAATACATTTAACTCCTCCCACTAAGAGGTGTTAACAATTTTGTGATTGTGCAAAATCACAATTCATTGCAGCAGTTACCAGGCTTTAAACCACCAAGAGTAACCCATAGGCTTAAATGCCAGTACAGAGGAGTATATCAAAATACACCAGAAATTCAAATGTTAGCAGCCGTACAGTGCAAAAACTTACATGTGCATAGACAAGGCTAGCCCATAGATTGTTGGCCCTGCATATACTAAAAATAGACACCTATCACCAACATCTTGTTTAATGCATCTGGTGTTCTGCTTTCAATGCCAATAAACCTTATTTTTAGCGCTGCCAAAAACTTTCTACCAGTGCTCCCTTTTACCATATTTGATCATGTCCAGTTCAGCTCACTTCTAGTTAGTATATATTCTCTCACTCTATGCACAGACCCTTCCAGAACAGAGACACAGCTAATTGGGGGAGCATGTGCAGTGGAAATAAGCTGTGTCTACAGTGACCTACAGCAATAGCATTCAATTGTAATTTTTTGTTTGTAGTGAAATGATACTGCCTTGCTCTGGGAAGGTAGCTGCTCTGGTAACTGTTATTACTGCTTAAATGAAATGATCAGATTTTCTTTCAGCCGTAAGAGTATACGTGTTTGTATGTGTAGAAGGGGAGGAGAGTATTTTGAATAAATTCTTTAGATGCATTTCTAGACTACTCCAGACACACCGTAAGCAGCTAACTGGGTGTCAGCTGCAAGCAGTCGAGAGCACAGAGCGTCAGACAAAGCTGGATCATAATGCAAAATTGATTAGCCATACAGTGACAAAGGATAGACTTTGCTTTCATAGAAAGGATAGAGGTTTTACACTAGTGGGGTGGGGGGGGGGGTTGACAGTTCTTTACTCAAACTCTGAAAGCTGGAAAAAAGAAAGGAGGGTTTAAATTGTTAACTTTCCTAAGTGGCAAACAAATGTAACGTCTCAATGCAGGCAAAGTCTAAAATAGTTTTGAGTATGTTAATTTCACTTACATTTTTTTTTTAGATATAATTAAGAGAGACTGCAAGGCACTGCATGGATTATGACTGAAATGTGTAACTCATTTAGTGAAATCAACCACATATTTTCCCTTTGTTTAGTTCAGATTCTATATCCTAGAAAATTTTGTAGAGACTAAAACAAGAATGTGTACCAGCCTATTTCTTAATTTAACCAAATTTGCAGATTATTGGCCACTAAATGGGCATGCAACAACCAATCCTGTGGCCAATAGCATTGATAGGCATGCTATCAGTCATTTTAGACTGAACATTTCCATCAGTTGTCAATTAAGCGAATGTATGCCAGTTATCAATATTACAGACAAATTTCAATTAAATCTGCATGTAATCTGAAGTCTGGTGTGTACACAGTTTAAAGGGTACCATAATGCCCATACTTCCTCCACCTTCTCCCTTTTAAAACTACATGGTAGATAGCACTATCCCTCAGCCCTCCCCCTTTAGAATGAATGTGCAAGTATTACTCTGTTAAGGCCCCCATTCATGGCATGGAAATTCCATTCAATTCCGTGAAGTTTTCGAGCTGAAATCTAACAGAAATCGGCAGCACACGGCGGAGAATTGCAATAGGTATCCGATCAAATTTATGATAATTTCCAGTGATCAGAAACAATCTGCCCATGTATGGGCTAGCGTGAAGGTCTCAATTCTTCCAAACAAGTAAGGATTATAATAAAAGCCTTTCATCATTCCTTCAAAATAAGGCCATAATCACATCTCTAGATAAAATTTGTGAAAGTTATTGCTGGAAAGGTTCAGCAATATACTTCCTGCTTCAGCCATGTTACAAACTTGTAGTCATGTGACCAGCCTGTCTGCATTAATATGCTCCCTTCTCAATTGTCAATTTTTTTCCTCCCAGGTACTTCCTGTTTTCCCCAGCATTAAGGGCTAGGCCACACTGCTGCGATTTTTCTGCGTTTGCGCTTGCATTCAATTCATTGGAATCGCGTCAACGCACCTAAAACGCGCGATTGTGCATTTGCGTTCCGTATTTTAAATCGCAATCGCATGCGGTTTCCAATACTTAATGAAAAACGAATGCGCAAACGCAACAAAACAAAATCGCACAAGAAATTGCATGCGATTCCGTGTGCGATTGCGCTGCAGTGGGCCGTGCTGAGCATGCTTCTCTCCCCCGGGCCGAGGGCTAGCAGAGGTTAGGTTGATGTCACTCACCTACTGGAAGCAGGGAGTTTGAAACATTCACCTCAATATCATTTCTCACAGTGTGAATTCAGAGATGTGATTGTCGGCTCATAATAAAGGAAATACTGCAGGCTTTCATTTAACCCTAACTTTAATGGAGACCACAGTTGGAGAATGAGTGGAGACACTGCGTTTGTTTTTTGTTTGTTTTTTTTAACAGTTCACTAATCATATTACTTAGGCCAAAATTTTGTAGATTTGTATTAGGCTGGGTACACACAAGCAGATTTTGCAGCCAGCCCACCGATATTTCCATGTACAGTCAGTTGGGTCAAAAATCTGAGGTGATTTCACCAGCACCGGAGACCGATGTGATTCATCATACGGGCCAACTGCCTCTAGCGCGAATGGACGGTCAAGACTATTCCATTGGAATCTGTATGTCTGTCATCTGATATAATTTTGCAAACACACTTTACTAAATACAGAGTTTTTGGTGGCTCTTTTAAATCATGGGTGTTTTTGGTTCCCTAAGATAGGAATGGACGATTTTATACCATATAAATGGTCATTGTGGGCAGAATTTTTCATCAGCCATGTGAGTACCCCAGCTTTAGAAAGTACTGTCTCCTACCTTCCTGGCAAATTTATTTTTAAAAGCTTTAGGTGGTGTTGACCCTATAGTTCAGTATTCAGTATATAATTATATTTTTTCCTGTAGGGACAACAGGTAAATAAATATATTTCCTTATGGAGTTTAGGCAATAAACTGAGATTAAAAAAGCTTTACAAGTAAGATTCCAAAATAAATATTTAGATTCTTAAAAAGTAAAACTAGTTGGGTCATGGCTTTTGTGGTTTAAAATATAGTTAAACAACCTACGCAAGCAAAATTGAGCTCCATTCCCAAAGCAAAAAACATGTTATGTGCAAATACATTACAGATCTACTGTTGCTTGCTGAAAGGATAATAAAAAAAAAAAAAAAAAACATTTAAGGCTGAGGCCACACTGAATGGACAGCGACCCACTTGAAAGAATACGTGCATCAGTGTACTTTTCCTTCCGTTTGCGATGAGTTCCGCACAATAGCAACACATTAAACCGCAAAAAATTTGCTGACAGCTCCAAAAGCGCAGTGCATGCGATGTTTCCACCCCCATTGACATACCTATGCTGTTATTCTCACATGCTAATAGATATCAAGTGCATCATTAGCGCTTCAATCGAAATCACTGCAGTGTGCCTAACACTTAACAGCGTTTTTATGGGTTTTTTAGAGAACTGGGCTAACATTTCTGTTGGTAACAGTCTCTTTAGTAGAGACGGATTGGCACCTCAATGATGATGGTGCAGCTGTTTTGGGGGAGAAGATGGCCAGGGGGTTGGAGGAGATTAAATAGGTATGGGGGGGCGGGTACGTTTAACTACCAGGGTAGATAGAGAAGTTAGGGATGAGGGGGCTAATGACAGGAGAAGGGGGAGGGGACAGCATAAAGGTAAGGAGGCATGTACTTCCAAGTATGGAGAAATCAATTGATAATATAAAATGTATGTTTACAAATGCAAGGACGTCTGGCTGGAAAAACTGGGGAACTAATAGCTTTAAAGGAAAGGTATGTGTGATCGGTATAAAGCAGAAACATGGCTAATGATTTACACGACTGGAACAGTAAATAATTGAAGGATACTCCTTTTTAGACATGACAGAGTTTAATAAGAAAGGAGGGGGAAGTATGTATGCATGTTAAGAAAATTGAAGCCAGATCAAAAGATGGAATAGATGGGGTATAAACGATATGGCAGAACAATATGGTAGAGCTGTGTACAGGAAAGCAAGAAGTGGGTAAATCAATTGTTGGGGTATTTTATAAAGCCGCCAATTTACTCCAGCATGGCTTAATGCTCAGTAAGGGAAAATGGGAAAAAAAAAAAGGCTGTTAAAATTTTGAAATCAGAGGGAGAAGACACAGTCTTACAGGGAGTACAAAAGCTGTAATAAAGAGTGCAGAAAGCAATTAAACTAGCTAAATAGAAATGAATAACGGTTAGCCAAACAAAGCAAGTCCAACCCCAAATGTTTTTTAAGTATTAAATGGTAAAAAGATGAGGAACTGAGATGTGGGACCATTAAACAATGGGGCTGAGATGGTTGTAGAGGATGCAAAAAGGCTAATCTGCTAAACCGTTTTTTACATCAGTTTTCACTATAGAGAATCCTAGTCCTTACAGCAGGGATTTTAATAATATGCAGGGAGAAATGAGGAATATTCAATTAGACAAAGTAAATATCAATATAGCCCCAGGACCAGATGGATTGCATCCTCCGCAGATTTTAAAGAGCTTAGTTTTCAGTTCTATTCAGACCACACACTGTTTCTCATCTTTTTCAGATTCACTTGATCTGGGGATGTGCCGCGGGATTGTAACACGCAATATTCAAAAAAGGTCTCGTTCAAGCCTGGTACTATAGTCCTGTAAGCCTAACAATTAGTGTAGGGAAGGTGCTGAAGATATTGTTACGGGATCATTCCTTGACTTGTCTCGCAGAGCTCATATTATTAGTAAGTCGTCAGCATGGATTTATGAGAATAGATCATGCCAGACAAATTTAATTGGTTTTATGAAGAAGTGAGGTAAGAAGCTAGATTCAGGCACAGCAGTGGATGTAGTATATACTTTGCAAAAGCTTTTGATACTGTGCCACAAGGCGACTAATGAATAAACTGAGGACTGGTGGCCTAGAAGAAAACATTTGTTCAGTGATAGAGAATTGGTTATTGGGATCGCAAACAGAAAGTATGGTAAATGGTGCTACATCTATGTGGCTTATGTGGGTCTGTACGGGGCCACTTCTTTTAATGTCATAAATGACTTAGAAGGAGATGTTTATAAATGACCTTAGAACGGACATTGAGAGCAAGGTCTCTGTGTTGCTGATGACACTAAACTATGCAGAGCTTTGGAAACTTCAACTGATGTGCAATTGCTGCAGGCTGACCTAGATAGATTATCAAATGGGCAGCAGAATGGCAATTGAGATTTAATGTTGTAAATGTAAGGTGATGCATTTGGGATTCAAATCCCTGTGCCCACCTGCACCACAAACACTCTGTTTTAAGTGAATCTGTTAATGGAAAAAGATTTGAGGTTATGGTAGATAACAGACTTAGCTATAGCAAACAATGCCCATGGCTAGAGCTAGCAAGATATTGTCTTGTATAAAAGGGGAATAGATTCAAGATGAGAAAAATATTATTCTCCCTCTTTACAAGGCACTGGTAAGGCCTCATTTGGAATATGCGTGCAGTTTTGGAATCCCATTTACACAAAGGGACATCTTGGAAATGGAAGCAGTCAGAGAAGGGGCAACTAAATTATAAGGGAATGGAGGGGGTGTAAATATGCAGGCAGGTTAGGGCTGTTTACATAAGAGAAGTGACATGTGTGTGGGGATATAACCTTATACAAATATATTAATGGGCCATACAATAAACTCTCTGGTGCATTGTTCACAATAGGTCTATCAGAGGACTCTTGGACATCCTCTAGTGTGGAAGAAAGAAGTTTATCTTAAGGTTAAGAAGGTTTCTTTACAGTGAGAACGGTAAAACTGTGAACTGTCTTCCGTCAGATGTGTTAAGTGGCAGGTTCATTGGAAGCTTTAAAAATGCCTGGATAAGCTCTAAAACTAAAAAATGACTGCTATTAATACATATACTGTAGATCTGGTTGATCTACAGTATACATGTGGTGAAAAACTATTTGCCCCCTTCCTGATTTCTTATTCTTTGTGCATGTTTGTCAACACTTAAATGTTTCTGCTCATCAAAACCCGTTAACTATTAGTCAAAGATAACATAATTGAACCACAAAATGCAGTTTTAATGATGGTTTTTATTGGGTAACCTGTCGTGTGGGTGTTAGGGGTATGGTGTTGCATTTCCAGACATAATTTAAGTACGGTACCATGGAAAACGGAAGGTAGGTTGGAGTGGGTGAGGTGTGTAAGTAGTTGTGTACCTGCTGTGTGGTGTTAGGGTATGTATTTAATTCAGACCATAATTTAAGTTACGGTTGCTTGGAAACGGAAAGGTAGGTTGAGTGTGAGAGTGTGTCAGTAGTGTGTACCGTCCGTGTGGGTAGGGTCGTATTTGTATCCAGACCATTATTTTAAGTACGGTTGGCCATGGAAACGGATGTAGGTTGGAGTGTGAGGGTGTTGTCAATAGGTGTGTACCTAATTGAGTGGTGTTAGGGGATGTATTTGTATTCAGACCATAATTAAGTACGGTTGCCACATGGTAAACGGGAAGAGTTGGGGTGTGAAGGGGGTTGTTCACGTTAGGTGTGTGACCTGTCTGTGTGGTTGTAGGGGTATGTGGTTTGCAGTCCAGACCAATAATTTAAGTACTGGTGCATGGAAACGGAAGGTAGGTTGGAGTGTAGGGTTGTTGTCAGTAGGTGGTACCATGTCTGTGTGGTGTTTAGGGGTGTGTGTTTGCATTCCAGACCATAATTTAAGTCATGGTTGCCATGGAAACGAAGGTTAGGTTGAGTGTGAGGGCGTCAGTAGTGTTGTTTGTACCGGTTGTGTGGTTTAGGGGTTGGTGTTGTAGTTCCAGACCATATTTAAGTATGGTTGCATGAAACAGAAGGTAGGTTGAGTTAGTGTGAGGGTGTGTCAGTAAGGTGGGTACTGTCTGTGTGGTGTTGTGGGGTGTTTGCATTTCCAGACAAATTAAGTACAGTTGCCATGAAAAGAGGGTAGGTTGGAGTGTTGAGGGAGGGGCTGTGTACAGTAGGTGTGTTACCTGTTGTGTGGTGTTAGGGTATGTATTTGCATTCCAGAAATATTTAATACGGTTGCAGGAAACGGACGGTAGGTTGGAGTGTGAGGGTAGTGTTCAGTAGGTGTGTACTGTCTGTTGTGTGTTAGGGTATGTATTTGCATTCCAGACAATAATTAAAGTACGGTTGCCATGGAAACGGAAAGGTAGGTTGGAGTGTTGTGAAGGGGTTGTCAGTAGGTGGTTTGTACCTGTTGTGGTGTGTAGGGGTTAGGTGTGATCCAGACCATATTTAGGACGGTTGCATTGGAAACGGAAGTAGTTGGTGTAGTTGTGAGAGGCGTGTCAGTAGGTGTGTGTACCTGTCTGTGTGGTGTGTTGTTAGTGGTGTAATGTGTTTGCATTCAGATCATAATAAGTACTGTTGCCATGGAAACGTAAGGTAGGTTGGAGTGTGAGGGTGTGTCAGTAGATGTGACCTGTCTGTGGGTGTTTAGGGGTATTAATTTTGCATTCCAGACAATAATTAAGTAGGTTGCATAAGGAAACGGGCAAGGTAGGGTTGAAGTGAAGGTGTGTGTGTCAGTAGGTGCGACTGTCGTTGTGTGTGTTAGGGGTGTGTGTTTGCATTCCAGACCCATAATTTAAGTATGGGTGCCATAGGAAACGGAAGGTAGGTTGGAGTGTGAGGGCGTCATAGGTGTGTTACCTGTCTGTGTGGTGCTAGTGGTGTGTGTTTGATTCCAGACCATAATTTAAGTACTGTTTGCCATGGAAACGGAAGGTAGAGGTTGGAGTGTGAGGGTTGTAAAAGCTAACTAAAGTCAAAAAAAACTAATTTTGAACCAATCATCAAAAAAGTTTGTTTTTTAACCCCCAACCCGGAACAGGTACACCACTTTACTGATCGAACTTATCCATACTATGGAAGTTAAGCGGTAATGTAAAAAAAAAAACAAAATTTTATCAATATCAAAAAAGTTTGTTTTTTTAACCCCTACCCGACACAGGTACACACACCTACTATCTACTTTATCATTACTATGGCAGCTTAAATGGTCAAGTAAAAAAAAAAAATGTATCAATAATCAAAAAAAAAAAGTTTTTTTAACCCCACGGCGATAGGTGAAACACACCTACATGACCTACCCCCCCCCCCCATTACTATGCAGCCATACTAAAGGGTAACTAAGATTAAAAAAAACAAGTTTTGAAGCACATCCATCAAAAAGTTTGTTTTTTGACTGTCAACCTGATCCAGGACACACACCTACTGACCTACCCTTCCATTTCTGGTAGCCATAGTTTAAAGGGTAACTACAGTCAAGAACAATCTGAACAACATCAACAAAGTTTATTTTGTTAACCCCCCCAACCATGACACAGGTACACAGACCTATGATCTACGTATCCATATGTGGCAGCCCAACTTAAAGGGAAACTAAATTCAAATTGTTCTTTTTGCAATAATCAAAAATGTTGTTTTTTTTTAACCCCCGAACCCGACACAGGCACACAAACTCTGACCTACCCCCCCATAACTGGGGCAAACACAGTAGTTATTGGGTAAGTAAAGCCAAACTAAACTAATTTTGACAAAATCTCAAAAAAGTTTTTTTTTTTTAAAACACACAACACACTGAGGTACCCATTCTTCATGTGGCAATCATATTTAAAGGGTAATAAAAAAACAAACATGTTCTCATCATTACCATGTATTGAGTTTTAAAATCTGCAGCACCAAACACGCACATTCTCTTCCAAAATGCGGTTTTCAGCCAAATTCAAAGTTTATACTTAAATTTTCCTTTTCTAGTTCGCAGTGAATATCATCTGCTCATTATGATTCTGTATCTAGGTCAGATTGCAGCAATTGCACATCATTTGAAGTTTCCACAATCTGCATAGTTTTTGTCTCAGCAAACACAGAGACATGTTTCTCATGCTCCTTCTAAGTCATTTATAAAAGCATAACAAATAGAAGTGGCCCAGTACAGACCCTAACTATAGACACACAATATGTAGCCCCATTGAACACTATGCTCTGTCCCAATCACAACCAATTTCTAATCCATGTTACAAATTTTTTTTTAGGCCACCGACCTCAGTTTATACTGTCGCCTTGGGCACAGTATTAAAAACTTCAAACAAGTATACTCATCCACTGCTTTCCGAATCTAGCTTCTTACCACCTCATAAAAACCAAAATTAGTCTGGCAAGATCTATTTTTCATAAACTATGGACTGATTACTACTATAAATAGCTCTGGAGGACAACAGTGCCGAGATATGATCCCGTAAACAATTTCCAGACTTCCTACCAGGAAATGTTAGACGTACGATTTAGTTACCAGGCTGTAAACGAGACCTTTTTTGAACATTGGTATAAGCCAGATATAAGTGAATCTTGAAAAAATAAAGAACAGAAAAAAAAAATATTGTCTGGCCATAGGTGGGGGGCAGCCATAGACCCATCATGGCGACTCTTTGTTTGGACAGTGTGACCGGTGTTTGGTATGTTGCAAAATAACAGGCCGATGGGTTCTATTCCTTACAGGACTGAATGTTTGGTCTCGCAACCTGTTGGCTGCGGATACTTTTGCTGCAACTACGACCAACCGCTCACTAGTGGAGAACAGTCATGACTCATCTTGTCCTTGGTGTACCCAGTCTTAAGATCCGAGGATGTATTATCCAGGTTCCTGTGGCTTATTGATAATAAACTTTGTCGATGTTTCCGTACCAGATCTCCTCGTTAGCCGAGTATATAATTTATAACGCTTTATATTATTCCAGTTCCTTGCTATAAGGAACTAGTAATCTTATATGTATAATGAGGGTCAGAGGGGGGAAGCGTTTAGCAATTAGCCTTTTGCCATCGCTACATAATAACATATCATATCTAGATAGGTTTATCTTTGCACCATTAGTTAAAGGGCATTTGTCACCCTTTATAAACTTTTAGTATGTATAGGAGCTCTCACCAGCCCAAACATTATATTATTCAGAAAGTCCCCGATCTACTTACCTTACCTCTCTCCTTCGCCACGCGCACACTCGGCCTCCTGCTTGCATAGAACTGCAACGAGGCGGACAGACCGGAAGCAGAGTCTGTTGATTGGCTGAAGGCAGTCAATCATGGGACAACGGCTGGCAGTTCAGAACGGCGGAGGAGAGAAGTAAGTAATGATCGGGGGATTCTGGGCAAGTTAATATAAAGAGGGGAGTTGGGAAAGCATTGCCTATTGCATATAAACGGGTTTTACACTAGGGGGAGGGAGACCAAAACGGGGGAAGAGGGAGGGGGAGCACGCTATTCTTTTCGAACATCCCATATTTTGCATTGCAAGAAACAGAAAAAGAAAAAAAAGCACACGCAACATGACAATTAATGGAGTAAAATGAGAGGAAAAACATTGGAATATTTTAACTCTAAGGGGACTCTGGAGAGTGTGAGGCTCATCTCAAAACCTGGACATTCATTTCAGCACCTTCATTGAAAGAGCTCTTGTGGGTTAAGGTTGGGGTTTCTGCGGTTAATACCAGGACACCACCACTAGATTGTAAGCTCTTTGGGGCAGGGATCTTATTCCTGCCATGTGTAAAGGTCATGGCCACACAATATTATATTTTATGTATACATATATGCGTTATAACCGATGGTATGAAATTGATTAATTTAATTTAATTATTGTTTAATTGCTTGCATTATCCCTTGTTTGTATACTCTGTATTTTGATAATGTACAGCGCTGTGGTACCCATGTGCAGCTTGATAAATAAAATTACTACATACATACATACACCCCCAACTTACAAGATCTTTGCAGAACTAAGGGGGCAAAAAAAGTGTCTAACAAGGAAGAAGTCCTCTGGCATCAAATGGCAGAGATGAGGACTCTGGATCAAGTAAAAAAAATAGAAAGTAAGATGACGTGGAAGAAAATAGCACCGGTGAAAGCAAGAAGAAGGATGAGAGGGAAAGCCACCGAGGAAGTGAGAAGACTTCCAAGCAATAAAAAGGTTGGTGAGGAGAGTAAAAGAAGAAGATGTATCAACACAGATAGAATTGCGAATGGACAGAGGGTCCACATTTCCAGCACCATTTGGCCATCTGCCAGATAACATGTTCTACCACCAAAACATTTTGGACTGATAAACAATTTTCCTGTTGGAAATTACCAAAATGTTTGGTAAATTTTTAAACTAGAAGCCCAAAGTGCTGCAGTTAAAATATCACAATTTCCAATCGCTTTACTTAATGGGCCTTAGAGTTCTCATTAAAGCTAGTAGGTTTTATTTTAAAATCATAGGAGGGTAGTTCTGTGCAGTGTATTTGTTATATTTGCTTTTCCAGGTTCAAAAACAAGCTCATACAGTCGAGTATCATTTTCCAACTAGAACCTACTGAATATAAAAAGGAACTATTACCTAACACGAACTATTGATCGATAGTACACAACCGCCTTGTGCAGAAAATTAAACACACACTTACATAGTTGTCAAAGGCTATAAAAAACAAAGCAAGTTAGCCTGACCTTTTTGATGATTGCAACTAAGCTGTAGTAAAATTTCTGGGACCTGTATCTGAGAGTGTGATACGTCAGAGAAACTGGTCCTGGACCGCTGTGCTGATTGAACAAAAAGAAGTATAGAAGGTATAAAAAGTGCTAAAACTTTCCATCCATACTAAAGTAGGAGCCATGTCGGTTCACAAAAAAAGTTAACTGGGATTTCTCAGTTACGCAACCACCAATAATAATAGGTTGCACCCTGATGCATAAGTGTGCATGCTCTGTATTTAAGCGGACAATGGGAACACTAAAGCAACAACGGGCCTTGAGAGGACCACTAAAGATGTGTTTTGGCAGGTGTGCGAAATGCATTGGCTACACTCTTTTATTCTGGCAAATATGTTGCCATTATTGACAATAATTTTGCTTTTTTTCCCAAGTGGAAGAGACAACTATGTCACAGGATTCACCTGAGTAGATTTGTATGGTTCTTCCATGTGCATTGAGGTGCTGGTCTTCTGGTATGTTAGTAACTAATTTACTAAAAAAACTCTGTTATCAAGAAAAGATTTTCCTAGAGGTGTAAACAAGATTTATCTTTGGTATGTAACTTGCATGTTGGAGGGAAAGTTACGCGGCAAAGAAAAACTTGTTTTAAATTTACCCAATCTTTTGTACTTATACCTGAGAAGGTATATTATGTACTGTAGATACCTGCCTAGCATACAAAACAAAAGATTACACAGAGGACCGGTGCATGGGTAGATTCCTGTAGTGATATTGACACCTTCGGGTCTGTGTGGCATATGGGGATTGACAATGTGAAGTATTAAATGGCAGCTATCTGTAAACTGTATACCAGAGAGGTTGCTGCTGCGGAGGGTTAGATAGCGAGTTGATTGATCTACATGATATTTGTGGTCTGTACATGCTATTAGTAATGGTACACTTTCTATTTGCCCTATTCCGGGGGGTTCTTGTGGCGCGCGTCTCTGTTCCCTACTTTATGTCAGCTTGGAGTCTCCCGTTCCTTGCTTGCGACCCCTGCTGCTGCCCTCGTTTGTTTTTTTTTGGTGCATGCTTCTTGTGTCCCGTCCTGCGCTCTACAACGTATGAGCATGGATCGCTGTATTTCTGTAAACAGTCTTCTGCTGCATACGTTTTGTAAAATCCTACTAACGGTATGAACTAAACAGCCCTTTGGGTGTGTTTCTGTGCCGTTATTTTGGGAGTCACGGTCTCTACGCTCTGCTTTTAACACAAGACTTGTTTGTTCGATAGTTTTAAACATTTTTATTGAAGATGACTTAAATGAATGTCCAAAAGAAAGGTGTTTTTTTTGGGATCCTGATTTCATTTTCAGTCCGTAGATCTACATTTGTATCGATGAGATACACTTTTGTCAGTATGACGTAACTCTGTCAGTCCATGAACACTTTTGTCAGTCTACTGATAGCCTTAAACATTTGTGTCAGTCCATGATACGATATCTGACATGTCAGTTCATAGATACCATTTTTGTCCGCCATGATAGATTTACTTTTGTACCAAGTATGATAGATCGAAAACTGATCAGCTCAAATTTGATCAGATTGAACATTTTGTCAGCCAAGAGATAGATAATCCTCAATCCATGATAGCATAACATTCATCATGATCAGATATCACATTGTAGTCCTGTGTCAGATATAATACCATGAAACGTATAAACGATTGTGTTGTGTATGTCATGGGAATTTGTTGTTGTCTTAGCGAAATAGCTAAAAGCTAAAACCATTACATGGCATAGATGGAGTGAGACTCTGAAATCCAATCGGAAGAACCGTTTAAAATTTTCCAACTTTGTGCCGTCAATCTTCCGTTACATTTCCATTCTGTGGAAGAATGGTTCTGGAAAGTGTGTTGGAAGAAAAGAGAAAATGTTCCACCCTGCACGATCTCATTTTTCGATAACCCCAAACAAAATTGTCTTGCTACACCAGTCTATTGAAAAAATGAGATATAATTGGATGTCCGAATCATAATATTAATATTGTGTATTGCGGGGCAAACAGAGGCCCCGCATTAGTAACCATGCTGCCTAGTTGCACCAAAACAAACAGGGAACAAAATTGCCAAACAAATTTCGATAATTTGCAAAGGTGCATAAAGTAATATCTGACAATGTATACGGCCACCACACAGCTAGTCTACCACAGGTCATTTACAGTTGCTCTGCAATGTGTCCCCCAGTAAAAAAAAGTATATAAATGTATTTCTCTTTCCAGCCCCCAGGCTCTGTCCCTTTTGTAAACTATGCTTAACGTTTACCTTTTCCATCCAGTTTACCTTGATCTTCTACCTGGTCTCTCATTCTCTATGACTGTGCCTCCATCTCAGTATTTGTGACCCCCCCATGGGTCTCCTTACGCGATGGCTGAGTGGTAACGGGACAGCCGCTTTGCCCAATAATCAGCCACATGTGACCCATTCTGTCGAGCTCCCAACCCATGCAAACCAACCAACTACCAATTCCAACCACCAAACCAACTAAGCACCAACGGCAGTGAGAGCACTAACATTGTGTTTTGGGCAGGTGCGAAATGAATGGCACACTCTTCTTATTCTGGCAATATTGCATTATGTGCGTATATTTTATGCTTTTTTCCCCAGTGGAGAGAGACAAAATATGGCAAGGATCCACCTGAGAGATTTGTATGGTCTTCCATGGCCTTGGAGGTGTGTCTTCTGGTTATGTATCTAACTAATTTACTAAAAACTCTGTTTATCAAGAAAGATTTCCTATGAGGAGTGTGTAAACCAAGAGTTACTTTCTGTATTGTTAAACTGCATGTTGAGGGAACAGTTTACCGCTAAAGAAAAATGGAGTTTAAATTTTACCCAAATCTGTTTGTGTACTATCACTGTGACAGAGATATTATGTACGTGTAGATACCTTGCCTAGCATTACAAAACAACAAGATTTACACCAGAGACACGGCTGCTTTGGGTAGATCCTCCTGTAGTGAATTGACCAGCGTCTGTGGGCTTAGGGTGAATTGACACAATGAAGTATTAAATGGCAGCTATCTGTAAACTGTATAAACAGAGAGGTTGTGACCTGGAGGAAGGGTTATTATAGCTATGCAGTTTGATTGCATCTACCCATGAATATGTTCTGTGGGTTCCCTGCCTTACACATTGATACATTGATGTTTAAATTTTGTAAACATACTTTTTCTACATACTATTTTGAAATCCTAAACTGTTGTTTTATTGAAAATAAAAGGGTGTGTGTTTCTGTGGTTTGGGAAGATCCTAGAGAGCGGTCTCTAAAGTCTGTTCGTGATAACATCATAATATCTTGTATGTTGGTCAGAGGGCTGGTGTATAAAAACATTGTTTAATATGGAAAGAATAAAATTCGCGACTCACAAAAATGAAATGTTCCAAAAAATAGAAATATGTATTGTTTTTTTTTATTATGGACTGACACGCTAGATTTTCATTGTGTCAGTCCATGATAGATAACATTCGTAGTCCGAGTTATTGTAGATCAAGTCCCATGATAGAATACTGTTTGGTCAGTCCATGAATATACATTTTGTCAGTCTATGAGATTATTTCACAATGAAGATATCATTTGCGTTAGTATTTGTCAGTTCCATGATAGAATACATTTTGTCAGGTATGTAGGTATTACATTTTGTCAGTCCATGATAGATTACATTTGTCAGTCTATGATAGATATACATTTTGTCAGTCAATGATAGATTTACATTTTGTCAGTCCAGATAGATATTCATTTTGTCAGTCCATGATAGATATACATTTGGTCAGTCCATGATATACATTTTGTCAGTCATGATAGATATACATGTTGTCAGTCCATGATCGTTCTATAAGCTGTGGGCTATTAGTGTCTGTGTTGTCATGGAATTTTGTTTGTGTCTTAGAAATCTTTTTAAGCTAACCATACATGGATTGATGGATTTGAGATCTGAAATCCAATCGGAAGAACCGTTTAAAATTTTCCAACTTGTGCCGTCAATCTTCCGTACATTTCCATTCTGTGGAAGAATGGTTCTGGAAGATGTGTTGGAAGAAAATGTTCCACCCTGCACGATCTTCACTTTTTCGATAAACCAAACAAAATTGTTGTTTGGTCTATGAAAAAATGAGATATAATTGGATTTCCCGAATCATTAATATTAATATTGTGTATTGCGGGGGCAAACAGAGCCTGCATTAGTTACATGCTGCTATTTGCACCCCAACCAGGGAAGGTTCACAAATTTCTAAATTTGCAAAGTTGCATAAAGTATATCTGAAATGTATACAGGCCACCACAGCTATGTCTACCAAGGTCATTTACAGTTGCTCTGCAATGTGTCCCCCAGTAAAAAAAGTATATAAATGTATTTCTCTTTCCAGCCCCCAGGCTCTGTCCCTTTTGTAAACTAATGCTATCAGTTTACCTTTCCATCCATTTACCTTGATCTTCATCACCTTGTCTCCTCATGCTCTATGACTGTGCCTCCCATTCATAGTATTTGTGACCCCCCCATGGGTCTCTCTTTAAGCCGATGGCTGAGTGTGTAACAGAACAGCCGCGCTAACCTGAATTCTGCACAATGTCCTGTTTCCCCTGTTTCTGCTTCCTGGTTGTTCCAGTTAGCAACGGTCCATTATGGATTTGACAGTTGACATCACAGCCAATGACTGAATGTTAATCCCCTATCTGCCACTTCTGAGCATGCCCAGGATCAGTACTGGTTGAGACCCAACAAAGGGGAGTTACAGGTGTGGAATGCACCTAACCTAGTGTTAATTGCAGCAGCAAGGCTGTCTGAGAAATTTATCAAAAACAAAAGCACACTTTCTATGCTTGGTTGCCAGATCATTTGGTATAGTAGGGACACCCTTATTTAATTTTTTACGGGGCTTCAGTGATTGCAAATATACAACATTAATTCTAAGGCCTCGTACACATGTATAACATGTTGCTGAAAAATGTCCATTTTGTCCAATAATCGCACGTGTGAAGCCATTCAGTTGTTCGACAATCCGCTTGTCAGATGAACAAACGACATACGACCAAATCCGATACACGTGTTTATCAGCTGAAACAGATGTTCTCCTTTGAGAAGGTACACTTTCCCCTTTAAGAAACTAATATTGCTGCAGCTGAGAGAGTGCTAGAAACCTTCACCCTGCAACACTACTACTAGGAATGTTGAACCTTGAAGCTCTAGACCTCAGCCTGTTCTACAATTTATAAATATTTTTGAGTGAACATATTCTTACATCATAGGGGTGGGTTTTGAAATCACAAATGGGCTTATAGATGAATAGGAGCTCTTTAAATTAATTTATAGATTAAAAGGGAGGGCACTTGAGAGGGGTTTTCCGTGCTGAGAAGGTTGCTGAAGTACTTTCTAACTCAAACTTTGATGTGGTTTTTTTTATTGTAATTTAAAGGGCATGTCCACCCCCAAAACTATAAGTTAACACACTACTGGCCCCACTGTGTAGTGCATAAAAATCCTTACCTTACATCCCAGCTCCAAATGGCTGCCCTGCAATGTCCCTCAAAGTCCCCAAAACTGTCTACCAGGAGCCTATTAGAGTCCATATAGGACTCTGCCTCCTTTCTCTCCTCCGGGAGAATTTGCACATGCCCAGTGCAGCCCTCCCTCCCCCCCTCACATCCATTTTTGTCTCCCTCCCCCCTTTGGGGTACTGTAGGTCTCCCTCCCCCAGCCCCAAATGCCATATTATTATGTCAAGGAACTCCCCCGATCTTTACTTGCCATTCCACGCAAGCAGTTCCATGCAAGCAGAAGGCCGGGCAGTGCGGCGGAGGATAGTGGGAAGGTAGGTAAAGATCGGGGGAGTTCCTTGACATACTAATATGGCATTTGGGGCTGGGGGAGGGAGACCTACAATATCCTAAAAGTTGGGAAAAGGGGTGGACATGCCCTTTAATATTATGGTATGTGTTTTTCATTCTGTTCTTTGACCTATTTACTTTATGTATCAGGTTTACCGGTAATATACCCACGTTACAAATTGTAATAATGTAGTTACGGTCAGTTTTATTCTAGCAAACCAATGCTGTTGAATATGCTTTAATGCTGCCACACAGAATTGTGTGTCATTTTTATGTTAGTTCAAATTGCTTATGCTTTTTGCTCTCATTAAAACCAATTAAATTGAAGTTTGATAGAAACCATATCCAGTATATTTCCAGGTATACTGGTATTTGCAATAATTAAGTGGCACAAACATCATTGTGTGTGCGCAATTTACATGTGCAGGGGTGTAACAACCAGCAATACAGTACCTGTGACTGCAGGGGAGCCAGGGTGAACCCATCTGTCTCTATTTATTTGACAGATACAGCCTCCCCCCAGAAAACCACTGTAGAAGATGAAGTAGGGAGGTGTGCTCCATCATAATTTTACTGTACATGTGTGTGTTTAAGTGCAAAATATTTTTGGTCTGAGCTACAGTAAATGTTTTCTGTTAGGCTGGCTGAAATTTGAGATTTCGAATTATACTGGGGCAGATGCGCACCTGTTGTAAATGATCCTACAAAAAGTACTGTCATGTATTGATAATGTGAAAACAGCTGCTTATGGCCTAAGGGTAAGCTTACAAGAGCAAGATTGAACATCTGTAATATTACTTTCAAATCCAAACACTAACATATAGCTAAAGGTTAAAGGAATAGTTCATTGATGAAAACAAGTTAGCATTAATAGAATACATAAATTAAGCAGATATCATATCTCTTACCTGTTTCTGTGTGTGATGCTCCCTAGTAATGTTCCCAGGTATAAGTATCCCCGTTGTAGCTCCTGAATGTGTCTCTTGCCCCTTGGCAGATTGTGACTACAGTGGGTCCCTGGAACTGCTCATTGGAGGTCACTGTAGTGGTGATTCAGTGACCTCTTAGCGGGCCCCGAGGATCGCGTGTTTGCAGGGCGTGCACGCGCTGGTAGAGGTATGCTTGCGCATAACTGTACGAGGAAGAGACAGACTTAAGAAGAGTGTAACTATTACCCCCGCCAGCCCGCGGGGGGGGCATAAGAGGCCCAGGCCGGTTCTTGTTAAGAAGCTGCAGGTGCACCGCGCGGACTGTCCGTGCCATTAGTTTCCCTGTGTGGGAGTTGCTGAGCGAATGGCTGTGAGTCCCAGTGACAGGTTGGTGTCTTACACTGTGTTTACACAGTACAGAGAGACACAGGACTGCAGGGCCAAACAGTAAGTAAGAACTCAGACAGTATGAAGGGGGTGGGTGTACAGCTACATTGGGGATAACCCTATGTACTTGTGCACACTGTGTCTGTCCCCACTAGAAGTCTCTTTCTGGTCCCTATAATTCTCCAGGTCACTGCTGGGATAGATGATAGATGGATAGAGATAGATAATAGATGGATAGAGATTGATAGTAATAGATAGATGATAGATAATAGATAGATGATAGATAATAGATAGATGATAGATAATAAATTGATAATGGATGGATGGATAGATAATAGATGGATAGATAATCGATAGATAATAGATGGATGATAGATGGATAGATAGATAGATGGATAGATAGATGATAGATAGATGGATAGATAGATGATGGATAGATGGATAATAGATGGATAGATAGATAATATATGGATAGATAGATAGATGATATGATGGATGGATGGATGGATAGATGTGGATAGATGGATAGATGTGGATAGATAGATGGTTAAGATGGATAGATAGATAGATGGTTAAGATGGATAGATAGATATATAGATAGAGTGAGGAGAAAGAGAGCTAAACAGCTGGATAGAAAATAAATTGCTATATTTCTAACTACAGTGGAATCAGACAGCTAAATTCTAGTCATGGGCAGTAGGTTTAGGTAACAGACATAGTGGTAGGATAATTTCTCCATGAACCCAATTTGATGACACCGTCCATCCACATCTCACACCCCCAGCCTGCTTCTCAGTCACCACTGCCACTCCCACTGAAACACTGGATGTCAATCCTTTATAGACCACCACTGTCCACACCAACCCAAGGATACCTGGAAATGCCTCACCATGGCATTATGCAGTTGTAATATTGATGAATTAATTGCGTTAAATCTAATAATATTCCTGAATGCACAGGCACTATGGGAATGGGGACAGGCTGTGCATCATGGACTGCTGTCTTTATCCTACCCACACTCCTTTTCCACACTGAAAGCGATGCACAGGCACTATGGAGAATGGGAAAGGACTGTGCATCGTGGGGTGGCTGTCTCCTACAATACATACTATACCACACTAAAAGTGATGCACAGGCACTATGGGGAATTTTGAAAGGATGTGCATCATGGGTGGCTGTCTCTCCTACATACACTACTAGCCACACTAAAAGCGATGCACAGGCACTATGGGGAATGGGAAAGGACTGTGCATCATGGGTGGCTATCTCCTACCTACACTACTATGCCACACTGAAAGCGATGCACAGGCACTATGGGAAGGGAAAATGGCTGTACACAAACAGTTACAAAACACTGAATGACTCACCAGCTACACAAAACACATGACAGACAAAACACACAGTTATACAAACACTGACATACTCACAGTAACACACTGCTATATACAAAATAGAGATCAATATAAACATTATTAAATACATATTTTTTATGGCATTATTTAATAACCAAGTGAGGTGTAAGTTGTCTGTCAGTAATCCCTAAGTTCAGTAGATGAGCTGTGCTGATATCCCTCTCTCTGAGGGCTAGGCCACACTGCTGCGCTTTTTTTGTGCTTGCGCATGTGTTTGCGCTTGCATTTTTTCAAATCATTGAAAACGCAGCAACGCACCGAAAACACGCTTTCCGGGTGTGTTGCGATTGCGATTTGCGGTCCGCATTTTAAATCGCAATTGCATGCAAACAAATCGCACATGAAATTGCATTGCGATTCTGTGTGCGTTTGCGTTGCAGTGTGGCCGTGCCCTGATGCAGCAAAAAAGTGCATGTGAAAAAAGGGGAGGGGTTGCAACATGTCAGTACAGCAGATAGACAACAAGCAATGCAGAGTGAAGGACACTCCCACCAAAAACGAGCAGAACTTAAGCTGATTGCAGAGGCTATAAGCAGAATTTTTCCACATTAAAGAGATCCTTGGGGATGGGGCACAGGGGAGTTTGTTATACATAAGTCTGTAAAAAGTGTTGAGAGAACACTTCCTTTAAGCTATATGAGGGGTTTCAGAATACCTGAGTGCTACAAATACTTTAAATACTTTACTGCCCCTTATACAGGAACAGTGAGAACTGAGATAAAAGAAAGGGAAATAACATGGAAATGTTAACTGTGACTTGTAGGGATAAAAATCCTCATGCAGTGGTTTAATTAATAAAACCAAAAAGAATTACTGTAGGAACTTAAGTATTTAAAGGGACAGTTCAGTGGAAATTATCAAAATTTGTTAAATTGTTACTTTGTGTAATGCCTTCTTAGTTATACTACAAAATCTCTCCCAAATCACTCAGTTGATTTCATACCCTTTGCTATTCCCTGCTGTCGACATTAGTGAGCTGACATTTCAGGTTCTAACGGTGCTTCTTCTTCCCAGGATGCACCACATCTTGGAATGTTCCTAACAGTAATTTCTACTGATTGGCGGTGGATGGGTCAAAGATGCTCAGATCTCTACTGAGAACTGAATCAACCCGCTCTAGTTCAGGGCAAGACCTTAACGGTCTCTATTAGGGGTACTGCAAACAGGAAGTCAGTATAGTATAGTATTTGAGGTTGAATAAAGATATACGTCCATCTAGTCCAGCCCATCTAGCAATATCCTCATTTCCTGCCTAATTGTTGAGGCAAAAAAGGCAAAAAAAACCCCACCAAATTTATGAAGGGGGAAAAAATCCTTCCTGACTCCAAGTGGCAATCAGAAATTTCCCTGGATCAACTCTACTTTATGAATAAATACCAGTTTTTGTTTTGCATTTATTTATACAACACCCAAAGATGTGAATTGGCAGATTAAGGTCATTGGGATGAAAAAATACTGCTTTTTTTTTCTGAAAAGCATATGTATTTGCACTGAACGTCCCCTTTAAAGTCTGTGATGGGCAATATTATAGATTTCATTTTTTCAGAACTTGCATGGAATGTAAACACAACTGGGATTATTCAATAAACTTTCTTATCGTTTAAAATGGAGCTAATTTTGCCCCAACCAATCAGATGTTACCTTTCAAATGTTAAATAAGATCGGATTGGTTGGGGCAAAATTAGCACCATTTTAAATAAGAACTTTTATTGAATTTCTTGGGACATTTCTTGGGATTAATTTTTTTTTTTCTTGTTACTACACCAAAGCAAGGGAAACTGCGGCAATATACAGATTCTGAACGTGACTATTCTTGTAGAGCTAGTTATCTTGCTAATAAATAATTGCATAGCTCAATAAATGCATTTATCTTCAAGTCCTTTTATAATATTATTTACTTGAGTAACAAATTGCTATCGCTGTAATAATTAGTATTAAGGCTCTTCTTTGGAGAAACCTCTAATTTCTTAGCACTATTTAATTATAGGGCTCTGCATTTAAATCAAACAAAAGATAAAGCAGTAATTCAATAAATAAATACTACAACGCTTTACACTGTATTTACTGCTGTGTACACATCAGCCAATCCTTATGTAAACACTTTCCTCCCCAGAACACCTATACATTGAAAGATTATTCTCTATTAAGTTGCATTGAGTATATGTAAGTCATAGATTCTGTAACAAAGAAGGCTTCCATGTTGTTGCCAGTACCACTCATAGCCCATGTTGGCTTCAAAAAACCACGCCCCCTGAGCCCAGGATTCACTGTCCCTGTGCAAAGTTTTTAGCGAAAGATAAATAGGGAGATGTAATAAAAGTTATTGTTAAAAATGATGCTAATTTTGCCCCACCCAATCAAATGTTATGTACCATTTGAAAGCTAATATCCGATTGGTTGGGGCAAAATTTGCACCATATTAAAAGAACTAAAAAAAATTTTTAAAGTAGGGGCATATTTATTAACGATCGCTATTTTTGCCATTTCACTATAGCAGGACATCGCAATGACAAATAGCGCTTTTTAAGCCTTTGTGGAAAAGTATTGTTGCAGCGATTTGTGACTAGTTTTCACCTTATTGATTGGGTCTGGTATCATTGCAAAAAGAGAAATTGATCTCTAGTGTAATTTCAGAGCTATTTTTGTCTTTTTTTTATTTAAAGCTATTTATAAATAGGTAAAATTTCGCCTTTTTGCCCCTTTTCTCCCTTTTGTTGCATTTTTTGCAGTTTTACCAGAATTTTCGCCCAAACATAATTACTTACTAGAATGTTCCATTATCATGACTATTTCTTACACAGCACTATGGTATGTTCCCATATAAATGTAACTGGTTTGATAATTAGCTGCAGTTTGCTGAAAATAAGCAATACTAAAAAATGAAATAAAATAGAGAAAAATTTCCTTTTGAGTTTTACATTACATATCTTTGGCTGAAAAAAACCCCAAATGTGTTAGGCTATTTTTAAATAACAAGGACAGGTGTTCAGTGTGTATTAACCAATTTGATACTACTTTAAACCACCAGGGAGTATAAACCACCAGGGAGTATTACCTATTTACCATCATATATGCTGAACTTTTCAGCACTATTAGTGTTACTTTTTGCTACATAACTTTCAATGAAAATTTGCCTTTTGATGAAAAGAAAACTTGAAAGTTCAAAAAATTGTAAAGTCTGGTGGGGAAAAATAATGCCCCTTTAAAAATGTCACCTAGGCACCTATTTGACTTTATTGGTAAATAAAGAAAATCAGAACCTTAAAAAAAAAAAAAAAAAAAAAAAATCTAAAAAAGCGAAAAATGTTAACGCAAAATCGCAGATCGTATTACGGAAAATGCTGGAAAATATCTCAAGCAATGCAAAAGGAAATTAATTGAATCTATGTGCTTATTATGCTTACTCAAAGCATTCGTTGGCCTGGGTGCACATGCCCCGAACACCTCGCCACTTGGAACCTGTACGTTCTCTCCCTCTAGAGAGGTAAGTATAGGTGTTTATACGTACGATATGCTTGAATAGAGAAACATTTCAAAAGTAAGGGCCTGGGGGCGGGCGCAATAACTGCAAAACGAATCGGAGCCGAAGACCGTTACTCAAGGGTGAAATGAAGCACGCCTCTGTATCCGCCTGGTTAAAAAACAATCTTTACCGGAACGTCCATGGCAGATACAAAGATTAAAAGCGTGATAGAGCATAGACGCCTAATGCGCTTCAGACTCCATAAGAGTCCTTGGTCATAGGCATATGGTTCCCCAAACGTCACTCCCTTTAAAGGAAAGGATTAGGACTTGAGATTACTGATAAGCTGTTAAACAGAAAAGAGTACCGATGGGAGAGCAATGTCTCTGCTAAGAAAGGTAAATAATAACACACTTCAAAAACTGATATTACTGTTTAAAAATCAGACATAGCAACCTTAGCCAGAGACCTATACATAAAATACCATAAAAAGCAGAACAAATGAAAAAAGATGGAAACATGCATCTATACTGCTTCCATTATAACTCTAAATTGTTTTACACTCTATGTCCTGGAGAGAAACGGAAACAAATATAAATAGTACATATTAATACCTTGTAGCCTAATGATACAAATTAGCTTAATTATCCACTGTATCACATTTAGGAGTCCATTTATATACTATGTACCATACTATGTAACCTAAATGGATAATGCAAAATAATAATCTATAAAGCCCAGTAGCTAGGGACATATCAGAGTGTAAAGAGCGGACCCACAGGGGCACAACCATCAAAGTGCAAGCCATAATCCAAGTATCCAACAGGAAAATCTTTTAGGAGGGGAGTCAAACGATCCTTACTCCTTTCTATGTCAGACACTAGATCCCCCATCGGTTTAAATTCGATGTGTGATTTATAGAATAAGGTCTATTTCTGGTGCATTTGCAGCAGGTTAGTTCTGTAATGGAAGGAATCTTACCTATGTAGTTTAAATTCTAATTACCTGTCTTCTGGTATCGGGTTTAGGATCAGCACTATAAAATGGGTATTTGTGCATCCCCAGCTCTAACTTTTGGGCAAGAACATAGCCCAGGCGGTCTATATATAGAAATATAACATATCAGATATTTAGGTTTAACGTCTTATGTGCATTTCCTTTAGAACCTTAACTGCACCTTTCCATATCCGTCATTATCCATTTAAGTTACATGGTACTAGCAGGGTTATTCAATAAAAGTTCCTTTTCGTTAAAATAGTGCTAATTTTGCCCCAACCAATCAGATGTTAGCTTTCAAATGTTAAATAAGATCTGATTGGTTGGGGCAAAATTAGCACCATTTTAAACGATAAGAACTTTTATTGAATAACCCTGATAGTATGTTAATGGACTCCTAAATGTGATACAGTGGATAATTAAGCTAATTTGTATCATTCGGCTACAAGGTATTAATATATACTATTTATATTTGTTTCTGTTTCTCCCTAGGATATAGAGTGTAAAACAATTCAGAGTTATAATAGAAGCAGTATAGATGCATGTTTCCATCTTTTTTCATTTGTTCTGCTTTTTATGGTATTTTATGTATAGGTCTCAGGCTAAGGTTGCTATGTCTGATTTTTTTTAACAGTAATATCCTTTTTGAAGTGTTATTATTTACCTTCTTAGCAGAGACACTGGTCTTGCATCGGTACTATTTTGTGTTACCTCTGAAGGGTTAACAGCTCGTCCGTAATCTCAAGTCCTAATCCTTTCCTTTAAAGGAAGTGACGTTTGGGAGAACCATATGTATATGACCAAGGACTCTTATGGAGTCTGAAACGCGTTGGGTGTCTATACTCTTATCACGTTTTTAATCTTTGTACCTGTCATGGATGTTCCAATAAAGATTTGTTTTTAACCCGGACAGATACCGAGGCATGCTTCATTTCACTGGGAGAAACTTCTGTCGGCTCTGATTTGTTCTGCAATGCTGGAATAAGTACCCCTGGGTACTTATTAGTATTAAGAAACACTCCACAATTTACTGAAACCTTCGATGGACCCATTGGCAGGCTAAATAACTGGCCACTTGTGAATTTGAATGGCTGAACTTAACGAAAAAACACACTTTTCGCCATTTTATAAATATGCTCAAGCGCTAACCGCAGCGATGTATGGTGAAAAGTAGCGATAATGACCTTTCGTCACTGGTTATCGATGCTTTATAAATAGTGAAAAGGCAGCGTTAAAGAAGGCGAAAAGTTTAACAAACCTTTATAAATATGCTACCTAATGTGAAAGTTTTTTTCCCCATAACACCTATACATTGTAAGATTCTTCTCTAGTAAGTTGCATTTAGTACACGTGAGAAATAGATTCTGTAACCAAGAAGGCATCCATGTTTCTGCTAGTAATTTTTTAGAAAGTCTCTAAATGTACCTGTATGTATTGTTGAGTTGCTGGTGGCGCAACATGTAAATTCTATCAGGGCGATGCACCAACGGGCGCATCGCTCCTGATTTGGAGTTGAAGTTGCGCTAACCGATGTTATATCGGTTAGTGTGACTTTAACTCCTTCCTTGCGCCGCAAGTGATGTTATATGCCGAAATCTGCATTTTATTGCGGCACTTTCAACGCCAGCTAATAGCTGGCGTTGAAAGTGCCAAAATAGAACAGCGCCAAGTAGCGATGTTCCGAGCGCCGCTATCGGCATATAACATCACCGGGCTGTTTGCACCGGGTTGCTCGGTGCATCACCCTGTATGTTTCTATAAACACACAGTCATAAGTTCAAATCCCCTAGCTTACTTAGGTATTAGTTTATGTTGTATTGTTTCATGAGTTTATTGTCTTTTTTTTTTTTTCCCCTTTTTAGAATAAATTTTATAAATAGCAGCTCTATCTGTTGTATTCAATTAGATCAACTGGACTTGAAATGTAGTTCTGAAGACGTTTCGCTAGTCATCCGACGGCTTTCTCAATTCAGAATGACTTGTACAAGATCTGTGGCAATTATGTACCCTGGAAAATCCCAATTAGCATATCACAGCCAGGTGTTAAGGGTGTGATTGGATAGTGGCTAAGAGGTGTTATAGGAACGCCCAGAGTAAGGTGTTAAAACAGCATTGTACATGGCAGACAGTTGGTGTCGAACCCCCCCACCTCTATTTAGGCTTGGTTTCTGTTTTAACACCTTACTCTGGGCGTTCCTATAACACCTCTTAGCCACTATCCAATCACACCCTTAACACCTGGCTGTGATATGCTAATTGGGATTTTCCAGGGTACATAATTGCCACAGATTCTTGTACAAGTCATTCTGAATTGAGAAAGCCAGTCGGATGACTAGCGAAACGTCTCCAAGAACTACATTTCAAGTCCAGTTGATCTAATTGAATACAACAGATATACCATGACCTGGATGAATGAGAACCTTCACAAGCAAATAGCAGCTCTGTTTTTTTTTATTTACCAACCATCATGAATTTCTGACAGCCTTCCTGGAGCAATACACAATAGTGAACGGATTTTACTGACCTTTACTGAAATGTACTTTTATTGATTCCATCTGCACTAGGGGCATGCTGCTAAAATGCTGGTTTTGGAAACAAATAGACCATTGGGACATGGGTTAAATTCCCCAGGCTTCCTTATTTTCTTTTTTGTTTGTAGCAAAATTTAGAGATTCTACATGTACTGATATCCCACTTAGTAACCCTTGTAGCACAGAGGTAGAAAGCTTACTTTTTAGAAAAACACAGTCTAGAAGTTTGCAGTTAGTATTCCCCATACTTACTTTTATTTTTTACTGAGATGTTAATATTCTTACATCCATGCTAGCAAAGAAATAAACTGCAAAGATGAATTTTCATTTATGTATGAAAAGCAAAGGAATTTATCATAGATAGAGACAGGAGCATTTGTAATAATTTTGTGTACACAAAAACTGCACTTTCAGAAGGAGGGATGACCTCTGGGCTGTAACATGATTGGCTGTCCGCTTCCAGGAAGCAATGCTGCAGCTTTATGTGAAGTATACTTAGCTTGGTGTTCCCAGATAAGGTGAATTATGGGACACAGGTTATTTTTATGAATCGCCCAGCATCCACAGCAAAGGGTGAGGTGAGACACAGCTTTTTGTATCTTTGTGAATGTGCTCTTTCTATTGGGGCAATGTTGTCTGGAGACTTTAGTTCCCCTTTACTGGACGTAAACCCGACGTGCAGTCTGTCTGGTAGGAAGAACAAGTGGCACTGCTGATATTTTGGCAAGACCAACTGCACGATCATAATCAGGTAAAAATTTCGCTAGATCCAATCATATTTTTTTTTATCCCCCCCCCCAAAAAAAATCATACACAAAGCTCGACCACCATGACCGAAATATCACCCAGTGATCTCACCACACAGTTTTAGAAGAAATTAATTATTTGATTTTTTTTATTAATGTCTTCTATTAAAATGCTCCTTGTGTTGCTTTTCCTGTCTTGTTAAGGAAGCCATCTAATCTCAGAACTGGTTTTTATGACAAGTTTGAAGCTGTGTGGTTGCTTATTTTAACAGTGGTATAAAGAGGATAATGTGCTGGTATAGATGAGAAAAACTGTGTACCTTTTTTAATTTACAGTAAAAGCTGCTTCTCTTCACTAGATGCCTGCCTTAAAGTATGTAGGCCTTCTTGCCTTTCTTTTGCATATGGTCATTTTCTATAGTGATTCCGTGTGCGATTTTTTTTTGGGGGGGGGGTTGCGCTTGCGTTTTTTCAATATAAATAGAAAAACGCTTGCGATTAGAAATACGAAATGCAAATCACATGCGCAATCGCAACAACACACCCGAAAAGAACGTTTTGATTGGAAAAAACACATGCACAATCGCATGCGCAAACGCAGAAAACACTGCAGTGTGGCCTAGCCCTTAGTGCAAGTTATATCTCTAGTTACCTGCTGTTACCCCCCTTCCTACTCCTTCTATCATTCTCTTAACCCTGCACACACAGTCTAATCCGATGTGAAAAATGACTTTTAGAACCTGTACCTTTTGTTTAAATCACAATCCGCATGTAAGAGGCAAGATGCAGCCACCAAGAATAAATTCCATCTCCATTCTAGCAGATTACTGGATGCACCGAGTTTTTCTGTAAAATGGAGCATGCTGATTGGCTGTCAATGTAAGCCACCTGATTGGCTGAAAGTTCCTGGAAGGGAGGGGGGGGTTCCTTATCTGCAGTGTGCATGCATAGTTTTGCTTGTAACAGGCTCGAAACAGAGGAGGAGGGGAATGTGCTTGTGGTGATGTCATTCCCCTCCTAGTCAGTGGAAAGGTGGAACTAAACAAGAATGGAATGAATGGCAGTTACACAGAGAATGCAGAAGTCAGGGTAAGAGCTTTAAATTTATTTTTAAAGGACCTTTCTTTTCAAACGGTTTTTTAGAGACTGGACTTGACCTTTAAAGGCTATGTCCAGCCTGAAAATTTTTTTTTAATATATGGTCCCCCTGGGCTCCCAGCCCCAACGCTATAATTTTTTTTTTAGAAGCCCCCCAAACTCTACTTACCTCCCCTCGATCCTCCGCCGCGCTCCCGGCCCTCTGCTTGCAAGGAAATGCAAGCAGAGGGGCGGACGGCAGCCGGTCTGTGATTGGCTGAGCGGAGCCAATCACAGACGGCGGCTGCCGGCAGCTCACTTCGCCGGAGGAAAGAGGAGAGGTAAGTAAGAATTTGGGGAGCTTTCTAAAAAAAAAAAATATGCGGTTGGGGCTGGGAGACATGGGGGAGCACAATATTAAGGGGGATTTGAGCTAGGGGGAGGGATAGTAGAACGGGAGGGAGAGGGAGGGAGAGGGAGGGGGAGGGAGGGGGGAGAAGGGCTGCAGTACGCATGGCAAAAATCTACCTGAGGCCAGCTAGCAGGCAGTGTCCTATATGGACTCTGCTAGCCTCCTGGTAGTCATTTTTTGGGACTTTGGGGGGGGACTACAGGAGAACCCTATGGAGCTGGGATGTGAGGTAAGGATTAAACTACACTACATGGTGGGGCCAGTAGTTGGGGGGATTATAGTTTTGGGGGTGGACATGCCCTTTAAGAGTTTTTTCTTTTTTTTGCTGTATTTTATAATTTGCGATCTATATATTTGATGGACTTATTGGAACTCTTTTTTGTCAATTATTCTTGCTCCCAATGCTCCTCTGTACTAGGCTAATCATTAAAGGAATAGTTCACTACAAAAATAAACTATTCCTTTAATGCATTGATTGAAGACCAGGAGGTTAAGGAGCTTTGCCTTACCTTCCGCTCTTCAATAAATCCATGTGGAGACAGGAACGAAGATAGAACAAACTTACATTTCACACGATCCACTGCAACAGCACTGACAGGTCCCAACCTTTTCCTGTTTCTGATTAAGTATAGCGGGCATGTGCGATAATGAATAGTTAAACCAACCAGGAAGCGGTCGGGAATTTCAGTGCTGCTGCGGAAAATCGTGGGAAAGGTAAGTTTGTTCTATCTTTGTCCCTGGCTCCACATGCATTGATTAAAGAACAGAAGGTAAGGTATAGCTTCTTATCTTCCCGGGCTTTAATCAATGCATTAAAGGAATAGGTAACTTTTGCAGTTCCTTTTAAAGTGGAAGTTCAGTACAAATATAAAAATTATTTATTATTTCACAAACTTTAATGTAGGCACTCTGCAATTTCTCTGCATAGATAAATGTTTCTACTTTTTTCCTGTATGTAGGAATCCTATTAGGTTTGTGGGGGTTGGGAACAAGCTGAGTGTGTCTGTGTGGCTGCCAACACTGAACCTGGGCTAAACAGGGTTGATAGACTGATCTAAAAAAGGAACTCTATGCCTGATTACAAGGATGTGAGAGACTTTTACAAACCAGACACTCTGTGCCAAACACCGTGCCACGTAGTAGATCCCGGCTACTAATACCCCATTATGGTGCCCTGTAGTGGGTATATGCAAGTATCCATGGTGCACAAGAATCTATATAGCAGCATGGTAATCGCATACACAGACCACAGGGCCACCCAACTAGGCATCAAATAGAATTCCTAAGAACAATTGACTGTACCCTCTCATCATAAACTTATTTCTAACAATTGCATTATATCTAGAAGTAAACAAGCTATTTGAATATCAGGCAAACAACATTTCGGATTAAATGTTAATTTTATCTTTTGGTATTATCTGTGGAATATATAAAAGGGAACTGGATATAATATCTAAAGAAATTAATAAATTAGAAAAACAGGTCAAAAATAACATGGAATCATCAAGTAAGTTTGATACCTATAAACAACAGAGGATTGAGAAAACGGAAATGTAATAAGGCATCGCGCCTTAGCCAATCACAGGAGCAGATGCCAGTCGAGCCCCTCCTGCTTGACTTCTGTGCTTTTTCCGTGCACGGAAGTTAAGCAGAAGGCAGCAGGGGAACGGAGGCTGGTAAGTACATTTGGGGAGATCTTTAAGTGCCATAAACCTTGCGAGGTCGAGGTTTATGGTCATTTGCTGCAACATATAAAATTTTAGTTTGGGTGTGGACATACCCTTTTGAATATTTTATATCTTTATGATGATGCCTTAGATAAAACTTGTATTTTTTAGTTCAATTATTTATGGAATCTTTACATGTCGCTACAGCACTTCCAGTCCTCCCCTTTGTATTTGTATGTCATTACCCTGCCTAGAAGACATGATGCCTGGGGCAGGGACTTCTCATATTCTAATACTTGTACACAATGTAGATTGAGATTGATGGACTTATCCATTCAAGAATCTTTGTTTTCAAATTCCCTTTAGAAGCTTCTCGACTTACCTTTTAAATAGTACATTATCATAAATGTTTTTCCATACCCTAATGTTGCAGTACCAAAGAAACAAAAGATTAGTTGAAGGTGAGGAGGCGCCCATTGGAGACCTTTAAAAGTCTTATTGCAGCATAATTAAACCATTAGTATTAGTAGGATTAGGCTTTAATTCTTGTTTACGGATAGTAGAAGTCACATTGAAGTACAGATCTTGTAAAGCAGATCACAAGGGAAGTCAAATAAAATGTTATAATATCCAGGTGCACATGATCTATATTTGAAAGTTATGTGTTTTTTTTGTGGTTCACATGTGTTGTTGAATAAGTACGGTATGTGAAATGATGGGGCAGACGACAGAACAAAGATATTGCACTATATTTTTTTATAGATTTAGATTGAGGTTAATGCTAAGTAAATATTCCCAAATCACAATGTTCCAAGTAGTTAGTATCTCAAAAGAAAAAAATTATATACTAGCAAAAGTGTGCCTGTTGGTGCACAGTGGAAATTTATGTGTGTATGTTTTGCTATGTGTAGTTGCAGTGCTCACAGGAACCACCATGAAACATCCAGAGGGGCAATAATAAAATTAGTCTGAAGGTCCTAAAAAAACAACAACAAATAATCGCATCATAGTAAATGACCAAACACACACTTATATCCTCCCTTACCTATACTACCTGCCAGCTAGAATATAGAGGGTCTATGTGGAATAAACCTGCAGGTCTGAGAACTGACCCAGGCAATCTAAACAGCACCTTTGGGCAATCAAAAGCAGCCCATACATATATCCTATTTTACTTTCCCCACCGAGCGCTCCCTCGACATTAGACCGATCATGCAAGAACTGTCTGTGGCATAGAAGAATGGGAAAGGTGGTTTTGGCAAGATCAAATTAATATTGCATGAGCGCTTGGTTGGATAAGTAAAATCAGATATATGTATAGCCACCTTAAATCCTATACAGTATCCTGATTAACATGCAAGGTTCATATTTATAAGTATTTACCACAACAAGTTTAACTAACCTATGGGGTTAGGACTTGGGAGCACAGAATACTGATTGAATATATGTGTTAGGGAGAGGTGTGGATAGAGGAGCAAAAAGCTATATAAAATGAAGTATATTAGTATAAAATGAAATTTTATTATAACAGAAGGTACCTCATAGAATCATGTTATTATAATAGCATTACCTTAATAATCTAACATATAAACACATATTTCTCACTTAAAGAAATGGGTGGGGACATGCAAAGTATCTTATTTATTGCCTGTGGCAAAGGCATGTGTCTAGATATAATACAGCCTAATGGTATAGAGCAGGCATGTTTAACTTGTGACCTTTTACGTGTTTGAAAACCACAATTCCCAGCATTCTCTGTTTGCAGTAAGTTTTTTTTTTAATATCCTGTAGCTACGGCATCTGTCTAGATCTAATACAGCCTAAGCTTGTGACCTTTCACATGTTTGAAAACTACAAATCCCAGCATTCTATTTTGCAGTTAGTGTCTTCTTAATGAACTTTTCACATGTTTAAATCTACAACTCCCAGCATTCCCTAACTGCACAGAATTCTGGAAAACTTAATTTTCATACATCCTGGAATAAAGACATTTTCCTGACTTACAGACATTAAAAGCCCACGGTCATGCTTTAGCGCTTCCTACCCAAGGGTTTGAACATGCAAGTGATTCATCTTCCCTTCCCTTACATTCATAGCTATTAGACTATTGGATTAGGGAAGCATTATATGGGTCGATTGGTTGGCGCAACGGTAATGCCCGCTTTGCGGCGGCAGTGCGAGTACCAGAAGAGGCACTCGTGTGGCCGTTTACCAGAGGTTGCGTGCCTCTTTACACGTAAGTATTAAACACCAACTAATAGCTGGCGATAAATACTTATGTGCAGGTGAGATTCACCCAAAATCGCACAGCCTCTGGTAAATCCCGTACGGGAGATTTGCCCAGAGAGCTTGTGCCTCTGGGTGAATCTCCCTGTTAGAGGTATAAACTTTACCATATTTGCACTCACTTCCAAATACCACCTACCTGGCAGTTATAATCTATAAAGTCTAAAGGTTTGTGCACACATGCGATCGCCGGTGCCGATGCATGACATGTGCGTACGGCCGTTTCAGATTATATTCGTGCCGTGTATCGACAAAACGGCCATTTTAGCCGATAAAGTGCCCATACATGGCACGATTATTGGCCGTTCGTACACATTGTGCGTCACGGGTTGGCACCCGCGATCGCATGTGTGTACAAACCTGGGTAAACACCAGTAACGAACCAATAGTGCCACGGATTAGTCTGCTGGAAATATGTGATGGTGTGGGGCGGCCAGCCGCAACCGAGTTTGGTCGTCCGTATCAGACAAATGGGTCAGTTAGTAAATCACGGCCAATCATGCAGTTCCCTATGGGACCACATGATCAGTCTGTCACATGCGCTGCTGGCTGCATCCACTGTTAATGTGACCAACAGTCATCTGGCCTGGACTCTCACACAAAGCAGATACTCAGTTGGGAAACATGTATTATATGTATCCAGACAAAATGGTATTAACCTGCAGATCTGAACACAGATCCAGGCAATCCTGCCACAATGTGCAATTCAATCTGAACAGCTCCATTGGACATCCTGAGACCCTATACAGGATCCAGAATAACATTCTAGGTTCATACTTATTGGTAATTACCACAGCAAGTTCCAGATTTACAGTCACTATGGAGGATTCTGATTAGCTTGACAAATTATGGAGAGGTTTGGATAAAGGAGCTAAAAGCTCCCCACAGGGTATAAAATGAAGTAGAGCCTTCTTATAACTGAAGGTACCGGACAGCCTCATGTTTAAAGGGCAAGTCCAGCCCTAAAATGAAAACTTACATACAGGTAAATCACCCCCCAAAACCCTAGACGGTAATAGATTGAAATCTGAAATATATAAGTCTAACCTGAAATCCTGCACAATGTCCTGTTTCTGTTTCCTGGTTCTTCCAGTTAGTAACTGTCAGTTATGGATTTGACAGTTGACATCACAGCCAATGACTGAAGGTTAATCGCCTGTCTGCCTCTTCTGAACAGGCTCAGTACAGGTTTCTAAATTGCTCAGTTTCCATGAGCCATCCAGAAGCATAGCAGGCATACAGTAATGAATTCATAGGACAACGTATGATATATCAACATATTTTGAAGAGGCCATTCTTTCTAAATATGTTCTTATGAGGGTGGAGTTGTCCTTTTTAATATATTAATATTGGGGTAAAAACTGCCCATTTCAAGATTGCAAGAATGCTGGGTAGTTTCAGAGACATGCAAAGTCATTTAATCAGAAACAGACACTTCCTGTCTAGCAAACAGAAACTTTATTGTCTCATTACTTTCTATGGAGAGGGGAGGGGGAGTAAATGTGAGAGTCTGAAGATTTTTCTAATTGGCTAAGACTGTCACATGCTTTACAAACAGCACATAACTTGGTGTAATACCGGAACTTCCTTACACTTCCTGTCTTTTCATGGACAGTGCCTAAGAGAATTTTTTGATTTTCTAACAGTGGAAGATCAGAACCTCTCATTGGATGTTAGTAAAATACCACTTCCTTTTAGTGTCTACATGGAGACCCTGTAGAAATCGTGGAGGTGTGTCTTAACCTATCATTTTGAGTTTTCCATTCAAACTTAGGGGTGGCAAGTAAAGTAAGTAAAGCCGTCAAGTCCAAAAATCCATGGACTCCTTTGTTTGACACCGTAAACTCAATTTCTATTGTTAATATACTAATGTTATTTAAGTTGATTGAAAGAAGTTAAAAAAATACACAGCATAGATTTTTCGTCCCAATCGACAGATACACGGAAGTATCGGTTGATTGGCCCGAAAAATCTGTCTGTGTGTACCCAGCCTTAAAAATTCCCAACAAGAGTCATGGGATACTAACATTTTAGAAACAAACACAAATGATTAGGGAGGGGAAAGAACGGAGGAGAGGGAGGGCAAACATTGGTCGCTTGTGCCAATAATTGCTGTAGATTACGGTGAATTTTAAACCAACTGTATACAGTATAATTAAGCAACAGGCTACTAAAATCCTTATCTAGGGATTTCCAGTAAAGGCAAAGGAAAAAAAATCTCATTCATTAGTAACATAAACTGACTGAAGTCTAGGCCTCCCTTCCCAAGGTCTTTAACTGTTGATCTGGATGAGCTGTGATTGTGTTGCTATAAAAGACTTACCGGTATTCAAGTGTGTTGCATTACTATAAATAACACAAATCCTGTAACTTGACAGGAGAATAAAGACTATACATTAGCAAAATAAACACAAGGAAAACACCATAGAAGAAAAAGGGCCACATATCTCTAACTATGTACATTTATTAATTGTCTATAACATGGGCTGGAGATGGCCCTTTCTGAGGTTTTCATAGATAGATTACGCATGCACAAAAGAAAATATAATTATTTTTCAAAAGAAAAGAAGTTCACACTAAAATACATATTCTTTTCTGATTTATAACCCAGAAATTGCACTCTTGGTAACCCCTTTTCTTCACCAAACTATTGGTTAAGGTGTGCTCAGTGTGATTCATCCATGGAGCAAGAGGAGCTTTTCAGCGAGTTGCTTTGTATTTAATTGCTCTAAGTAGTGGTGGGGTGATAGTAACAGCAGCACTTAATATATTATATTTATAAAAAATATCTATATTAGGAAAATTACTTGAAAGGCAAGCAGTACTTTATATTGCTGTGCTTTAACTGTCTTTTCGAGAAAAACATATGGCACAAAAGATAATTTTTTTAGCACCATAGAGATTATTGCACATCTAGTGTATAAAGTGATTTTTAACATATCTATTCTCTGCTTCTCCATTTCCCTTATTAATTTATTTGGCCTTTTCTGAACACCATACCAGTTCTATGATGTCCATTTAGTATACAGGATTTCAAAACTGCACTGCATATTCCAAATGAGGCCTTGCTGGTGCGCATCTGGATAAATCTTGCCAAATATTTTTCTAGCTGTACACCCCCCCACCCCCCAAAAAAAACGAGGATGCTTGAAATGCCCCCAAACCTAGACTTTGCTAGGTTTAAATGCTCCAAATCTGATTCAAAATATACTTACTAGCCATTCCATTGCCTGCCTTCTGCTGCTTCTTCCCATTGCGGAAGCAGCAGAAGGGACTGGACTGTCAACCGTGTCTGTTATTGCCAGAGTCTTGGGTAAAGGCTCCTACTCTTCAGTTTCCTGTACGGTATTTTAGCCATGCAGGACATATGCAGCATAAAATAAAGGGGTCATTTAACACTACACAGTGTGCTCAACATTGGGTCAAATTTCAGTTGGGCACATGCCCTTTTAAACCCCTGGAATGTTTGGCACTAACCAACATTCCTCCATCCCTACTTTCCTGTGGTGTTCCGACAACCGCCTACCCTGAACATTTTGCAATGACAGTATGGTTATCATCAGCTTGAAGCTAGTTAAAATACACTAAATCACCAATGTCAGCTTTTCTGTTTGGAAATTTTAGCGGGGCTTGGACACTTTTTGTGAGCAATGCTGGCCATATGAAGGCTAGATGTTCAACTGATTCAACGCTCAATCCGACATTAACGCTATATCAATCCTACCTAATTCTAAACCATGTAGTGGCTCTACCATCCAACATTTATTCCCAGCTGGATCATTCTTTGAGATTGATAATACAATTAGGAATGTGCTGGAGTTCCAACCCTAACCCAGACCGTTTTCTTATATTATTTTGAAAAAGGTTTCTCATCTTGGTACAGCCACTGTTGAGCTGCTTATCTTATTTTTCATGACTGTTTTTAATGTGTTCCATAGATATTTAAATGCTTTGGATATTTTTTTTTTATCCCTGTCCTGACTTATGGGTGATTTTAGGGGGATTACCCTAAATCCACCCCTTTTAGCTGTCTTGTAGTTACCTGCAGTTCTTTTGCCTTGAGGCCATCGGAAAGTGCTGGTGGTTTCAGTCTGTAGGGGGATTAGAAAATTGGAGCCAAGATGCAAACATACACACGTGTGATCATGGGGGCCGACCCATGCCACACAATGTGTATTCGTGGGCGTTTTGCCCAATAATCATGTTGTGTGTGGGCGCTTGGTTGGCGCTCGAAGATCATCAGTCTGGCAGATCAGGCAACGAGCCCCAAACAAACACCTCTTAAAGAGCCCATACATGGCATGATGGTCGTCCTAAATGTCCGTTCATACATATCTTGCGTCGCGGCTCGGCCTCAACAATCGCACGTGTGTATGCAAGTGTTAATTGTTTTGTGTAAAACTGATCACATAGACCGTAACAGAAGCAACACAATAGCACAAATTAAAACTTATGCCTATGTTTATTGTTTTGGTAAGTTTTAGCATAAACTAAAGGCTCATACACACGTGCAATTGCGGGGCAGAAACGCAACACATAATGTTACAAACAGTTGATTTGCCCAAAGATGGCTGTTTCGTATTTGGGCGCAGTCTGCCTTTTTTAGGGCCTTTTCAATGGTTAACCCCCACCGAATTGGTCAAGAAGGTATGACCGAACGTGCATTTTGTCTGACCAACTGTTCATACATAAAGTGATCATCTTAGAAGAGCCTATATATACAAAGTTTAGGATCTGGTGCCAAAGCCTTTTACATTTAGACAGGCTCAAAACTTAGGTAATAGTGTGTCAGGGACCTGCACTTATTTTAAACCAGATATAGTGGAATGCATATTAACACCTACCCTATAATAAGGACCTACCTAAACCTATCTTTTTTGTTTCTGATACTTACAAAGCCCTATCCCTTGCCGCAGCTCTATCTAGGTTGCGGTTGACTGGTGCAATTGAAGCAGCCTTGTTGCTGCTCAGTTCTAGCTCAAGACCAGCTTGCAACAGCAGCAGGGGAGGCTGAACCTGCTGGAGAGGGATCAAGCTTTGGAAGTATTCTTAGTAGTGTTGGAAGAAAGGATAAGTATAACAAAACCTCGGTTTGGGGGGGGATGTATGTTATGAAAATGAATTTTCTTTATTTTAAATATACATTAATGAAGGTTTAATTAAAAACTTTGTTGTTGTGTTCCTCTAGAATTAAACCCACATTTGCACACTTCAAAATCTGAACATATACCCTCTAAATACAACAATAAACTTTAAAATAGCAACAGTAAATAGCATTAAAGTAAATGCTACCACTTGAAGAACTGTGTATGTATGGTGACTGGTCACACCCCTGATCTCAGTCACATGCTCCCTTGCCTATTCTGTCCTGTAAAAGGATTGGCTAGAGGCTACTAGTGGGTGTGACCAACTATAACAAGTTCCTGCAGTATCTTAGGACTGAGCATGTGTAAAGAACATAACAGTCAGTGACCACACTGTGCTATACCGGAACACTGGCTAATAAGACACAAACCTCGTGATTAATTTGTCAACAACCATATTAAAATGTTAGGGAAGACACTGATTATTGCTTTTATAATGAGATCTGTCTTCTTATTTAATGTTGTTCTGATGGTTTAGTTGTCATTTAAATATTAATAATGAATATTTATTTATTTGCAGAGTGCTCACCTTGCAATGATTGACACTCTAATGATGGCCTACACAGTTGAAATGGTCAGCATTGAGAAGGTTATCGCTTGTGTACATAAGTATTCACCCTTTTTCCAGGCTGCTGATATGCCCTATGATATTGAAGATGCTGTGATGTGTTGGATCAATAAGGTATGAAAAGTGTATTAAGTGTAAATAAGGAAAAAAGTGCATGGTTTGTGCTCACATTGTATGTGCTGCTCTGTGATCTATTTTCAGAGCAATTCATCACCATTTTTTGCAAATCACATGTGCTCCAATAAAGGAATAATGACTGAATCACAGCGCAAACAGATGGTAACTCACATGTACCATGCTGCATTGCAATCAAAATTTTTACGCTTTAGGTTTTCCTGCCCTTGAACTTGCGATATTCTGCACTGGGGCAAAATTGCAGAGGGGTTGCAGGGGGCCGTAATTATGCCACTGTTCTGCACAATGTACTTGTATGAATTCAGTTTTATTGAAGAACGGGGGTAAAGGAGCTCTGCCTTACCTTCCGTTCTTCAATAAAATGATCAGGAGCTAGGAGAGAAGGTAAGCTACTAACCTAATTGCTCACTCCCCTGGGGTGTAGTCTGATATTGCACATGTGCATAGAAGACATAGTCCGTCGGGAGCTCCTTTATCTCCCTTTTTTCAATGAAACTGAATTCCCAAATTTTGTTAATACCAGTGGAGATGCCCTTTAATATACTTTTAGCATTTATCACTGTATCTGCTGTGCGATTTATGAAGTTTTAACTTCACTTTGTAGCACCGGTTTTGTTTCTGCCTGCTTTTATATTCTGTGTAAACATTTATAGGTAAATGGACATCTTAAAGGAATTTTGGAGCAAGAGCAAGGAATGAAAATGCAGCAGAGCCCAGATACCAACACTACCCAAAAGGTTTTAGATTTACTGTAAATTAACATTTTCTTTCTGTTAAAATGTACCCAAAATTATTTTTATTTTATTTCTAAAAAAAAATCTGTAAAGAAATGTAACAAAGTTGTTATTGTATTAACTTTAAGATTAGTATTCATATTTATTCATTTTATTATGTTGACATTTGTGGTGAATATGCTACAGTGTCTTAAGGCTTGTACAGACCTGCGATTTCACAGTCATCAAATGAGCAACAGACAAATGGCAAATTATAGCACATATGTAGCCTTTGGTCAGCCGTTGTTTAGTGGTCCATCCTGCCATATCGGCGAACAACTCCTGATTTGAGTGCTCATACACATGCCCGTACTGGCTAGAAAGAGATCTTTGAAAGCCACCCTTTCATTGAGTACAGGAATCACAAATCTGTACTTTAGAGATACTTTTTTGGATGGAGACTGCAAAGATTAGCAGATTAGAAATGGTTATTTATGTTGTTTAGCAGAGTGCACTTGAGAAATTAAGGGGGGTTTAAATGTGTTTTCTCTTTTTGTCTGTAATTAAAAGGGATTACATGCGAATGTCCAACAAATTTCACTGGTTAATTGGGTTGCAATATTGCCTAAAAATGTTTACTGGGCTTTATTTCACTAAGATGGCTTACTCTGCAAAAAGAAAAATCTACCCATAAATTATTTTTCAATCAGAAGTAAAAATAAAAGCTTAGAACTTTTTGTGGTTTCCTGTAAAAAGAAAGCTAAATTAAAAATGTCTTTATTGAAGCAAACAATGAGGTTTATTGGTGAAGTGAGTCGCAGATTTTAATATTGTATCAAATTATTTTGGTATGGTAGATTAGTTTGGTTTTTTTTGTGTTTTTCCAAATTTGTTTTTGCCAATAAAAAACAGACTAAAATTTTTGCAGTTCACAAGTTTGAGCATTGTTTTTTGTATTGTAAAGTTCAGTGCTCCATGTACTGTTAGAATCTATATGTAAATTTGCATCAATGTTTGTATAATAAGCACGTATATATTTAAAGTATGTCAATGCTTCATACATCCAATACTGATTTGTTGTTTCTTTCTTTGCTTTTCCTTTCCCTTGCTTTCACTGTAATTTCTGCTAATTCCTATGAAGTCTACTTCCAAATGGTTTTGGAAACTGGTCCCTGTAAGTCTTAAATAGCTTATTTGCTTTTTCCACCATTCAACTAGATTGTTTGATAAGCAGGCATATTGGAAGGCGCAAGTAAAATGGCTAATATATGATATATACCATTTGTATTCTGCATTTGCATAGTATTAGATTTCTGCTAATTGACAAGTTTCTAGAAGATGTAGATTGACTGTTGACTTTTGTAGAAACATTTGGAGGAGTAGTTTTTACTAAAGAATAATCGCATTAAACACACTATAATAATAAATCTTATAGTAGATTGGGTTACTTCCGCGCTATGGTGTGGTAGGGAATGTCTCCTTAAGTAGGGTGGCTGCACTGTAAGTTGTCCACTGAATTGTTTATAAAATCTTTAAAAGTATCTTGCTTGCGCTTGGGGGTATGGGTAGGGGAAGGGTTAAAAAAAGAAGTAAAAAATAGGTTAAGATCAAGATCTCTGTAAAAAAACCAGTTTAAAATGACACTTCCATATATTAAAATTCAACCACTCACTTATGTCTATCCACCACTAGGTGTAATGCAGGCTTCACTCTGTGCTGTTCTGATGCTTGCTTGGTCTGTATAGTTTCCAAAAACCTCTGCACACAGGAATAAAGTTGCCAACAAACTTTATTATAGCAATTAAAAACAATAAAAAGCACTAAAAAACCTTGCAGAAACAGTCCATTAGCAGTTGTTGAAGTTGCACCTCTCTGCTATGGTGTGGCCCTTAAGTCGTGGCTTGTGATGTAGTTCCTACGCGTTTCGCTGTTTTAATACTTACAGCTTCATCAGGGATCCCCGATGAAGCTGTAAGGATTAAAACAGCGAAACGCGTGGAACTTCCTCACAAGCCACGACTTAAAGGGGCCACACCATAGCAGAGAGGTGCAACTTCAACAACTGCTAAGGACTGTTTGTGCAAGGTTTTTTAGTGCGTTTATTGTTTTTAATTGCTATAATAAAGTTTGTTGGCAACCTTATTCCTGTGTGCAGAGGTTTGTGGGAACTATACAGACCAAGCAAGCATCAGAACAGCACAGAGTGAAGCCTGCATTACCCCTAGTGGTGGATAGACATAAGTGAGTGGTTGAATTTTAATTTTAATATATGGAAGTGTCATTTTAAACTGTTTTTTTAAGGAGATCTTGATCTTAACCTATTTATTTTTTATTTTTTACTTCTTATTTTAACCCTTCCCCTACCCATACCCCCAAGCGCAAGCAAGATACTTTTAAAGATAATAATAGATCTTGTTAGGGTGCCTTACGCCTCGTACACATGTATGATTTTTGTTGACCAGGAGAGGCTGACATCCATCTGACCAATTCAGCAAACAATCTTGCATTTAAGGGAGCTCCTTATGGCAGTTTTAATTGATCAGGCAAGAGAGAGCACATTAGACTGTTGCCTGAAGCAGACAGTCTTTGTATTTTATTTGGCCAACAGTACTCACACAAGGCTTTAAAATCAGTCTAGAGAGTCTGATTCTGAACAACCTAGAAGAAAGATACCAAATGGAAAAGTGAATAACCATAATCTATAATCTTTCTGTTGTTTTCCCCCTAGGATTTTGAAAAGAATTTAACTATATTAAGCAAACTAAGATTGTCTCTTGTTTGAGAAGTTTACAGTACAACTAGAGGGATTTTTGGGCATGAACCAAGAGAAGGATGCTTAAATCTGGTTTTAAATTTGTATATCTAGTCCGAGGTACAACCGTGTGTTCGAATTGAAAGCCAAGATAAAGCCTGTGAAACACCTTCTATAAACTGTACAATGTCACTTAGGATCATTTTTCTATTCTTTTTATGTGCCTCGCTATATAATATGCACTCTTTAATTGCAGGCTCGGTACAGAAAAGAGCATAATCTGTTCAAACCTCTTCCCTGCATTTCTCTTATGGAGAACATACTTAAGGATGGAACTGATGGCTGTGCAATATCTGCTCTTATTCACTTTTATTGCCCTGAGCTCATGCAATTGGAAGGTGAGTATTCTTATACATTTTTTCTTATATCTTTAAGGGGAACTGTGGTCTGCATACAAGTACCCATTGTAACCGAGTATAAGCCGAGGTACCTATTTTTACCTGAAAAGTAAGTAAAAACTGATTGACTCGAGTATAAGCCCAGGGTAGAAATTATGACCATTATTGCCTTCTGATTCTGTATTTTTTGAGGCTTAAGTTGCCCTTTAAATGGACAGCAGAAGAAAGAAAGTCAAACACTTTATGACTCTGCCATTAAGGAAGCCTGGGTCTAGTGGCATGGGCAGGTGGGCAAACTTGAAAAACTTGAAAGCGGTGCCATGCAGGAATCCCTCCCTGTGGGGCCCCTTAAAGATGTCAGGGCCCTGGGCAAGTGTTAACAGAAAAGTTAACACTTGCTGCTTCCTGGGAGGAACTTGACCCGAGTATAAGCCGAGCTTACATTTTCAGGCTAATTTTAGAACCTGAAAATCTCGGCTTATACTCGAGTATATACGGTAATAGGAGCACACTCCTACTTTTTAAATGGCTCCAGGTTTATCTGTCTAGCTGTAGTTTATCCAAACTTATAGCAGTATAAGCAGATATTTTTGGCCGATTGACCGATTCACGTCACTTTTGGTCGGTTGTGTCGGTAAATTCCGATCGATAGCACAGTTCCCTAAGAGACCGCACGATTGATTGTTTGCACTTGCGGGCGAATTTACCGCAACCGACTGACATTTGTCCTGGCTGAGCGCTCGCTCGTAGCGAGCTCTCGGTCGGGACAAATAGTCCCTTCATGTGTACGCAGCCTTAGGGGTTTTGCGTCCTGCTGTGACATCACCAGAACTATTTCTCTGCCCCCTTGCGCTTGCTTGAGAATGCCCATTTGTGTCTAACTGCCGGGACAGCATCATCCGCTGCATCATAATCCCTACACCAATTTTTTTTTTTTTTTTGAGCTAGCCACAAGCCTGAAAAGTGAATTATTTATCTCTTAATGTGCCCATAGGTAGAGGAAAGCATATAGAATGATTGCAAGCCTTTAACTCGCTTTATAAAAGATCAATTTGTGGGTATGGGGCTTATTGCACAGCTTATGACACATGTTTGTCACAGATGATGCAGAATAGATACTAAAACTTTATATGTCTATTATTCTATTCTTGCTTAAAATGTATGAGGTAGCCCCTTGTATTGAGTATGAATACCACAATTTCCCTTTAAACATTACATTTAGATGCAGTCTTCAGTACAATTACTGTGACTACAGTAACACTGTATGATTTCACACACAAATAACATATTGCTTACTAGTAAAAGAAAAGCATCTGCTTTTTAATTAATAAAATAAGTTTAGAGAGGAGGTAAGTAACCAGTGCTTTATTGTGCAACACACATGTTTCAACCTCAAATGTTCTTTCTCTTACCCTCTGCTCTGAACTTTTGATATTAAACTTACGGGCTGCAGTGTTTGGTGGATCAGTAACCACAGCATTACCTTGTCAAGTGGGATACCTTGTTTGCTTCACTGACTCTTAAAGCGATGTATTTTTTTTTTTTTTTTTAAAGATATTTGCTTTAAAGAGTCCATGTCCCTAGCAGACAGTCTGTATAACCTGCAGCTGATACAAGAATTCTGTCTGGAGAACCTGAATGGATGTTGCCATTTTACCTTGGAAGACATGCTGTATGCATCGTCCTCCATTAAGGTCAGTGTACGCAAATATATAGTCTAAAGAGTGCAGCTTGGACAGATGTTTTCTGTAAACACAACCCCTGTAATACTTTAGCAGTTCCTAATCTTCAACTGTAAACTGCTGGGAATAACCATTTTCTTGTCCTGAGTCTAAACCTGAGAGATTTTTCTAGCTATATATCATATCCATATTAAATCCCTACTACTCTCTAACTCTAGGTTATAATTTTGACTTATTTCTATTCACTACAGGCCAATTACTTGGTGTTTATGGCTGAACTGTTCTGGTGGTTTGAAGTGGTGAAGCCATCATTTGTACAACCTAGAGTAATTAATGTGAATGGTAAGACTGTCTAATTCATTTTTATGCTGAAAATTTACCATACCAGTTTATTATAATACAAATTGTAGAAGCAATAACACTTAGATATATCTGCTTTGATCCATACCTAATGCATTAACTTAAGCATTCTCTATATAACCATATACAATTCTCAGCATACCACACACTAATATAATAAAATACTATTTTTTTTTAAATTTTTTTTTAATGTTAAACGGCATGTCCACCCCCAAAACTAAAATTTACCCCACTACTGGCCCCACTGTGTAGTGTTAAAAATCCTTACCTTTGCTCCGAATGGTTCTCCTACAGTGTCCAAAGTTTAAAAAAGTGAAGAGTAGGAGGTGTCAGCGAGTCATCTGGTCCCTGATGCTTGCTTGTCCTCTGAGAGGTTTGTGGCACACGCAGGGGAGCCCCCCCCCCCCTCTCTTCTGGCTGTTTGGTGCCCTACCATTTAAAGAGTTTCCATAGTGTAGGGCACCACAGCTCACCCCCAACTGCCTATTTACTTCTGCAAAAAGACCTCCAGAAATATACTTACAGAACTTAGCCTGCCCCTCACTGCTGCTTCCGGTTTGCAGAGAGCTGGTAGCAGAGCCCCGGGGGAGAGAAGGTCTGTAAGTATGTTTTCTAGAGATAGGGTGCCGTACACTATGGAAACATTTTTAGGGGTGGAGATACCCTTTGAAACAGGTTATTTTATTTTGTACAATAACAAGTTTAATTTTAAATGCAGCTCCTACACAAAAAGCAAAGAATCCCAATATAAGCAGAAGAAACACAATAGGAGCTTCAAGTTATCCCAGGTAAACGTCCAAGCATTGATCATGAATTTGTTTTATTTAAGATATCAGCATACACTGAGTTCTTTCTCTATATTGTGAATGTATACACAAATTCCCCATAAACAGGCAGTGAACAAACAATTGATTTCCTTGGCTGAACATAATGTTTTTTTGAAAGTTTGATAGCCTAAAGATTTGCATCATGCTATGCCAAGTATCCCCTAATTATGCCAGCATATTGATTCCACAACTGAAAAACTGTCTGTTTTAAATATCTGTTGTATTCAATTAGATCAACCGGACATGATGTTTAGTTCTTGAAGATGTTTCGCTAGTCATCCGACTGGCTTTCTCAATTCAGAATGACTTGTACAAGAATCTGTGGCACTTATGTACCCTGGAAAATCCCAATTAGCATATCACAGCCAGGTGTTAAGGGCGTGATTAGATAGTGGCTAAGAGGTGTTATAGGAACGCCCAGAGTAAGGTGTCAAAACAGCATTGTACATGGCAGACAGATGGTGTCGAACCCCCCCCACCTCTATTTAGGCTTGGTTTCTTTATTTTCACATAAATGGCCTCCTTAACACCTCTCTTGAACCAGTCACGTTCCTTTGCCAATATGTTAACATTACAATCTTCAAAGGTATGTCCTTTATCCTTAAGATGCAGGTACACGGCTGAGTCCTGACCCGAGGAATTGGCTCTTCTGTGCTGGGCCATACGTTGATGCAGTTGTTGTTTGGTCTCCCCCACATACAAATCAGAGCATTCTTCACTGCACTGCATATATGATGTCGCTTTTCTTGTGTTTCGGTATTGGGTCTTTCGGATGTACCCATTGCTGCCTCAGCGTGTTGCCCGGTTTAAAGCAGACAGGGATACGGTGTTTTTTGAAAACTCTTCTTAGTTTCTCGGAGACCCCTGCTACATATGGGATGACCATGTTCTTTCTCCTGTCTTGCTTTTCCCCTTCACTGTTGGTATTCGTGTTCTTTTCTTTCCTTCTGCTTCTTTTGACAAAGGCCCAATCTGGATATCCACAATATCCTTAATACCTTTAAGGGCATAGCACCCAGCCACTGGTTCAGATATGTGGATGACACCTGGGTTAAAATCCACCAGAAGGAAGTACAAGCTTTCACAGAACACATTAATGCGGTAGACCAAAACATCAAATTTACAAGGGAAGAGGTACAAAACAACAAACTGGCTTTCTTGGACTGCTTGTTAGAAGTCAGGGAGAATGGTAAACTGGAAGTAGAGGTTTATAGAAAACCAACACACACAGATCAGTATTTGATGTTTGACTCCCACCAACCTTTAGATCACAAGCTGGGGGTCATCAGAACCCTGCAACACAGAGCTGAGAACATCCCCACTAGCACAGAGGCGAAGGCCAAAGAAATGAAACATCTCAGAGGAGCCCTTAAAACTATCCAGACTGGGCCTTTGTCAAAAGAAGCAGAAGGAAAGAAAAGAACACGAATACCAACAGTGAAGGGGAAAAGCAAGACAGGAGAAAGAACATGGTCATCCCATATGTAGCAGGGGTCTCCGAGAAACTGAGAAGAGTTTTCAAAAAAACACTGTATCCCTGTCTGCTTTAAACCGAGCAACACGCTGAGGCAGCAATTGGTACATCCGAAAGACCCAATACCAAAACACAAGAAAAGCGACATCATATATGCAGTGCAGTGCAGTGAAGAATGCTCTGATTTGTATGTGGGGGAGACCAAACAACAACTGCATCAATGTATGGCCCAGCACAGAAGAGCCAATTCCTCGGGTCAGGACTCAGCCGTGTACCTGCATCTTAAGGATAAAGGACATACCTTTGAAGATTGTAATGTTAACATATTGGCAAAGGAACGTGACTGGTTCAAGAGAGGTGTTAAGGAGGCCATTTATGTGAAAATAAAGAAACCAAGCCTAAATAGAGGTGGGGGGGTTCGACACCATCTGTCTGCCATGTACAATGCTGTTTTGACACCTTACTCTGGGCGTTCCTATAACACCTCTTAGCCACTATCTAATCATGCCCTTAACACCTGGCTGTGATATGATAATTGGGATTTTCCAGGGTACATAAGTGCCACAGATTCTTGTACAAGTCATTCTGAATTGAGAAAGCCAGTCGGATGACTAGCGAAACGTCTTCAAGAACTACATTTCAAGTCCAGTTGATCTAATTGAATACAACAGATATACCATGACCTGGATGAATGAGAACCTTCACAAGCATGTCTGTTTTTAAAAAAAGTTAGATAGCTATGAATGCTTAATTACCTTGTGTAATTCAGCAACCTTCATCATATATTTGTTTGTTTAACTTGTAAGTGTAAGTTCAATTTAGTATGCAGTAAAAATCTTTTCTATTGTTAAAGGGGAGGTAATAACCTACAAATAGGGAAGTGGGAATTCTGCTTAAAGGTCCATACGTGTGACCATGGGACTGACCTGTGACACATGACTGTAGAATGAATGGCCGTTTTAGACAACTATTGTATGGGCACTCAATGGGCAAAACAGGCGTTTGGTTGGGCATAGTTGATGATCCTCCGGATCATCAAGGAGGTCGACCTAGTGCGCATACACTTACAGACACTTGTCTGAAACTACCGTATGTTAACTATCTGTCATCACAGGTCAGACCTGTGATCAGATTAATTTTTGTTTAAGAATACCGTTATTACCAGCTTAACTGCATTTTATTCTACAAATATACATGTAGGTTTTTAATGTGCTCTTGCCTTTCAGAAGCCAACAACAAATGTCTGGATCATCTGCTTCAGGTAGTAAACTACAATTCATCTTATTCATATTAAAATGTTTGTAATCCAAGCCTATAATGAAATTTCAGTCTTGAGGTTTTGCAGCTGCAGTGCATTTGCATTTATTAATGCAATATATAAACTAAAAAAAACCAACAGAATACCGAGTTTAAAACACAGTCACTGTAACATATTTTATTCTTTTTGATTTTCCAACCCTAGCTGCTATTCGAAGGTCGACCTCTATGTCATTTGTAGATGGTCAAGTTGGGACATGGCCGAAGGAGAAAAGGTGAGAAGAACATTCAGAGTTTTTAGTAGTTAGGTTGTTATTTTAAAGACTGATTTGCACAGGAAGCTATGGATTAACACAGAGCCATATGGTGTGCAGCTTTAGGGCTCAGATTTTAAAGGGCATGTAAACGGAGTCAAATAATTTCCACCTACACACCGCAATAAGGATTAATTGCTTTTCTCCTAATTCTCTGACCCTCATTTACATCTCCTTGAAGTTTCACTTGTTCACAGGGGATGAGCACAGCCAGGCAGTGAAAAACTGCCGATCACACACTCCCTTTATACATAGTGAGGTCAGGGGAAGGTCTGAGATGTGCAAACTCTTTATCCTTTCCATAAAAGCAAAGCAAATTCCTCTGTTACTGCATGATCTTTGTCTGATTACCTTACTGCCTGCAAATGACAACTAATCCTGCAGTTAACTGCTGTCTGTGTTTCTGGAGCACAGTCTAAATCTATCACTGTACCAAAAAAAAATCATTATTCAAAATGATCCCCCTCCTCTCCACACACAAACTCCAACAGTTGAATGAAAATCTTATTGTTTATTTTAAGCATTGATAACAGCTTCCAGAGCATCAGAGGGTAGTGAGCTCTGTAGTGCTCAATCATGTATCAGGAGATCCTCCCTCTCCCTGACACAGAGAAGGGATTTTTCTTTTTGCTCATAGAAGTCCCAACCCCCCCCCCCCCCCCCCCCCCTGAACATTTTATTCATAGTGCAATAAATGAAAAACAAAACATGAAAAATAAAACGAATACAACAAAAATGTGCCTCTCTTGTCCTTGCTACTGATTATTTTCTGGGTCTCGTGCTGATGTCCTGTATAAACTTTTTAACTGCAGGTTCACTGAGTAGGCTATTTAACAACAATACCATACAGTTTATATTGATCACCTTTTCCCATATTTCAATGCCCCTGTACCTGACAATGATATATTCCTCAAAAAAGAAAAGTAATCTTTACAGTTTCTTAGATTGCATGGATGTAAGAAAATTAACATTTCAAGTCTGAGGAAATGAACCTGCAACCTTATGTACTTTATCTTGCTAAAAGCAAAGCTTTATTTTACTATACCAATAGAGCTGCCATGTAGAAATTAGTACATATAGTACAAAAAATAAAATACATATGGTGAAAATATTGTGAGTTTGTAACCCCACAAGTGACATCAAATGTAATTGGATCTATGTGAATATAAGTTATAAAATGTTTCATATTGACTACATTTGTTACCTTGTCCCTACAACATTACATACTTTCTAGATATTGACAAAATACTGATATGGTATACATCCCCGACTCCAAATAAAGTATCCCTGGATCAACTAGAATATGCATTAATACCAGTAATTCTCAATATTTTTTAGATTCTAATCTTAAAGCTATTTAGTGAACTTGCCATTACCACATCTGCTGGAAGACCATTTCACTTTTCTTTCTGTAAAGAAACCTTTTCTAACCTGAAGATCAGTTTTATTTTTTCCCAGTATTGAAGGGAATGTCCACCCCAAAAACTATTTTTTTATATGTTTTGAGCCCATTTCCCAGCTGCTCAATAAACTTTACTCAATGTAAATCCGTTCAGCGGTTCAAAAATGACATGCCTTTCTATCCAGCATGTTTCTGTAAGCAGTACAAATCCGGAGTCAGGAGTAGCCCAATTACGTGAACAGATTTCTGTTCTTTTTCTGTTCCCGCGCATGACTGTTAGGTGTACACAGCGCTGGGAACGGAAGTCCATTTACAGAGCGTACATGAATATTCATTAGAGGCTTGAACCTTGTGTCCCGCCTTCCTTTACTACACCAACCAATCCGGAGTCACTGAAATGTGTTTATGGGAAAAAACACACACACACACATGACATAGAAAGCTACTGAGACACACACCAAAATAAACCATTAGGGCAATATTCAGCTCCCTATAGTCCAGTCCGGGATTAGCCGCTTTTCATTGGACGGCGCATAGAACAGTTTCATTGGCCTGCGATAATGATTGATGAGCGTGCAGCAGCGTTAATTTAAATATGGAAAGCGATGTCAGGTATTACGTAACTAATAGGTGCTATTGAAACGGATATGCAGGCTTTGTGCGGCCTGCTACCTATTGGGGGCTGTATCTGGAGAACCATTTACAATTTAGGAAAACGATTTCGGTGGACAAGGTTGGTGCATGTAAGGGAATAAAATATCAAAAGTTTTTTTGGGGGCTGGACATACCCTTTAAAGGATGCCCACTTGTCCTCTGATATGACCGATTTAGTAAACAATGCACCAGAGAGTTTACTGTATGGCCCATTAATATATTTGTATAAAGTGATCATATTCCCACATAAATATCACTTCCCTAATGTAAACAGCCCTAACTTTTCTAATCTGCCTGCATAGTCAAGCTCCTCCATTCCCTTTATTATTTAAGTTGCCCTTCTCTGAACTGCTTCTATTTCCAAGATGCCCCTTTTCTATATGGGATTCCAAAACTGCACCGCATATTCCAGATGAGGCCTTATCAGTGCCTTGTAAAGTGGGAGAATATTATTTTTTTCTCTTGAATCTATTCCTTTTTTTTATACAAGACAATATCTTGCTAGCTCTAGCCGTGGCTATCTGGCATTGTTTGCTACATAGAAGTCTGTTATCTTCCAGAACCCCCAAATCTTTTTCCATTAGAGATTCACATAACACAGAGTTATTTATGGTGTAGGTGGCACCAGGATTGTTAAACCCCAAATGCATCTCTTTTAAATCTCATCTGCCTGTCTGCTGCCCATTTTGATTATCTAGGTCAGCTTGCAGCAGTTGGATATCATTGTTTCCAAAGCTCTGCATAGTGAGAAATAATTTTTCACATTATTTGGGCAATGCTGTTTTTATAGCATGAGGCTGTGAAGTACCTTCTGTTTAAAGAGTGCTCTTTTCATTTTATGCTCTGCGGAGGGCTTATTGTTCCTCTAAGCCCATCTCACAAGGACGGCCTTCATAATGCTCGATCTTGCAAAAGAAGCCTTGTGTGAAACGCGTCCAGATTGGACCATTATGGAGGACGTCCTTATGGTTACATTCTCTCTTGCTGTTACATAACTGGAGTACTTGTGGTGGCACTAGCATCACTTATACTGCCTAGAAAACGTAGATAAGTATAATTTACAGGGACTCTGCCTCAACTGCTTTCTGCTATTTGGCTTGGGATATACTGTATATAGAACGCCATTATATGTGTTGTATTCTATAGAAGAGTTCACATATTTTGAAAGTTTGTAACTATGATGTTGGGGACAGTACTCAGAGATGTATGTTTTTAATATAGGCACAGTGTTTTTGCATTTTTTGAAATATAGTACCTGAATTAAATACAGATTTTGTATTAATATTTAAACTTTAAACTGCACCAAACTGTACTTTTTTTCTTAGGGTTTTTGTGTGTTTTAATATTCCTTGATTGGCAGCATGTACTTCACATGAAGGCAATAAGTAAGAGTAGTGCACAACGATTTAAGTTATAAAAGTTATAGGTAATGTCCTGCACTTGTAGGCATTTGTGGTTCTCTGATTTTTTGATTCGTAGAAGTTGATGGTCCAGGGTGGCCCCTGGTGTGCTTACTTACTCTTTCATGATGCCCCTTGTGGCCATGTGGCCCGAGGCCGTGGCCAATCCAGAAATCTTGTCTACAAATTAGGAAGCTTTGGTGTTTTATATCGTATTTAAATATATCTCAAAAGTCCAGTGCTTTTATCTCCTGATGGGAACATCATAATGCATGGTCAGCAGTTACTGTTTTTTTTCTGGAACAAGTATTTGCAATGCATTCTGAGTATATTATAAGAATATATGAAAAATAGTTTTTGCAAATGTGTATGAAATTATATTTTGATTTCTTGCAGATCATCTGTACATGGTGTTTCCTTTGACATCTCTTTTGATCAGGAAGATGAAATCCGAGTAACAACACCAAGTAGACCAATCAGGAGATCTGTCAGCACAGAAGGTTTTCCCCTCAACATGGCTCGTGTGCCCAGACATATTCGTAAGAACCTATCGTTCCAGCCAATAAATGGACAGGGACAGTCTGAAAGCATTCATGAGGAATGGAGACTGATGTGGCCAAATCACCATGCTGCATCTCCTATAAGCAACCAGTGGGACTCTGATGATGGAGAACAGTACCAGCAACCCAATGGCCCAACTGAAAATCAAACTCGTGTTAATGAAATTGACAATCAGATTGAAGCACCAACTATTGAAGAAGCTCTAGATATTATACACAACCCAGAGAAGAACACTGCCCTGGGCAATCAAGTAAACAATGGATTTTTTCTCCACAACCATGGTATGAATTTAAATATGCAGGTGTCGGGGCCACCTGCACTTTCAGAAACTAACTTGGATTTTCTTGGTGAAACAAAAGGAATGCAAAGCCCAGTCACTGACAATACTGAAGTAGACACAGGAATTCATGTTCCATCAGAAGATATGCCCTTAACTATGGATGAAGACTCTTCATTAAAAGACTATACAGTTAGTTTAGATTCTGACATAGAAGACCCAGTGAAACTTCACCAGGTAGGCAGCCTTAGAGATTCTGTTAGCCCATGCCCTAGCTCAGTAAGTGGAAAGTCTCAGGCTGGAAGTACAGCCTCTTCCAGTTCTGGTGTGAAAATGACCAGTTTTGCTGAGCAAAAGTTCAGGAAGCTGAACCATGGTGATGGCAGGAGTAGTGAAAGCAGCTCCCAGAAGACAACTCCAGAGGGATCTGAGCTAAATATTCCCCAGGTGGTGGCTTTTGGCCAGCCTCAAGATGACAATAGTGCACTGCAAGGGAAAGATAACACTCAGCTCTTAGCTTCTGAAGTTGTGCAGCTCAGAATGAAACTGGAAGAGAAAAGGAGAGCAATTGAAGCACAGAAAAAGAAAGTAGAAGCAGCTTTTACTCGTCAAAGGCAAAAAATGGGCCGAACAGCATTCCTTACTGTGGTCAGAAAGAAGGGAGATGGCATCTCTCCTCTTCGAGAAGAACCAGCAGGTGGGGAAAGTGAAAAGGTGGCTGCAGAATGTGGAGGGGAAAAGGATCTTTCTTATGCCAGTGAGCAAGCTGCTTTTGATCCAAAACAATTAAATGTAAGCCAGGTCCAAACAAAATGGATTACATCACCTACGACATCAGGAGAGGCTGAAAAACCTTGGAATCTAACAAGTCCTAGTGAAGAAAATGTAAATGAAGGAGACATATTGGAGTACACAAAATCTATTGAAAAGCTTAATTCTTCTTTGAATTTTCTTCAACAAGAAATGCAGCGTTTGGCCCTACAGCAGGATATGTTGATGCAAATGAGAGAAAAGCAGGCTTGGGTCATCTCACCACCTCAGCCCTCTCCTCAAAAGCAACTGCAACGAGATACAAAACCATCAACAAAACCCTCTGTGAGTTGGTCTCCCTCCCCCTGTTTCACTGTTGAATCCCCTCGTTCAAATCTTAGGTCACCACAAACTTCCACAAAAAAGTCTGTATCTTTTCAAGCTAAACCACAGAAAATTCCTCGTCCCAGTGATCTAAAAATAGCACCTTTAAATCGAACTTTGACCCCTCCACAGTCTGTTGATAGTCTTCCCCGACTCAGACGTTTCTCCCCAAGTCAAACTCAAACAAAGTCATTTGTTTATTTTGGAGATGATAGAAAGGCTGAAACAAATTCTCAAGGAGAAAAAAGATCATCTGTTGTGGAAATCTCCCCTAAAGATGAAATTAGAGCAAATGATTTGAAACAAAAGTCTAATGCGACTGGAGAAAAACCTGGGGAAGTGGAAATTAGACCTATTGAATCCACTGTGTCTGAAGTGCTTTCTCATCCCATTGTTGAAACGGTCTGTGTTACACCCAATGATGATCAGTTTAGTCATAGAAGTTTAGCATCTTCCAAAAATGGGAACCTTATTGAAGTTCCTCTTTCCAAGCTACAGTCTTCAGATGTAATGCCTGAAGGAAATGAGTTGGAAGCTGATAGGGAACAAATCATTGAGGATCAGAAAGTTTGCTGTGGCTTCTTCTTTAAAGTGAGTATGGAAACAGTATATGCATTATGGCTTTGTACTTCTGTTTATCATTAAGATATCAAGACTAAGTAAAACATTATTTAAGGGAATTAAGTTGAGTTAAATGAAATATATAATTTAGTTAATGTGCAAAAAGGGATTTTGTTTTCTTTAGACTTACGTACAAAATTGCAGTCTGTTTTGTCACTGACAGGATTAAAATGAAAGTATAAGAAAAATGCCTTAGGTGCTAAACAATTTAACTTGAAATATGTTTGATTTCTTGTGTAAGTATGTGTTTTTTAAGGCAGTTCTTGCCCCTCTTTATGGCATTTGAACACACTGTTTATGTCTTCCCTGATTGTTCAGGATGACCGTCAAGAGGAGAATGATATGGCTGCAAAAAGGGCAGCTCTGTTGGAGAAGAGGCTGAGGAGGGAAAGAGAGGTACAACAGAGAAAACAGGAGCAAGAAGTAGAACTAGAACACAAGAAAGAAGAAGCAAGGCAAGAATTTTTTTTTTTTTATGAATAACTTTTTTTGTGTCTAAAAATCTGTAAAAAGCAGTTGTAAAAGTTGCTGCTATTTGTTTACACAGCTTGTTTGTTTTTTTGCAGCCCCTGGCTGTTGATAAACCAAAAGATTAGAGGAAAACAAGCTGTAATGTGAAAAGGTTTAAAGAATCCTGCACTTTTGTTTGTACGTTCTTACAGGGAGATTCACACAGAGGCACAAGTGCTCTGGGCAAATCTCGCATAGCAGATTTACCAGAGGCTGTTGGGCTTGCGGCGGCTGCACGAGTGCCTTTTCTGGTACACGTGCAGCTGCTACAGACCGAGACTTGACATCACGCTAACCATTCGTAAATTGGTTAGCGTAACTTTAAGAGCTGAAAAGAGCGGTGCGTGCCTGCAGCGCTCCCAGGTATTAGTGTTATGTCCTAATGGTCATATCTATCACTGACTGCATTCTGTCTTGCCAAATGAGGATAGAAAATAGTGGAATCAAAGGTTGTGGGAACCTTTTTTTTTTTTTTTTTATAATTTAAAGAAGCTGAAGAATTAATACAAAAGAAAAAAAAAGCTTACAACTTTTGATGGTCTTAATACAGTCCTCAAAATGAAAGAGTAAACCCATTGGTTGACATTTAAGAAAAAAAGCTTTTTTTAGTTTTTCCATTGGGTATAAATAGTGAACCTACTGATTAATCTTTTTCCATGAAGACAAATCTGAGCTGTAGCACATATTACCTCTTACTTGGGTTACCCAATAGGTAGTACTTAAGAGCAGGGATTTCATTCTAATAATAATAATTTAATAATAATAAAAATACTTCTCATCGACTAATTTGTTTTAGTCTTAAGGTCTGTTTTTCTGATAGTAGGAAAAAAAAATCTTTGTTTGATTAAGCATTTACATGCCCTTTTTTTTTACTTCTACAGGCGTAAAACTGAAGAAGAACGTACTAAGAAGGAGGATGAAAAGGCCCGAAGGGAATTTATTAAACAGGAGTACATGCGCAGGAAACAGCTTAAACTAATGGAGGAAATGGACTCCATTATCAAACCTCGAGCAAACCTTGGCAAAAATAGAAAACCCAGACCCAAATCAATGAACAGGGATCCTCAAGCAGAGACTCCTAGAACCCCTGTTGGAGCTCCTCCAGGTAACTGAGATAAGCAAAGACTATTAGAGGACTAAAAGGGAATGTATATAACGGTATATTATTACTTAAAGGCATTGTTCACCTAAAAACAACTTACATTCTTTCTCTGTGCTCTGGTTCCCAAGGTATCAGCAGAAAAGTGTATACTGTTTATAATTAAAATCCCACCCCATTACACTTCTGGCCAATCATATTGCATAATCATAAATGAAAAAGAAGAGAAATAAATTGATCTTTAAATACTACCTCTATCAGTAAATCATACTGCAAACCTCTATCTGTACCCCCTTACCTACCAGACTGTCATATTTACTGAGTTTTAGAATGTGTTTCACTACGTGGAAAAACACTAGAAATATAAAGCTATTCCAGTGGGCAAAGGGGTATTATTAACCTTAAGCCAGCATTTTCTATAAATATCTCAGGAACATAAATGATGATTTGATGTAATTACCACTTCACAGTCCTTTGCTGAACAATGTGCTAATAAATTGGTTCCAGAGCATAATTTAATTTCTGTGGGGATTTTGGCCATTTTAATGGCGAGGAAGTAAAGGTTTATAAAAAGTGAATAATGCTCTGCAATCTTGATGCAATTTAATGTAACAGGAGATGAGTAATAATTACTTAGATGAATCCATATTTACATGGATCTGCATCCCGGCAAATAAATGCCCATTGTATGCGGCTGAAACAGTGCCCTCTCTGTCCCCCACCAGTGACAATAGCACTTTAAGAAACATATTTACTGGATGCAGTTATATGAAAATCTGAAACCATGCAAAGGCAGGATCAGCTATGTGAAAAAATACTTAAATTAGAAGTAGATGATGGATATTGCTACGGTTAGAAATGTCACATTTAAAATGATTGGCAATACACATGGTCCAAGGAAAGATGCAAATAGTATAATATTTATTTGTATGAACTTGCTTATATAGGGACCTCATAGGCTTTTAACCCTTTTATTGCGTTTTATTACTTTTATTGGCATATCATCGTTTGGTATTTTTCTATGTTATTATTAGTTTTTGTTTATATTTGGTAAGTTTGTTCAATTATGGAATATTGTTTTAATGTATATAGTTATTTTTATTATTATTTCTCTTTAGTTTCCAGCCTGTCTTTGGCATCACTGAACACAGGTGACCATGAAAATGTGGATTATGGGAAAAGAACTCCAAGGTACCATGCCCTTGATTTCAATTGTGCATTTTTTTTGTAGCTGTTGGCTATTCTAATAAGAACCTAAACAGTTAGAAGGCATAATCCCCGAATGCAGTGCAATGTTAATCTAAGAAAGTAAAAATGTGGGTTATGTAAAAGGAATAGAATAGAGTTGTGTTTAGCAATGCAACATATGCATATTCAGTAAAGGGATGCACTCTGTTTCTAATGCTGTATCAGCCACTGTACTGATTGTCTCCGGAGTTTCTATAAACAACTAAAATCGGGTTAGTGCTTTTGATTGATTTAAAGGGAAACTAAAATCTCCAGACAACATTGTGAATGTGCTCTGTATTTTGGGACAAACCTACAACAAGCTGTGCCTCACCTCTCCCTTTTCTGTGGCTGATGGGTGATTTATGAAACTAATCTGTGGGTCCTAGGGGCCAGCTTCCATAATCCACCATAGCTGGGCGAAACCCAGAACACTTCACATGCTCTGTAGTGTTCAACAGATCAAAACAAGAAAGTTGCAGCCTTGCATCCTTGAAGCTGACAGACAACCATTTAACCGTACACGGATCCTCCCTTTCCCGAACACAAAACAGGGATTTTTTTGGGGTGTATTTTTCAAACACATTCAATGCTCTTGTCTGAACATTAATATAATCCAAAAAAGAACAGTAATCTTTGCAGTGTATTTGTTTGCTACCATGGATGTAAGAAGTAAGTCTGGGGGATTGAACCTGCAACCTTGTGTACTCTGTCTTGATAAAAGCAGAGCTTTTACCCATAACCCAACAGACAATGTCTAGAACACTACTACATGTAGAATCTTTATTTTTTGCTAGGAACAGAATGGAAACAAAAAATAAAAGTAAGTCTGGGGGTTTGAACCTGTGACCTTGTGGGCTGTGTGCTTCTAAAACAAATGCTTTAACAGGTGAGCCACCACAACCCGGGTATTGGCCCAGGAAAGCTGCAGCTTACAAAAACTCATCAAGGACTTCAATATTGGAAGGAAGGCGTCTGTATAAAAAATACTGTGCATAGATATTGTGAATACAGGGGGAAGGGGACAGAATCTATTAATTGCATGTACTACGGTAAATGCAACTTACTAGAGAAAAATGTTACAATGTATTGGTTTTCACGAAGAAACCCTTTCATATTAGAATTTTAAAATATCCCTTATATTTATAAATATAGGAGATTGCATTCAGTTTATAGGAGCTACCAATGAGGTGGGGGGTATAGGATATTACATATAGGAAATGTGTATATGAATGTGTGTCCTATCTCACTATTTCCATTTAAATTACCATCAATAAATGTATATAAAGTATAGCACTGACTTATTAGGTACAAGACAAAATATACAAAATACATAAACTTACTTACAGAGCTTAGATTCATATTTCAACATGGTATGATCAAAACGAGAGGTTAAACCATACCCCTGGGTCTGCTCCATGTGAATACTGAAAGGAAGTGGTAATGTCAGTATAACTTCCAATGATGTGCTGTTCGTAAAACATGTGGCAGTCATAGCAAATCCAAAAAAAGTTTCTGTCTGCTACACAGGACGTGATGTGTATTGTAATGGACATATACACCAAGGTGGTATCAGTGAGTAATAAATGACAAGACATCCCTGCTCTCTATGGCTAGGAAGAGAGAAAGTGAAAGTAGATAGAAGTTTGTTTGGTGTGATCCCTTGCACAGTGTGATGAATGCAACACAATAGCCTGTGTATATTACCACCTGTTGGAAGGACATATTATTGGAAAGACAAGTTAACTTATTGGATACAAACACTGAGGCAACAGATAATTGTACACCAACTTACAAGGACACGCAATATACAGTACAGGCCTGGTCAATATTTAAGGTGGTGCACCATAGGCAGGGACTATTCAATTATTGCAACTCCATTATGTGGGGAAACTGTTTGTTTTGTTATTAAATCATTACAATACTGGCAGGTAGAGGCAATAGGAAAGGAAGGCATCCACGGGATCTACGGACAGGACTTACACTTGGTAGAAAACTCTCCGGGCATCCGAGGCTACAAAAATGAAAAAACGTTCTTTGACTTCACCTGTCCGCTATGTAGTGTAAATTCCTTATGATAATACTATAACAATTAGGCCAATTTATAGCCTCCCACAGTGAGACAAACTCCACCCACCATAAAACAACCCCGAAGTGCACAACAGGTAAAACACATAGTTATAATCCATATTCTTACATAATGTTGAGACCAGGACATTCTACATGTTAAGTTCTGAAGGATACACCAAAGATAGATACACTATGGAATACCAGTGTTGAAACAATGTCACAAACATTCTATAAAAAACATTGTAACAGAAATTGTTCATTTAAACTGCCAGGAGACTGAGTCTGTGATCTGTGTATCCATCTGGCTTCCTTTTTTAACAGTAGTTTATCCTTGTCAACAAAAGGAACCATCTGTTCCTCAGTCAAGCCATACAACGGATGGGACATTTTTTTTAAAAATGTCTGGCGACCAACAAGTCGCCAAACTTGTTAGAAATTGTTCTAACATCATCGGCCTGTAACGCACTTCTAATGGATGTACGGCGGTTTGCCATCCGCTCCTTAAACATTGTTTTTGTTTTGGCAATATACTGTAGTACATGCCACATGGGCAGACAATGTAATAAATTACATAGCGGCTTGTGCATGTAAATCTTTGTTTAATAGCAATTTTAGTTCCATCTCAGGGGTGTGCGAAATATTGGCCACTAATCATAGAATTGAACGTGGTTCAATTCGGACAATAGCACCCATTCTTCTTTTTAAAATACAACCCATCCTGTATTGCAGGTTCATTCCTTTTTATCTTCGCCATATCAGTGTGTACAAGCAGATATTCCAAATTGTCCCCTCTCCTATATGTATGTCAAATACAGGTATCTTTAAAGGGCAAGTTTCTATCTCTATTTATTAGTTCCCACCTCCGATTGATCAGCCCCCTAAGTTGTTTACTAATAGGGAGTATATGTAGTGCAAAAGTCTACTGTCTGGATATCTCTACCAGTATTACCTTTTTTGACTTAGCTTTGTTAATGGAGGTGGCATCTCTCTGATAATTTTCTTTCACCCTATTCAACTGATAGAAAAGGTTATATGCAATGCCATATCTGGACTTCTCAGGATGACAACTTGTGCCATACAATATAGAATTCTTGCCAATAGACTTTCTCTATAGCGTGGTCCCAATGCCCGAAGCAGTTTTGTATATTTTTAAGTCTAAAAATTCAATATAATGCAAACTAATTGTCATTGTCAATTTTATGGGCGTGTCCAACTTGGTCATCTCGGTAACAAATTGTAGAGCCTCATGTTGGTTATACTTCCATAAGAAAATATGATTGTCTATATAACGTCTGTACAGATATGCCGATTTTTTTTAAACACAGGATCATGTATTTTCTTTCAAACATAAGCATATAAAGGTTGGCAAGGGACGGGGCCACATTTTACCCCATCGCCCTCTGGGCTTAATATGTGGTATCATATCTGAAATAGTTGTTCCTAAGAATAAACTAGTAAATCCATAAGAAATTCTATTGGAGGGTGAGTGTGTTCAATTTCCAGCAGTGCCATCCTACATGCCTCAATGCCCTCCTCCTGGGGTATAACAGTATATAAACTGCTTACATCACAGTTGAGGAAAATGACAATATCCATGGGACATGTCATCTTATTGAGACATTGGGGACGTTGTCAACTGTTACGAATATAGGATGGCATGGCTTTTATATATGCACTGCACTTTTGTCTGTTCGTGACATGTTCCCATAATTGATCACTAAAATAAGGGGTATTTTACTATTTTTGACACTTAACTGGAGTTTGCCTGGTACTTTTCTCATCTATTTGCCATATTTAGTTTTTATACCATGAGCACCTCTAACCCACCTGGGTATTTACTGAGCCCTGTGCTTTGATACAACTCTAGAATATGGATTATACAGATACATTTTTTTAACTATGTGTTTTAACTGTTGTGCACTTTGGGGTTGTCCGTTTGTTGGGCAGAAACGCGTTGATGTAGAGAATAACAAATAATGAAAGCATTTTAAGTTATATTGACAAGTCCCGTGAGTGCTGTCTTTACCTGTACATATTTGGACTTGCTGTGACGTGCACCCGGGCGGATGAAGTTTCCAGGGGAAAAAAAAATCTCTCGCTCTCTCGCCTTTAGGCAATGCAGTCTTTTTTAGAGTTTAGCAGTGCTTCATCAACTACAGTATCCAAGGCTTCCAGTGGGACAGCAAAAATGGGTGGGTGACCGTAAAGGATTCATTGATCGCCTAAGAAATTTAGCCTCCGAGCTCTGTTAATTTGGAGACACACATACAGACACAACCATAGTTCTCCTTTAACAAAAAAACAGATTAATCTATATAATAATACATTTCAATGTATCTTACTCTCTCCAGCACTATATCTTAAAATGTTATGTTGTCTAGTCCTTTTAGATCAGATTCGGTGGAAGGTTTTCTCTCTCCTGGTCGCTGCGGTAGTCGAAATGGTGAAAAAGATTGGGAAAATGCTTCTACTACTTCATCGGTGACATCTGCAACAGATTACACAGGTGAGTTATAAAACTGAGACACAAAATGAATATAGCCTAATAATGACCACCCTATAATGCTGTTTTTTTCCTGTGCTAAGCTAGCCATACATGAATTGGTTTGATTGACATTTTAATTGAGTTCTTCCGACACAAAGGAAACCCTATTCAATATTAGCAAAAAAAACGATACAGATACATGCTGGCCAAGCAAGGTTCAGTCAATTCTACTCTTAATTTCGATCAATTTTATCCTGTAAATGATATTCTTGTAAATACAGTGGGATGCGAAAGTGTGGGCAACCTTGTTAATTGTCATGATTTTCCTGTATAAATCGTTGGTTGTTACGATATAAAATGTCCGTTAAATATATCATATAGAAGACGCACACAGTGATATTTGAGAAGTAAAATTAAGTTTCTTGGATTTGCAGAAAGTGTGCAATAATTGTTTAAACAAAATTAGGCAGGTGCATACATTTGGACACTGTTGTCATTTTATTGATTCCAAAACCTTTAGAACTAATTATTGGAACTCAAATTGGCTTGGAAAGCTCAGTGACTCCTGACCTATATACACAGGTGAATCCAATTATGAGAGAGTATTTATTTAAGGGGTCAATTGTAAGTTTTCCTCCTCTTTTAATTTTCTCTTTAGAGTAGCAACATAGGGGTCTCAAAACAACTCTCAAATGACCTGAAGACAAAGATTGTTCACCATAATGGTTTAGGGGAAGGATACTGAAAGCTGTCTCAGAGATTTCACCTGTCTGTTTCCACAGTTAGAAACATATTGAGGAAATGGAAGACCACAGGCTCAGTTCAAATTATGGCTCGAAGTGGCAGACCAAAAAAAATATCGGATAGACAGAAGCGCCGAATGGTGAGAACAGAGACAACCCACAGGCCAGCACCAAAGACCTACAACATCATCTTGCTGCAGAAGGAGTCACTGTGCATCGTTCAAGCATTCGGCGCACTTTACACAGAGATGCTGTATGCAAGAGTGATGCAGCACAAACAGAGCCTCTTGAGGTATGCTAACGCACATTTGGACAGGACAGCTTCATTTTGGAATAAGGTGCTGTTGACTGATGTAACTAAAATGGAGTTATTTGGGCATAACAAGGGGCGTTATGCATGGAGGAAAAAAAACACAGCATTCCAAGAAAAACACCTGCTACCTACAGTAAAATGTGGTGGTTCCATCATGCTGTGTGGCCAGTGCAGGGACTGGAATCTTGTCAAAGTTGAGGCACGCATGGTGTTCTGTCTTCATACACGTTCTCACAGTGTGCAATCCGACATTCAGTTTAACCATCCCTGTCTTCCAAATAAACAGACCATCTTGTAATCAAACTTGTTTATTGATAACAGGTTGTTCGATTGTAAGTGATCAGTTGCAATTGGTAAACAGGAGCATGGATGTACGATCAGTGATCAACCAATGTGTTTGTCGTTGGTAAAACTACAAAAATGCAAATAAATTTATAAGTATACAACAAACACATTTGAATAATATATACAGCCGCATTAGGTATAAATCGGCATATTTGAACATTAGCTCTAAGCACATATTGAAGATGGCTGCCAACCTGTAAGAAAGCATGGCTGGCTATCTATCAATATAACAACTGCTTGAGTGCAGATAAAAATTAACTAAAGAGAATATCCTGAGACATGAATAACTCTTACCAGATATGCTGGCTTGGGGGATAATGGAGGTTAAAGAAACAGGAATGCTAGGAACACAATGCAAATGTGCTGTAGACAATATGGAGGTTCCCTTCTCCTTCCCAGAAAACAGCAATTTACTACAATGCATTGCAGTTTACAAATTTAAGAGCAACTTTATTGATACAAAGGTAAGAAACATAAGATGCAATGGACCTCTACTACCAATAGATGGTGCTGTTTTATAACTCAGATTCTAGCATGTTTAATAAGAATGATTCCTGAACCTTTGATGTGTGGCAGAATACATGTATTCCACTCAGTATCGGCAGATACTGGAGACCAATGTCCTGGAATCAGTGACAAAGCTGAAGCTGTGCCGGGGCTGAATCTTTCAACAAGACAACGACCCTAAACACTGCACAAAATCCCCTAAGGCATTTATGCAGAGGAACAAGTACAACATTCTGGAATGGCCATCTCAGTCCCCAGACCTGAATATAAATGAAAATCTGTGGTGTGAGTTAAAGAGAGCTGTCCATGCTAGGAAGCCATCAATCCTGAATGAACTAGACATGTTTTGTAAAGAGAAATAGTCCAAAATACCTTCAACCAGGATCCATACTGTCATTGGAACCTACAGGAAGCGTTTAGAGGCAGTAATTTCTGCAAAAGGAGGATCTACTCCAGTATTGATTTCATTTCTTTTTTGTGGTACCCAAATTTATGCACCTGCCTAATTTTGTTTAAACAATTATTGCACACTTTCTGTAAATCCAATAAACTTTATTTCACTTCTCAAATATCACTGTGTGTGTCTCCTATATGATATACTTAACTGACATTTTTTATCGTAACAACCAACGATTTTTACTGGAAAATCATGACGATTAACAAGGTTGCCCAAACTTTCGCATCCCACTGTAAAGCTTAGCTATACAATTGCATAGCTCCCAACCCTCCCGTTTTCGGTGGGACTATTCCGTTTTTCGGGTGTTTCCCGCTGTCCTGGCACCCCCCCTCTGTGTTCCCACCATGTCCCAGTCTGTTTACAGCAAAAAACGGAAACCGGAAGTGGAATCTGCAGGCTTTAGGACCCTGCAGTAGAGACTGAGTTCCTGCCTGCTGGGGGCGGGGCTATTCCAGAACTGAGCTGCTGGGGATAGTGCAGAGAGAGGAAGACTTAGAAACACTGTTGGGGCAGTCTAGTAGTAGTTGAGGACAGAGAACTGAGCAGCTCCCCCTCCCCACTTACAGTGCTGGACTTATTATCATCTTGTGAGTTATGCTGGAAGTTACATTCTCCTTCCCATGTCATGTCCTGCTATCTGCTTTGACTTTGCAGGGTTTTTTCTGGGGCTGGGCTCAGTGAGTGTTAGAAGTAATGTGGGGGTTGGGAGGTCAGTTAACCCCATCATGTCTCTAGCTGCGTTTTCCTTCTCATCCTTCTGACTGTAATGTGAATGTGATAGTATGTGTAATTGGGTCAGTGTATGTATGTGAGTGTGTGATTGTGTGTTTGTGAGTGTAATTGAGTGATTGTGTGTTTCTTGGGAGTGTGTTTGTGAGAGTGTGTGAGTGCTTGTGAGAGTGTGTGAGCGTTTGTGAGACTGTAAGAGTGTGGTTGTGTCAGTGTATGAGTGAGTGTGATTGTGTTTGTATGTGAGTGTGTTAAAGCATTTTTTGTGATTGTGTCAAAAAAGTGGGCTTGGCCCCAGCCCTCCAGTACAGCACCTGTAGTCAGCAGGGGGGACAAGACTTTGTGTGTCAGTATATCTGTATGTGTGTGTAGTGTGTATCAGTGCATGTGTGTGTAGTGTTTATCAGTGCATGTGTGTGTAGTGTTTATCAGTGCGTGTGTGTAGTGTGTATCAGTGCTTGTGTGTGTAGTGTGTATCAGTGCTTGTGTGTGTAGTGTCAGTATACGTGCATGTGTGTGTAGTGTGTGTCCAAATATCAGTGTATATGTGTCATGTTTTGTAGTGTGTGTCAGGTATATCAGTGTATGCGTGTGTCTTGTGTGTGTCAGTATATGAATGCATGTGTGTGTCAGAGTATATGCTGGTGTGTGTCTCAGTATGTCAGTCGGTGTATGTGTCAGTTTGTGTCCATGTGTGTGTGTGCCTGTATGTCAGTGCATGTTGTCATGTGTGGTTAAGCGTATGTATGTGGCAAAGATAGAAATATAGGATGACACAGGCAGACAGATGGATAAACAGGTAGATAAAAAGATACAGGTAGGTAGACAGACAGATAGAAAGAGATAAATGAATATACAGGTAGATAAAACGATGCAGATAGACAGATAGATAGACAGACAGACAGACAGAAAGAGACAAATAGATAAGAGACAGGTAGGTAGATTGACAGAAAGAGATAAATAGATAAGATAGACAAGTAGGTAGATGGACAGAAAGATAGATAGACAGATGGGTAGACAGACAGAAAAAGATATATAGATAGATAGATATATAGACCAGACACAATTAAACAAATAAACACTGATATTAGCATATTGGGTAGTGGCGTATGCATATTTTAAAAAGTGTCCTCCGTTTCATGGAGTTTATCTTTAAATTGGGGGCCGTACCTATGGAAGATGGGAGTGGTCTAAGAAAATGGGTGTGACCTAATAAAAGTGGGCGTGGCCAAAATTTGCCGCGGCGCCCTCAGCTCGCTCTCCCTTTTACTGTCCCTCTTTTGTGTTTTCAAATGTTGCGAGGTATGCTATTGATCAGTTGTAGTCAATGCTTAGATATATCATTAATGTCACATGACTCCTTTAACTTAAAATTGTGTGTTATGGTAAAAAAAAGTTCCTTCCCTATGTAAAAGTATTCTGCTTGAGGCTTTGACATTTTCAATAACCATGGAACTCCTCCGTTTAATTTAAACTTTAAAGTGGAACTAAAGTCTCCAATAGACAGAACATTCACACAAATGCAAGCTGTCTCACCTCTGACTGTGCTGTGGCTACTGGACAATATATGAAATAAACCTGTGGGTCAGCCCCCCATAATCCACCTTAACTGGGTGAAACCCAGCTAAGTGTACGAAGAACACTTCACGTGCTCTGTAATGCTCAACAGATCAAAAAAAGGAAGCTGCAGCCTTGCTTTCTAGAAGCTGACAGACAATTAAATAAGATCATCCCTCTCCCTAACACAAAACAGTGATTTCAGTTTCATATTAAAATGCACTGTTTGCACCTTTGTTTTTCATACAAAAAGAAAGGGCAATCGTTGCCTTTTTTTTTTCTTAAATAGTATATATTTAAAGGCATCTCCACTGATAATATAACTAAATGCAATTATTTTTTTACGGGAGGTAAACGAGCTGTGTCTTACCTTCCTTCTGTTCTTTAATAAAACCTGCAGGAGCTGGGAGAGGAGGTAAGCTCTCGCTCATCCGCCACGTCTTCTCGCAGGTTCTGACAGACTCTGTATGCTATGTACATCGCAAGACCGTCGGGACCTGTCAGACTATGCGGCGGAGGGAGGTAAGACACTGCTCATTTAGCTACAGTTTAAGTGTAGATCCCCGCACACCTATTATAGGCATCTTAAGGTGCTGTTCCTTGATTACTGCTAACCACTGGCAGTTTTATAGTTATTGGCATATTGTTTTTCTGAAGAACGCACTCCTGAAGACCGTACTCATTCAACTTTTCTTTATTTGTGACATGCGTGCACAACGTTTCAGGGTGTGTCCCCTAATTAACTAAAATATCCCCACAAGCAAGATATTTTTAGAAACTGCACACCCGCAGTATATTATGAGGGAGGTAAGTTTCGATCAAAATGCAGATACCCGGACGCAGCTCTTCTTCCAATTGTAAGTTATTTTCTCACATTTTCCTTTTTTTCCTCAACTGTAAAATCAGAGACAAAATCAAATGCGAATTTCAGCTAAAAACTGTGGAGGAAAGTTTAAACTCATTTCAAATATGAAAGCCTAACATTCATATGTGTACCCAGAGACATGGGTATTTGAACAGCCTGCAGTCTTTGCCACAATACACACCACCTAACTCAGAAATACCCTCCACAAGCTTTATATTCCTGAAAGCTACACACCTTCAGCTATGTAACGCTGTAGTTCATTCATTCATACCATCAATGGTGTGGGCACAGTTCTTTGTAGAAGTTTGCACTTTTTGCAGATTTTCTCCAAAAAATGAACATCAAACAACGTTCAAAAGGTACAAATCATGCCAAAACCTCATGGAATTCAAAAAAAGTTACTAAATATCAATCTCCCAAATGTCCTTAATCAAATGGTATGCCATATGCGTGGTTACACACACGCACGTGGAAGCGAAAAGCCACAAACTGAGACAATGCATGATTGCTCAAAAACGGCAAACATATTCAGCCAACTCTGAATTTGAACAGTCTGCAGTTTTTCCCACAAAAGACCCACCCACAAATTATATATTCGAATCTACTCACTTTCAGCTACGAAATGCTGTAGTTTGTTCATTCATACCATCAATGGTGTGGGTGCAGTTCTCTGTAGAAGTTCGCACGTTTTGCAGAATTTCTGAAAAAAATCAAATTTCAAAGGTAGAAATCATGCCAAAACCTCATGGAATGTAAAAAAAAGTTACCAAATATCAATCCCCCAAATGTCCTGAACCAAACCGTATGCCATATGCATGGTTACACACGCGTATGTAGAAGCGAAAAGCCACAAAGTGAATTCTACAAACCTTCAGCTATGTACTGCTGTAGTTTGTTTATTCATACCATCAATGGTGTGGGCGCAGTTCTTCGTTGAAGTTGGCACTTTTCTAAAAAAAAAAAATGAACAAAAAACAACTTCAAAAGGTAGAAATCATGACAAAACCTCATGGAATGTAAAAAAAAGTTACCAAATATCAACCTCCCAAATGTCCTGAATCAAACGGTATGCCATATGCATGGTTACACACGTGGACATGGAATCAACTAGCCACAAAGTGAGCCAATTCACAGTGGCCCAATTACAGCAATTTTCAGATTTGTCAGACTAAACACCCCTCTATATTAAAAAAATATCCCCCCCAAACCTATATATTCTTGGAATCTACACACCTTCAGCTATGCAACGGTGCCATTCTTTTATGCATACCACCAATGGTGTGGTCGCAGTTCTGTGTAGAATTTCGCACTTTTACCAGTTTTTCTAGAAAAATGTACATAAATACATTTCAAAGTTAAAAATCATGGCAAATTCCCATGTAATGTAAAAAAATCTTGTCAAGTATCAATCTCCCAAATATCAAATGGTATGCCATATGCATGGTTACACACACGGACGTGGAAGCCACTACTCACAAAGTGAGCCAATGCACAGTGGCCCAATAACAGCAACTTTTTCTTCAATCTAAATACTGTAACTCTAAAATACCCCCACAAAACTATATATTCTCAGAATCTACACACCTTCAGCTAATTTTTTCATTCATACCATCATCATTGTGTGCGCAGATCTTCGTAGAATTTCTACTCGCACCCTATCCCCCCTTCTCTCAGGAGACCGCAATAAAGATGAAAACAGAAGACTTTTGCTACATGTTAGTGTACAAATAGAAACAAAAGGTGATAACTATTATTAAACATATGTAACAGTCTAATGTGGATACAAAAAATACGATGCATATAGTGAAAATACAATTGCTTTATACAATGAACATAATCACCATACAATTGCTATGATACTATGAAACATTCTCCAGATGTTATAACCTACTTACTATATAAGTCATCTATTTTCTGATTTAATACTGTTGTTATATAAGTTGTTCAGTCAGTAAAACGTGTTATGTCATATACGTAATTCATTCCTGATGGGATTCTTGTACTCAAATTTAAAAATCCATTTAAACTCAGCCTAAGGAGCTTGAGTCTGTCTTTATCCCTTTTATCTGTTTTTATGTGTTGGACTCCCTATACCTTAAGATACCTGATAAGATTGCCATTGCAGATGTTAAAATGACGTGCCACTGGACTTTTTTGATCATTATTTTTATCTCTTATGTGCTCACGTACTCAGGATTTTAGAGTTCTAGAAGTGTATCCCACATATTGTTTTACACAATTTGTGCATCTCACAACATACACTACATATGTAGAATTACTATTAATGTAATTCTTAAGTGTATATTCTTTCTTAGTGGCCGTACTTGTACATTTATTATCGATATCTATATATCGATAATATCTAATATAAATTATAGGTGGTGCATCTCGAAGCACCGCGCACAGAAATGTACCCCTGTATTTTAACCATGAGTCATTAATTGGATTCATGGTTTCTACATTACCTGGAGCTAAAATATCTCATATTGATTTAGCTCTTTTAGAGACAAACTTACATCCATTTTTAATAATATCTTTTAGACTGGGATCCTGCTCCAACATAGGAAGATATTTCTTTATAATGCGCATTCATATTTTCTTTATAATGCACTAAGATATTTTCTTTATAATGCGCATGTGGGTATATTGAGGACTATACCGGGTAGAGAAAGTTACTCCATCATACTTTATCCCATTATTTTTATCTTGCTATTATTACTTTTCCCGGTTATAAGGTGTGCTTTATCTTGTGCTTTAGCCTTTCTAAGGGACTGTGACAAATTGGATTTCTTATATCCCTTATTCAGGAATCTTTGAGCCATCTCCTTTGCTTCTGAGTCAAAGGCTGTAACTGTAGAGCAATTACGTCACAGCCCTAAATACTGACTATATGGTATGGCTTTGATGCAATGCTGGGGAAGACGAGAGTTAGCCCTAAGGATGGTATTGGCTGTTTTTGGTTTTCTATAGTTCTCAGGATATATTTTATCATGCTTCAATAAAATAGTTATACCCAAATACTGGAAAGATTTACCCCCAAAAGGAAAAAGTGAATTGTAGATTATATATATTGTTATTTATAGAGACCATGAACTCTTTGAAGGACTCTTCTGTATCATTCAACGATCTAATATGGATTTGGAATGAGCAGTATCGTACCACTGGGACCCCAGTGAAGGAGTAAGTTCAGTGACATCACCGGCCAATCTCTTCCTGCTCTGCTATGACTGGCAATAGACTTCCAGTAAGCACTTCAAAGAGTGCTAGCTCCCGATTCCCCCCCATCGGTTTTTCATGAAACCGGTGGGGGATCGAGGGGGTTAGGGGGGCACCTGAATACTGCCACCGGATTGCCCCTAGCACTTTTTTTTTAAGGAGAAGCCACAGTTAAAGGACAACTAATAAAACAACACAGAATCAGGAGGATGGTATCTATTGTTAAAAAGATTTCTTCTGATTTTGTATTGTTTTGAGGCTTTAGTTGCCCTTTAAATGGACAGCAGAATTCCCATTCAGTAATCCCATACAGTTATAGCCATAATGGATTTGGCTTTTACTGTATGGGAAATTTGCTGTCAATTTAAAGGGCAACTAAAGCCTCAAAACAATATAGAATCATAAGGCAGTAGTGGTCATATACAGTGATGTGAAAAACTATTTACCCCCTTCCTGATTTCTTATTCTTTTGCATGTTTGCCACACTTAAATGTTTCTGCTCATCAAAAACCGTTAACTATTAGTCAAAGATAACATAATTGAACATAAAATGCAGTTTTAAATGATGGTTTTTATTATGTAGTGAGAAAAAAAACTCCAAACCTACATGGCCCTGTGTGAAAAAGAAATTGCCCCCTGAACCTAATAACTGGTTGGGCCACCCTTAGCAGCAATAACTGCAATCAAGCGTTTGCGATAACTTGCAACGAGTCTTTTACAGCGCTTTGGAGGAATTTTGGCCCACTCATCTTTGCAGAATTGTTGTAATTCAGCTTTATTTGAGGGTTTTCTAGCATGAACTGCCTTTTTAAGGTCATGCCACAACATCTCAATAGGATTCAGGTCAGGACTTTGACTAGGCCACTCCAAAGTCTTCATTTTGTTTTTCTTCAGCCATTCAGAGGTGGATTTGCTGGTGTGTTTTGGGTCATTGTCCTGCTGCAGCACCCAAGATCGCTTCAGCTTGAGTTGACAAACAGATGGCCGGACATTCTCCTTCAGGATTTTTTGATAGACCGTAGAATTCATGGTTCCATCTATCACAGCAAGCCTTCCAGGTCCTGAAGCAGCAAAACAACCCCGGACCATCACACTACCACCACCATATTTTACTGTTGGTATGATGTTAACCAACAGTAAACAGTTAACGGTTTTTGATGAGCAGAAACATTTAAGTGTGACAAACATGCAAAAGAATAAGAAATCAGGAAGGGGGCAAATAGTTTTTCACATCACTGTATTCTACCTTCATCTTATACTAGAGTCAATAATGTTTTACTCATTTTTCAGGTAAAAATTGGTACCTCAACTTATACTCGGATCGACTCAAATTATACTCGAGTATTTATGGTATCTGCCATGGATAATATATACAATGCATATATATGTATGAAAAGATGCTGGTGAATTTATCATGGCATCTCCGTCCCTATTATAGACATTATTTACACTCGTTGCTGAGATTTATATTAGTGTATGATTACAAGAAACAAGCAAATTGCATAGCATCATTTAAACCACTTGGTTCTTGGGTGTTAATTTTGTGCATCAAGAAGAGTTCAAGTTATAGGATTTTTTTTTTTTATCTCCTCCCCTTATTCCAATTGCCACTCCAACTCACAAAAAGACTACCCAAACTGTTTATCATTCCCATGGTCCTGAGCCATATGTTTAGCAATGCTGGAGCATTCGATTTCGAACCCCAACATGGTCCTGTTGTGTTCCTGCATTCTCACTGTGAGAGATCTTCTAGTTATTCCTATGTATGTATAGTAAATCACCTCTTTAGTTTGAAATGTAATAACCTCACGAATTTCATATTTTTTACTTTATTTGTAACTGAACTTATTTCCCTTCCATCTTTTTTGGGCCAACCATCCACAACCCTCCATATGTTTCTCTCTCAGACTGGGGTCCTATCTGGCCGTCATTGCAGAGCTTGTCCAACTAAGTCTTTTAAATCCTTGTTATCCGAGAGAAAAAAACAATGTTGCATTAGGGCCTTTTTTTTATTAGTCTCCAGTCTTAGTTATAAATGGATATAAATCTTAATTTACTATTCTCCCTAGAGGCAAAGAGGTGCTTATTTTTACCACTTTTTGTGCGCCCTCCCCCACCTTAAGAAGAGTTTTCCTTCCGACTTATAGTAGTCCTTTTGGATATCCTTCTCCGCATAACCTTTGTTTCTGAACCTGTTGCCAAGTTTCCCAGCCTGTTGCTGAAAGACATCTTGGTTCGTACAATTTCTTTTTATTCCATGGAATTGTGCTGTTGGAATTTTTGAAATCAGTTTTTGGGAACGGTGGCTAGACGCCAACAAAAGGGAATTCACACCAGTGTCTTTCCTAAATGTTGTGTAGAGAGAGTTATTTACAATCAATAGAAAGTTCACAGCAATAGTACTATAATTAAATGTAAGTCTGATATTGATAGCATTCATATTAAGCTTTTCAATAAATTTGACCAAACCTGATATTAATCCTTTCCACAGGAGGAGGACATTGTCCACATAACATAATTACATGACAACCTCCTCCCCCTGTGAAAGGTCTGATATGGCTTCGGGAACAATATTTGACACACATGCCGCCCCCATCGCAGTTCCTTCCACCTGGCTGTTGAATATTTGGTTAAAAACAAATATATTGTTTTTCAAAATGAACTCCAGCAATTGCATTACAAAGTCAGTGTGTTTCTAATATCGAGTTCCCCTCATTTCTAAGAATGATCCTTCTTTGTCGAGGGTCCCTTATGTGGTACCCTCCTCTACATGGATAACATCTAACTTTTTTAAAACATCCCCAGCGTCCAATATAAAGGAACTGAGGGTTTGCAGAAAGGCATGTAACATTTCATCCGCATACCTGAAAAAACGTTCAGTTGGACCCCCAATCCCTAATTTAATGGGGCATCCAGGGGGGAATTTTTTATTTTATGGCCTTTTGGGATTTGATAAGTTAGGTATTTTGGGATAATTTATTTGCAAATATTTTCGTTTACCGTAGTCTTACTAATTAATTTATCAAGTAAAGCTTGATCCAGTATAACTCCTAACTGTTTTTGGATTGCTGGCAAATAGTTATATGACAACCCCATTTTTTAAAATGACTTTTTAAAAAATGTTAGACTGCACAACATTCTTTTCAGGATGTTGAATTCTGTCTTAAGTTGGAAAAAGGACCATCCACAAGGTCATCTTGGTTAACCTAATTTTTGTCACTCCCTTCCCATAGTTCAAACAGGACCTTATAAGAGCATATTGATCCCTTAATATGTCTTGTTATTCTCTGGAATTTTATTTTGCAAATACCTTTTTGAGGGCTCATTCACACTCGGAACGCAACTTAATGCAACGTGTTAATTTCTGTCCGTTGCGTTTGAACACATTTTTTCAAATTTAAGGGGGCAGGGCCAAAGAACACCTAAATATCATCACAGGAACTCCCAGGCATCCTTTTTGAAAAATGGGCATAAACCCAAAACGTGTGTGGTGTTGTCTGTTGTACCATGTTTCCATGCATTTTAGACAGACAGAAATGCATGCAGCAGTGCGTTTTTTAAACAGACTGGAATGGATTAAACAATGATATTATGATATCCTATGGAGTTTTACGGTCTGTTTTTTTTTACTGCATTTGAAAAACTGATACAAACTGTAATTTTCGAGTAATTTTTTTGACCCTGATTTAATGTTACCTATGTATTTTTATGAACTTTTTTTGATTAAGTGTTTTAGTGAATAACAATAAATATGTTTTGTATGACCTACGAGTGTGGCGTGCCATTTTTGGGGGTACTTGGCTCATAGAGTGACACATGGTCCAATATTGAGGCATTGCACTCTTCCCTATTTTACTAGTGATATTTCCTGCTGTTGACATTAGTGAGATGACATTTCAGGCTCTGTAACGGTCCTTCTTCCCAGAATGCACACTACCTTGAAATGTTCCTAACAGCAATTTCTACTGATTGGCTGTTGGATGGGTCAAACATGTTCAGATCTCTATTGAACAACTGAATTTACCCAGGCACTAGGTCAAGGGCAAGACTATAACGGTCTCTATTAGGGGGTCCTGCAAACAGGGAGTCAGTATATTGGTAGCATTTGTTTATACAAGGACAAAATGTTGAATGGGCAGGTTAAGGTCATTAGAATAGAAATATAGTGCTCATATTTTCTTAGAAGTATATGTATTTGCAGTGAACTTACCCTTTAATAATGTTTATTCCAGAAAAAGTATCTGTGTTACTTGCCACTGGGGATTAGAACATGTTCTGACTGATGCCACATATACATCATTTTATAATTAGCACTTAGGGTTAATGCACAATATATGGAATGCATTGCATTGTGATCTATTATTGGAACACATGCAGGAGTGTGGATCATATGAGTTCCAATAGTATAGATAGAGATAGGATCACAATATATGATAAAGGGGAGAAAACCCTCCGAAAATGTTTTTTTGTTTTTTTTTTATGGTACAGTATATTGTGCACTGTGGTATTTATACGTATTTTTTTTTTTTTTGTTCAGTACACTTTTATTGATTGATACACAATGCAAATTAAACATTCTTTATATTGGTAACATGGTGTGTCATTATTTTAATACATTTTTTAAGAAATAAGGGAAGAAATATAAATATGGGGGAGGGAAAAAGATAAATAACAGTGATTATCTGATTGAGTTGTCCAATTCTATTGTTAAGAGTAGATTAACGTTTGTGCTGAATATCACTTACATTTGGGTATCTTGGGAACCTGGGGGGTTCATCTGGAGCCTCCGGCTGGTATATTGGATTTGGCAAGCTTTGTTTGTGTTGGTTGTGTGGTCTGGTCCATTTTGAGGGTCCAGATGTCCCATGTTTTAATTGAATTTTGTTGTGTGTGGGCTAAATATTGATTATGGTATATCCACCAGATTTTGTTAAAGTTTCTTTTGGAGGGCAGATCTATTTCCAGTTAAATGCTATTGGGGATCTTGCTGCTGAGCATATGTTCATAATGAGTCTCTGTGCTGCATTGTTAAAATTCTCTGCTGGGAGGTTAAACAGAGCTGTGAATGGGGAGAGTGTGAATTCCTTTGAGAATATAAGCAATATCGGTGATTCACAGAACTTCCACATTTTCTGAACCTCCGTGCATGCCCACCAGCAATGTAACTGATCAGCGGGGGGAGCCGCAACCTCTGAAACAATCTGGCAGGATAAGAGTGTTGAGTTTTAGTAGCTTTGGGGTTATATACCAGTCCTATAGGATTTTTTATGATCTTTCTTTTGTTTCTATATTAGCTGAGCATTTGGCTGATTGGGTGCAGATGAGTTGCCATTGATCATCCTGTAGCTGCTGTTGCATTATTGTTAATCATTGGTATGATTTTGAGGGATTACCCGCTTCAGTTGGGGGAAAGTCTTTGTGCATTATGCACCAAACCTGAGATCCGCCAAGTCAGACCCGAAAATATTCTAAGGGACAATTTAAATGTATTGAGCATCTTCAGAATGGATAGCAAGAGAGCAGTTAGAAGGGAGAGAGAGGGTGGATACATAGAGCAAGAGAAGAAAACACTTTATTTGGTTAAATTGTGAGTGAAGAGCTTGCTAGACACTGATGTCTACATATTGGGTGCTCTGTATAGTTAGTTAACCATTTGAGCATCTCTTACTTTCAGTTACCGGTATCTAATATACATCAATTCTTAGTTTCTTGCAATGTTTTTCTGCCAAGTTAGTGTAAGTCTATATTGTACTTTCTTATACATTTGTTCATATTTTCCCTAACTCCTTGTTATACATTTGTTCATATTTTCCCTAACTCCTTGCATATTAACCACAGCTATGTTCTCTACCGGTTTTAACTATTGGGCTTATTATACATTATTTGTTATTGTTAGCTTAATCATTTATGTCTACCACCTTTTTTCCGGAATCCTATGGAACATATTTGTAAACAAGTTATCAACATAATATAACCATAATATTAATCTTAACTTTTGTACATTTGCATCTATTGTGGATTATTTTGTTTTAATTTACATACTTAGGTTCATCCTCTTTCCTTGCATTATGTGTTTCTAGCAAACGTGCCATATCATGTGATTTCTTCTCATTTAATTAATTTCTTTCTTGTGTAGTTTAGCTCTTAAATACTCCTGGACTCTTTAAAGAGTTATTGTATTGTCCATGTTATATCCCATGTCTCATATTGTGTTTTCCATATTTACAGGTCCAAAGCTGTACAAAGAGCCTAGTGCTAAATCTAATAAATATATCATTCAGAATGCCCTTTCTCACTGCTGTTTGGCTGGGAAGGTGAATGAAAGCCAGAAGAACAAGATTATAGAGGTCAGCTTTGCAAATCTAATTTGTGAAAAATAAATCAAGATGTGTTGATTGCATGGGGTTCTGGAGGGTAATACAAGGTCTTTAACTCGTGTTTAATAATACCTTTACCTCAAACTGTACCATTTTTTGCCAAAAAAACAGCTGTTTACCAGATTTTACGGAGCTCTAGACAACATTAACATGAATCCAACATTAACATGAATCCACTTAATGTCCTGCTGGGTTTTTTTGGTATTTTTTTAAACTCCCTGTTAGACCATGGTGGTAATTGGCCAGCAGGAGGAAAGGGATGGTCAGACAGGCCAAAAAGTAATATTGTGTTCTTCCTGATGCTGGATTCGCTGCAGTTTTAGGGAAGCACAGTGATTTGTGGACTTTTTTCCTCTTTGCCCCCATGTTTTGTATCCCTCCCGCAGTTGTTCCCACAACAGCAGTTTTACTCTATTGACAAGAAACTTAAAGCTAAAATCAATGAAGGTTTAAAGGGGGTGCTGAAAGAATAATAATAAAATAATAGAATAGGGAGAAAAGGGGGAGACTGGATTATTAAGGAGTTTTTAGGTGAATAGAGAGAGAAACAAAAGGTGGGTAAAAAATGAAAAACAACTTACCTTTCTGATATTCTGAACCTCTTCCTCTTTATTTTTCATCTTACAATCTATATTATATACTGGATTTATCACTAAACCAGAAAGAATAATAAGCTAAAAGGGAAAGTGGTAGTGAAATGTGTAGGAGGGGACAGGACAGAAGGATAGCAGAATAGAGGAGGTGAAATAAATCAGAAGAAGGAAATAAAGAATGAAATGCGATAAAAAATTTAAAAAATGGAAAGAAAGATTAGGTTAAGATACAAGCAGGAAGATAAATCAAAAGGGAAAAGAATAAGGAGAGTGTAACAAATAATAAAGGGAAGAATTTAAAAAAAATGCTAAGATAAGAAACAAATCGTAAAATGATTAAATTTGCAAGAGAAGAATGATGAATACGCAAAAAGAGTAAAGGACTAAGGAGAGGAGAAACACAGGAGGAAAGCGTACAGACTGGTATAAATAGCTAAATGCCGCAGGTGAGTGGGCGGATATATGAAACATCCTTTGTGTTTAGGGAATTTACTGTAGGTAATTCTGCTGTGATTATGTATGGGGTCAGCATGGCCATGGGGTCCATGAGTGGGAGGGACCAGGGGGGCTTGCAGGAGGAGGAGGAGACACAGGGCAAATTGACAGTCATCCACTGACATGGTTTCAGAGCAGGAAGCAGGAAGTAAAGGGACCTGGTGATGATGCTGTGCCATTTGACTCACAAAAATGTAAATATCTTCAAAATTATGCAAAATAAACAATGAAAATAATTTGCAAAAATTCTCAGGAGAGTAATTCATATCAATTTATCTAAAGTCATTGTTGGACCACAGTTCCCCTTGTAAGTCTGTTATCCACCAAAATGCCAAGATCCTTTTCCAACAGGGATTCAATTAACAAAGAGCCATTTATAGTATAGGAAGCACAAGGATTTTTAACCTTACATTTATCAACATTGAATCTTCTCTGCCACTTGGCAGCTCAATTTGTATGATAGGAAAAGGGAGACAGATTATACATAAAAATAGCACTCTGTTATGCTGTGCAAAAAAAGGAAAACCTTTTATTCCGACATCAAGGTGAATATAATTAAAAGCAATTAAAAATATACATAAAGTGCAATGTGGCAATATCCATCCCTAAATACCTCCTGATCACTCAATATAGAAAGGTAAACCTATGCATAAATAACACAATCATAATCCTTGTTTTAGTGTGTCCCACACATCTGGTTTGACTTTATGGGTCTCTACTCCCACCTGCCCCGGTCCTAGCAGTAGTTACAGCAATCAGAATAAAATTGGAAGGAGACTCCACATAGTATTCCACTGCAAATAACTTTTATTTCAGTGCTTTTTGCAATATGTTGCAAAGAGCACTGACATAAATAACAATCAATAGACATATTTATGCCCCTCCCCTTTAATGTTTATCATAGTTTGTGCTATTCATTTATGAAGTAGTGCCCTGCAACCTTGTTTGCATTTCTAGCAGCTCAATTTGACAATCTAGATCCACCTGCATCGATTGCATATCAGTAGCTTTTAATGGTCAACAAAGTTTTGTGTCTTCTACAAACACTGAGACCTTGTTTACAATAACCACTTCCAAATGATTAATAAACAGAATTGGCCCCTGCACAGAACCCTGTGGCAGGGGCGTGTTTAGGGGGGGATTTCAGGTGTCTGGAATCCCCCCTTTCTGTCTGCTCAGTGCAGTCTGCTATTCTGCTTCTCCTGGTGTTTCATAGACTGTTATATAGTTTGTTACATAGATTGTTACATTGTCAATTGATCTGTGGTTAGAAGCAGCATTTGGATGTTTCAAAAATGTATCCAGTCTGCCCTGTGATTGACAGCAGCATAACTAATCATAATTGATAAAAAACTGTATCAATATTAACCCTGTAGCTGCTTAAGGTGATTGCGGAGACTGGGTTTATATACAGTACTTACTGTACTTACCCCACTTTGATTTAAGAAATCCTGGAGGTGGTAGATGACTATTAACACTTTATTATATATATAATATATACACAGGAGTGATTGTTCCATATATTCCATATACAGAATGATTGTTCAATGTGCCCATTTATGATCTAATGTTATCCGTTTCCTCTACTGTAGTAAAGGGAACCCGGAAATGGAAATTTTCTGTCTTGTCCGATAGGTCCCGATACCGACAATATTCAGCAAATTCTGTCAGATCCACCATCAGTGTCACAGCTCTGACTTTGAAGGACACTAATGATATTGAAGGGCAAATGTGTATTTCTTGGTAAAAGGCTGGGAACAAATGGCCAAATTTTTCATCTCGACCATTTGACTACGAGCAGTCGGCCCGGACAAAGCACTGTTAGTCGCGGCAAATGTCTCCTATGGACCGCACAATCTGCGGTGATTTACCGACATTGGTCGCTGCCGCCGCCGAAATCCCCTCAGATTTTTTAGACCAACCAACCGATACACATAAATATCAGCCGGTTGGGCCGAAAAATCTGCTCGTATGTACCCAGCCTTAATGAAGATACTTTATAACAAAAGTGATATATGGCTAACTGTGATGATAATTATGACAAGTACAGAATATATAATATTATATGATGCATGTATAATAGAATATATGGATGAATTTGGTCATGAACCTCATTCTGGGGTTGTTCGGTGGTAACCCATTCAGGAATCCCCCCCCCCCCTTGAAAATCCTGTGCTTGCCCCTGTGTGGCACCATCCAAAGAATTACAAAAAAAAGCAGCAGTGGCAAAAATAGAATTTTAATGGTGTTCACACCGAGTTTACTTAATGTCACTACTAGATCTGTAATAAACCTATATCTACTCTGTTACAGGAAATGGAAAAATCCAATGCTAACAACTTCCTAATTCTCTTCCGTGATTCTGGATGCCAGTTTCGATCTGTTTACATACACTATCCTGAGACAGAGGAAATCAACAAGCTGACTGGCATTGGCCCACGTTCCATCTCCCGAAAGATGATTGATGGACTCTACAAGTACAACTCTGACCGCAAGCAATTCAGCCACATACCTGCTAAAACCATGTCCGCTAGTGTTGATGCTGTGACAATTCACAGCCACCTTTGGCAAGCCAAGAGACCAGTTACCCCCAAAAAACTTTTATCTCCTAAGACATAGCTTTGCCTGCTAAGGATTATAAGGCTTTTTAAGCAGTTCCATATTGCCAATGAAACATTTATAGCTTGAAGCTAGGCACTTAAACTGCTGTCTTCACACACAACTGGAATGTATGACAGTATTAATGAGGGCTGATAATACATGATTGGGTCAGAAAAAGGGAAGGGTTGGGGGGGGGGGTACTCATCACTAAACGTATGACTCACATTTGGGACTGGGTAGATGTACATTTATAAGCATTATAGGGGCACGAAAATTCTTGACACATAAGCACTGACATTTGTCCATTTGTGGTGAGTGGAATGACTTGACATCTCTTGCCTTATACATTATTTTCTATTCTGCATTTGTATATGTGACATTGAGTAAATAGGGGGTGGGGCAGAAAGATTGTATTTGTTATTGTGGGTAGCCTGACAGTGTTGCTGCCGCTGGAACCAGAAAGACGTGTGCAGAGCACATTGGCAGGAAAATGAAGTGGCAGTCCAGCTTACCTCAGTTTGTACAAAGCCAGTAAGAGTGGGCTTGTGAGGATGATTAACAAAGTATTATTTTTGTTTTTAACTGTTTAGAACTAAAAACTGATCCAGGGAATAATAATGAGCACCTGTTCCCATCAGTCTGACATTCCTGGAATGCAATGTGTGAGTGCAGCTAGTTGTGTTCCACTTTTTCATTTTTGCTTGGACCATTTTTTAATGATTTTGAAACCTCATCATAGACTGCTACTGTAGTGGGGTATTTGCAGCATAATGTCGAAGTATTCCAAATGTCGAGTAGCAGGAATTTTAATTGGTTTCTGCAGTCACTTTACTGTCTGTTACATTTTAACATTACTTATTTTGTTGCACAAACACAAAAACACTACATTTATACCAATGGAAACTGTTAGCATCAGTGTTAAGGAAAAAGTAATATCTGCAGTCAGAGACTTTTATTATTTTTCCCACTTGTCTTATGGATATGCACTTTTTATTTAATGAAAGCAAAGTGTGTTTAATGTTGGTGCTTTTTCTTTCTTGTCATTTGTCCCATTTGTATTGTATTGGTAATTCTTTCATGTTGAAAGTGTAGGTTTCCTTGTACAATTTAGCAACAAAGAAAAGGGGCCAGTTCATTCTAGGCATGATTTTCATCTTTAATCTTTTTTTAATAAAAAAACACATTTGAAACCATTTCAGTTTTACTACAGAGTTAAGTATAAAGGATGAGGACATTGCCTAGTGTAAACGTTTAATGATCAGTTTTCCTTTAACTTTGTCACACTGAGCTGGCAAAGCAGATAATGGTTCCCTCTTAATCAAAGCACTTCTTGCAGTAGCAGGGACAACAGGAAGCTATTTTAGCCCGTCCTGTCTACTACCCAAATTAAGGTTTTATTTTAGTCTTGTTTGTTTTAAAAAAAAAAAATCCTAATATCATATTTTTTTGTTTTCCAGTATGTGTGGTTCTATTTCCACTTAAACAAAATGATTTATTTACATTTTCCCCAGATAAAAATAGCTTTCCTGGAAAATACAGGCCTAGAAAACTGTCTATTCTCAACTGTTTCTGGGCCTTGTTTACTTGTGGAAAAGTAATGTACTTCTGTTACTTCTTTACAGCTCCTTTTAGAACAGCAATTTACAGTACCAACCAGACTTGCAGGTGCTTCAGATAGGTGATGTCAGGAAAAAAAATTATCGTAGCAATTCATGTTTTCTTTCAGATGTATATGAAAATGGCTCTGGGTAAGCAAGATTTCAAGAACAGTACTGTAGTTTTATTGGTTCTGTTTACTAGTTGTTTGTTCACTTTTCATTTGGTTTCATGAATAAATAATAGTAAATTCAAAACCAATGCTAGAAACACTCCTTTTAAATGTAACTGAGGGGGGCTCTTGAGCAGTACAGTAGCTACAACTTAAGATATTGTCTTAATGTTATGGTCAGTTGGACCAACAAAGCAAATTTAAGATTAAAGACATATAAGGAAAACAAATGTAGATGAGGTTCAAGGGACGAATTCTCGTAAGAGATTCTTTGACAGACAAAACAAGCTTAAAGGATAAGTGCACTGTAAAATCAAGTCATGTTCATTTAGAAGCTGCAGCTTTAAAAATACTGTTGCCATATTTTTTTTCCCTATGCCCCTCCAGAGCCTACCTTTGTGCCTTGAAAGTTGCGGACATCTTGTTACTGGTTTGCTGAATGTTAAGCTCCGTCCCTCCTCTGCTTTCTCCTGCTTGAGCCTCAAACAGTAATGCCTGTGAGTTCAGTGCACTCTCCTGCTTGAGCCTCAAACAGTAATGCCTGTGAGTTCCATGCATTCTCCTGCTTGAGCCTCTGTACTCTCCTGCTTGAGCCTCAAACAGTAATGCCTGTGAGTTCCATGCACTCTCCTGCTTGAGCCTCTAACAGTAATTCCTGTGAGTTCCGTGCACTCTCCTGCTTTAGCCTCTAACAGTTTGAGGAGAAAGCAGAGGAAATCTCAGAGGGCGGAGCTTAACATTCAGCAAACCAGTAACAAGATGTCGGCAACCTTCACGGCACAAAGGTAGGCTCTGGAGGGGCATAGGGAAAAAAATATGGCAACAGTATTTTTAAAGCTGCAGCTTCCAAATGAACATAACTTGATTTTACAGTGCACTTATCCTTTAAAGTGAAATTTTATTGAGGAAGATCAAAGCTACATTACGTTAAAAATCTGTGTTATTCAGTTTGATCAACTGGACTTGACTTGATTAATTTTGAATTAAGAATGCGAGTCAGATGACTAGTTAAAGTCCAGTTGACCGAACTGAATACCACAGATATACCATGAACTGGAAGAATGAGCACCTTCACAAGTACATTACTTAAAAAAAATAGAAGCTGGCTAAACTGTCTATTAAGACTGACATCAGTATTTTTTGTTGTTGTTAATTGAGAGTGATAGGTGTTTATGTATGACACAAAATAAAATTACGACTTTGGAGTAATTTTTATATATATAGACACATAGAAAAAATTTGACAAACGAAATTTATACTTTTGTCATGCACCCAGTTTATTTGTATTTTTACAAACTAATTTATATATTTTTTTAAAAATTCAGTTTGACCTGTCCAAAATAGCAAGTGATCAGAACCTACAAAAATAACTAATTAGCTGAGTGTCAAAGATTTCAAGTAAACAGATGTAATTTAAACCAAATTATGCCACACTGTACATACGGAAGTACCCTAGCAAAACTCTAAAATAGTCTGGGAAGGAATCAAGCTAATTAATGGAATTGTAAATACCGTATATACTCGAGTATAAGCCGAGGTTTTCAGGCTTTAAAAAAAGCCTGAAAATCGAACTTCGGCTTATACTCGAGTCACTCACCTCACTCGCTGCAATCCGGCTGCCTCGCACCACTTCCACTGACTACTCTGCGCTTGTCTCACTTCCGGTGCCGAGCAGGTGAGGTCGGCGGCATGGACAGAATAATTCTTATACTATAATAGCCAAATCTAGTATGGCTATTACTGTATGGGAATTCTGCAGTCCATTTAAAGGGCAACTAAAGCATCAAAACAGTACAGAATCAGAAGGAGGATGGTATCTTTTGTTGCCTTCTGATTCTGTATTGTTTTGAGGCTTTAGTTGCCCTTTAAATGGACAGCAGAATTCCCATATTTTATGGGAATTCGGCTATCCATTTAAAGGGCAACTAAAGCCTCAAACAATACAGAATTAGAAGGCAGTAGTGGTCATAATTTCAACCCCCGGATAATACTCTGGGCAATCAGGTTTTCCTATTTTTTGAGATAAAAATTGGTACCTTGGCTTATACTCGGGTCGGCTTATACTAGAGTATATACGATACACTGTTAAAAAAATAATCTTTTCCAGGGAGTTCACAAATAAAAGGGCTGTGTCCTTCTGCTGGTAGCATCTTATGTTTGGACAAATGTTTGTCACCTGTCCTGTAGACTGCTACAGCATAGGCATTTTAAAAAAAAGTGTAGGGAAACCAAAAGTTATTTGTTAAGTGTTTAAGATCTGTGTGTTTTTAATATAGTTGTACATGTTCCCTTGTCAGGTCACTATATTAATTAACATGAACCCCTGAACTTAAACAGTCAATATCTCCAAAAATACAGGGACCTGTCTTGCAAGGATTATTAAAAGTTTGGAAATTAAAGAGCATCTATAGTGGGAAAATTGTATTTTTTTTTTCTTTCTATGTGTTCTATAATTCCCCACAACCCACAGAGTACCTTTTATTTTCTTCAGTTTCCTCCTCTGTACCGAGATATACAAGTTGAGAGAAGTCAACATTTTAATACACCACTCCTGCTTGAACTGTCAATCAAATCATCTAACAGCATGTCGGTGTAGTGTGTTGGCTTACACAAGTTTTACAGCAAGCCTCCCAATGACTCCTTTCTGCTCTTTAAAATTCTTGGTAAATACTGGGTTAACAACAGAAGGAAAGATTTTAAACTTTCACCAATTATTGCCTGTTAAAAGGAGATGGGGCTACAGTGCTAAGGCAGGACTCGGGTCTTTCCTAACTCACCCCTCTCCCACTCCTTATGTAGCAAGTATCTCCAGAACAAGGGAGACACTTGCTCTCTACAGGCTAACATACGGATGGTGGGTTTTTTTTGTTTACAAAGGTTAGATGTGTAGGGGGATTTAATGCGCATGAGCTGCTGTTTCACAGGCTTGGTTCAAAGCCAGATTATATGAATGGGGTAATGACCAGAGGGGGAGTGGGGAGCTCTGCAGTAAATCATACTGTGCAAACACGGAGCCACAGAGGAAGGTGGGAATAAGGTACCATACACTAACCTTTTATTATGTCTATATTGGAGTAATGTATTAATTTCACTATAGATGCTCTTTAAGGATAAAAAATAGATTTTTCCAAATGCAAAATAGCAATTGCACTTCTATGAACCATCAATTGACTGTGTCCTAATGATTCGGATAATGCAAGCAATATGGTAGCTTCCAGTTGTGTTAAGAAATGCATATAGAAAGAGGCATTTACATGTACAGTGCTGCATACCCAAGTGGCGCTTTATAAATAAAATTATACAATACAAAAGTATTTCATAGTTAATATGTTAAGAAATTTGTTGGGCAAGTTGACAAAAAGTGTTGCTATATCAAGACAGAATGTTTTTTTTTCATAGCAGTGTTAATTTAATCAGTTGCTTAACCATTCCATTGCATACTTAAATGTAATTAAAAAGAAACGTTTGTTTTATTTTGTTCGTATTACTGCTATTGTGTTAATAATCTGCAATATATTTTTTAACTTTGTTTTTTATTAACCGTGTAAGAAATGTATTTATTCATTATTGTTTATTATCAAAAACATGGGAATGCTTACAACATGTTTTTTGATCTTGATTTGTTTTGTGATATTATTTAAAGGTTGTAACAAATCATTGTTTAAGGTTATTCAGAACTATTTTATTTTTGCCTCTGATACCTTTTTATGTTGCTGGAAATGAAATATATTTTGACATTTGTTCCTGTTTAAGAAATTTTGAGTATCACCAAAAATAACCCCCCCCCCCCCCCCCCCACCCTTCAGAGTTGCTGAAACTGATGTCGCCCAGCTTTATGGGGGATGGGCCACACCTCTCTTTGATTGGCCCAGAAACAAAGGGAGCTGGGTGCCATTTACTAGCCCCTTTCCCCTGTTGTTTGGCAAGAGGTGAATTCAGCAGAGCCTGGTAACAAGTAATTAAATTTCAATAAGTATTTTAGAAATTATATTTATATATTTTATAAATAGAAAGAAAAAAAGGCTATTTAACACTGTACTCCACTTTTTGAAACCGTTATCTTTTTCACACTGTATGTCCACATGTCCAGTATGTTTGTGTGATGTGAATAAAACAGATAATTCTGAGGAATAGTGTGCGCTTACTTCATCTTTATTGCTTGTCTCACTGAATACATGTGCATCGTTTTAAAGCGCACCGCCTCTATCAAGCAACAGTGTAGGGCTTGCACCCAAACAAATATGGTGTACAACATTTTCATCATGTTGTATACACCTAAGGCACACCTCCTCTTCTCATCACAAACTGCTCGTTTTACAGATAATGGGCATCATGAAAAGAAATTGAAGTTTCTAATATTGGAAGCAGTTCCAAGACCACCAAAGGGAACTGATCCTTAGGAGGAGGGAGGTATGGTGGATTCACCGGTTAAACTCCCTCTCTCCAAATTGTCTTAATTTCCTCTCTAAGACTGTTTGTTTTTACACAGGATCTCATGTCTAATCCTTTAAAGATAAATGCAGGCGTTTTGATAATCATCAAGTATTGGCATTGTTTATTAAAGCAATAGTTGTGGTTAGGACCGTGTTAGTCATAAGTAAGAGAAGAAAAGTAGAGCTGTGATACCTTTTATTGGCTAACTAAAAAATTGATTTAAATTTCTTTTTTTAAATCTAGTTAGCCAATAAAAGGTATCACAGCTCTACATTGTTTATTACTGTTACCTTTAATTAGAAGATTTGTACCTGTGAATAGAAAATAAAAATAAGGGTTGTGCTTTGTGATAGGAAGAGGAGGTGTGTCTTAGGGGGAATATAACATGATGAAAATGAAATGATCCTGGTCATGGTATATCTGTTGTATTCAGTTAGATCAACTGGACTTAAAGTTTAGTTCTTGAAGATGTTTCACTAGTCATCCGACTGGCTCAATTCAGAATGACTTGTAAAAGAAACTGTTGGCAATTATGTTCCAATTAGAACATAACAGTCAGATGTTAGGGACCTTCTGAATGATGTGATTGCATTGTGGCTTAAAGGTGTTATAGGAACTGCCCAGGGTAAGGTGTCAAAACAGCATTGTACATGGCAGACAGTTGGTGTCGAAACCCCACCACCACCACCACCTCTATTCAGGATTGGTTTCTTTATTTTCACATAAATGGCCTCCTTGATACCTCTCTTGAACCAGTCATGTTCCTTTGCCAAAATGTTGACATTAGAATCTTCAAAGGTATTTCTTTTTTCTAACATACAGCCCAGGCTCAGCTGTGTACCTGTATCTTAAGGGAAAAAGACATACCTTTTGAAGTCATTCTGAATTGAGAAAGCCAGTCGGGTGACTAGCGAAATGTCTTCAAGAACTAAAATTTTAAGTCCAGTTAATCTAACTGTTGTACACCATATTTGTATGGGTGCAAGCCTTACACTGTTGCTTGAAAAAGAGGCTGTGCGCCTCAAAATGTTGCACATGTATACGGTGTGACAATAAAGATAATTGTTTCAAGAAGTGTAGTGTGGTGTTATATAGCCCTTTTCTATATTTGTTGGCCTTCAGCACGGGTGCATCGAACACCGACACTCACACAACTGAATTGGGTGGAGGAGGGCAGTTAGCTTTCTACAAAAACATAATGCCTCCCAACATTGTTTGATAAGCTCCTTATGTTATAAAAAAACTGCCTACCCTTGCATTCACATAGAAGCAAAACATTTATTTCTATGTATTTACTTTTATAGTGTTGGATATTCTTCATTGCAGTCCATTGTCTCATTCACTTTAATGCTTGCACAGTCCTAAGGGGGAGATGCAATAAATGCAAGTCACATTACTTACCTGGCCAAGATCCCGCAATGCAATAATAACATTGCGATAGTTTCTGTGAGATTTATGTGGTCAGGTAAGGTGCTTATGCCTCCATTGAAGGACATTAAGTTTCATGTTGCATAGTAGTGCAACACTTAATGTTTTGCTTATTTCATTGGATGCCCGAAGTTATTAGAAACAGCGCAGGCTTTTCAACTTCTGTGTAAAGCCCTCAATATTACATGGGATAGCCATAGTTTTAATCTTATTGCATCTCATTGTAAGTACTTCTAGTTTGTGCTTCAAGCTACTCTTACCTACTGGACATTGCACAATCCATAAAGCACATATCAAGTTACTGTTCTCTGTACCAGGGAGACATGGGTGTGAGTGATCCATTCATATCTTACCATAGGCAAGCCCCCTTAATTTACCTGTACCCTATAAATTTGTATTAATTCATGCACACTAAAATGTAATGGGACAAAACTGTTTTGACAGCATCCTCATAAAATAAATAAAATAACTACCCAGCTCACTGTAGAGTATTACTGACAGGTATTTATGTATAAAAGAAGCCGGTACTTTTATTATGGATAGTATTATTTATTCCTGGGAAAGTACTTAGTTGGGAATCTATAGAGACCATAAATCCATAAATAACTTTTACCCTACCATCGGATAACTGGCATGTTCGAACTTTATGGCTTGTGTAGAAAGAAATAATCTAAGCAACCAATCAGATGTTTTCTGACTGTAATAGTTCAGTAGAAAAACTATACATTTGATTGTCTGCTGCAGATAAATAGTGCATACCAACTTAAGCATCTCTTAGCTTCTGCGTGTATGTGTGTCAGCAGATTCACACAGATTGAGGCATGGAAAAAGCAGTTTTTAAATAACCAATTTTAATGGATAATTTGATCTTTAGAAAAGGTAGTTTGATATAAATGTGTTTCTATGCCTAGCTGTAGTCCTTAATGTGCTTTGAAGGTAAAAACAGATGATTTTCATAATGTCAAACAAACATTAATTGATATTAATTATGATTAATGATGGTAGGGGAGCATCACCTACTATCTGTCTACTGGTATTTCCAGTTGTTTTTTTAAACGGGGGAAGAAATGTGCAATAAAATGTATAAATCATTTTTAAAGGGTATCTCCACTGGAAATAAAAAATGTTGTCATTTAGTTTTATTGAAGAATGGGAGGTAAAGGAGCTGTGTCTTACCTCCTATTCTTAAATAAAACCTGCAAGGAGAGAAGGTAAGCTACTTTCCCACTCGCTCCTCCGACGCCTAGTCTGACAGGTCCCGATGCGCATAGAAGACAGTGCATCGGGACCTGTCAGACTATGCGGCGGAGGAGCTAGCGATCTGGTAAGTACTTTACTGTATCTTCGTTCCTGGCTCCTGCAGGTTTTATTAAAGAACCGGAGGTAAGACACAGCTCTTTTACCTCCTGTTCTTCAATAAAACGAAATGGCAAAAAAAATGTATTTCCAGTGGAGATACCCTTTAAGGCTTTAGAATATTTTCACATAGCAGCAATATTTAATTGTTATTTACCTTTAGTGTCTTAGGTAACTGCTTCTCAATAGGATAGAAATGAAATGCTGTATTATGAGTACATTTAAAACAGCAGATAATACATTTCCGATAAGTTTTTACTTATTATAAACATTTTGGTCTCTGTAGATGATTTTTAATAAGCCTGATTGCGGTGCTTTGCTACAAGCTAGATGTACAATGTACATCTACAAGAATTCTTTTCTAGTAAATGAAAAGCAGTACATGGCTTGTCCCAATTGGCAAATTTCAAGTAGCCATTTCTCAACCGCCTCTCCCATCACTTCCCAGTAAATGAAGGTAACACAGAGTGGGTTTTTATTCATTCAAAATCTGTAACACACAAAAGAAATAAATATTCGTCACAAACCCTGTCTGGTTTCATTCAGGTACAGCAGAGACAGCACATTCTTGTGACTAAGCAGAAAGACAGCGCCCCCTTCCATTCTGTCTCTCTTGTCTTTGCTGTAACAGAACAGGAAAGGACTTTTAAAACTGACAGGGTTAGGAACGAATATTTATTACTTATGTGTATTACAGACGAATTAAAAAAACCCACTCTGGGTTATATTCATTTACTGGGCAGTGAAAGGGGTTGAAGGCAGGATAGTTAATAGGAGGTGCAGTGAAATCTAAGAAATTAGTGGCACAGCTGAGTGACTTTTTCAAGGATTTATTCCTCTGCACCTCACAAAAATTTTCAGAGCCTTATGTATTATATTTGTATTGTTCATGTCTCCGTAATGTAGCTTTATGCTGTAAACATATGTTAAGTTTGCAGCCCTTCACGATACAAACATTTCTGATTGCCTGCAGGATTTAGCTTCTTAATGCTCGCTAGCAGCCTAATGGGCCCAAACACAAACAAATTACCGGTCGTACAATCAATCGATTAAACAATAACAATTTTTCCCATTGGGTCAATAAAAAAAACTCAACATATCACACACGAACCGGAGATCATATGATATCGGGGTTGCATGTGAATTCTAGGGTAGAATAATAAAATGGGTAAAAGACTATCCATCTGTTGACTGATAAGTGAGCTAAGAGCTGCAGGAGAGCCATGGAGGTTATATTCCTGATTCAAAATAACAAAGTAGTTTTTCAGGTGCTTCCAAACAATAAAGACACCAAAGGATATCTTTCAAGTGCTTTATTGACATATGTTTTGGACATGAAGTCCTTTATCACGTGATAAAGGACTTCATGTCCGAAACATGTCGTGTCAATTCTTCATTTTCTGGAAGCACCTGCAAACGTCTTTATTTTGAATTTGGTTAAGGTGTTTGGGACAGAACACAGCAGGATCCAGCAGCAAGAGGAGTTTAGGACTCTGATTTTGCTTATTTTTACCCTTAAGTGTATATTCCTGCACTTATATAAAGATTATATTTATATGGATGTGCATATAAATATGTATTACTTTAAAAACGTACGCATATTTTAGCTGTAAACTTGTATTGCTGTTACTGAAAAGTTAGGACTCTTAAAATATTATTTGATTTTACATATTGTGAGTCTTTTATGAAAGCACCTAAATGTAAATTTGGGTAAAGAAAAAGATCAATTTTATTCTTGATCGTAAGCATGTGGGAAAATTTGTGACCTAGCCCTTAAAACCTAGAAACTTGATAAAAACAACATATCACTTGCATTTGAGTAATTCTACACAGATACACCAGTGGGACATCAACATATTTCAATATAGCAAGTCATTCAATTACTTTCCAACTTAGGGCTAGGCCCCACTTATCGTGATTGCGCATGCGATTTGGTTTTAATGGAAATCACAGAAACGTGAAAATCCCTGCGGTTTACTATGCGCATGCGATTGTGCGTCTGTTCACTTTTGGTAACTCATGCATTCACCATTTTTGGTGCGTTAACGCATGCATTTCCATAAAGTAAAACGGCAAAATGCATGCGCAAACGAAAAACGATTGCGTTTGTGTGTTTGTGATTTAGTGCATTATAGTGGGGCCATGCCCTTAGAAGTGTAAATATGAAGTGCAAATACTATATAACAAATAGGACTGTACATCTAAAGCACTAAAAGGGTAGGATCTTGCTTTTCTCATACTATTGATTGTTACAAATGTTTCAAACTGGCACCTTTTATGGACAATTATAGCAATACAAACACTCCCTCCACCCCTAACTGATAGTACAAAGTGTAAGGACCTAAACCACTAGGTCTTCAACTCTGGACTTTCTCTATTAGATCCGTAACAAGCTGTTAAAATCTTGATACTGACTACAGTGTCTCCTCACTTCCAGAATTGTTACTAGATTTGGCCAATGAGATGAAACGCTCTGCAAGGAACTCTTCTCCCCGGTGGCCAGTCTGGAAACAGTCCTGGACTGTTTCCACAGAGTGCAAGATGAGTGGACTTTAGTTACAGACCTTATAATGAGAACCCGGGGTAAGGACCTTGCAGTTTAGATCCTTACCTTGGTCACTATTTGGTGAGGAGAGGAAGTTTAGGGCTGCTGCAAAAGGGTTATTAAATATTAGGTTGATAAGGCAGCAATATTGTTCATAATTTCCAACCAATCACATCCAATTTAAAGGCAATGTCATGGCCTAGCATTTTAGGTCATTGTGCTTTTTTCAGCAAAAGACTTGCTGAAAAGCTTTTTATTTCTCAAAGTTCATTGTAGGGTTGAAAATAAATATAACCCATACAGAGACTTTTACAAAAAGCATACTTGTCTCCAGTTTATTATTATTGTGGATTTATATAGCGCTTTACAATTACATGTATACATTAACATCAGTCCCTGCCCTGAAGAACTTACAATCCCAAATGATATCACTTAGCATTCCTTCATAGAAGTCTACTGCCAGCTCCCGTAATTTGTATTTCGGTTATAGCTGGAAGGTTCTAGGTTGGAAACCCATACATTTTGTTGTAACTTCACACTTGTTTTGATCATATTCTGTCAATTTAATACATCTGTTTACTCTTGTCAAAAAGAATGATTTAGAATTTTAAATTAAAATATTAAAATTGACTATCCTACTTACCCTTTAAATTGTCTCTTTAAAGCAAAAAGAGCTTTTTAATACAATAGGGTGGGGTAACAATTGTTCCCCCCCAAAAAAATATGTTTAGAAATCCTACTTTTTGTTTTTAAGTTGCTTAGCTGTTTCCATTTTTATATTGTTATAATTTCTTGGTAATGTGTAGTTATTCGAATAAAAGCATGTCACTGTAAAATATGTTACTGCTATGGATTTAATAAATCAAAGCTTAGCAAGGTCGGTTGCTTAGCAAGGACTTGGTCTTCTTTTCTTAAAGGTGAAGTTCAGTACAAATACATATACTTTTAAGAAAGAAAAGAGACATATTTTCCTTTCTAATGACCTTCGCCTGCCCTAACATTTTGTCTGTGTATAACTAAAAACTGATTTCCTATTTGTAGGACCCCTAATACAGACCATAATGATCTTGCCCTTGACCCAGTGCCTGGTTTGATTCAGTTGCTCAGAAGAGATATGATCATGTTTGACCCACCCAACAGCCAATCTGTAGAAATTACCGTTGAGAACATTTCAAGGTAGTGGTGCATTCTGGGAAGAAAAAGGACTGTTACAAAACCTGAAATGTCAGCTCACTAATGTCAACAGCAGGGAATAGCAAGGGGAATAAATTCAACTGATTATTCAAAATGGAAGAGAATATGTAGAATAATATGCATAATATAAACTAAGAATTTAAAAAATATTTTCCACTGAAGCTATCAAGCTATACTAATGGTAAGCACAATGTGTAGCTGAAACGCCTGTTCAGTTAGGGCTCATTGATGATCCGCCTGGTGGATTGGGCAACGATGCAAGTCCCAACAGCCGACAAAGCACCCATACACGACACGATCATCGGCCAAAACGACCGTGCATACACATTGTGCATCGCGGATGGGCCCCCAGAATCGCACGTGTGTATGCACCTTAACTCGTCCAAACCAATTTAGATATATGGTCATAGAGGGGTGGGGACAGCAGCTTGCAGCTAAAACAGAGAGGTTTGGTGCATCCACAAGTTGAGGACAAAGTGAAATAATGGTCTTAACAGGGATTATGACCTGCAACTATTTCTGTAAATTTGTTTACAGGTTTTTACATTTTTTATTATATGCACATCTTCCTGGGCTTTTTTACCATAGGTTGGAAAGAAGGTGTAATAAATTATGAACATATGTATAAAAACAATGGGATAGGTTAAAAGGTTTTGACAACATCTCTTAGCTGCAATGTAATCAACACCTTGAATTCAGGAGGGTCCTAACACCTTGTTGGGGAACTGTGGTCTCCAGATGGGTTGATTTTAGATGAAAGGTTCATTCCTTTAAAATGAGCCATCAACCACTCCACTACATGCTGTATAGCCAAAGATATGAAGGAATCAAAGGAAGTTAAGGGGTGGGAAGATGACAATAACATTGCAAAGGCTGCTCCACTGGCAAGACTTCAGCGTGTCAGAAAACTGGAAGACCTTCCCCTCCCTTCTGTATGAAGATACCAGGAGAAAAGGTAAGGGAATCTACAGCCCCTACCCTCATTGCCCCTTCCATTTGCGGGCCCCATGGCCCCTCCCCCACTCGTACCTTAGACAGTATGGAAAAACTGAACAGAAAACTGAGTCAGAATAAGACAAAGTTTGATACTGCGGAGTCTCACTCTGTCTGTAAAGGCTGTTTCAGTTTTTTGTAGGTGTTGGGGGGCACAGCTATGGGTATGAGTGGGGGAGGGGCCATGGGGTCTGTGGAAGGAGACATGTGGGGCTGTCAAGGGGGGGGCTGCAAGGGAAATAGGAGACAGGGAAGAGGGACTCATGTTTCAGAGCAGGAAGTGCAGGGGATCTGGTGATGCTGTTGCCATAGCTAACACAAAAATGTAAATATCTTCAAAATTATGTGAAAAAAATAATGAAAGTAACTTACAAAAAAACTCAGGAAAGCACTTCCTGACAATTTACACAAAATCATTTTGGACCACAGTTCCCCTTTAAATGCTGATTGGGACACTTTCTGGGGTATTTATTGCAAACGGGTTTTTGTACAATTCATTCTGAATTGAGATATCCAGTCGGGTGACTAGCGAAACATCTTCTAGAATGAAATTCCAAGTCCAGTTGATCTTACTGAATACCACAGATAAACCATGATCTGGATATAAGAGAACCTTCACACGTTAACTAGTTGGCAATAATTAGAAAACAGGTTTAGCTTTGGCTGGGTTTAGGATGATCTTGTAGTCCCTGATCTTGTCAAATTGTTCATATACTTGCCAATAAAAAAAAATCTCTGTAGCTTATATAATCTTAATGCATTGTACCTATAACTTTTTTTTTATTGTTTGTTTGCTTTGGAGAAGAATTTATCTCAATTTATCTTTAGGTGTTTTCATTTCAAGGAAAATGCAGACCATAGACACAACAAGACTGTGATTAGGTTGGTCTTTCTATAGTAATTGGTCATTACAGGCATAAGGAAAGTTAGAAAATTTCAGTTAAAACATTCTTAGGAAATCCAGGTATGAAATGCACCCTTGACTCATAGTCCTAAAAACAGTGAAAAAGGAGCAGTACCCATTGCATCTAGAACTAGCATAATGTGGGTGCCTGGTACCCACTGTTGGCAAGTGAATGTGTCCTTTTTTGTTGTTGTTGTTCAATAACATTTTTTAAAAAAAAATTTTATTTATTTTTTTTCCTTTTATAAACTTTGTTACATTCGTATAAATTTTCAATATACATATAAACATAGTCCTTATTTTAACATTATTATAAACAAAATTTGCATTTGGTACATAGATAGTTGATCTTACTTTCTCATATGGTTATAATATCAGTTCAGTTCCTTTTGTCACAGATACTGTGGGTTTCTACTTTCATCATAGATTTTTATTGTTATACTATAGTTTGCTAAAATTCTCAGCAAGTTACTGTAATAACATATATTAGTTTACCTTTAGGTTTTCTCTTACCCTTATTAGGTGGACGGACTCACGGACGGGACCACCCTGGCATCTCCCTCATTTGTCATGGGTTGAGATTCCTCAGATTGTGGATCCATTTCTAAAACCCACGCTTCCCATACTTTGGTCCATTTTTTGATACCATTATTTAGTGTTGCCGCTAGAGTAGATTCTCCATATCTTATCTATTAATTCCTTTCTGGTTGGCGCAGATTTTTTCATGATACTGCCAATAGCTGTCTAGCTGCTGTACAAGTATATATTACTAATTTTTGGTTGTTGGCAGACAATCTGTCCAGTGGCAGATTGAATAGTGCGTGTTGTGGGAAAAGTTTAATTGGTTGGTGAAGGACCTTCTCCTTGAGTGTTTCACAGAGTTTCCAAAATCTTTGGACCTCAGGGCATTGCCACCAGACGTGAAATTGATCTGCTTGGTCTCCACAGTTTTTAAAACATTGGTTGGTAATATACCATTCATACAATATTTTATATGATTTTTCTTTTGCAATTATATTTGATGAGCATTTATGCGTGTGTAGATATATTTGAGTCCACTGCTCTTCATTCATGGTTATTTGTATTCTGGATTCCCATTTTAATACTTTTGGTGATTTTATCTGTTGGTTCTCATGCCAGATTATTTTGTGAATATTGGTTATCAGCTTTTTTGAATTTTCAGGATGTGTGATTAGTTTTTCAAATTTTGTCAATTGTTGGTCTTTTGATTTGCGAATAATTGTTTCACAGTATTTGTATATACGGGTGTAAGTGAACCAGTGACCGTTTGGTAAATCCCATTTAATTTTGGCTTCTTGCCTTGTCATTAATTTTCCTGACTGATCTATCAAATCATTTACTTTGCATATTCCCTTACTTTTCCAGTAGTCTATGTCTGCATTAGAGAAATTAATTGTAAAATATGGAGTAATGAAGATTGGGGTGATTTGTGACTGGTGGTTTATTAGTCTTATATCAGCATTACATATATCCCATATTCGTATTATGTCATGGAATATTCCCGGAAGTTTGGTTGTGTTTATATTCCTGTCTTTTTTGTTAATCCACATGATGGTATCTAGCCTGATTGGGGCTATGAGTGCATTTTCAAAATCCACCCAGCTTATAAAGCCTTCCCCAGTTAAACTTTGGACCATTTGGGCTAGACTTGCTGCTTTATAATAGTTGTATAATATTGGTAGCCCAAATCCTCCCTCTAAATCTTTTTTTCCTCAAAAGGATTGGTAATGAGCGGAATAAATACAGTATTTTGGGTAATAGCGTAATTTTCACTGCATTGATTCTTCCCACCAATGATATAGTGTATGGGGTCCACTGTGTGTGAGGTGTGTAATCATTTTCGTGTAGTTGTTCGTAATTAGTGTTTCAGTGTTGTGGCTTATTTGAATTCCCAGATAATTAAAGGATTTTCTAGCCCATTTGATATTATATTGTGTCTGTAGTTCTTCTTTGAGTTGGGTGGTGATATTAATCGCGTAAGCCTCTGACTAAGAGTGATTCACTCTAAATCCTGAGATTTCTCCAAACTTCTGTATTATATCAACTAAGGAAGCCATCAATTGTATTGGCTGTGTCAGATACAGCAGTGTGTCATCTGCAAACATTGATAGTTTTATCTCTGAATTTTTAATTGTGATACCTTTTATATCCTTTGTCTGCCTTATCTTTGCTGCGAGTGGCTCCATACAGAGCGCAAAATGAAGGGGGGACAAGGGGCATCCCTGTCTAGTTCCATTCTGTATTTCTATATTTTGTGATAGAAATCCCATATTATTTACTTTGGCTTTAGGGCCCTTATATAGATTTAGTAGTATTGTTTTATATTTATCGGGAAAATCAAATTTCCTCAGTATACCTCGCATATATAGCCAGTCCACCCTGTCGAAGGCCTTTTCAATATCAAGCGACAGAGCCATTGATGGGATTTGGTGTATTGATGCGAATTGTAGTAAAGTGATTGTTTTCCGGATATTGTCTGTAGTGTGTCTACCAGTTATAAATCCTGTCTGGTCGTAGTGGATTAATGTAGGGAGAATATACTTTAATCTATTGGCAAATATCTTGGCTATAATTTTAATATCTGTGTTGATCAATGAGATTGGTCTATAATTGGCTGGTTGGGTAGAGTCTTTATTCGGTTTTGGGATAACTATTATATGGGCTTCCATCATATCGGGGGATAGGCTTTCTTTATTTTCAGATAGTGCTGTAATTAGATTTATCAGTTGCGGGATTAACTGTTGTTTAAATATTTTAAAGTAGAGTGTTGTAAATCCGTCTGGTCTGGGTGATTTCCGTGTATGAAGATTATGAACTATTTCTTTTATCTCGGAGTAAGTGATGGGGGTTTGTAATAGATCCTTTTGTTCTTTTGTTAATGTCGGAAGTTGGACATCTTTTAGGATTTCATCTATATGAGTTTCGGTAATTTTACTTCTGTCTATCGTTTTACCATTGTATAATTTTTGATAATATAGGGCAAATTTATTTGAGATATATACAGGGTCGTACTTTAAGTTACCTTTGGAGTCTCTCAGTTGGAGAAATTTATTTTGAGTTAATTTTTGGTTTGATTTGTGTGCCAGCATTGTATCCGGCTTGTTACTCTTTACATAGAATTTTTGTTTAGTTAGCCTAAGTGCTTTTTCAGCATTGTTTTGGACGAGAAGACTCAATTCCTTTTGTAATAGTATTCTTTCCGTGTTTAAAATGTCACTATCATTTTTACTTAATTTTTTTCCCACTCCTTTAGTAGTTTTGTTAATACTCCAATTCTATTTACCCTGTTTTTTTCTGTCTTGAGGAGATCAGGATAATCTTGCCTCTCAATACTGCCTTGTGTGCTGCCCATATTGTAGTTAGAGGGATGTCTGGAGTTGAATTTTCTTTAAAATATGAGGTGATTGTTTGTGAGATCTCCTGTTTGATATGTTCGTCTGATAGTAGGGCTTCATTTAGTCTCCAATTTGGTGTTGGTCTGGATTTAATTATATCATTAATCTGAATTGAAGTGTATGCATGATCTGAACAGGATATTTCGGAGATATACGAGTGTTAATTGGGAAAGAAATTGTGGCTGAATAGTATGTGTATTCCTTTAAACTAGGGTTTGCTAGTCTCCATGAGTCTACCAGATTGCATATTTTGAGAAGCGTATTTAGTTGCTTGCAAGCTGAGAAGTTAGGAGTAGATTTTGGAGGTTTTGATTTATCCATTTTAGGATTCAGTATTGTGCTAAAATCTCCCATAGCGATTATTGGGCCTGTGGTGTTGGTCAGGATTTTATTGGATATTTCTTGAAAAAAGTGTGAGTTTTGTTTGGTGTATCGTTCCATTTACTATTATGTATCTGCCTTTCGGGTCACTAAAATATGATTGTTCTATGAAGGGTAGTTATTTGTCTATCAAGATAGCCACATAGAAAAAATACAAAAAACGGGAAAAAAGATTCCCCAACCAAATACCAAGACCTCCCACAAACAGCACTGCTATATATGGTTACAAAAGTAAAAAACTCTGTTTATTGACCACTCTAAAATGCAGGATACACAAGGTGAATACTACTAGCCCAAAAGATGGGATCACTATATATCTCATATAACAAACTCAATTCCCCCCTCCCAAAACTCCCACCTATATCATACATTAACCCCAAAAAACCAAAACCGGGGACGCCCGGTTTGCTTGCCCGCCTAATATAATCCCTTTAGTGACATTCAACAATGGAGCTGCATTAAAGTGAAGTTATTTTTGGTTAGTCTCTGCGTGGGCTTTCTTAGTGCACTTAAGCCTTAAGTCTTTCGGCATAATTTCGTATAGATCAACATTTACAGTGTTTTTGGTGATTTACCTTGCTCTTACTGCTGGATCAGGTCTATTAGCAATGGTTTTACCTGTCCCTTGTGTGTACCTTGCTTTTTTTTCTCGTTGATATTAAATTCTAGATGGAGAGGATGGGTCTTTTCTTGGGGTCTTTGGTTGCAGGTGTTTGCCTGGTGAGCGTTGGGGTCTTGGTGAAGAATGCTTGTTGGGTGGATATGGATATTCCTTTTGAGCTGCTGGTTGCTGCTCTGAGAGCCCCAATCTTTGCAGGAGAACTTCTCCCTCGTCTGGGTGCGTAATGGAAGTTTGTCTCCCGTTATGAAGGACAGTCAGTTTGAAGGGGAACCCCCATCTGTAGCTGATCTTATTCCTCCTTAGGTGTTCCAGCAGGGGTTTGAATTCCCTCCGGCGTGCTAGGGTAGTGTTGGAGAGTTCCTGATAAAAAGAAATATCCGCTCCCTCGTATACCATCTTCCCCAAATTTCGCATTGCTGCCATCAGCTTTTCTTTAGTTGTGTAGTAATGTGGCTTACATATTATGTCTCTAGGTGGATCGTTGGCAGTCGGTTTAGGGCGTAATGCCCTATGCATACGGTCCATGCTCAGTTTCTGTGGATCCTACTCTGGCAGGAGTTGTATAAACATACGGGTCATATGGGAGTCTAGGTCCGTTACCTCTTTGGGTACTCCTCTGATCCTTATATTGAACCTTCTGGCTCTGTTCTCTGAGTCCTCCTGCTGATCCTGTAGTATATATATATCTTGACTTATTTCCCTGATTTCGGCCTCCATTTGTTGATTGTGCACTCCTAGTTGGTCCATGGCTTTCTCAAGCGTTGATACCCTTTCACCTAGATTTACGATTTCTTGGCGAACTTCCTGGATTATCTGTGCCTGGGAAGCCTGGATCGCTTGTTGTATATTTTTATACAGTTCTTCCAAATCTAGCTTGGTGCAGGGAGGTGATGTTATGCGTTCCCAGGGAATAGGCCCGTCTCCATCTTGTTGACCACGTGTTTGTCCGCTTTCGGGAAGAACTCGGTAAGTTCCCCCTTATTGGGATTATTTTTGTTCTTTTGGTCCCATTCTGCAGGCTGAGGAACTTTGTAGGACAGTTTCTGCCTAAATTGTGCCTCGGTTACCCCCTAAAAGTGCAGGCTTAGTAGCTGTATTCTCGGAGCTCCCTGTCTACACGTCTACTTCCATTGCTGGTCAGGCTCCGCCCCCCGCCATGTGTCCTTCTGACCTACAGTTGGAGGTGAGTCTGGTGATGAACCAGGTATGTAGATGAAGTTGAATCTTCCATAAAAAAAACATTGTTAAAGAAAACAATTGATCTCTAACAGTGCATAAAGTACAATTGGTATAATACAAAAAAATCTTATGGAAAAAGTAGACCGCATAGTAAATCAATGGTTAAATTCTAGGTTAAGAATTACCCTTGCCTACATATGTAAGAACTTTGTAAAATTTTCCTGTGAATATGGATGTTTCTTTTCGGCATGCCAGTTCACCCTAAAAACATAAAAACAAGACATATAGCTTATGTATGTGCGTGTACATGGGTACCTATGTCTTATGTTAATGTAATATGTTCACACTATATCACAAAATAAATGCAAAACGTTATGCAAATTGTGTAATTTAATTTCCAGTGGGTTAACTATGACTTAAAAATCCAAGAAAGAAAATGTCACTTTGTTAAAAAAAAAAGTTTAATATTTTCTTAATAAGTTATACTGAAAACATGTAAAAGCATTAAATCCAAACCCATGTGACATAATTGACAGGTAAAAGTGGTAATACAGATTAAAGAAAATGAGAGATCTGGGTTTTAACATGTGCCACCCCTTCACTTTGTATAAGCAGGACCATGGATAAAAACTAAACAGACCCCAACATTAATACTTTATTATGGATGGAAAGGGAGACCAAATCGGGAGTCTATGGACCTTTATAGTTTATCATTTGTTTAACCAAATTTTTTTTCCTATACAGCACTGTAGTTAATTTCACTTTCAGTTCTCTGATTGGCACTAAGTAGTGCAGCCTAGGATGTAGTGCACTGGACATGCCTTGAGCTCAATAAGCTAGGAGAGGGGGCAATAACTGCAGGGTTTCATGAAAAATTTGAAGCTAGCAATTAAAAGCAATAAGAGGTGCAAATATTTGCCAGTACTTTTAATCATCAGCAACCAATCAGATGTTGTCTAATGGCATCTACTCAATAAAAATCTAACATCTGATTTGTTGCTACAAATTACTAGCATAGGCAAATTTTTGCACCTTGCATCTGCCCATTTGTTTTTTTAGCCAACATTTTACAATACAACTGCAAACAAATCAGATTTTAAAAACTCTATAATCATCTTTTCATTATAATCTGACAGTGGTAGGCAACCAGTAGCCATCTATTTGTTTTGAATTCTCTGACAGACCATTACAGTTGCAGGAATTTGTACATTTCAAACATTTGGAGGGCTACTGGTTGTCTATAATTGAAAATTCCAGAGCAGCACTCCTTTAAAACATAATCTTTTATTTAAGTTTCTTTAAAACATTTTCCTGCCATACCACATGGCTATTTTCTTACAGACAGCAGAAGGCGCAACGTTTACATTCTTAGGCACATTATAGAACTGGAGAAAGACACTGCCTTAAAGGGCATCTATACCGAAAAAAAGGTTATTTAAAATTGACTATTATTGGAAACTATAATTCTTCCCAACCACCACTGTATCTTTTTTTGTTGACCTGCCCATTTCTTTAGATATCCAATCTAAAACTTCTTATATTTCATCTGTCAATCAAGTTCCTTGCTGTCATAAACTATTCTTCTGTGGGCAGTTTTGCTGTTGCTGGAATGGTGAAAAGATTTTCACAGTTAGAATGCTGTATGCAGGTTTGACAGTTTGTGGGGGAAAAAAAGTCAGGTCAGATGGAAGTGGGAGTGGTTAAGAGGGAGGTGGATACTGCTCCTCAGCAAAACATGTGCTGGATTGAAGGAGTGCAGCAACACACACACCTCAGAGTAAGAGCTACTTACATGTATTCAATTATAGATTAAGACAAGGCAGTGATTCTTTCAGTATAGTGTCCATTTTAAGAAAAAGAGCAGTATTTTCCCGTCCTTAGGACCTTAAATGTGTATATATATTTGCACAGAACTTCCCCTTTAAAGTCCCTATCCCCAAATCGGTTTCAGATGAAACTAAAGGGGGATCAAGGGGACAAGGAGGGCACTTGATCTGTGCCATCTGAACCCCACTAATTGCCTCATGGTAGGTTGAAACTATATTTCAAAACAAACTACACAGAGTACAGTATTCTGTTTTTGCCACCATCACGTAATTCTGAAAATTCAGATAGATTCATTCACTGGCAGATATTGCTGGATTTACTTTAAGCCACAGTAGGCACGTGCCAAGTGTCATCTGTGATTGCAGGGGTGGCTGTCAATCACTAAGTACTAATTCCCCACTGTTGACAATTTTAACAGTATCTGGAACACCCTGAGGTGCAGTTAATATTTTAAACAATTTGTTTCATGCAGTTCATACTTTTCAGCATAATATAGTCTGACCCTCCACCATTTTTATTTACACATGTGCATGGCCATGTGGCCTATGTTAAGGCTTTTTGTGCCTGAGATGTAAATCCAGCCCTGTTGGCAGACTACAATGAATGGTTCAGGCACATCCATCAAAAGATCCAAAGTATAAACAAATCTTTCTGGTCTTAATTGACAGAGCAGGTTTCTGCTGACATTTTCTAATCTGCCTAGATCATAAAATGACTCTGGGATTAATATTTTCACATACTCAAAGAAGGCAGATCTCGAAAAGCAAAATAGACGATTAAAGAAAGAGTATATGTGTATATGAAAGCCAAAGCAAAAAAGGTCCAACAAATGCCACCACTAGTGTAAACAAAGTTTTACACTCGTCAGTGGTCGGCTCCCTGTACTAAAGTATAGGGAGTCACCCATGATCATAGGGAGTATGGCAGTCATGAACGTACTCCATATACATTATATAGGGAGAATGATTGTGTCTGGGTTTACTCCAAAGATGACAGACAATCTTGCAGATTAAAATTAAAGGTTTGTACACAAGTGCGATCGCAGATGCCGACCCGCGACCCATGATGCGTATGAATGGAAAATCATCGCATGTATGGGCACTTTATTGGCCGTTCAGTCAGGGATCGTTGCCCGGCCGGATCTTCGAACAAGCACCCACGATCGCACGAACCAGATATCGGATAGAAGCAGATACTGAATCATCCTGTGATAGTGTAAGCTATTGCATCACTCTGTATGTCTTATGACTCCTGCATAACGCTGGGTACACACATTAGCCTGCTCCCATTTAAATAATTGAAGAACAGGAGTTAAGACAATGCTCCTTCCTGTTCTTCAATTAAAAAGGGAAGTCATTTTTGTTTGAAATACCCTTTAAAGCACTTGCCCCGCTATATAGGCCCGATAAACCCTGCAGTCTTTTTTTGTAGTTACAGCAGTTCAAAACTACTTGCACTGGGCTAAAAGCCTTTATTTCCCTTGAGGGCTAGGCCACACTGCTGCCATTTTTCTGCATTTGCTCTTGCGTTTTTTTCAAATCATTGAAAACGCGGCAATGCACTGAAAACGAGCGTTTTCGGGGGCGTTGCGATTTGCGTTCCGCATTTTTAATCGCAATTGCATGCGTTTTCCTATACTTAATGAAGAGAATGCATGCGACATCGCAACGAAATTGCACATGAAATCGCATGTGATTCCATGTGCGATTGTGCTGCAGTGTGGCCATGCCCTGAAAGTAGGTTTTTATCCGCAGTGACAGATTTTCCAGAGAAAACATTCAGTTAGGCGAATGCTTACTCTGCCATTGTTATTTTATGTATATAAAATAATGTGTATAACCATTTCATTTGTTGCATTGGTTTGGAATAAATTAGTGACCTTTAAAATTTTATCTGTGCCATTTTTCTTAAAAACTTTGTTTTCTGCTACTTTCCTTTTGTGGTGGTGATTTATTATTCATGAGACAGCAATTCACAAAATATTTATATTAAATGTATTATATGTAAAAACATCAACATCTTTTATATAATCCTGTACAAAACATAACTATCAAGGTCAGTTGCGTCCTTGTAAACAGGGGCCAATTTGGCATTTGTCCAATTGACGGTCATTTATAAAACTTCTGCCGGTCATGTTTTCGAATGAGGTTAAGTATTTGATCTCCTGTAACCAACTGATCCTTGTTCCTCTGCTTTCTCTCCTCTCCTTTTTTCTGTTCATGCAGGTAAGGGGAATTAAGCAGCTGGGGAGGAAGCAAAGAGCCGGTGGGCTGCACCCTTTTCACCAGGTCCCAGAAGAGACTGCGATTGTTTTTGTTGATGAATGTAATTGCAGTTCCTCTGTTCCCAAGCCTTCCTGCTCTTCCAATCTAAAATGTTAAAGGACAAACATTTAACTAAAAAATTGTACCAAATGGCAAGTGATTACTAGCATAAAAATATGTATGGAGTAAGAAACTAAATAAGTTTCTTAATTTATGTTTGGTGTGCAATCCTCCATCTAGTTCAGTGGTGCCCAACATTCTGCCCGGGTGTGGCCTGATCGCACTCAGAAGTGACCCTTGTGCTGAGCAGCCAATCAGTGTTGTAGCTCCGCCCCCACACACCTGCAAAGTGTTTCAGTATGCCTAAAGGAAAGCATGGTGCTGGAGAGGCCCCTTCTGCTGCCAGCCTGTATTGTGTGTGGGCTGGGCTTCTCCTGTTAGAAATCAAGGGCCTCATTTACCCAGATTCACAAATTGCTTCGGGCAAATGTGGCTTCCATTATTTAATACTGGATTTGCTCCTGGATGTAAATCCAGCGCCACTTTAAGAGCAGCCATTAAGTGATTATGGAAGCTGGCTAGCCTTGAAAGTGGGTGGAGACTGGCTGGTTTGTTTTTACTCAGTGTGACTAACAGGTGTTGAATAGGTACATAGATTATAATGAGCACGTCTGCTTGGTGTTGGTTGGGGACTTGCTGGGATCAAGACAACTTTGTGTGTCAGAGTATGTAAGTGTCAGTAGGTCATAATGTGTCAGGATGTGTGAATGTCCGTGCATGTGTGTAGGTATATCAGTGTATGTGTGTCAGTATGCATGTATCTGTGTCATTGTATGTATGGGTCAGGGGAACTGCTGAGTAGAAGAAAGGAGGGCGCTATAGTGACTGACCTAAATTAAAGCACCCCCTGACCAGGTTAATGTGTGTGTGTGTTTTGGGGATTCTTTATTAGAGCAGAGACCACACTACACCATAAGGCATTACATTTCACAGCAGGTTGTGGATCATTTCCCCCTCAAACTACCAGGGTCTCTATAACAGTGTCAGCTCTCCAGCAACCACTACAGTGTTAAGGGCAGCCCTCTAGTTCACCAGCCAGTGTTTAGGGCTGCACTGGTCTGATTGCAGACTAAGTGAAATTACCTGCATTCATTGCGAGTAACAACTAGAAACAATATGAGTCTGCTTCACATTTTAATCACAACATATATAGGCCTATAAATTATTCTACGACCCTCAAGAATGGTAAGGGGTTGAAATGAGGCCCTTAAAAGGTCAAATGGGTTGGGCACCCCTGATCTAGTAATTTAAGGATTAATGATGTACTGCTAAATATGCATGCTGAGATCTGTATTCTCCAGGAGTATTTTAATTTTAGATCTGTGAAGGAGTGTCATACCAACAAAGTGAAGATGTAATTCTCTTGTTTTGAAACCAACAAAAGCATTGTGGTTCATTTTCTTTTCCATAAAAAAACAGCATCCTATTTCAATTACATTAGACTTCCATCATAAAAAACAATTAATAGTCTGGATAATCATAGGTAGTGTGTGGGATACTTATGAATTCAAGAATAAAGCCGATTCTCCTTCTTAACTTGGATAATCGTCTTCAGGAATTCCAGAGTGTGTAAGTTTCCCCCTTTCTACTTTTTGTTTGGTGAATATCTGGATCGACCTTTGGGAGCGACGGGTCTTGGGCATTAGCACCTAGAAAACCTATCTTACTGGGGGAGTGTAAAACTTGTATTCCTCCCTTAAGTTTATTGTTTAAAATGTATACTATAAACTAATTGACTGATACAGTGGGACTAATCGATAGAAGGGTCTGGGGCAAGGCAACCAGACCACACGTGGCTCTGAGTAAGTTGATGTACTGCTAACTGATGTACCAAGTTCTGCTTTTAATCCATTAATAGCCTACTCAATACTCTTCCTAAGGGCACAGCCACATTGAAACGCAATCACACACTGATTTGCATGCGATTTCGTTGCGTTTGCGCATGCGGTTTTTTCATTAGGTATTGGAAATGCATGCGATTTAAAAGGCGGGAACTCAAATCGCAATCGCATCCGAAAATGCGCATTTTCGGTGCGTTGCCGCGATTCCAACAATTTCCTTCCTGACTCAACGGCAATCAGAAAGTATCCTTGGACCAACCAGAACTAGAGTATATGTATTAATACCAGTAATTCTCAATATTATATAGTATCCCTCCTAGTGCAACACTTAATGTTTTGCTTATTTCATTGGATGCCCGAAGTTATTAGAAACAGCGCAGGCTTTTCAACTTCTGTGTAAAGCCCTCAATATTACAGGATAGCACATAGTTTAAATTATTGCATCTCATTGTAAGTACTTCTAGTTTGTGCTTCAAGCTACTCTTACCTACTGGACATGCACAATCCATAAAGCACATATCAAGTTCTGTTCTCTGTACAGGGAGACATGGGTGTGAGTGATCCATTCATATCTTACCATAGGCAAGCCCCCTTAATTTACCTGTACCCTATAAATTGTATTAATTCATGCACACAAAATGTAAGGGACAAAACTGTTTGACAGCATCCTCATAAAATAAATAAAATAATACCCAGCTCACTGTAGAGTATTATGACAGGTATTTATGTATAAAAGAAGCCGGTATCTACTTATTATGGATAGTATTTTTATTCCTGGGAAAGTATTAGTTGGGAATCTATAGAGACCATAAATCCATAAATACTTTACCCTACCATCGGATAACTGGCATGTTCGAACTTTATGGCTTGTGTAGAAAGAAATAATCTAAGCAACCAATCAGTGTTTTCTGACTGTAATAGTTCAGTAGAAAAAACTATACATTTGATTGTCTGCTGCAGATAAATAGTGCATACCAACTTAAGCATCTTTGTTCTGCGTGTATGTGTGTCAGCAGATTCACACAGATTGAGGCATGGAAAAAGCAGTTTTTAAATAACCAATTTTTATGGAAATTTGATCTTTAGAAAAGGTAGTTGATATAAATGTGTTTCTATGCCTAGCTGTAGTCCTTAATGTGCTGTTGAAGGTAAAAAACAGATGATTTTCATAATGTCAAACAAACATTAATTGATATTAATTATGATTAATGATGGTAGGGGAGCATCACCTACTATCTGTCTACTGGTATTTCCAGTTGTTTTTTTAAACGGGGAAGAAATGTGCAATAAAATGTATAAATCATTTTTAAAGGGTATCTCCACTGGAAATAAAAAATGTTGTCATTTAGTTTTATTGAAGAATGGGAGGTAAAGGAGCGTGTCTTACCTCCTATTCTTAAATAAACCTGCAAGGAGAGAAGGTAAGCTACTTTCCACTCGCTCCTCCGACGCCTAGTCTGACAGGTCCCGATGCGCATAGAAGACAGTGCATCGGGAATGTCAGACTAGTGCGCGGAGGAGCTAGCGATCTGGTAAGTACTTTACTGTATCTTCGTTCCTGGCTCCTGCAGGTTTTATTAAAGAACCGGAGGTAAGACACCAGCTCTTTTACCTCCTGTTCTTCAATAAAACGAAATGGCAAAAAAAATGTATTTCCAGTGGAGATACCCTTTAAGGCTTTAGAATATTTTCACATAGCAGCAATATTTAATTGTTATTACCTTTAGTGTCTTAGGTAACTGCTTCTCAATAGGATAGAAATAAATGCTGTATTATGAGTACATTTAAAACAGCAGATAATACATTTCCGATAATTTTTACTTATTATAAACTTTTGGTCTCGTAGATGATTTTTAATAAGCCTGATTGCGGTGCTTTGCTACAAGCTAGATGTACAATGTACATCTACAAGAATTCTTTTCTAGTAAATGAAAAAGCAGTACATGGCTTGTCCCAATTGGCAAATTTCAAGTAGCCATTTCTCAACCGCCTCTCCCATCACTTCCCAGTAAATGAAGGTAACACAGAGTGGGTTTTTATTCATTCAAAATCTGTAACACACAAAAGAAATAAATATTCGTCACAAACCCTGTCTGGTTTCATTCAGGTACGCAGAGACAGCACATTCTTGTGACTAAGCAGAAAGACAGCGCCCCTTCCATTCTGTCTCTCTGTCTTTGCTGTAACAGAACAGGAAAGGATTTAAAAATGACAGGTTAGGAACGGTATTTATTACTTATGTGTATTACAGACGAATTAAAAAACCCACTCTGGGTTATATATTTATGGGCAGTAGTAGGGGTTGGTCAAGGCGTGAAGAGGATAGTTAATAGGAGGTGCAGTGAAATCTAAGAAATTAGTGGCCAAGCTGAGTGACTTTTCAAGGATTTATTCCTCTGCACCTCACAAAAATTTTCAGAGCCTTATGTATTATATGTGTATTGTTCATGTCTCCGTATCGTGTAGCTTTATGCTGTAAACATATGTTAAGTTTGCAGCCCTTCACGATACAAACATTTTCTGATTGCCTGCGGATCTTGCTTCTAATGCTCGCTAGCAGACCTAGGGCCCAAAACACAAACACACAATACCGTTCGTACAATCAATCGATTAAACAATAACAATTTTTCCCATTGGGTCAATTAAAAAAACTCAACATATCACACACGAACCGGAGATCATATGATATCGGTGTGTGCAGTGTTGCATATTCTAGGGTTGAATAATAATAATGGTTAAAAGACTATCCATCTGTGTGACTCGATAAGTGAGCTGATAAGAGGCAGGAGAGCCATGGAGGTTATATTCCTGATTCAAAATAACAAAGTAGTTTTCAGGTGCTTCCAAACAATAAAGACACCAAAGGATATCTTCAAGTGTTATTGACATAGTTTTGGACATGAAGTCCTTATCACAGTGATAAAGGACTTCATGTCCGAAACATGTCGTGTCAATTCTTCATTTTCTGGAAGCACCTGCAAAAGTCTTATTTTGAATTGGTTAAGGTGTTTGGGACAGAACCAGCAGGATCCAGCAGCAAGAGGAGTTTAGGACTCTGATTTTGCTTTATTTTACCCTTAAGTGTATATTCCTGCCTATATAAAGATATTTTATATGGATGTGCCTATAAATATGTTACTTTAAAAACGTACGCATATTTTAGCTGTAAAACTTGTATTGCTGTACTGAAAAGTTAGGACTCTTAAAATATTATTTGATTTTAGCTATTGTGAGTCTTTTATGAAAGCACTAAATGTAAATTTGGGTAAAGAAAAAGATCAATTTATTCTTGATCGTAAGCATGTGGGAAAATTTGTGACCTAGCCTTAAAACCTAGAAACTTGAAAAAAAACATATCACTTGCATTGAGTAATTCTACACAGATACACCAGTGGGACATCAACATATTTCAATATAGCAAGTCATTCAATTACTTTCCAACTTAGGGCTAGGCCCCACTTATCGTGATTGCGCATGCGATTTGGTTTTAATGGAAATCACAGAAACGTGAAAATCCCTGCGGTTACTATGCGCATGCGATTGTGCGTCTGTTCACTTTTGGTAACTCATGCATTCACCTTTTGGTGCGTTAACGCATGCATTTCCATAAAGTAAAACGGCAAATGCATGCGCAAACGAAAAACGATTGCGTTTGTGTGTTTTGTGATTTAGTGCATTATAGTGGGGCCATGCCTTAGAAGTGTAAATTGAGTGCAAATTACTAAACAAATGGCTGTCATCTAAAGCACTAAAAGGGTAGGATCTTGCTTTTTCTATACTATGATTGTTACAAATGTTTCAAACTGGCACCTTTTATGGACAATTGCAATACAAACACTCCCTCCACCCCTAACTGATAGTACAAAGTGTAAGGACCTAAAACCATAGGTCTTCAACTCTGGATTTCTCATTAGATCCGTAACAAGCTGTTAAAATCTTGATACTGACTACAGTGTCTCCTCACTTCCAGAATTGTTACTAGATTTGGCTCAATGGATGAAACGCTCTGCAAGGAACTCTTCTCCCCGGTGGCCAGTCTGGAAACAGTCCTGGACTGTTTCCAACAGAGGGCAAGAAGGAGTGGACTTTAGTTACAGACCTTATAATGAGAACCCGGGGTAAGGACCTTGCAGTTTAGATCCTTACCTTGGTCACATATTTGGTGAGGAGAGGAAGTTTAGGGGGCTGCAAAAGGGTTATTAAATATTAGGTTGATAAGGCAGCAATATTGTCATAATTCTCAACCAATCACATCCAATTTAAAGGCAATGTCATGGCCTAGCATTTTAGGTCATTGTGCTTTTTTCAGCAAAAGACTTGCTGAAAAGCTTTTTATTTCTCAAAGTTCATTGTAGGGTTGAAAATAAATATAAACCCATACAGAGACTTTTACAAAAAGCATACTTGTCTCCAGTTTATTATTATTGTGGATTTATATAGCGCTTTACAATACATGGTATACATTAACATCAGTCCCTGCCCTGAAGAACTTACATCCCAAATATATCACTTAGCATTCCTTCATAGAAGTCATACTGCAGCTGCCATCCGTAATTTGTATTTCGTTATAGTGGAAGGTTCTAGGTTGGAAAACCATACATTTTGTTGTAACTTCACACTGTTTTGACATATTCTGTCAATTTAATACATATTGTTTACTCTTGTCAAAAAGAATGATTTAGAATTTTAATTAAAATATTAAAATTGGACTATCCTACTTACCCTTTAAATTGTCTCTTAAAGCAAAAAGAGCTTTTTAATACAATAGGGTGGGGTAACAATTGTTCCCCCCCAAAAAAATATGTTTAGAAATCCTACTTTTTGTTTTTAAGTTGGCTAGCTGTTTCCATTTTATATTGTTATAATTTTTGGTAAGTGTGAGTTATTCGAATAAAAGCATGTCACTGTAAAATATGTTACTGCTATGGATTTAATAAATCAAAGCTTAGCAAGGTCGGTTGCTTAGCAAGGACTTGGTCTTTTTTCTTAAGGTGAAGTTCAGTACAAATACATATACTTTAAGAAAGAAAAGAGACATATTTTCCTTTCTAATGACCTTCGCCTGCCCTAACATTTGTCTGTGTATAACTAAAAATGATTTCCTATTTGTAGGACCCCTAATACAGACCATAATGATCTTGCCCTTGACCCAGTGCCTGGTTTGATTCAGTTGCTCAGAAGAGATATGATCATGTTTGACCCACCCAACAGCCAATCTGTGAAGAAATTACCGTTGAGAACATTTCAACGGTAGTGGTGCATTCTGGGAAGAAAAAGGACTGTTACAAAACCTGAAATGTCAGCTCACTAATGTCAACAGCAGGGAATAGCAAGGGGAATAAATTCAACTGATTATTCAAAATGGAAGAGAATATGTAGAATAATATGCATAATTAAACTAAGAATTTAAAAAATATTTTCCACTGAAGCTATCAAGCTATACTATGGTAAGCACAATGTGTAGCTGAAACGCCTGTTCAGTTAGGGCTCATTGATGATCCGCCTGGTGGATTGGCAACGATGCAAGTCCCAACAGCCGACAAAGCACCCATACACGAACACGATCTCGGCCAAAACGACCGTGCATACCATTGTGATCGCGGATGGGCCCCCAGAATCGCACGTGTGTATGCACCTTAACTGTCCAAACCAATTTAGATATATGGTCATAGAGGGGTGGGGACAGCAGTTGCAGCTAAAACAGAGAGGTTTGGTGCATCCACAAGTGAGGACAAAGTGAAATAATGGTCTTAACAGGGAGGTTATGACCTGCAACTATCTGTAAATTGGTTTACAGGTTTTTATATTTTATTATATGCAACATCTTCCTGGGCTTTTACCTAGGTTGGAAAGAGTGTAATAAATTATGAACATATGTATAAAAACAATGGGATAGGTTAAAAGGTTTTGACAACATCTCTTAGTGCAATGTAATCAACACCTTGAATTCAGGAGGGTCCTAACACCTTGTTGGGGAACTGTGGTCTCCAGATGGGTTGATTTTAGATGAAAGGTTCATTCCTTTAAATGAGCCATCAACACTCCACTACAGCTGTATAGCCAAAGATATGAAGGAATCAAAGGAAGTTAAGGGGGGAAGATGACAATAACATTGCAAAGGCTGCTCCACTGGCAAGACTTCAGCGTGTCAGAAAACTGGAAGACTTCCCCTCCCTTGTATGAAGATACCAGGAGAAAAGGTAAGGAATCTACAGCCCCTACCCTCATTGCCCCTTCCATTTGCGGGCCCCATGGCCCCTCCCCCACTCGTACCTTAGACAGTATGGAAAAACTGAACAGAAAACTGAGTCAGAATAAGACAAAGTTTGATACTGCGGAGTCTCACTCTGTCTGTAAAGGCTGTTTCAGTTTTTGTAGGTGTTGGGGGGCACAGCTATGGGTATGAGTGGGAGGGGCCATGGGGTCTGTGGAAGGAGCATGTGGGGCTGTCAAGGGGGGGGCTGCAAGGGAAATAGGAGACAGGGAAGAGGGACTCATGTTTCAGAGCAGGAAGTGCAGGGGATCTGTGTGATGCTGTTGCCATAGCTAACACAAAAATGTAAATATCTTCAAAATTATGTGAAAAAAATAATGAAAGTAACTTACAAAAAAACTCAGGAAAGCACTCCTGACAATTTACACCAAAATCATTTTGGACCACAGTTCCCTTTAAATGCTGTTGGGACACTTTCTGGGGTATTTATTGCAAACGGGTTTTGTACAATTCATTCTGAATTGAGATATCCAGTCGGTGACTAGCGAAACATCTTCTAGAATGAAATTCCAAGTCCAGTTGATCTTCGAGATACCACAGATAAACCATGATCTGGATATAAGAGAACCTTCACACGTTAACTAGTTGGCAATAATAGAAAACAGGTTTAGCTTTGGCTGGTTTAGGATGATCTTGTAGTCCCTGATCTTGTCAAATTGTCATATACTGCCAATAAAAAAAAATCTCTGTAGCTTATATAATCTTAAGCATTGTACCCATAACTTTTTTTTATTGTTGTTTGCTTGGGAAGAATTTATCTCAATTTATCTTTAGGTGTTTTCATTTCAAGGAAAATGCAGACCATAGACACAACAAGACTGTGATTAGGTTGGTCTTTCTATAGTAATTGGTCATTACAGGCATAAGGAAAGTTAGAAAATTTCAGTTAAAACATTCTTAGGAAATCCAGGTATGAAATGCACCTTGACTCATAGTCCTAAAAACAGTGAAAAAGGAGCGTACCCATTGCATCTAGAACTAGCATAATGTGGGTGCCTGGTACCCACTGTTGGCAAGTGAATGTGTCCTTTTTTGTTGTTGTGTTCAATAAATTTTTAAAAAAAAAAATTTATTTATTTTTTTTCCTTTTATAAACGTGTACATTCGTATAAATTTTCAATATACATATAAACATAGTCCTTATTTAACTATTATAAACAAAATTTGCATTTGGTACATAGATAGTTGATCTTACTTTATATAGGTTATAATATCAGTTCAGTTCCTTTTGGCACAGATACGTGGGTTTCTACTTTATCATAGATTTTATTGTTTATATATAGTTTGCTAAAATTCCAGCAAGTTACTGTAAAACATATATTAGTTTCCTTAGGTTTTCTCTTACCCTTATTAGGTGGACGGACTCACGGACGGGACCACCCTGGCATCTCCCTCATTGTCATGGGTTGAGATTCCCAGATTGTGGATCCTTTCAAAACCCACGCTTCCCCTACTTTGGTCCATTTTTGATACCATTATTTAGTGTGCCGCTAGAGTAGATTCTCATATCTTATCTATTAATTCCTTTCTGGTTGGCGCAGATTTTTCATGATACGCCAATAGCTGTCTAGTGCTGTACAAGTATATATTACTAATTTTTGGTTGTTGGCAGACAATCTGTCCAGTGGCAGATTGAATAGTGCGTGTTGTGGGAAAAGTTTAATTGGTTGGTGAAGGACCTTCTCCTGAGTGTTTCACAGAGTTTCCAAAATCTTTGGACCTCAAGGCATTGCCACCAGACGTGAAATTGATCTGCTTGGTCTCCACAGTTTTTAAAACATTGGTTGGTAATATACCATTCATACAATATTTTATAGATTTTTCTTTGCAATTATATTTGATGAGCATTTATGCGTGTGTAGATATATTTGAGTCCACTGCTCTTCATTCATGGTTATTTGTATTTTGGATTCCCATTTTAATACTTTTGGTGATTTTATCTGTTGGTTCTCATGCCAGATTATTTTGGAATATGGTTATCAGTTTTTGAATTTTCAGGATGTGTGATTAGTTTTTCAAATTTGTCAATTGTTGGTCTTTTGATTTGCGAATAATTGTTTCACAGTATTTGTATAACGGGGTGTAAGTGAACCAGTGACCGTTTGGTAAATCCATTTAATTTGGCTTCTTGCCTTGTCATTAATTTTCCTGACTGATCTATCAAATCATTTACTTTGCATATTCCCTTACTTTTCCAGTAGTCTATGTCTGCATTAGAGAAATTAATTGTAAATATGGAGTAATGAAGATTGGGGTGATTGTTGACTGGTGGGTTATTAGTCTTATATCAGCATTACATATATCCCATATTCGTATTATGTCATGGAATATCCCGGAAGTTTGGTTGTGTTTATATTCCTGTCTTTTTGTTTAATCCCATGATGGTATCTAGCCTGATTGGGGCTATGAGTGCATTTTCAAAATCCACCCAGCTTATAAAGCCTTCCCCAGTTAAAACTTTGGACCATTTGTGGGCTAGACTTGTGCTGTTATAATAGTTGTATAATATTGGTAGCCCAATCCTCCCTCTAAATCTTTTTTCCTCAAAGGATTGGTAATGAGCGGAATAAATACAGTATTTGGGTAATAGCGTAATTTTCACTGCATTGATTCTTCCCACCAATGATATAGTGTATGGGGTCCACTGTGTGTGTGAGTGTGTAATCATTTTCGTGTAGTGTTCGTAATTAGTGGTTCAGTGTTGTGGCTTATTTGAATTCCCAGATAATTAAAGGATTTTCTAGCCCATTGATATTTATTGTGTCTGTAGTTCTTCTTTGAGTTGGGTGGTGATATTAATCGCGTAAGCCTCTGACTAAGAGTGATTCACTCTAAATCCTGAGATTTCTCCAAAATTCTGTTATTATCAACTAAGGAAGCCATCACTTGTATTGGCTGTGTCAGATAAAGCAGGTGTCATCTGCAAACATTGATAGTTTTATCTCTGAATTTTTAATTGTGATACCTTTTATATCCTTTGTCTGCCTTATCTTTGCTGCGAGTGGTCCATACAGAGCGCAAAATGAAGGGGGGACAAGGGGCATCCCTGTCTAGTTCCATTCTGTATTTCTATATTTTGTGATAGAAATCCCATATTATTACTTTGGCTTTAGGGCCCTATATAGATTAGTAGTATTGTTTTATATTATCGGGAAAATCAAATTTCCTCAGTATACCTCGCATATATAGCCAGTCCACCCTGTCGAAGGCCTTTCAATATCAAGCGACAGAGCCATTGATGGGATTTGTGTATTGATGCGAATTGTAGTAAAGTGATTGTTTTCGGATATGTCTGTGTGTGTCTACCAGTTATAAATCCTGTCTGGTCGTAGTGGATTAATGTAGGGGAATATACTTTAATCTATTGGCAAATATCTTGGCTATAATTTTAAATCTGTGTTGATCAATGAGATTGGTCTATAATTGGCTGGTTGGGTAGAGTCTTTATTCGGTTTTGGGATAACTATTATATGGGCTTCCATCATATCGGGGGATAGGCTTTCTTATTTCAGATAGTGCTGTAATTAGATTTATCAGTTGCGGGATTAACTGTTGTTTAAATATTTTAAAGTAGAGTGTTTGAAATCCGTCTGGTCTGGGTGATTTCCGTGTATGAAGATTATGAACTATTTCTTTTATCGGAGTAAGTGATGGGGGTTTGTAATAGATCCTTTGTTCTTTTGTTAATGTCGGAAGTTGGACATCTTTTAGGATTTCATCTATATGAGTTTCGGTAATTTTACTTCTGTTATCGTTTTACCATTGTATAATTTTTGATAATATAGGGCAAATTTATTTGAGATATATACAGGGTCGTACTTTAAGTTACCTTTGGAGTCTCTCAGTTGGAGAAATTTATTTTGAGTTAATTTTGGTTTGATTTGTGTGCCAGCATGTATCCGGCTTGTTACTCTTACATAGAATTTTGTTTAGTTAGCCTAAGTGCTTTTTCAGCATTGTTTTGCGAGAAGACTCAATTCCTTTTGTAATAGTATTTTTCCGTGTTTAAAATGTCACTATCATTTTTACTTAATTTTTTCCCACTCCTTTAGTAGTTTGTAATACTCCAATTCTATTTACCCTGTTTTTTTCTGTTTTGAGGAGATCAGGATAATCTTGCCTCTCAATACTGCCTTGTGTGCTGCCCATATTGTAGTTAGAGGGATGCTGGAGTTGAATTTTCTTTAAAATAGAGGTGATTGTTTGTGAGATCTCCTGTTTGATATGTTCGTCTGATAGTAGGGCTTCATTTAGTCTCAATTTGGTGTTGGTCTGGATTTAATTATATCATTAATCTGAATTGAAGTGTATGCATGATCTGAACAGGATATTTCGGAGATATACGAGTGTTAATTGGGAAAGAAATTGTGGCTGAATAGTATGTGTATTCCTTTAAACTAGGGTTTGTAGTCTCCATGAGTCTACCAGATTGCATATTTTGAGAAGCGTATTTAGTTGCTTGCAAGCTGAGAAGTTAGGAGTAGATTTTGGAGGTTTTGATTTATCCATTTTAGGATTCAGTATTGTGCTAAAATCTCCCATAGCGATTAGGGCCTGTGGTGTTGGTCAGGATTTTATTGGATATTTCTTGAAAAAAGTTGAGTTTTGTTGGTGTACGTCCATTTACTATTATGTATCTGCCTTTCGGGTCACTAAAATATGATTGTTCTTGAAGGGTAGTTATGTCTATCAAGATAGCCACATAGAAAAAATACAAAAAACGGGAAAAAAGATTCCCCAACCAAATACCAAGACCTCCCACAAACACACTGCTATATATGGTTACAAAAGTAAAAACTCTGTTTATTGACCACTCTAAAATGCAGGATACACAAGGTGATACTACTAGCCCAAAAGATGGGATCACTTATATCTCATTAACAAACTCAATTCCCCCCTCCCAAAACTCCCACCTATATCATACATTAACCCCAAAAAACCAAAACCGGGGACGCCCGGTTTGCTTGCCCGCCTAATATAATCCCTTAGTGACATTCAACAATGGAGCTGCATTAAAGTGAAGTTATTTTTGGTTAGTCTCTGCGTGGGCTTTCTTAGTGCACTTAAGCCTTAAGTCTTTCGGCATAATTTCGTATAGATCAAATACAGTGTTTTTGGTGATTACCTTGCTCTTACTGCTGGATCAGGTCTATTAGCAATGGTTTACCTGTCCCTTGTGTGTACCTTGCTTTTTTCTCGTTGATATTAAATTTAGATGGAGAGGTGGGTCTTTTCTTGGGGTCTTTGTTGCAGGTGTTTGCCTGGTGAGCGTTGGGGTCTTGGTGAAGAATGCTTGTTGGGTGGTATGGATATGGATATTCCTTTTGAGCTGCTGGTTGCTGCTCTGAGAGCCCCAATCTTTGCAGGAGAAATTCTCCCTCGTCGGGTGCGTAATGGAAGTTGTTCTCCCGTTATGAAGGACAGTCAGTTTGAAGGGGAACCCCCATCTGTAGCTGATCTTATTCCTCCTTAGGTGTTCCAGCAGGGGTTTGAATTCCCTCCGGCGTGCTAGGGTAGTGTTGGAGAGTTCCTGATAAAAAGAAATATCCGCTCCTCGTATACCATCTTCCCCAAATTTCGCATTGCTGCCATCAGCTTTTCTTTAGTTGTGTAGTAATTGTGCTTACATATTATGTCTCTAGGTGGATCGTTGGCAGTCGGTTTAGGGCGTAATGCCCTATGCATACGGTCCATGCTCAGTTTCTGTGGATCCTACTCTGGCAGGAGTTGTATAAACATACGGGTCATATGGGAGTCTAGGTCCGTTACCTCTTTGGGTACTCCTCTGATCCTTATATTGAACCTTCTGGCTCTGTTCTCTGGTCCTCTGCTGATCCTGTAGTATATATATATCTTGACTTATTTCCCTGATTTCGCCTCCATTTGTTGATTGTGCACTCCTAGTTGGTCCATGGCTTTCTCAAGCGTTGATACCCTTTCACCTAGATTTACGATTTCTTGGCGAACTTCCTGGATTATCTGTGCCTGGGAAGCCTGGATCGCTTGTTGTATATTTTTATACAGTTCTTCCAAATCTAGCTTGGTGCAGGGAGGTGATGTTATGCGTTCAGGGAATAGGCCCGTCTCCATCTTGTTGACCCAGTGTTTGTCCGCTTTCGGGAAGAACTCGGTAAGTTCCCCCTTATTGGGATTATTTTTGTTCTTTTGGTCCCATTCTGCAGGCTGAGGAACTTTGTAGGACAGTTTCTGCCTAAATTGTGCCTCGGTTACCCCCTAAAAGTGCAGGCTTAGTAGCTGTATTCTCGGAGCTCCCTGTTACACGTCTACTTCCATTGCTGGTCAGGCTCCGCCCCCGCATGTGTCCTTCTGACCTCAGTTGGAGGTGAGTCTGGTGATGAACCAGGTATGTAGATGAAGTTGAATCTTCCATAAAAAAAACATTGTAAAGAAACAATTGATCTCTAACAGTGCCTAAAGTACAATTGGTATAATACAAAAAAATCTTATGAAAAAGTAGACCGCATAGTAAATCAATGGTTAAATTCTAGGTTAAGAATTACCCTTGCCTACATATGTAAGAACTTTGTAAAATTTTCCTGTGAATATGGATGTTCTTTTCGGCATGCCAGTTCACCCTAAAAACATAAAAACAAGACATATAGCTTATGTATGTGCGTGTACATGGGTACCTATGTCTTATGTTAATGTAATATGTTCACACTATATCACAAAATAAATGCAAAACGTTATGCAAATTGTGTAATTTAATTTCCAGTGGGTAACTATGACTTAAAAATCCAAGAAAGAAAATGTCACTTTGTTAAAAAAAAAGTTTAATATTTTCTTAATAAGTATACTGAAAACAGTAAAAGCATTAAATCCAAACCATGTGACATAATTGAAGGTAAAAGTGGTAATACAGATAAGAAAATGAGAGATTGGGTTTTAACATGTGCCACCCCTTCACTTTGTATAAGCAGGACCATGGATAAAAACTAACAGACCCCAACATTAATACTTTATTATGGATGGAAAGGGAGACCAAATCGGGAGTCTATGGACCTTTATAGTTTATCATTTGTTTAACCAAATTTTTTTTCCTAACAGCACTGTAGGTAATTTCATTTCAGTTCTCTGATTGGCACTAAGTGTGCAGCCTAGGATGTAGTGCACTGGACAGCCTTGAGCTCAATAAGCTAGGAGAGGGGGCAATAACTGCAGGGTTTCATGAAAATTGAAGCTAGCAATTAAAAGCAATAAGAGGTGCAAATATTTGCCAGTACTTTTAATCCTCAGCAACCAATCAGATGTTGTCTAATGGCATCTACTCAATAAAAATCTAACATCTGATTTGTTGCTACAAATTACTAGCATAGGCAAATTTTGCACCTTGCATCTGCCATTTGTTTTTTTAGCCAACATTTTACAATACAACTGCAAACAAATCAGATTTTAAAAACTCTATAATCATTTTTCATTATAATCTGACAGTGGTAGGCAACCAGTAGCCATCTATTTGTTTTGAATTCTCTGACAGACCATTACAGTGCAGGAATTTGTACATTTCAAACATTTGGAGGGCTACTGGTTGTCTATAATTGAAAATCCAGAGCAGCACTCCTTTAAAACATAATCTTTTATTTAAGTTTCTTTAAAACATTTTCCTGCCATACCACATGGCTATTTTCTTACAGACAGCAGAAGGCGCAACGTTTACATTCTTAGGCACATTATAGAACTGGAGAAAGACACTGCCTTAAAGGGCATCTATACCGAAAAAAAGGTTATTTAAAATTGACTATTATTGGAAACTATAATTCTTCCACACCACCACTGTATCTTTTTTGTTGACCTGCCCATTTCTTTGAGATATCCAATCTAAAACTTCTTATATTTCATCTGTCAATCAAGTTCCTTGCTGTCATAAACTATTCTTCTGTGGGCAGTTTTTGCTGTTGCTGGAATGGTGAAAAGATTTTCACAGTTAGATGCTGTATGCAGGTTTGACCGTTTGTGGGGGAAAAAAAGTCAGGTCAGATGGAAGTGGGAGTGGTTAAGAGGAGGTGGATACTGCTCCTCAGCAAAACATGTGCTGGATTGAAGGAGTGCAGCAACACACACACCTCAGAGTAAGAGCTACTTCACTGTATTCAATATAGATTAAGACAAGGCAGTGATTCTTTCAGTATAGTGTCCATTTTAAGAAAAAGAGCAGTATTTTCCCGTCCTTAGGACCTTAAATGTGTATATATATTTGCACAGAACTTCCCCTTTAAAGTCCCTATCCCCAAATCGGTTTCAGATGAAACTAAAGGGGGATCACAGGGGACAAGGAGGGCACTGATCTGTGCCATCTGAACCCCACTAATTGCCTCTATGGTAGGTTGAAACTATATTTCAAAACAAACTACACAGAGTACAGTATTCTGTTTTTGCCACCATCACGTAATTCTGAAAATTCAGATAGATTCATTCACTGGCAGATATTGCTGGATTTACTTTAAGCCACAGTAGGCACGTGCCAAGTGTCATCTGTGATTGCAGGGGTGGCTGTCAATCACTAAGTACTAATTCCCCACTGTTGACAATTTTAACAGTATCTGGAACACCCTGAGGTGCAGTTAATATTTTAAACAATTTGTTTCATGCAGTTCATACTTTTCAGCATATATAGTCTGACCCTCCACCATTTTTATTTACACATGTGCATGGCCATGTGGCCTATGTTAAGGCTTTTTGTGCCTGAGATGTAAATCAGCCCTGTTGGCAGACTACAATGAATGGTTCAGGCCACTCCTCAAAAGATCCAAAGTATAAACAAATCTTTCTGGTCTTAATTGACAGAGCAGGTTTCTGCTGACATTTTCTAATCTGCCTAGATCATAAAATGACTCTGGGATTAATATTTTCACATACTCAAAGAAGGCAGATCTCGAAAAGCAAAATAGACGATTAAAGAAAGAGTATATGTGTATATGAAAGCCAAAGCAAAAAAGGTCCAACAAATGCCACCACTAGTGTAAACAAAGTTTTACACTCGTCAGGTGTCGGCTCCCTGTACTAAAGTATAGGGAGTCACCATGATCATAGGGAGTATGGCAGTCATGAACGTACTCCATATACATTATATAGGGAGAATGATTGTGTCGGGTTACTCCAAAGATGACAGACAATCTTGCAGATTAAAATTAAAGGTTTGTACACAAGTGCGATCGCAGATGCACCCGCGACCCCATGATGCGTATGAATGGAAAATCATCGCAGATGTATGGGCACTTTATGGCCGTCAGTCAGGGATCGTTGCCCGCCGGATCTTCGAACAAGCACCCACGATCGCAAGAACCAGATATCGGATAGAAGCAGATACTGAATCATCCTGTGATAGTGTAAGCTATTGCATCACTGTATGTCTTATGACTCCTGCATAACGCTGGGTACACACATTAGCCTGCTCCCATTTAAATAATTGAAGAACAGGAGTTAAGACAATGCTCCTTCCTGTTCTTCAATTAAAAAGGGAAGTCATTTTGTTTGAAATACCCTTTAAAGCACTTGCCCGCTATATAGGCCGATAAACCCTGCAGTCTTTTTTTGTAGTTACAGCAGTTCAAAACTACTTGCAGGGTAAAAGCCTTATTTCCCTTGAGGGCTAGGCCACATGCTGCCATTTTTCTGCATTTGCTCTTGCGTTTTTTTCAAATCATTGAAAACGCGGCAATGCACTGAAAACGAGCGTTTTCGGGGGCGTTGCGATTTGCGTTCCGCATTTTTAATCGCAATTGCATGCGTTTTCCTATACTTAATGAAGAGAATGCATGCGACATCGCAACGAAATTGCACATGAAATCGCATGTGATTCCATGTGCGATTGTGCTGCAGTGTGGCCATGCCCTGAAAGTAGGTTTTTACCGCAGTGACAGATTTTCCAGAGAAAACATTCAGTTAGGCGAATGCTACTCTGCCATTGTTATTTTATGTATATAAATAATGGTATAACCATTTCATTTGTTGCATTGGTTTGGATAAATAGTGACCTTTAAAATTTTATCTGTGCCATTTTTCTTAAAAACTTTGTTTCTGCTACTTTCCTTTTGTGGTGGTGATTTATTATTCATGAGACAGCAATTCACAAATATTTATATTAAATGTATTATATGTAAAAACATCAACATCTTTATATAACCTGTACAAAACATAAACTATCAAGGTCAGTTGCGTCCTTGTAAACAGGGGCCAATTTGGCATTTGTCCAATTGACGGTCATTTATAAAACTTCTGCCGGTCATGTTTTCGAATGAGGTTAAGTATTTGATCTCTGTAACCAACTGATCCTTGTTCCTCTGCTTTCTCTCCTCTCCTTTTTTCTGTTCATTCAGGTAAGGGAATTAAGCAGCTGGGGAGGAAGCAAAGAGCGGTGGGCTGCACCCTTTTCACCAGGTCCCAGAAGAGACTGCGATTGTTTTTGTTGATGAATGTAATTGCAGTTCCTCTGTTCCCAAGCCTTCTGCTCTTCCAATCTAAAATGTTAAAGGACAAACATTTAACTAAAAAATTGTACCAATGGCAAGTGATTACTAGCATAAAAATATGTATGGAGTAAGAAACTAAATAGTTTCTTAATTTATGTTGGTGTGGCAATCCTCCATCTAGTTCAGTGGTGCCCAACATTCTGCCCGGGTGTGGCCTGATCGACTCAGAAGACCCTTGTGCTGAGCAGCCAATCAGTGTTGTAGCTCCGCCCCCACACACCTGCAAAGTGTTTCAGTATGCCTAAAGGAAAGCATGGTGCTGGAGAGGCCCCTTCTGCTGCCAGCTGTATTGTGTGTGGGCTGGGCTTCTCCTGTTAGAAATCAAGGGCCTCATTTACCCAGATTCACAAATTGCTTCGGGCAAATGTGGCTTCCATTATTTAATACTGGATTTGCTCTGGATGTAAATCCAGCGCCACTTTAAGAGCAGCCCTAAGTGATTATGGAAGCTGGCTAGCCTTGAAAGTGGGTGGAGACGGCTGGTTTGTTTTTACTCAGTGTGACTAACAGTGTTGAATAGGTACATAGATTATAATGAGCACGTCTGCTTGGTGTTGGTTGGGGACTTGCTGGGATCAAGACAACTTTGTGTGTCAGAGTATGTAAGGTGTCAGTAGGTCATAATGTGCAGGATGTGTGAATGTCCGTGCATGTGTGTAGGTATATCAGTGTATGTGTGTCAGTATGCATGTTCTGTGTCATTGTATGTATGGGTCAGGGGAACTGCTGAGTAGAAGAAAGGAGGGCGCTATAGTGAATGACCTAAATTAAAGCACCCCCTGACCAGGTTAATGTGTGTGTGTGTTTTGGGGATTCTTTATTAGAGCAGAGACACACACTACACCATAAGGCATTACATTTCACAGCAGGTTGTGGATCATTTCCCCCTCAAACTACCAGGGTCTCTATAACAGTGTCAGCTTCTCAGAACCACTACACGTGTTAAGGGCAGCCCTCTAGTTCACCAGCCAGTGTTTAGGGCTGCACTGGTTGATTGCAGACTAAGTGAAATTACCTGCATTCATTGCGAGTAACAACTAGAAACAATATGAGTCTGCTTCACATTTTAATCACAACATATATAGGCCTATAAATTATTCTACGACCCTCAAGAATGGTAAGGGTTGAAATGAGGCCCTTAAAAGGTCAAATGGGTTGGGCACCCCTGATCTAGTAATTTAAGGATTAATGATGTACTGCTAAATATGCATGCTGAGATCTGTATTCTCAGGAGTATTTTAATTTTAGATCTGTGAAGGAGTGTCATACCAACAAGTGAAGATGTAATTCTCTTGTTTTGAAACCAACAAAAGCATTGTGGTTCATTTTCTTTTCCATAAAAAAACAGCATCCTATTTCAATTACATTAGACTTCCATCATAAAAAACAATTAATAGTCTGGATAATCTAGGTAGTGTGTGGGATACTTATGAATTCAAGAATAAAGCCGATTCTCCTTCTTAACTTGGATAATCGTCTTCAGGAATTCCGAGTGTGTAAGTTTCCCCCTTTCTACTTTTTGTTTGGTGAATATCTGGATCGACCTTGGGAGGACGGGTCTGGGCATTAGCACCTAGAAAACCTATCTTACTGGGGGAGTGTAAAACTTGTATTCCTCCCTTAGTTATGTTTATTGTTTAAAATGTATACTATAAACTAATTGACTGATACAGTGGGACAATCGATAGAAGGGTCTGGGGCAAGGCAACCAGACCACACGTGGCTCTGAGTAAGTTGATGTACTGCTAACTGATGTACCAAGTTCTGCTTTTAATCCATAATAGCCTACTCAATATCTTCCTAAGGGCACAGCCACATTGAAACGCCAATCACACACTGATTTGCATGCGATTTCGTTGCGTTTGCGCATGCGGTTTTTTCATTAGGTATTGGAAATGCATGCGATTTAAAAGGCGGGAACTCAAATCGCAATCGCATCCGAAAATGCGCATTTTCGGTGCGTTGCCGCGATTCCAACAATTTCCTTCCTGACTCAACGGCAATCAGAAAGTATCCTTGGACCAACCAGAACTACAGTATATGTATTAATACCAGTAATTCTCAATATTATATAGTATCCCTGTACCAACCAGAACTAGAGTATATGTATTAATACCAGTAATTTCAATATTATATAGTATCCCTGTACCAACCAGAACTACAGTATAGTATTAATACCAGTAAATCTCATTATATAGTATCCCCGTACCAACCAGAACACAGTATATGTATTAATACCAGATTCTCAATATTATATAGTATCCCTGTACCTTAGTTTCTGAAGACGTTTCGCTAGTCATCCGACTGGCTTTCTCAATTCAGAATGACTTGTACAAGAATCTGTGGCAATTATGTACCCTGGAAAATCCCAATTAGCATATCACAGCCAAGTGTTAAGGGCGTGATTGGATAGTGGCTAAGAGGTGTTATAGGAACGCCCAGAGTAAGGTGTCAAAACAGCATTGTACATGGCCTAACACTGGCTGTGATATGCTAATTGGGATTTTCCAGGGTACATAATTGCCACAGATTCTTGTACAAGTCATTCTGAATTGAGAAAGCCAGTCGGATGACTAGCGAAATGTCTTCAAGAACTAAACTTCAAGTCCAGTTGATCTAATTGAATACAACAGATTATCATATTATTAGTATCCCCGTACCAACCAGAAATACAGTATATGTATTAATACCAGTAATCTCAATATTATATAGTATCCCCCGTACCAACCAGAACTACAGTATATGTATTAATACTTATACTGTAGTTCTGGTTGGTACGGGGATACTATATAATATTGAGAATTACTGGTATTAATACATATACTGTAGTTCTGGTTGGTATGGGGATACTATATAATAGAGAATTACTGGTATTAATTACCAGTAATTCTCAATATTTTTTAGTTTTAGAAACGTATCCAGCCCACTTTTAAAGCTATTCAATGAACACATCTGCTGGAAGACAGTTCCACAGTTTCACCATTCTCACTGTTAAGAAACCTTTCCTAACCCGAAGATAAAACTTTTTATTTTTATCTTAAAAGGATGTCCACAAGTCCTCTGATCATATTCCAGCACACTTGCCGCTTCTCCAATGTAAACTGCCATAAGTTATCTAATTTGCCTGCAGAGTCAAGCCACCCATTCCCCTTTTTAAATTTAGTTGCCCTTCTCAATTGTATATGGGATTCCAAAACTGCACCACATATTCCAAATGAGGCCTAAAGTAGAGCTGCGGATATTTTAGTTTACCCATTCACGTGGCTCATTTAGGCTGGATACACACAGACGGATCTTTTGTTAATTGCGAGCAACATATCACGGTCAGTCGAAAATGAAAGTCCTGTTCATTTAACCTGGGCAACAGACACTGGTCGCTGCTGATGGCAAAATCGCCTCAGATTTTTAGGCCAAAATGACCAATACGCAGAAATATCGATCGGATGACCCAAAAAATCTGCCTGTGTCTACCCAATCTTAAAACCATGCGATCTGGTTGAAATTTCCATCTCATCCAATCTGTTTTTCATCTAATTCTGCCAAAAGAAACGGTTAAAAAGCTTGGTTGCGGTGGAAATTTGATATGGCCATAATATCAGTGTGTACACAGCCTTAAAGGACAACTCCACTCTCATAAGAACATCTTTTAGAAAGAATGGCCTCTTTAAAATATGTTAATATATCATTCGTATGTTCATATAATTCATTACTGTATGCCTGCTATGCTTCTGGATGCCTCATAGAAACTGAGCAATTTAGAAACCTGTACTGAACCTGAGCATGCTCAGAAGAGAGACAGGGGATTAACATTCAGTCATTGGCTGGGATGTCAACTGTCAAATCCATAACCGACGGTTGCTAACTGGAAGAACCAGGAAGTAGAAACAGGGGCAACAGGACATTGTGCAGGATTTCAGGTTAGACATATATTTCACATTTCAAACTATTACCGTTTAGGGTTTTGGGGGGAGATTTATCTGTATGTAAGTTTTTATTTTAGGGCTGGACTTGCCCTTTAAAAGAATATCTATTAGCTATCTTTAATGAATCTAAAAATGCATCCTAATAGTAAGCCACAGAACACATGCCACACCGAAGCCACATACAGTACTTTCCTATGTGTAGATTTTTTGAGCTGTATCCAACAAATGGATTAATTATCCTTATTTTAGAATTCAGCTTGCATTTGCTTAAAATGTATATCACCCTGCACAAGGGGAAAAAAATGACTTACCTGGTGAACATATTCATCCATAGATGGTGGCATGTCGAAATTAACAACCAACTTGACATTCACCAAATCCAGCCCTCGCCCCAACACTCCTGTGCTCACTACAACATCATATTCTCCCTTTAGCAAACCCTGAAAACAGACCATGAACTGTGTGTTAATTACAAAAATTGAGAAAATGAAAGTTAAATTACTATTAAATTACTATTAACAAGGATAGCAATAAAATTCTATGTGCTACATCAAATTGCTATTTTCCTAAGAAAGTGCCAATATTAGCTGAATTATTATTGTGGATTTATATAGCGCCAACATCTTCCGTGGCGCGTAATACAAATTCCATAAAATAACAAATACCTGCAGGATCTTTGTTCTTTCCATCTGGGATTTATCAGAGTGTATTGCCACACATTCTAAACCTGTAACCTTACAAACAGCGTCACACAGCAGATCTGCGCCAAGACGGCAATCAACAAACACCAGGATAGGGGGATGAAAAAGTTTAGAGTCCTAGAAGAGAGAGAGGCTGGGGTGAAACAATTGAAGCCTAATGTGAGCATTCCCCCAGGATTACATTTTAACAAAATAAAATACACCCTTTTCTAGTTCAGACAATTAAATAAAAACTTTTTTTTTTTAAACAACCCCCAGAATGTACAAAGAGACAGTTTACAGGACCAGCTGTACAGTTTATACAATTAGAACTTTAAATGACTTTTCTACGTTTTTTTTTTTTTTTTAACAAAAATACAGTACACCAGAGATCCTTTGACTCAGCCGACCTATTTTCTCAACCTCAAATCACAAAAATGCACCTGGACGCTCCAAAGCTCTTGTTTATTCACCCATGCGAGATCTCTCCAGCAACGTTTCAGGTTGACCTCCACCCTTCATCAAGCTTGTGAGTTACTATTTTCTCAACCTGGCATTACCTCTTTTCCCCAGATTGTCAAACCAACAACTACCTAATACATAATTATACATATAGTATATTGGAGGTCACAGAAATCTTTTTATTTCGATGTCTCCAGCTCCATTACCATCTTATATCTGCATTCCAAGGCTCGCATATCCCGATACATACCATATACACCGAGTATAAGCCAAGGTTTTCAGGCTTTAAAAATAGCCTGAAAACCAAACTTCGGCTTATACTCGGGCCACTTAACTGTGTGTGAAATCCGGTTGCCGCTCGCTCCGCATCTGCCGGCTAACGTCTCTACTTGGCACCTGTTTGACTTCCTGGCGCCGAGTAGTGACGCTAGGCAGGCAGATGCGGAGTGAGCAGCCGGATTGCATACTGAAGTAAGTGACCTTACCTGGATTGAAGACGCCCCAGGCAAGTTAACAGCGAATTGGGGGGGGGGGGGGGGGGTAAATCCTTATAGTTTCCAAACATCTGAACATCTGGAGTGCCAAGGAATTGGGGATTACTGTCCATTTAAAGGGCAACTAATGCCTCAAAACAAAACAGAATCAGGAGGATGGTATCAATTGTTAAAAAGATTGCCTTCTGATTCTGTATCGTTTTAAAGCTTTAGTTGCCCTTTAAATGGACAGTAGAATTCCCATACAGTAATAGCCATACTGGATTTGGTTATTACTGTATGGGAATTCTACTGTCTATTTAAAGGGCAAGTAAAGCCTCAGAACAATACAGAATCAGAAGGCAATACTGGTCATAATTTCTACCCTCGGCTTAGTCGAGTCAATCAGGTTTTCCTTATTTTTCATGTAAAAATAGGTCTCGGCTTATACTCGGGTAAACTTACTCGAGTATATATGGTACAGGGTATCTTCACTGGTAAGTGCAATGCACACAGCTTATAAAGTCCGTCAGGACCTGTCAGAGGATGCAACGGAGGAGCGAGAGATCGGATACGTTCTGAATATTCTCTCCCGGCTCCTGCAGGTTTTATAGAAGAACGGGAGGTAACACACAGCTCCTTTCCCCCCTGTTCTTCAATAAAACAGAATGGCAAAAAATTTACCAGTGGAAATACCCTTTAAATGCTGAATTGAAAGTTGACACCAGCTATTATGGCTAAATGGTCCACACACATTCCCTCATTGGGAGGCGCAGAGTGGGAAGATTTGAAGGGAATGTCCAGAATAAATCTCCTTTAAAATGCTAATTACCCCCCCAAACCTCACTTTCACACTTCCTGGTTACGGCTATCCGTTAAGGCGTGACGCCACGCCCAATCGCCTTACAGCTGCGACAAGGAAGTGAAGCGGCTGTCAGTGCAGAAGTCCCTTGCTCCTGTTTTTGCTTGCAACAAGCTCGAAACAGGAGCAGGGGTGGCGCCTAGATGGCGAGGGACCGGGTCAGGTAAGTAAGTTCTGGGGATCTTTGGGGGGGTAATAAGCATTTTAAAGGAAAGTTATTTTTAGGCTGGACTTGCCCTTTAAAACAGAAGGGACTCCCGCACCTATTAAAAGGTAAGTAAGTGCTGGGTGCTACTGACGGTGCCATAGACAATGGCCAATAGATCCAAAGTAGAACAGTCCAGAGAGCACGCCAGTCTTAAGTATAAATGTGTTTATTGAGTAAGTGTGAAGATTTAGCTAAATGTCATCTCAAGGTTTCACCCTCTGTGCCCCAAAAAAAAACTCATGCAGTTTTATATTATCCACCATGCCTGTATCACGTCTATTAGGAAATCCCGTATTTCCCCATAGTTTAGTTCTAACTGTTCTCAATGCAATCAGTAAGGAGCGAACTTCTGGTATATGATATGGGATTTCCCTAGAGTGAACAGATTCTGGAATAAGATCACTAGTCTGTCCAGTATACTCCCTAACCCGGTCCCAATGGATCCTGGTCTACTGGGAATACCAGAGATAGATACATGGGAAGGAAATCACCTTTGCTTCTTCACAAGGACCTTGTTAGAAGAACTACAATATTAGCCTGGATGGCACAGACAATCCACAAACACAACACATGGAAAACCATAACACATATGCTCTTAATAAAAATGATTACTTACGCGGAGGTACGGTCACAAAACTTAATAAAATCTTGTCCCCATGGTATGTATATTTAGGAATTCCTAATCCAGAGGCAATCAATGAATGGGCTATATCACTGCCAATATAATCCTCTTGAACTGTGAATACCATTTTAAATACAAGTCCTATTACTAGACACAAGTACTCCTGATGTATATATTGTGTGACATCCATAGACATTATACATTTTCAATTTAACAGTTTCTATAACTTTTTAAAATATGTATTTTGATGGATACTAAAATAAAAATGTTTATGATCCTATTCACAACCTACGATACATCTATGTTTTTGATGGTTGTTTGTTTTAATTAACAGTTAAAAAAAAAAAACATATGCTCTACCTATTTAGTATAGTATAGGAATAGAGGTTGAATAAAAAAAAAAAAATTCATCCATCCAGTTCAACCTACTCAGCAATTGCCGGGACCGACAGTCCTTCCTCCTAGCCAACCGGTCGGAAGAGCCGAACAGTTGGTCAGGAGGAAAAGTTGCATGGTGTGTACCATGCTTTACAGTGAAAAACCCTTACCGAACTTGAAGACTTAACTTCAGCATGTCCTCTGACATGTTCTATTGGTGAACAATGCCCCAGATAGTTTATTGTATGGCCCGTTAATTTATTTATACACAGTAATCATATCCCCACGCAAGCGCCTTTTCTCCAGCGTACATAATTGTAACTTTTCCAGTCTCTCTTCATATTCAAGCTCCCCCAATCCCCTTATTAATTTAGTTGTCCTTCTCTGAACCCTTTCCATTTCAAAGATGTACTTTTTGTACACAGGATTCCAAAACTGCACTGCATATTCCAAATGAGGCCTTACCAATGCTTTGTAAACAGGGAGAATAATAATATTTGTACTACAGAGCATGTGCCATTACATTGCTAGGTGTCTTATATAACAGTTCTGGTAATAGTCGCTGGCAGGCCGACATTTTTTAAGGGTTCTCCCTAAATAGGACTCTAGCTGGTGTTAATGTTGAATGGGTTAACCCACGATGCATTAACTGCAGGGTACCAGATACTCACATTCAGTATTTCAAACAGTTTCTTTTTCTTTGAAGGCTCTTCCACCCACAAAACAATTTGCCTGACGTTTGTGCAAGGTAGGTTTTTTTCTCCTACAATGATGCGCACTGGATCCCGCAAAAGCTGCTGTGCAAAAGCCTCAATGCCTGCTGGAATGGTGGCTGAAACCAAGATGGTCTGACGGTCATGTGGTGAGTGTTCTATAATCTCTAGAACTTGCTGCTGAAACCCCATCTTCAACATAGTATCTGCCTTAATATTAGAGAGAACATTTGTGATTATTTATATTGCAAATGGTAGGATTTTCAAATTTATATAAATAATGAAAAGAAACTTGTGTTTGTATTAATTTGCATATGCAGCCACCAAAGGGCAAAATATTTACCTGTAAAAATCTCTCTAAAGAAAGCCCTGAAGGCTAAATGTACGAAACTATGAAAAGTGCACCCCTCTGCCTTTATCGCCAGGTATCAGGGCACATGCAGATACTTTTACCCAGAAACATAGGATGTGAAACATAGTCTGCTTTGCACCTCACACATCTTAATGACATTAACTGTGCATGTCCTTTCTTAACAGGAGAGGGATAAGGAAACAAACATAAGCATATCATCTAAAGATTCAACTTGTCAGAGCTCACTACAGAAAGTCTTACCTCCCAATCTTCAATTTATCAAAACAGGATTACATGCGGGTATAGTATAAAGGAGCGTAGATTTAGTCTGCGCCTGTCAGAGGAAGCAGCGAGATCACGGGATAAGTGTCGCCGTCTGCCGGCTCCTGATTGATTAATTGAAGAGCAGGATGTAAAGGAGCTTACCTCCCGTTCTTTAATTAATGTGACAAAGGGCATCTTCACTTTTTCATTGGAGGTACCCTTTAACACTAGGGTCAGGTTCCAAAACTAGTGTTGCCTCTAACTAGCAAACAAACAAAAAAAAAAATTTACTCCCAAGACACTTAAGCTGCTAAATGCCATTACAGTATACTTACGGTTCTCCGTAGATAATGTTTTGGAGAACTTAGGGAAAATCATAACACTTTTAAAGAAGGAAAACAGTCTTTAGTCAATACTGTAATGCAATACAGCAAGCACTGCCACTATGGAAAGCGTCACTCTCCTCAGTGAAAGATTTTTGTCTTGGTTCTGGGCAAAGCACTTTAAGTATGCCTGACAGACTGGCAGAAAAATGGGTGTTTTATAAGTGACCTGAGGGGATTGATGTCACAGGTGAAAAGTGTTTTGCATTAATTCTTCAATTAAATGTTTAAAGGGACAGTTCAATGGAAATATCAATATTTGTTCAATTGTTAGTTAAACAAATAAACAAAACAAATATTTAGTTATTTTACATACCGTATATACTCGAGTATAAGCTGAGGTACCTATTTTTACCTGAAAAAATAGGAAAACCTGATTGACCCAAGTATAGCCGAGGGTGAAAATTATGACCACTACTGCCTTCTGATTCAGTATTGTTTTGAGGCTTAAGTTGCCATTTAAATGGACAGCAGAATTCCCATACAAATGTTTGGAAACTACAACTCCCAGCATACTTTTGTTGTGGAGTTGTAGTTTCCAAACATCTGTATGGGAATTCTGCTGTTAGGTTAAAAGCTCAAAGTTCTGCTGTTAAGTTAAAAGCCTGCAGTGAGAGTCCCACCAGTTGCAGTCCTTACCCCAATCACCTCACAGCTACTCTCAGAATCTGAATCCTTAGCGGCATCGCTCAGCACTCCGAATCCGTTGCGCACGCTTAGTAAGACTGTGCATTTGCCAGCTGAGGTCACTACTGGCGCCTCTCATCGCCCGGCCCTAGTAGCGACGTCAGCCGGCAAATCCACAGTGCTAACTATGTGTGGGCAGCCGGATTCGGAGTGCTGAGTGATGCCGGTAAGGATTCAGAGTTTGAGAGTAGCGGTGGGGAGGTGTTGATTGGGGTAAGGACTGCAACTGGTGGGGCTCTACACTGCAGGCTTTTAACTTAACAGCAGAACTTTGAGGGGACTTGACTAACCTTTTAAGGACTTGACTCGAGTATAAGCCAAGGCAAGGTTTTTAGGTTTATTTTAAAACCTAGGCTTATACGGTATTCTCTCCTATTTTGAAAAATCAGTTGATTTCATACCCTTTAAAGGGTAAATGTGGTCTCCGATTCTTCCAAACTAGTAAGAATTATATAAAAAGGAAATGTCCCCAACAGTAATTTCTACTGAATGGCTGTTGGATGGGTCAAAGATGCTCAGATCTCTACTGAGCAACTGAACCAACCCAGGCGCTGGGTCAAGGGCAAGACCATAACGGACACTATTAGGGGTCCTGCAAACAGGAAGTCAGTATTTCGGTCCAAGTTATTTATACACAGACAAAATGCTAAATTGGCAGATTAAGGTCATTGGGATGAAAAAATACTGCTCTTTTTCGGAAAAGCATTTGTATTTGCACTAAACTTCCCCTTTAAAGCCAAGCAAACACAATTGCTGTTCTTGGCAGCAACCAAAATTGATTCCCCCACCCCACAAAGTAGGTTAATGTTAAAGAAAAATGTATAACTTTTTGAAAGTAGGAGTTATTACTAATGTTTTTCCCTGACATATATAATGAGAACAATGCAGGGCTGGTCAGTATTTCCATTACAATATGAATCAGGTTGTATTCGTTTTAATGTAGTTATACTGCACAAGTTATACTGCACAGAAAGCCATGTAGATCCTTAAAAGCATTGGAAAATAATAATTACCTAGTAAGATAAGTTACCCGCGATTGCTCTCTTCTGCTGCGTCCTCTGACAGCACATGCACGTACATTGTAACGGCGCATCAGGACCTGTCAGAGAACCTAGCGCTAGAGCGTGATCTTGGGTAAGTTCTTGGTGTTCCCTGCCTGCTCATTGAAGAATGAGGTAAAAGACATAGCTCCTTTGCCTCCCATTCAATTAAACTGAAAAAACCTGTGGAAAATTATGAGTGGAGATGCTCTTTAATTTTCCCCACCACCCAATTTCCCCATCCCACACCCGGCTACTTTTTCATGCTACCCAGCTGGGAAAAAAATTCTATGGAGAACACCGGGTGTGTATGGAGAGCTGTTATTGTGTCCATCTTTGACCAATGACGACACCTATATTCGGTAAGAACAGGGAGCAGTACCTCCTACCTCCCAGAAAATTATTTATTTGTTTACAGTTGTTTTGCAGTGTAAATTGTCCCTTAAATACAGAAATGCATGCACTTACCTCATCCACTATCAGAACCTTTAGCTCACCAAGATTTACAGCTTCCTGATGAATAATTTCTTGAAGTCTTCCAGGTGTAGCTATTATAATCTAAAACAAAATAATTAATTAAAAATCATAAGTACTGTATGTGCCAGTTAATATCTGTACATAAACATGCAGCTCTGTTCTATGTAACTGTAAGGAGTCTCACACACTGAATGTCAACCAGCTCTCAGTCTAGAATTGGCAACGTCGGTAATTAGCAGAGCCAGCCAATTACAGACCCGACTGCCAGTTAGTAGAGGGAGCGAGGTTGGGTAAGTAATAATTATAGGGTTTAGGGTTGGGGTTTAATTTTTTAAAAAGATGAATAGAGTGCCTTGAGAGGGGGGGCTCCACTGCACAAATCTTGGTTTAACCCATTGTTTTTGGAGTCAAATAAAAAATCATTTTGGCTTCAATTTTTTTTTTTCTATCTTGGTGGCTACTGAACTGTCCCTTCAAGATCCGGACTTGGAGGCTTTCCATGGAGTGTCCGGGTTGCGAAAAATGATGCCGCACAGACAAACAGTTTTTATTCTCATTATGGTTGGTAATGCTGCTTCTGTGGGAGTTCATCCTCTTCCCCCTATATCTATCTATATATACAGTGTCTGTACATTTGTTACATTAAATACACCACATTGCTGGATGTGAAGCTGTAAGATCCCTGGATCTTAAATACCCCCTTCTTGTGTATTACAGATGGAGCATCTGGAGAGGACCCCTGCATGGTTTGGTGCCTGGGGTGATATTTTCATAATCCGTCTGCCGTTGGGGGTCATGCCTCGCTCGAGGGTCGAGTGTGTGTGCGAGCCTGTACTTTCTGTTAACCTTTGTTTCAATCAGTACTGCTGTGACCTGAGGAAGAGTGTAGATCCCTTGAACACTTGTCTACTAAAATAAACTGTTAGTCCGTTAAAAGTATCACTGTACTCTTTTTACTAGGAGAAGTTAAGTTTAACACTACAGTGGGTAAAATTTTAGTTTGGGGGGGGTGGACATGAACTTTAAGGATATGTAGATGGGGATTGCAATCTAAGAGACTGTGGCAGATTTAAAGTTAAAGTTATTAGTAAATGTTACTTAACATTTTTATTTAAATAAACCGTGTCCTTACTAGATCATGTGATCTAGCAACCCAGTTGTTACCTTTAAGACACGAACACAAAAACTACACACTGAAAGCCTGGTTGGTATTTACATTAGAAGCATGATGCAGGCTGCATTTATTTCAAAATAGTCATACATCATACATCACAGTTAAAGGGGAACTGTGGTCCAAAAATGACATTAGGTAAATTGACAGGAATTGCTCTCCTGAGAATTTTTGCAATTTATGGTCAGTTTATTTTGCATAGTTTTGAAGATATTTACATTTTTGTGTGTGATATGGCAGCAGCATCACCAGGTCCCCTGCCCTTCCTGCTCTGAAACCATGGCAGCGGATGAGTAAATCTGCCCTGTGTCTCCTCCTCCCCTTGCAGCCCTCCTCCTCTTGCAAGCCCCCCAGGTCCCTCCCACTCACGGATCCCATGGCCTCGCCCACTCGCGGGTGCCATGGCCCCGCCCACCTGTGGGACACTTAGACACCCCCCCTACAGAAAACAGCCTTTTCAGGCAGTGAGAACTGAGTAGAGCTAAAGATTCCCTTACCTTCACTGTGAGGATCTTCACTTCACACAGTAGGGAGGGGGAGGGACTTCCTGTATCCTGTCCTGTCACTGAAGTAGGCTTTGCTCGATGGTGGCGAGGTGGAGGAGCAGCCTTAGGAATGTCACATGTCAGCCTCCCACCCATTAACTTTCTAGTCAGTAATTTCTTTATTTCTTGGGCTGTGGAGCAAGTAGAGAGGTGGTTGATGGCTCGTTTTAAAAGGTAGGAAACTGGCCTTTCATTTAAACTTAACTTGTTTGTAGACCACAGTTCCCCTTTAAGGGGTTATGACCATCAGTACAAGAAACATTTTTAGTGCCATAAATCTGGACAGGCTGCACCTAGAGATGAAATTCAGGGCCCTTTAAAAGTGACTAACCCCCCGATTTAACCCCTACATGTTTGGAGACCACAGTTCTTAAAATATGCTATGTCCCTTTCCTTACTAATGAATTCCCATAAGTTCAAACTTTCACTACAGCAAACCCTGCAAATTACTTTAGCGTAAATCCCCCCATAAAGCAGAAATGTGCAAAGTAGCTCATTGGACAACTTCCCCACGTGCAGAGAAAAGGTAAAAGTTGCTAATTAGGAATTTAATTTGGAATTACTTACTATAAAAATTCAAATGATTCTTTGGGATTGGGTTGTGTAAGCTCTTTGGAATACCAAAAATGGGGTTGGGGGAAGCCGATTGACCTGTATAATACTTACTAATTTGGAACAATTGGAGACCACAGTTACCCTTTATCTTAGTAACTTGGGGGGGAATACACCCCCCATCACAAACTATGCTTTAAAAAAAAAAGAGACAAAAGACCAATAAAGTTGCATTTACAGCTATAACATTACCTGAACGTCTTGTTTCAAACGGTGTATTTGTGGTGGCAGAGGCATTCCACCCACAAGAAGAGCAGTCCTCATATGATAAATCCCATGCATCAGTTCCTTAGCCTGGTCCTCTATCTGCAAAGCCAGTTCTCTTGTGGGTGTCAAAATCAGTGCAACGGGAGCATCCTTCTAAATATTACATGGAAATGAAAACAATTTCTACGTTATTGTACAACTTATAGTTATGTCTGTAGCTACAGAAATGGGCTTGTCTTAAAGGTAGTAGAAAGGTTTAGGAGATGGTGGACACTTGTACAGAGACCACAGTTAGGCTGTGTACATACGGTGTGATATTTCGACCCCTTTGGCAAGGTATAGCATTAGTTTGATTGATCAGGTAGGATAAAGAAAATAATGTGGTCGACATTTATATGCGACAGATCGAGCTGGCCATTAAGGACCACACAATCACTGGAAAATTAACCTGTCTGATCAAACTTTTATCCAACATCATTTCATTGCTCCAAAAATGATTGCGGATATTTTACAAGCAAAATCCATGCAAGGGGCACTCGAGTATATGGTAATTCAAACGTCTTTATTAAATCACATGAACACACAAATGTTACAGGGATCGCTATGTCCCTTTCATCAGGGGACATAGCGATCCCAGAAACGTTGGGGCTGAGCGGAGAGGAGCAGCGCGGTGTTAGTATAATAAAGTAAGTGCAAACAGCCCAGGGGTGAGAACTTAGCGATTCAGATCCTTGGTAGAAAGCAGGGCAATAAGAAGAGGAGTGGGGAGGAGGTAAGTATAACTGTCCTTTAAAACCAACAGACTTTAGTTTATACATAAATCACCTATGTGGCACAGGATTAAAAGCCTTGGAAAAATCTAAGTATCCACTGCTATGAAAAAATAAATTTACTCACATCCTCAAAAACCAAGCAAGTTAGTTTGACCAGATCTATTTCTCAAGAATCCATGATGATCAGATGCCTGACAAAGTGTCCACACGTGATTGTCAGCCAGAACAGTCGTTTGTCAGGCACTTGTTTGCCAAATATATCTCACATGTGTACCAGCCTTAAGTGTAATCCTTGCCGATTAAGGTTTGTAGCACAATATGTTTAACAACCAGCTACTGAGGTGGCTAAAAATGTATAGTATAGAAAACTTTGCAAATTCTAGCAATAATGTATGTGGAATCAGGGACAGTGTTGACTTACTCCAAAGTAAAGCTGGGTCGGGTGGGCTTAGCCCCTGGCCCCTTCGCATGAATATACACCTGGGAAATAACCCCGGTCCGCGGCTCCTGTGTCCCACACTAAGATCCACAGCATAAAGTTAAAGGGCAACTGTGGTCTCCAAACAAGTTAGGGTTAAATGAAAGCCTGCAGTATTTCCTTTATAATGAGCCAAAAATCATATCTCTGGCTTCACCGTGAGAAATGATATTGGGGTGAATGTTAAAACTTCCTGCTTCCAGTAGGTTGAGTGACATCACCTTACATCTGCTAGACCCTCTGCCCCAGGGGAGAAGCATGCTCAGTTAAGACTTAATGCTGGGGAAATCAGGAAGTACCTGGGGGACAAAATTGACAGTTGAGAAGGGGAGCCTATTAATGCAGACAGGCTGGTCACATGACTGAAAACAGGAAGTGTTCAAGCAGGAAGTATTATTGCTGAACCTTTCCAGCAATAACTTCTTATGAATTTTATCTAGAGATGCGATTTAGGTTTTATTTTGAAGGTACGATGGAAGGCTTTTTATATAACCCTTATTAGTTTGGAATAATGGTTACCCTTTAAATTTAATAATGAGCTCTCCTTGCAGCTCAGCTGGCTCACTAACCTTTTGCTTGGCCAGATTACTGTATATAGAAAAAATCCACCTCTAGGGGTCTGCGCATCAACCGGTAATCAACATCCACCATAGGTTTAAATGCAACTTTTATTTATTTTATTATAGACATAGAATAACACCGTGGTCCCACCCGACGTGTTTCATGCTATGACTATTACTACAACGCAATTGCATGCGATTTTGTTGCGTTTGCGCACGAGTTCTCATTCACTATTGAAAAACGCATGCGATTGCGATTTAAAATGCAGAACGCAAATTGCAACACACCCGAAAATGCGCGTTTTCAGTGCGTTTCCGCGTTTTCAATATGAAAAAAAAGCGCAGCAGTGTGGCCTAGCACTTACTGAGCTTGTGTGAGCAGTTTTTGTGTAAAATGCCAGAGGGAATATGTGGGTGCCTACTTTAGAAAACCAAAACACAGAATTCTTTAAGATGCCCACTTGTCATCTTAGTAAACTAAAGGGTTTATCAACCAATACATTCTGAACAAAATAATAAAATTACAATTTAAATAAGTAGCTCTACCTTGTCAAAGCACTGAATTATAGCTGGGAGCAAAAAAGCAGCAGTTTTTCCAGAACCAGTCTCTGCACTTGCTAAAATATCTCTTCCCATTAGCCCAACTGGTATCATTTGCATCTGGATAGGAGTAGGTAATTCATATCCTGCAGCTTTTATGTTAGAACTGAGAGCTGCAGGAAAGCAACAGTGGTCAAAATCTATAATAGGTCTGCACACCCCATCACCTTGAACTATCAAATTAAGCTGTTGCCTTAGATGATTTATCTGGTCAGATTCCAGCCAAGAGATGAACTCGTGTTCTCTGTAAGCGTAAGGTAACATACAACTTTGCGCTGTAGAATGTGTGGCTTCTACTTGACCAATGGGGTGTATTGAAGATGTGTCAGTAGATGTAGCTGCAGGACAGTTATCAGAGATTAGTAAAGGATTGTCTGCAGTCATGTTTGAAGCTTTGAAACCTCCAAAGGCCTTCAAAACGTCCTTCGCTTTGCATTCTAGACTGCATACATCATGATCGGTCTGGTCACAGATGTACTCTCCATATCGTCCACACATTATACATACAGGATCTCCAGGAAAAGGCCAACGTTGACATTTACTATAAGATATGATTGCTTCCTCCTCACTCTCCGGTTTGACAGAAGTTGCCAGTGGGGATTGTGATAAAGGTTGAACCATTGCATGAGACAGTGTAACTAGGGCAGCAGCGGGTGGAGATGGAGTGGACACAGCAGACTGTTGGTTTAGGGAGGAATGCTGTTCGAAGGTTGCACGCTGGATGTTAGGGGAGACAGCGGGTGCTGGTAGGATTAATGCAGAGTCAGGCTGGATGTTAGGGGAGACAGTGGGTGCTGGTAGGGCAGGTAACCCGGACTGCGCTGGACGCTGTGGCCTCCTTTTCCCTGCTGGATCAGTCTCACCCAGACGCCTTTTCACTGCTCTAGGCAGGAACATCCTTGGTACAACTGCTTGTTTATTCAACACTGAAGTTCAAGCGAGGCTTAAGGCGCAAAAGGCAGCTGGTGGTAAATGTGATAGCGGCTGAACCTGTCAGTAGCCGCACATTACCGGGTTCAGCTGAACTTGTGTCTCGCGATACTTTTCAGTGCGCAGCCGCAATTTATCCCAACGATCGGGGGAAAGCGCTTCCTGCAAACATTGTGTAAACTGACCGGCGATTGTGGGAGTTTGAATTTCCCGCCTCCAAAGCCAGTTACCGCCCCGTTACTCACAACCGTCCCGGATCTCGCGGAATGCTTCCACATAGAACTCTAAACTCGCTGTCCCATGTTTTCACCCAATAACCCCGTTGTCTGCGCCGTGTCTATCTTCTTTTTATCACTGCAGGTTTCGATTGGCTTCTTTGGAGTGAAAGAAACGGCCAATCAGGGCCCACGCCACGGGCGCAAAGTTAACTCTGATTGGCTGCTTATTTCACTACAGACCAGAGCAGCCAATCGGATCACACAGCGAACACTTCAGGGAGGGACCCCAGAAAATGAAGTGAAGCGGGACTGAGGAAAGTAAGAGTAAGACTGAAGACATCGCAGCGGAGTTTATACAGAGAATAACTGTGCTCTGACAGTCCGACACCTCGCAGAGACTCACCCGCTGGTATGTGGTGAATGGCCGGGAGTGCTGACCATTAATAAGCTCTCTGATCTTTTTATTTGACTTTGTGTTTGCACTGGACGCCAATAATTTGAATGTGTCTGTGGTGTTGGGGGAGGTTCACTAGACGTGGGTTGGGGAAGTCACAACTGCACACTGACATGCAGTCACCACACCTTGTTTAAATCAATTCCAGAAACAGGTAGTAAAGTGTAGTAGCAATAACACGAGACTGTAGCTGTGTGAAACAAGCATTTTATTTAACACTGAAACATGCGCGCTACATGGTCCGGACAGGAGTGCTTGAGAAAGGACACAGTCCTGTGTTACTGCTATTACACTTTACTGCTTGTTTATGGACTTGGTTATCCAGCATGGTGGAGACTGGAAAAGTGTAGCACTGGATTCATCGCTCTGTGTATCAGGATACCCCTACCTGCTTACAAATAGAACCTGTTAAACTAACCCTCTTATTAACCCAAGGTGGTAGGGCTGGCTGTCAGGCAGTGTAATATATATTGTTAACCAAACTGACTTGGAAATACACAATCTGTATCCCCTAATGTGCAATCTAGGGGGCCTACACACGTTTAAGCTGATAATCCAGTGTTAACTCAGAACATCAGCCAATATTCCAGTCAGCCCTCCAGATCACCAGCCAGTGTTCCAGTCAGCCCTCCAGATCACCAGCCAGTGTTCCAGTCAGCCCTCCAGATCACCAGCCAGTGTCCAGTCAGCCCTCCAGATCACCAGCCAGTGTTCCAGTCAGCCCTCCAGATCACCAGCCAGTGTTCCAGTCAGCCCTCCAGATCACCAGCCAGTGTTCCAGTCAGCCCTCCAGATCACCAGCCAGTGTTCCAGTCAGCCCTCCAGATCACCAGCCAGTGTTCCAGTCAGGCCCTCCAGATCACCAGCCAGTGTTTCCAGTCAGCCTCCAGATCACCAGCCAGTGTTCCAGTCAGCCCTCCAGTCACCAGCCAGTGTTCCAGTCAGCCCTCCAGATCACCAGCCAGTGTTCCAGTCCAGCCCCTCCAGATCACCAGCCAGTGTTCCAGTCAGCCCTCCAGATCACCAGCCAGTGTTCCAGTCAGCCCTCCACTTCACCAGCCAGTGTTCCAGTCAGCCCCTCCACTTCACCAGCCGTGTTCCAGTCAGCCCTCCAGATTCACCGCCAGTGTTCCAGTCAGCCCTCCACTTCACCAGCCAGTGTTCCAGTCAGCCCTCCACTTCACCAGCCAGTGTTCCAGTCAGCCCTCCACTTCACCAGCCAGTGTTCCAGTCAGCCCTCCACTTCACCAGCCAGTGTTCCAGTCAGCCTCCCCTTCACCAGCCAGTGTTCCAGTCAGCCCTCACTTCACCAGCCAGTGTTCCAGTCAGCTCCCAAATTCACCAGCCAGTGTTCCAGTCAGCCCTCCACTTCACCAGCCAGTGTTCCAGTCAGCCCTCCACTTCACCAGCCAGTGTTCGGCTGTTTTTTTGTTGATTGCCGTCTTGGGTGACGCTGTTGTAAGGTTACAGGTTTAGATGTGTGGCAATACACTCTGATAAATCCCAGATGGAAAGAACAAGATCCTGCAGGTATTTGTTATTTTATGGAATTTGTATTACGCGCCACGGAAGATGTTGGCGCTATATAAATCCACAATATAATTCGCTAATATTGGCACTTCTTAGGAAATAGCAATTTGATGTAGCACATAGAATTTTATTGCTATCCTTGTTAATAGTAATTTAATAGTAATTTAACTTTCTTTTCTCAATTTTTGTAATTAACACACAGTTCATGGTCTGTTTTCAGGGTTTGCTAAAGGGAGAAATGATGTTGTAGTGAGCACAGGAGTGTTGGGGCGAGGGCTGGATGGTGAATGTCAAGTTGGTTGTTAATTTCGACATGCCACCATCTATGGAGAATATGTTCACAGGTAAGTCATTTTTTTCCCCTTGTGCAGGGTGATATACATTTTAAGCAAATGCAAGCTGAATTCTAAAAAAGGATAATTAATCCATTTGTTGGATACAGCTCAAAAAATCTACACATAGGAAAGTACTGTATGTGGCTTCGTGTGGCATGTGTTCTGTGGCTTACTATTAGGATGCATTTTTAGATTCATTAAAGATAGCTAATAGATATTTTTAAAGGGCAAGTCCCCCTAAAATAAAAACTTACATACAGATAAATCTCCCCCCAAAACCCTAAACGGTAATAGTTTGAAATGTGAAATATATGTCTAACCTGAAATCCTGCAATGTCCTGTTGCCCCTGTTTCTACTTCCTGGTTCTTCCAGTTAGCAACCGTCGGTTATGGATTTGACAGTTGACATCCAGCCAATGACTGAATGTTAATCCCCTGTCTCTTCTGAGCATGCTCAGGTTCAGTACAGGTTTCTAAATTGCTCAGTTTCTAGAGGCATCCAGAAGCATAGCCGGCATACAGTAATGAATTATATGAACCTACGAATGATATATTAACATATTTTAAAGAGGCCATTCTTTCTAAAAGATGTTCTTATGAGAGTGGAGTTGTCCTTTAAGGCTGTGTCACCACTGATATTATGGCCATATCAAATTTCCACCGCAACCAAGCTTTTTAACCGTTTCTTTTGGCAGAATTAGATGAAAAACAGATTGATGGGTGGAAATTTCAACCAGATCGCATGGTTTTAAGATTGGGAGACACAGGCAGATTTTTTGGGTCATCCGATCGTATTTCTGCGTATTGGTCATTTTGGCCTAAAAATCTGAGGCGATTTTGCCATCAGCAGCGACCAGTGTCTGTTTGCCCAGGTTTAATGAACAGGACTTTCATTTTCGACTGACCGGGATATGTTGCTCGCAATTAACAAAAGATCCGTCTGTGTGTATCCAGCCTAAATGAGCCACGTGAATGGGTAAACTAAAATATCCGCAGCTCTACTTTAGGCCTCATTTGGAATATGTGGTGCAGTTTTGGAATCCCATATACAATTGGAAGGGCAACTAAATTTAAAAAGGGGAATGGGTGGCTTGACTCTGCAGGCAAATTAGATAACTTATGGCAGTTTACATTGGAGAAGCGGCAAGTGTGCTGGAATATGATCAGAGGACTTGTGGACATCCTTTTAAGATAAAAATAAAAAGTTTTATCTTCGGGTTAGGAAAGGTTTCTTAACAGTGAGAATGGTGAAACTGTGGAACTGTCTTCCAGCAGATGTGTTCATTGAATGCTTTAAAAGTGGGCTGGATACGTTTCTAAAACTAAAAAAATTGAGAATTACTGGTAATTAATACCAGTAATTCTCTATTATATAGTATCCCCATACCAACCAGAACTACAGTATATGTATTAATACCAGTAATTCTCAATATTATATAGTATCCCCGTACCAACCTGAACTACAGTATAAGTATTAATACATATACTGTAGTTCTGGTTGGTAGGGGATACTATATAATATTGAGAATTACTGGTATTAATACATATACTGTAGTTCTGGTTGGTACGGGGATACTATATAATATTGATATATCTGTTGTATTCAATTAGATCAACTGGACTTGAAGTTTAGTTCTTGAAGACATTTCGCTAGTCATCCGACTGGCTTTCTCAATTCAGAATGACTTGTACAAGAATCTGTGGCAATTATGTACCCTGGAAAATCCCAATTAGCATATCACAGCCAAGTGTTAAGGGCCATGTACAATGCTGTTTTGACACCTTACTCTGGGCGTTCCTATAACACCTCTTAGCCACTATCCAATCACGCCCTTAACACTTGGCTGTGATATGCTAAGGGATTTTCCAGGGTACATAATTGCCACAGATTCTTGTACAAGTCATTCTGAATTGAGAAAGCCAGTCGGATGACTAGCGAAACGTCTTCAAAACTAAGGTACAGTATATGTATTAATACCAGTAATTCTCAATATTATATAGTATCCCTGTACCAACCAGAACTACAGTATATGTATTAATACCAGTAAATCTCATTATATAGTATCCCCGTACCAACCAGAACTACAGTATATGTATTAATACCAGTAATTCTCAATATTATATAGTATCCCTGTACCTTAGTTCTTGAAGACGTTTCGCTAGTCATCCGACTGGCTTTCTCAATTCAGAATGACTTGTACAAGAATCTGTGGCAATTATGTACCCTGGAAAATCCCAATTAGCATATCACAGCCAAGTGTTAAGGGCGTGATTGGATAGTGGCTAAGAGGTGTTATAGGAACGCCCAGAGTAAGGTGTCAAAACAGCATTGTACATGGCTCTAATGGGCGGAAACATGTTAACTTACATCTGGTGAATAAACACCATTTTTTTGTTTTCACTAAGTCCTGTGAGTGCGCCCCGTTCTTTGATTGTTATATATATATATATATTCCAAAAGATACGGAGCACGCCGAGGTCTGGAACAACAATATTTATTAAGAAAAGGTCTGAAAGCCTACGCGTTTCAGCCCATATGCAGGGCCGTCCTGAGGAAGGTGTTAAGGGCGTGATTGGATAGTGGCCCTTAACACTTGGCTGTGATATGCTAATTGGGATTTTCCAGGGTACATAATTGCCACAGATTCTTGTACAAGTCATTCTGAATTGAGAAAGCCAGTCGGATGACTAGCGAAATGGCTTCAAGAACTAAACTTCAAGTCCAGTTGATCTAATTGAATACAACAGATATACCATGACCTAGATAAATGAGAATCTTCACAAGCATATTTCAAATCATTTTGGGGAGAAAACCCTCCAACTTGTATGGCAATATGAAAAGACAGCAAGGAAATTGGCAGACTACAGAAACCACCTGCGATTTAACCTCCGATGCAGACAACAAAGGCTAGTACCATGCAGCATATGTCTGGATTCCACAGTTAAAGGCATCAGAGCCAAACAGATACTGCAAAAGGCTCAAACACAGCTCCTAAATGAACAGGTACGACAGACACATTTTACTTCCCGCCAGTCAGCCCTCCAGATCACCAGCCATTGTGTTCACAGTCAGCCCTCCAGATCACCAGCCAGTGTGTTCCAGTCAGCCCTCCAGATCACCAGCCAGGTGTTCCAGTCAGCCCTCCAGATCACCAGCCAGTGTTCCAGTCAGCCCTCCAGATCACCAGCCAGTGTTCCAGTCAGCCCTCAGATCACCAGCCAGTGTCAGTCAGCCCCCAGATCACCAGCCAGTGTTCCAGTCAGCCCTCCAGATCACCAGCCAGTGTTCCAGTCAGCCCTCCAGATCACCAGCCAGTGTTCCAGTCAGCCCTCCAGATCACCAGCCAGTGTTCAGTCAGCCCTCCACTTCACCAGCCAGTTTCCATCAGCCTCCACTTCACCAGCCAGTGTTCCAGTCAGCCCTCCAATCACCAGCCAGTGTTCCAGTCAGCCTCACTCCCAGCCAGTGTTCCAGTCAGCCCTCCACTTCACCAGCCAGTGTTCCAGTCCCCAGCACTCACTCACCAGCCAGTGTTCCAGTCAGCCCTCCACTTCACCAGCCAGTGTTCCAGTCAGCTCCACTTCACCAGCCAGTGTTCAGTCAGCCCTCCACTCACCAGCCAGTGTTCCAGTCCGCCTCCACTTCACCAGCCAGTGTTCCAGTCAGCCCTCCACTTCAACAGCAGTGTTCCAGTCAGCCCTCCACTTCACCAGCCAGTGTTCCAGTCAGCCCTCCACTTCACCAGCCAGTGTTCAGTCAGCCCTCACTTCACCAGCCAGTGTTCCAGTCAGCCCTCCAATTCACCAGCCAGTGTTCCAGTCAGCCCTCACTTCACTCACCAGCCAGTGTTCCAGTCAGCCCTCCACTTCACCAGCCAGTGTTCCAGTCAGCCCTCCACTTCGGGACCCGCAATCGCACGAGTGTATTAGCCTTTACTCTATAAAGCTAGGTACTCACATCACAGATTTCCTGTCTGTCATTTTTCAAAGATCGGAAACACACAGTCCCAAGCATTCACCCTATGCAGACCATAGGGAGGAAGTTTGGGACTGTGTTTTCCTCGACCCTCTATAGGGAGTCTACCGTGACCGAGGGAAAAGCTGCCACATACAGTGCCGATAAAGCCCTGATACCGTCATGAGTGACGGTATTGGGACTTAATTGGTGGTGTGTGTAACTAGCTTAAGGGATAAAAGTTGGATTTATCTTACATCTTGTATGTATTGATGCATTTGAATCACCCAGTATTACCCTTCAAGTAGTGTCTAGATTACATTGATCTACAAAGGTGTCATGATTATGTAAACGGGATCGTTGCCCGACTGGTGGGTGGATCTCCGAACGACCATCCATTTTGGCCGATAAAGTGCCCATACACGGGACAATTATCGCCCGAAACAAACGTTCGTACACATCGTGCGTCACGGGTCAGGACCTGCAACCGCACGTGTGTACTAACCTTTTGCTTTCAAATGTTAAATAATGTCTGATTAAACGTTTATTTAATCTTCCTGATTATCTTTATAATTGGCAATTTGTAGATTGCTACAAAGGTTTAACACCCCATTTTGATCAACATTTCCCCACACCTTATCGCATTGAATAAAATAATGTTTCATAGTTTTCAAACAAGCTTATTCAGATCAACAAGTGTCTTAAATAAGTTAAGGGTTTCAGTCATGACATAGTTCAAACCCAAATTCAGTGTGGATATTTTCAGTTTTATTCAACAGTTTGGGAGATATTGACTACATTATTGACTCCTTCTGGATTACTAGAACATGTGAATCCCTTGTCTCTCCCTTTCCACGTGATCTCTGGTCCAGGCATCTGGATGTTTCTGGTCTTCCTCCTATGACCTCTTAACTTTCTGTTGTTATGGGTCTTCCCCTCAATTTTCACTGGTACCTCAATATGGGTGAGGTGCTGCCCTGTTCTTTTTACACAAAGATATGTGTGTCCTGTTGTAAAAATGGAGTTTGTTGCTGTTTGTCCTTGTCCTGTGTGGATTCATGGGTGGAAAAGTAAATTTTCCGTTCCTGTGACCCTGATCTGTTGGAATAATTTAATCTATCCCTACTAAATGATCTCCCAGGTCTGTTGTTATACCACACATTCACTTTGTCCAAATCATCGTTTTATCCCTGATAAACTTTTCGTGTTTCATTTTCTTTGTCTAATTCCAAGAAAGCTTTGCCTTTATTGACTGTATTAGCTCCTCCTCGTTCTTGCTATCCCTTCCCAACAAATTCTTTGAGACTTTATCCTATTGTTTCTTGTTGTAATTAAGGCTGGGTACACACAGGCAGATTTTTTGGCCCAATCGTCCAATACTTCTTGGATATCCTCCTGAATTTCTTGCTGTAGAGATACTTCTCATCGTGTCTATGACTACTCCCCCCCCAAAAAAAGCATCTTTTGTGATGGAACCAGTATGGATATCTTAATGTATTTTCCAACCAAGATGGTTTAGATAGGAAATTGCTCTTTGGTTTTTTCCCCTGTAATATTTGTTTGCTTGTTGCTTTTTATAAGATATCATCTTAGTAGCTGCTTATTTGCATTCCTTTCATTCTTAGCTGTGCTATTTCTGGGGCTTGTGTCTTTGTAAATATACACAGAGACTACTGAAGGCCAAATGGTAGACATTTGTATTGAAAATTATGACCTAGTGCCACAAATCGAAGGTATTTCTGATAAAACGTTTGTACTGGTTGCATCTATCTTGGACAAACAGTCCTACCCTGTATTTGTATGATAATATATTGCAGAAGCCAACTTCTTTGTTGCATGCAGAAGCTACCGTATATACTCGAGTATAAGCCGACCCGAGTATAAGCCGAGGTACCTATTTTTACCTCAAAAATTAGGAAAACCACATTGACTCGAGTATAAGCCGAGGGTTGAAATTGACCAATACTGCCTTCTGTAGCCATGTGCATTTTATTGCATACTGGTAGCCATGGGGATTACTGGTAGCCATGGGGATTACTGGTAGCCATGGGGATTACTGGTAGCCATGGGGATTACTGGTAGCCATGGGGATAACTGGTAGCCATGGGGATTACTGGTAACTGGTAGCCATGGGGATTACTGGTAGCCATGGGGATTACTGGTAGCCATGGGGATTACTGGTAGCCATGGGAAATGTACTTACAGTTTGGTGTGCAGAGCCTTCCGGACACCTTCCCAGAGCCTTCCGGACGCCTTCGCAAAGCCTTACAGACGCAGCCGCAAGTCAGGATGGAAAGCCGGCAGTTCCCAGTAGTGCTTTGCGGGTGCACGATGACATCATCGCGCCGACGTGCGCAAAGTACTACTGGGAACTGCCGGTTTTCTTACCTGACTCGCAGCTGCGTCCGGAATTAAGGTAAGTCCCAGCTTGACCCGAGTATAAGCCGAGGTTCATTTTTCAGGTCATTTTTAAGACCTGAAAACCTCGGCTTATACTCGAGTATATACGGTAAATGGATTTTTACTTAAGGGACTGAATAGTATTTTTGACATTTCTGGGTTTGTGGGGTAATGCTTAATGTTTAATATTTTACATTTAATAAATAATTTTTAGCAGTACCTAGGGGTATGCAGTAATATCCAGTGGTGTGTATATCCAACTGTCCTCAATCTATTTATGGTTTACATTTTTATATTTTTTATACCCCTATATTATTTAGAATTATTATTACTGTTTTTTGGTTTTAGCTTTTTTTTTCTTTCTTTCATCATTATATTCATATTTTTTTGTTCACCTTTGTGTGATTTATTTTTATTTATTATTTTCATTTGTTAGTACTATTGAATGTTTCTATGTGTTCGGTTTGTCCCTTTAAGAAAAAGTGGGTGTGTTCTATACTCATTTCATTAAGTGTATATAAGAGGCTTCCCCATCTGGGGAGTGCCTCTACCTATGATTAAGTGTCTTTTATAACACGAAACGCGTCATGTGCTGATATGTCTTTAAAAATTTATGTTTTTATTTACCATGGAAATTTGGACTTTTTTCGTGTGTGCATGCTCCTTCAGTGTGTTTCTTGTTCCAGTACTTGTGGAACCTGAGCGATGGGCTTGGGGCTGGCTGCACCCGGGCCACTCAAGACAAGCGGTGACTAGCTGGACTGTTTATGACACCAAAAAGTAATGAGGGAGGTCCATACGTTGAGCTGAAAGTGCTAACTTTGAAAATGTATTCCATCCGAACAAAGTAAAATCAGTGGCAACGTTCCGGAGCCACACTTAGACCTTTCTCAAGCCGTATTGGGCCCACAGGCTAAGTGTTGGCCCGAAACGTTGCCACTGTATTTACTTTGTTCTGATGGAATGCATTTTTAAAGTTAGCACTTTTAGCTCAACGTCTGGACCTCCCTCATTACTAATATTTTTTGTACTAAAAATGCTGTAAAAAACTACATATAAATAAGTACATTATTTTTATTCTTTATAAAGGAATGGACTTGTCACAGCGTCCTCGGAAGGCTATGCTAGTTTGAAACCCAAGGTTTTAGCACTGTCATCAAAATGGCCCTTGAGAGAACTACAATCAAATCTCATCTGGATATGTATGGAGTTTCTAGTGAAAAAACTAGCCAAGTAAACCCTAATGCTGCACACTGTAATTTTGGAATCTCTCTTAGAAAGGGAACTGTTGGTGCTAATAATGTTGAGGCTTTACAGAAAAGTGTTCACTGTAATAAAACTAGAGATATAAATAAGACATATGTAATATCTGCCTTTAAAAACACTGCAGCTTTGCCAAAAACCTCAAAGACTGAGGGTAGACTAACATTACAAAGAAGAGAAAGAAGCAGTAAGGGATCTCTTCATGTGGAGAAAGTTCTGGATACAAATATAAATGTGCAGGATAGAACGGAAAGAGGCCTGACTCTACAGAGGCGGCTGAGGACTGGGTCTATTGAAAGTGATGAAAAGAAGAAAATTGCAGAAGAACATTTAACACACAGCCATCCAAATGAAAATCAAGGTTTAGCACACAGTTATTCAAATGCAAGCGCAAACATTACTGGCAAGAATTCATGTAAAGATTCTGGTGAAGGTTGCAAGCAGCTTCACTCACAAACTTCAGTGGGTAGTGTCAAACTTAAGAATTGCCAGGAGGAGGAACATTCAAAACAGACAAATTGTGCATTAGGTATAAAAGATAATGGTTTATTGGGTATAAAGAGTAATGGTAAAGTGGGTTGTTTGCAGAAGGGGCAAGAGCCAAAGACTCCTGTAAGCAAGACCCTTGACCAAAAGAAGATGCTACTATGTAGTGGCTCAGGTTTGTCAAGGTCATCATCAATACGCAACACTAGTAGCCCTGTGATAACACCTAAGCGTATAGTAGGTACTTTGGGACCTTCCTCTAAAAAAGTCTCAAATTCTGTAAAATCCTTATATTTAGGCCAAACAGAAAAGACACCGGCCGTCCACTTACCTTCTAATGCTTTTCATCCAAAAATTGAGCCAGTCACCATTAGCTGCAGCCCAGATGATGATCATCCAAGGGCAGAAAACTGTGCTGTAACTGTTGCTGTAAGAGTTAGGCCTTTTAGTAAAAGGTAAGTTTATTTTTCGAACTGACTTTTTAAGAAAATTGAAACCTCTGCACAATGTGTGAACAATTTAACTGGAAGTTGAGTCTTTTATGGCTTTTTATTAGCTATCCCTCAGAAAGGAATGTTTGCAGCAAATATATATATATTTTTAGAAAAGAATATCTTTTCCAGAAATCTCAAAACTGTAATAAATGTTTTTAAAGCTTTACAGAAGCTGTTCTTTTGCAATTGTACAATAATGATAAACCAGATATACAATTTTCAATTTATCTCTTGTCCAGGGAAAGAAGTGAAAAAGCCCTCCAAGTTGTCTTTATGAATGGTCAGGAGACCATTGTTCAGCATCCTGATTCCAAGCAAAATCACATTTTCTGTTATGATTTTTCATTTTGGTCTTTTGAAAAGTCTCACAGTAGCTATGCTGGCCAGGAATTGGTGTATCAGAAGCTAGCTATTCCCTTATTAGAATGGTCTCTTTTTGGTTACAACACCTGTCTTTTTGCCTATGGCCAAACTGGCTCTGGAAAGTCATATACGTAAGTATGAACTGTGATAATATATACCGTATATACTCGAATATGTCGATCCGAGTATAAGTCGAGGTACCTATTTTTACCTGAAAAATTTGTAAAAACTGATTGACTCGAGTATAAGCCGAGGGTAGAAATTAGTTGCCCTTTAAATGGACAGCAGAATTCCCATACATGAATCCCATACAGTAGAAGCCAAATCCAGTACCAGTAACCCCCAATTCCTTGGCACTCCAGATGTTTGGAAACTACAACTCCCAGCATGCTTTGTTGCTGGGAGTTACAGTTTCTAAACATGTGGAGTGGCAAGGTTCAGTAAACTTTTAATTAAGCTTACCATTATTTACAATTCTCCTGACCCCCATATAGTAAAGGGCCCTCTGACCCCCATAGTTAAACAGTCACCTGAGAGTTGTAGTTTCAAGCTGTCATTTGCACTGTACTAGCAGCTTTTTTTTGCCCCAAACTGAGGAGACCCATCAGATTTACTGTATCCAGATGAGCAGTCAGTGATAGTGCTGAGTGAGTCCAGCAACCAGACTGCAGGAAGTGTAAAGGCAGATCAGCTCCTGTAACTTTTTATGCAGGTTAACACCGCGCCACCTACTGGTTACTATCTGCAATTGCAGAATTCGGATCTAAATTAGGACTTGACCCGAGTATAAGTCGAGGTTAGGTTTTCAGGCTAACTTTAAAGCCTGAAAAATTCGACTTATACTCTAGTATATACGGTAAGCAGTGTATTAGGAATAACCTTTTCATACTTGTGATTTAAAAGAGTTCTGGTTGGGCAGAAAAAATTTTTTGCAAAAAGTTTAATTAAGTAACCATTTACTCTATTATGATAGGTCTGTATGCAAAATTAGAACCCTGTTTATTAAACCCCCTGGCTGTTTTGTCTTAAACATGTCAAGCCATATGCTTAATTTTCTGGTTATTTACTGTTGGCGCACTACTTTTCTCCTGTTCCCATGGTATCATTACTCCTGTGGTTCAAAAATAAGTCAAAAAGTTATTAAAAATGATAAGTAATTTGTGAAAATCCTTGATTTTCTTGACAATCCTTAAACATTACTGCTTCCATGTTGTAGAGAGACATTAAGTAAAGAAACTGCTGATTAAAACCGTATAATACTTGCCTTTCTTAGTAATTCTTAGCAAGTAAACATTTGTGTGATGAAATTAGTGTTACTATTGGCTTTAGTAAGGAATTACAAAGAAAGGTATCGTTGACACAATACTTCATGAGGTCTAAGGCTGGGTACACACCAGCCAATATTTTCGGGCGAGCGACCGATTCCCAGCACTTTCGGTTGACCAGGCGAAAATATTGGCTGGTGTGGGGCGGGCGGCCACAACCGACATCGATCGTGCGGTTCCCTATGGGACCGCACGATCGATCGCTCGCAAAATCTGCCGCGGCCGACTGACATTTGTCCAGGGCGAGCGCTCACTCGGGACAAAAAGTCCCTCCATGTGTACTCAGCCTAAGTCATCAGAAATGTTAAATTACTTTTTTTAATTAAAACTATCTTTACTATGTAATGCTGCAGGTTTTTTAGGTAGTGTGTGTGTGTGTATGTATGTATGTATGTATGTATGATGTAGTATGTATGTATGTTAGTATTATATATATATATATTATATATATATATAGATATATTAATATAAAAATATATATATAATAAATATATATATATAAATCAGCAGGGTATCTCTTTGTTTCAGTATGATGGGTTTTGATGAAGAACCAGGCATATTTCCTAGGTTTTGTGCGGACCTTTTTTTAAGGATTCAGGCAACAATGAAGCAGCTGGTAAGATTTCTTTTAATACACACAAAAAAACTCTTTATTTTTACAAACACCAACTTTTACATTCCCATTCCCAACTGTTTAATTCGCTGCTGATTATTATTTGGCCAGTGGTCTTTTTTGTGTTTCTCTAGGCTGGGTAAACTGAGCAGATCCCCCTAGATATTTTGCACTAGTGGCAAGGTTAAAGTAATGATTGGTAATAAATTGGTTGTACATTACAATGTACAGATGTGTACCAGCATTTAGCCCTTCTGTTTTTTTTTAAATTAGTCTGTCAGATTGTATTTGCTCCATTGGTTGTACAGTGTCGTAACATCACCAGATCCCCTGCACGTTTTGCTTCCTGCTCTGACAGTCCCTTTGACATTAAAGTTACATTTACAGACCTTACACACTCCCAGCTGTGGGCTGTGCTGTTCTCTTCCCCCCCTCCTCCTCTTAAGTCCGCCTTCAATGACTATAACTCAATCTCTTCCCGGTTTCTTTTGCTTTATCCTGCACTGAGCATGTGCCAACCGCAGATTAGAAGGAGAAACTAATATTTGTGACCGCAGATTCAGAACCTAACTTTCTGATCAGGGATTCTTTCATATTTTGGGCTGTGCAGCACGTAGATAGGTAGCCAATGGGTCATTTTTTCTTTCTTAAAAATCTCTTTTTAAAATATAAACTGACAAATGATACATTTAAGAATATTCTGTATCATTATCAAGGTGCTGTTGATTTTCTTTCAGACTGAAGGGTAGTTTAGGTGGGCATGCAAAATACCACTTGAATCTCGAATTGAAGATCTTTACTGATAACATGCAAAATAGCAGTGGATGACAGCTTTCCGAAGATTAAACAGTATCTCATATTTTTATACCCTTCCATATAACCCCTAAAGTATGATCACTCCATCCCCTCCCCTCAGAGTCCAGAAATGGTCACATGAAATAGAGTAAAGGGCACTGACTAAAGCGTAACCAAACCTAAAATTGGGTGGAAGGACAGATATAACTAATTATAACTAATAAGGAAGAAAAAAGAATAACTGTCTGCACACCTGAACTAGTATACAATAAAAATCCTTTATTACCACATTATTACATTAGGGACATTGAACTATTAAAAACATATTAAAAAACAAATACTTCAATCATAGGGTATAAAGAGTATATGTTTGCAAGCCAATACACTGTGCATGCGTCAACTACCCTACTCCCTTCCGGTAACCTCCTTATGTACAGATCCACTGTTTCGTGTCGCAGCGCATATGACGTCACAATGCGTCAAGACGTTACGCACGTTCGTCAATAGGTAGCGTGAGCCATCATGACGTCACTCAACATCGTCAATAGACGATGCGAGGTGTCATGTACAGCCAATAAGGAGCCGGATTTTAAAATCCAATGAGCAATCAGTGCCCTAATGCTCTCATAGCTACAAACTCGTAACACTTTAACCATCATAGCGACCAATATAACATGTAAATAGTGCCAAACATAAATATACAGTGGGATCACTTAGGCAAATATATAACTGTAGTTATACCAAATGTACAAATTACCTCAATTATAAATACATCAAAAATTACCAGCCGGTGACATAGTAAATCATACTTCGTATTCAAGAAGTCCAGGAATATGATCTGCCCAGGCAAAGTCCATGAAACTGTGCAAAAGAAATAGTGCACGGATAACACCAGAATGTATAGTTAATATTCCTTAATATTTAGAATACCACATATATAGTCTATCCGGGAATAATCTGTAGAAACTACACAAAATTAAAGTTCTGGATACCGTCAGAGCATAGAGTTAAATAATCAAAGGTGGTAGCTATCAGATCCATTGTTTGTAATCCACAAGGTGCAATCCAGGATCCGAATTATTGTACTAGAAGGTAAGTATCCGAAAGGTAAGCATCCATCTGTTATTTTGTTCCTTTGCAGTACTGTAGTGAAATTATTTGATCTAAATTTAAATAAATACAGAAATGTTCACATGAATTATGTGCATTAGAGATATTTAATCTAGCAACATCTTCATGGCAGGGCGATAAGATAAGCTGGCAAGGTTCCCAGACATTTTGTACTGCTTTATAGAGACACCCATATTGGGTCCCTTCAGACTTGCCTGCGGTCCAATAAAACTGTTATATTGTGGATCGATTCTGCAGTAAAATATGTTTTGACTTTGCCATGTCATGTTAACTATCCTGGCCACCTAATTTTTTGCTTGCCCGTTATCTCTTTACTGCTAGTTATAAAAAGTGCCCTATTTAAACTGCCAGGTTTAATACGTTTTTATTACATAAACTGCATTCTTCTTCGAAATGTTGACTTTACCTACTATTATTCTATAGTTCTCCTTCCATTTGGAAATAAGTTACTTTGAAGTGTACAATGAGAAGATACATGACCTTTTAAACTTCAAAGCAGATAGCAGACAAAAGAAGCAACCGGTAATTATTTGCATTTTTATTTGTGTTTTTGTCTTTCATTGCATCACATAATTTTTTCAAGTAAAAGATTAGCCAAATCAAGGTGTTATGACAGTGTTGCCCATTTTTTATCAGTGTGGCCCACCCAGAGAACACTGTTGGAATTTACTAAAGAATTTAGCTGTGGGTTTAATAGGTGTTCCCCAGCACCAAGGTCAAACAAAACTCTCACCAAAACTGCCAGGTCAAGACCCCTTTCTAACACTAATGTTATTAAAAATGTAAGCACACAGTAACTAACTCTTCATACAATAGCAGGAGGGTCCCAGGCCAACTTTATAGTATAGTAGGTAGGTGCAAACCACTGTCAGTCCTCTACACAAGGTCTCAAAGCTATAGCACAAGCAAGGAGATAATAGGTGCACGCTACTTAAAGCCCCGAAACGTTGTGTGCGTGTCTTATTCACTTCAATAAAATCAATTAATTTAAGTAGTGTGCACCTCTTATCTCGATTGTGCTTAAACTATTGCAAGATCCCCGTGGTCGCGAAAGGGTGGCACAAACCTGCTTTGGGATATGTATGCAGGTCACATGTGCTTGTGTTGCCACTTTGTGTTGTTAGGTGCGCGGAAGAATCTTAGTGGGAGTGAGTGCCCTTGCTCTGCCAACCCAATCTCTAAGGTAAAAGATCAGTGCTGTCCAGACTATGGATAGAGTGGAGGAGTAAAGGTTCGCCCACACATGCGATCTGACCTGTGATGCACGATGTGTACGAAATGGCCGTTTGCTCAGGAATCATTGCTCGATCCGCCGGTCGATCACTGAACGAGTGGACATTTCGTACACATCATGCATTGCGGGTCAGTACCCGCGATCGCATGTGTGGACGAACCTTTTTGGTCGATAAAATGCCCATACACTGCATGATTATCGCCCAAAACGGTCAATCGTACAAATTGTGTGCCGCGGGTCCGGCACCCACGATCGCACATGTGTACGGACTTAACTGTTTTAATTATGGGGAGAAGTTAATTATGCCCCCCTGCTGCTATATAGAGTGGTTTGTGAATCCTTAATTAATGGAAAGGAGTACCAATACTTAAGGTGGCGATTTCCACAGCATGTGTGCCGACAGATCAGATTGGAATCTGTTAGCACACATGCTATGGGGACTGCATACATGTACCTGACCGATCCCCATGCGCGTTATAGGGATTGGTCGGCCGTGCGGCCATTTACAGTACGATCGGATTAGCTCCCTCTACTTAAAGTAAAGGGAGCCGATACAGACTGACGGAAATTTTCTGTTGTGACCGACTGTAATGCTGACTACAGGAAGAGCCCCTACACACTGATGATAATGGTTAAATCCTGTTGTTTCCCAGTGGGATTTACCCATTATGGCCACCTTTATCCTTTTATTTCTGTGACTGTAAAGGACTTTGGGGGCTCCATGTGAGGTATTCCATTAAAACCAAACACCTATATCAGGGATGCCCAACCTGCAGTCCTTCAGATGTCAGAAATTTGAAAACTGTAACTCCCAGCATTCCTTGGTTGCAAAATGCAGGGAGTTGTAATTTTTAAATATCTAGTGGGATGAAAGTTAGACATCCCTGACCTTTATAAAGAGCACGATGCAAGTCTGATCAGGCTGGATTGGTTTCAATGTAGTTATACTGCATGAGTTTAAAGAGTAAAGCAAAGTAATTAATTAACTAGTAAAAAAAGGTATACATTTAATTTTGCCCATTCCCACATTTTCCTGTCCCATCCTACCATGCCACTTGTCTGGAAAAAAAATCTGTGGAAAACACTGTATGGTATAGCTTGTAATGTTGGCAGAACATTTCCTCTCTATATTGTAAAACATTTTTGTGTTAAACGTTTTTATTAAGTTGTTATCTTGTGCCATCTATATAGAAACCAGTAAAAACACCTCTATCTACTAATCTAATGATTTCAGCACCTACTTCAATCCAAATATCCAGTTCGGAAATGTTTTGTATACACAGTAAGTGATCATGCCTTCGTTCTCAGAGGTATTATATGGGGACAGTAACTGCAGGGATAATTAGTGAAAGCTTTAGTGATTTAGACAGGTATATCTTTGTTTAGGAATTGGTAAGACAAGTTTTGGTATGCAGTTTATATGCTGTAATTCTTGAAAATGTTTACAACCCAGCTTTTTTTGTGGTTGTTTTTTTTTTTTTTTTGCAGCTAAGAGTCCGAGAGCATCCACTGATCGGACCATATGTTGAAGATCTCTCTATGTAAGTTTTTTTTTCCACTTGATTACTACTCCAAATCCCCTAAACCATGCAACCTCTGTTGCAAATTCAACCTAATTTGCCCAATTTGCAAGTGCGAAGAAAAGATTGTTTTGTATATGCTTGATATGTAATATTCATTTATTCGCCTATACACAGGAACAATGGTATCTGCTCCCTCTTCTGAAGTAAAAGGAGACTATTCCAACCAACAAAGATCTTCCTTCTGGAATGATCAACCACAATGTCAATGTCTGTAGTTTGCATCATTGTTGGTTGTTTTCAACCGAACACCAATTCCCGGGATCTGTCTGGTATCGACCATGCGAATGGCAACAGTGGTCTCCACAGAGACCACCAGAGCTGACATCTCTGGCTTCAGCCTGTAAGAAATTATATTTGGGTAAATGCTCAAACTTCCTGCTTCCAGTAGGTTGAGTGACATCGCCTGACCTCTGCCCTGGGGAGAAGCATGCTTATTTAAGACTTAAAGGACAATTACACTCACCTTCCCTCTGCTCCTCTTCCTTCAGTCAGTGCTTTCTACTCTGAACCGCTAGGTCCTCACCCCTGGGTTTGCTAACTTAAGGCAAATACTTATATACACGCTGCGTGACGAGGCCAATAGGAAGGCACACTCGTTGCAGAGCATGTCTTCCTATTGGCCTCGTCGCCGACGGGGAGGAGGGGGCGTGGCTTAACTGCAGTGCGTAAGTAAGTATTTGCCTTAAGTTAAGCAAACCCAGGGTTGAGGACCTAGCGGTTCAGGTCTTTACCCTGGGCAGAAAGCACTGAAGAAAGACTGAAGGAAGAGGAGCGGAGGGAATGTGAGTATAATTGTCCTTTTAAAGGATAAGTGCACTGTAAAACCAAGTTATGTTCATTTGGAAGCTGCAGCAAAAATACTGTTGCCATATTTTTGTTTTACCTAGGCTCTGGAGTTTTACCTGGCATAGGTAAAAAAAAAATATGGCAATGGTATTTTTAACGCTGCAGCTTTCAAATGAACATAACTTGATTTTACAGTGCACTTATCCTTTAATGCTAAGGAAAACAAAGGAAGTACCTGGGGGAAAAAACTGATAGTTGAGAAAGGGAGCCTATTAATGCAGGAAGAGGCTGGTCACGTGACTAAAACAGGAAGTGTTCAAGCAGGAAGTAATATTGCTGAACCATTCCAGCACTAACAAATTTCAGCTAGAGATGTGATTTAGGTTTTATTCTAAATGTATGATAGAAGAGTTGGAGACCCCGTTACCCCATAAGCTCTTAAAAATCTGTTCCACCCTGCTGGGAAAGCTTGGTTCCTGCTGACCAGAAGAAAACATAATAGAAGTTGGCACCTGTGTAGTGACTTGTATACATTTTCTATATACCGTTTGTATCAAAACTCTTAGAACGTCTCGTCTCTACACGCATTACTAATTACCTCCATGCTAATAACCTATTAGACCCATTTCAGTCAGGATTCCGACCGGGTCATTCATTTGAAACGGCCCTCTGTAACCACTCAAATGGCCTACAAACTGCCAAAGCCAAGAGACAGTTCTCGGTCCTCATTCTCCTTGGCCTATCGGCTGCCTTTGATACTGTGGACCACTCTCTTCTTAAGCAAATTCTATATTCTCTGGGCATCCAAAATCGAGCTGCGGCGTGGTTGTCTTCTTATCTCTCTAACAGATCTTTCTCTGTCTCTTTTGCTAATAAGACTTCCTCTCCTGTTCCACTTAGTGTGGGGTCCCTCAGGACTCTGTTTTTGGACCCTTGCTGTTCTCCCTCTGCACTATCTCTCTGGGAGAAACAATCTGTTATTTTGGCTTTAAGTATCACTTATATGCTGGTGATACCCAAATTTACTTGTCCACCCCTGCACTAACCCCTTCAATCCCTAATCTCTAAATGCCTGCTCTCTATCTCTTCCTGGATGGCGCACCACAGCCTTAAACTCGTCTATCTAAAATGGAATTAATCATTTCCCCTCTAAACTGGGACCTAGTCCACCCTTCTCCATCTCTACTGACAATGTAGTTATTAAGTTGAATCTGCACACTGCCGTGGAGTAATCTTTGACTCCTATATCTGTTGTATTCAATTAGATCAACTGGACTTGAAGACGTTTAGTTCTTTGACTCTTCTCTTTCCTTCCATCATCACATTAACAATGTCACTAGGACGTGTCGTTTTCTCCTTCGCAATATTGCCAAGATCCGCCCTTTTCTCTCTCGCTCCAATATTAAAATGCTAATGCATGCCCCGTCTCCCGTCTTGACTTCTGTAACATTCTACTACTTGGACTCTTGGCCTGTCATCTCTCTCTTCTCCAGTCTATCTTAAACTCAGCATCTCGGATCATCTCACTCTACTCCAAAAGAGAACCTGCAACCGTGATACTTCAGTCCATAGGGTGGCTTCCCATGAAACAAAGTATCCTATTCAATGTCCTTCTTTTAACCTTTAAATCCCTTCACTCTACCACACCTCCCTACTTATCTTCTCTCTTGGTCCCTTATGTTCCTGGCCGTGCCCTCCGTTCCTCATAAGGAAATCTTCTCCACAAACCCCAAACAAACACTGCTTCCTCCCGTCTTAAACCATTCTCTCTTGCTGCTCCCTACCTTTGGAACTCTCCCTCTCTCGCTTCGCCAGGTGACATGCTGATCAATGAATACTTTCATATCTAGACTGTTATCTAACCTTTCTGAGCACCAGCACAACAAATGATTGTTAGCCCTTTTAAACAGTTTGTACCCATCCCCCCACTTGCATCTGTATGTTGTCCAATCCAGTTAGATTGTAAGCACTTCGGGGCAGGGATCTAATTCCAATTGTGTCAAGGCATGCTGCAATAATTTATACATATTTATACATATATGCGTTCTTAACCAATGTTTGAAATTGTATTTAATTTTTATTTATCTGTATAATTGCTTGCATTTATCCCCTTGCTTGTATACTTTGTATTTTATAATGTACAGCACTGCGTAGCTAAGTAGCGCTTTACAAATAAAATTATATGATGCAATTATATATAGCACTGAATAATTTAACAATTTATCTATTTACATTTGGGCTTGCCCTAAACACCCTTTAATATATGTACCCTCTAGCACATACAAACAATCTGTTTTATGATTATAGAGGAAAGTATCCTATAATAGTTTTTGTTTTTCTTATATCAAAAACAATTTTTTTTAAATGATGTGCCATGGATGCATCACTGCCTTTTCATGTTTTCTGTATAGCTACTTCTGTAAGATTATAATCTGGAATTCTAATGCTGGCCATATACTACTACTTTATATTCCGACATTCCTGCAATGTTCCCCTGAAATTAGAACAACCACCTGGTCCAATCTGAACGCAAATGAATGGTCTGGGACAGGGAACGGATATATCAGTACTGCTGTTATTGTTTTATATATAAAGTGTGATCACTACTAAATATTTTTTTTCTTCTTCTTACGTTTCCACTGATATACATGCCATGTTTTAGGGCAAAGCACATGGGCAGAAAATGTAAATGCATTAATCTTTAATATTTACTCTATAATATACCATCAGTGGACATCTAACTTTTGTTCAACTATAACTTTTAAATATCCTGTAAAGGCTTTTCATAGCAGCTGAAAAAAACGTATTGACATGCACCAAATGGATAGATCATATTTAGGTCCAATTGTTATTGTGGACAGCTTTGTTTGTCAGGTTGGCAGAGTCAAGTTTTGTGTTTCTTACTAACCTTTTTATATTTCTAATCAGTGGGTCTTTATTTTATTTTCAGGTATGTTGTGTCTTCATTTCAGGACATTCAGGTGAGCAATTATTCTTAATAGTTCCTAAGTCAGGTGCAGTTTTGCAATTTTCTTCTGCCTCTTCTGCTTTTTTGTTGCTGATCAGTGCGAAGACATTAATCAACTCTATAGTATCCTACCTATCAATATTTTCAGTTTGAAAATTGAGCCATGCAATTTGTCCTAGCTTTGTTCTAGTAAACGCACACTTTTCAGGCTAATAATACTGGCTTTCCCTGTCTTTGTGCCTTTGAATAGTAATTGTATTACATTTATTTTTCAATGGCAGGATAGTTACACCAGAAGACAAGTAAAACTAAATAAAATGTATATGGTTTCTTGCTAGATTTACATTTTACATGGACATTTTAAAATCCTTACTGCAAATACTTTTGCTGGAGAAGGCAAAGAAAACATTGATTTATATGTCTTGTTAGAGACTGAATGAATCCCAGTTCCTTTTTACTACACTTATTCTCTCTTTCCTGTTCTTTGGTTGCACTCTACGAGATTCCTGTCCATTTCAAAAGCTCTGTTGCTATGATCTCTTTGGTCTGATAATATATGCAGTTTTCATCAGTACATGCATCTCTTGTTCCATGGCAGATTAACTGAATTTTTGATGTTTGTGTCTTTATGCTTTAATTGGTGGTACTATTCCATATAGTGTAATTTGGTTAAATGTTTTGTGTTAGAGTTGGCTGGAATTGGGAAATAAGCAGAGAGCAACAGCTGCTACAGGGATGAATGACAAGAGCTCCAGATCTCATTCTGTATTCACCCTTATCTTAACTCAAACCAAGGTACTACTCCTGTTTTTATTTTTGTTTGTTCTTTTTACATTTTTGTAAACACTGACATAATACATATGCCTTCCCTTTACATATTGTTACCATGGCACGTACTATGTACGATTCAATTTAAATTCTCAGACAGAGCATGTGGATGGACAGGAGCATGACCACCGAATCACCAGCCGGATTAATCTTGTGGATTTAGCTGGAAGCGAAAGATGTTCATCAGCACAGACAAGTGGAGAGCGTCTCAAGGTGGGATGTTTCCTTTTAAAAGCAGATTGTGTGGTCAGATATCCAAATTCTAGGGAAATGAAAAGAATAAAACGCGAAATACACACAGGTAGTTAAAGGGTATGTCCACCCCCCAAAAAATGTTTTTATATTTGGTTGGCAACCCCCCAAAACCTTGCGATGTTTATAAAATCCAACAATGCTTCCAACAGTACTTTACCCATTCTTATTTCCCTCTACACGCTTCTGCTTGCTTTGTGCCTTTTGCATCTCAGCCAATCACAGGAGACGCTGCCGGTCCAGCCTCTTTTACTTGCTTCTGTGCACGGAAAAACATGGAAGCAAGCAGAAGCCAGAAGCGCGTCTGGGAAAAGAAGGCTGGGTAAGTACTGTTAAAAGCATCTTTGGATTTTAGAAACCTTGCGAGGTTTTGGGGGGGTTGCCAACCAAATATAAAAAGTTTTTGGGCGGGTGGACGTTCACCCTTTAAGATTTTTGTGAATTTTTTGTGCACTTTGTCTTTTTCTGCCTTTGGAAATTTAGAATTCTATGAATCTTGCAAGTCTTCAAAGAATAAACAATTTTCAGTTAATATGACCAGTCTATACAGAGAATAGTGCTGCCTTTGGATGAATGGTAAGTGGCAGATAAGCTTTGGTTTGTTTTTCTAATTAAAGATAGGAAAGGTTTTTATATAGGCTTGTGCAAAGTAACATTACTAATTCAATGCAAATCTTTATAGCATAGAAATAGTTTTTAATGATCCCTTTGATTATTATTCCTATTGTAAATATAGGAGGGAGTGAGTATCAACAAATCTCTGCTGACCTTGGGAAAAGTTATTTCTGCTCTTTCAGAAAATTCACAGATGCCCAAAAAAACTTTTATTCCTTATCGGGAATCTGTCCTCACATGGTAAGTAGAATTAAGTAGATATATGTAATACAAGCAGGAACATTTGGGTAAAAACTCTTTATTTTCTTACATACCTTCTATAATCTTCCCATCAGACAGACTACCGATTGGTAAACCCGGTTTGCAGTCTGTCTGGTGGGAATGAAACCTGCTCAAATTTTCATTTAAAATCATGAGATTGGACAAAAAATTTCAACAAATCCATTCCAATATTTCTTCCAATTTTGGGGGAAAAAATCAGATGAGAAGGTTCGCTGTGACAAAAATATTCGCCAAATATACTGGTTAAAAATGTTGGTTAAAGGACAACAATGTAAAAAAAAAACAATATCACCCCATTACATGTCCACATTTTCAGCAGCTGAAATCACATTTACAACCGTGCTGCCCTCCCTAAGATATCACACAGCAAAGAAGAGTGCTACAAGCCCGTCTCCTAGACGGCCCAGGGCCATGGTTAACATAACACTTGTTATTGGCTGGTGGGAATGTCTGTTACAACCTCTCTCCTCCTCTGCCAGTCAAACAAACTTGAAATGTCCTGTTGCTAGGATACAGCCTACATAATCAAGCTGATCAAGGGTGGGTGGAGGAGTGTTTTCTCACATGCTAGCTTTGAGTGACCGTTAGAGACAGACAAATTAATTGTATGGGGAGGGCTGCATTTACTCTTTTTTTTTTTTTTTTTTTTTTTAAAGAAATTTTAAAAAAATGCATTGAGGCAATAGTTATCCTTTAAATCGGCCAAAATGTCATCCAGCGTGTATGCAGACTTAAAGTTCTTCACCCAGATATTTTCCAGGAAAATCTTGGGTATACTAAAATCTTGGGTATACTAAAGAAAGTTACAAATATGATAATTAATGTGGTGCTGTACCGTCAATTATATCTCTTTTTCTGCAGAAAAATTAGAGAATATCTAGTCAAAACTCACAATTTAACTATCGTGTGTATAAAGTTAAAATGAAGAGTACTTCGGGCAGGGATATAGGAATGGTAATTCCTACCTCCCAATATTGTTTCTGTGAGGAGCACCAACCCAAAGAAAACTGATTCTGCCAGTCTTCCTCCAGCACTATCTTTAATGAAGGGCTAGTCCAGGACTAACCTGGCAAATTGTTAGTGCTGTAACTCTTTAACAAAATGCTATTGTGAAGTAGGAATAATCAATTCTACCTCCCTGCCCCTTTTTATTAAGTTCATTAAGTATTGTTATCCTTTAAGATTTTAATGGTTTGAATGAAGCACATCGGGCATGCCCAGGTCATAAAACAAGGGAGGGGACGAACACCATAATCTTTGTCTATTGGAAAGAAAAATAAACTTTATAATGCTGTATTTCTGTAAAGAAATCAGTTGGTAAAGAAAATGGTGCATAGTTTAAATTGATTGTTTTTTGTGTTATGACTCTGGAGAAAAACGCAATTGCCTTTATTTGAAGCTGGTGAGGAAAATTGTAGCATACATTCAGGGAGATTCAATAAAAGTTCTTATCGTTAAAAATTTTGCCCCAACCAATCAGATCTTATTTAACATTTGAAAGGTAACATCTGATTGGTTGGGGAAAATAAGCACCATTTTAATGACTTTTTATTGATTCTCCGTGAGTATTTGTTTTATTTTTTTTTACAACTGCAACTTCTGTATAATATAGCTCTCCATTTAAACAAGCATGCCAATACTTTTTTTTTCTTCATTGGTTTTATTAACATCAAATTGCAATATACAGTTATAGCAAAAGTAATTTGTAGGTGGTGGTAGAAACAGGTGGTCTTATTGTTAACATACACATATGTTTCATATCCCAAGTGTTATTTAACTTAAATATGTACGAATACCATTCTTAAAAAATAATAAAATTGTTTGCATTTTATGGCTTACATGGAGTTGCGTCTATATTAATGGGTGTTAGCTGACAGTAGAAGAGAAGAAGAAAAGGGGTGGGGTGAGTGAGTTAGAGAAAGGTGGAAGGGATAGGGAAGGGTGCCGCTGCTTGAATTTCTCTATCGGTGGGCTTATTATGGGTGGATTTTTAGTATTGTAGCTGTCTATCCAGAAATTCCAGATTTTAAAGAACTTCTGCGGGCAGCCTCTTTTCCAGTATATGGTAGTGGTTAGGGTTTTCAATTGGATTATAGTTCATGTGTCTGGAGCTAAGCTATCCATTTAAAGGGAAAGTTTAGTGGAAAATAACATTATTTTTAAAATTCTTAGTTTATATTATACATACCTAGTTATTCTACATTATTCTATTCCATTTTGAAAAATCAGTGGAATTTATTCCCTGCTGTTGACATTAGTGAGCTGACATTTAAGGTTCTGTAATGGTCCTTCTTCTTCCCAGAATGCACATTACCTTGGAATGATGATTGGCTGTTGGGTCAAACATGCTCAGGTCTCTACTGAGCAACTGAATCAACCCAGGCGCTGGGTCAAGGTCAAAACCATAACTGTCTCTATTAGGGGTCCTGCAAACAGGAAGTCAATATTTCGGAAGCATTTATTTATACACACAGACAAAATGCTGAATAGGCAGGGTAAGGATGGGAAAAAACTGCTGTTTATTCTTAAAAGTATATGTATTTGTACTGAACTTCCCCTTTAATTATTATAGTTTTTCATGCATACCTATATTTTTAAACTATGTTACTACCTAAATGTTTTTTGGTTCTCAAAGGCTGCTGAAAGAGAGTCTTGGGGGAAATTCCAAAACTGCAATGATTGCTACGATCAGTCCAGCACTTACAAACCTGGAAGAGACATTAAGCACTCTGCGTTATGCCAAACAAGCTCGGCTCATTATTAATTTAGCCAAAGTGAATGAAGACGTAAACACTAAAATGATAAGAGGTGAGCATTTAGGATAAGGATTGATTTATACTGACTTCTGAATTCTACTGAGCTGTATCAATGGTTTGCTAGTTGGGGTTGCTGGATGTACAAAATAACTCATATATTTTAGTTGTCTGTAGTTTTTAAACTTATGTTATTCATATAATTTACATTTTTGGTAAGCATTCTGTTTCCCCTAATGTTTTACTCAGAACTGAAGGCAGAGATTGAGAAATTGAAATCATTACAACTGTCTGCTAAGAACAAAGACTCTGACAAATACAAACGCAGCCAACAGGAAATTACTTCCCTAAAACTTCAGCTTAGCCAGCAAGAGAGGGAAATGTGTGAACTTAAGAGGTACGTAGAGCTCACAGAGAAACCTTAACCCCCTAGACATTGTTTATTAAATAATCCCTATTTTATTTTTTTCATCCATTTTGAATTCCCACACATTTACTTCCTACATCAGAAGATGCTGTCAATACTGTCATTCACACTTGCTTGTCCCATTTAGACAGACCTAATAATGTGAGAGCACTCATTCTTGATTTTAGTTCGGCCTTTAATACTGTCCCTTTTTCTGAGTTTTGTAACAAATTGGAGGGGATGGGTATTGACCAAAGCCTTTGTAGATGGATTGCACACTTTCTATCAGGTAGGCAACATTGGGTTAGATTTAAAGGAGAACTAAAGTCTCCAGACAACATTGTCCCAATGGACAGAGCACATTCACAAACATACAACAAGCTGTGTCTCACCTCTCCATTTGCTGTGGCCATTGGGGGATTTATGAAAATAACCTGTGAGTTCTAGGGGTCAGCTCCCACAATCCACCTTAGCTGGGTAAACCCCCACCTAAGGGTCTGCGTACAGGTACATGCTCTGTATTGCTCAACAGATCAAAACAAGGAAGTTGCAGCCTTGCTTCCTAGAAGCTGACAGCCAATCACAGTATAGCACAGAGATCCTCCCTGACACAGAACAGAGATTTCAGTTTTTTGTTTTCAAATACATTCAATGCTCCTGCCCTAACAATTATATAGTCCTTTACTTTTCATACAAAAAGAAAAGTAATCTTTGCAGTGTATTTCATAGGTAGCATGGATGTAAGAAACGGAATACTAACATCTCCGCAAAAATAAAAGTAAGTCTGGGGAATAGAACCTGCAATTTGAACATTTACTCTGTCTTGCTAAAAGCAGAGTTCTTACCTTTAGGCTAACAGAGATAGTATATATGACACTGGTACATGTAGAATCTTTTACTATGAACATAATGGGAAAAAATTTATGTTTCTAAAACTGGCGTCTTACCAGTTGCTCCACCACTGAAAAAGCTGAAGATATGGGTACATTTATAAGCTTTATCTTTTGCTTGGAACAAAATAGAAACAAAAAAAGGAGAGTCTGGGGTATTGTGACCTTCTGAACAGTTTACTTCTAAACCTGGTGCCTTACCCGGTGCACCAACATATACAGAGAATACATTTACATTTTGAAGCTTTATCCTTTGCTGGGAAAAGAATAAAAATGTATTTACCAGTTAGTGTAAGTTGCTGGTAGATAAACTGCAGGGACGCTTTCAAAGTCTTTTCAGGGTCTTCCATATTTGTGGCATGAATCACATTGTGAAGTATGCAAATGATGGCACCGTACTGGGTTTAATTACCAACAACGATGAAACGAGTTAGGCTAAGATTACATCCCTAATTTCTTTGTGTAACTGAAATAAACTGCACGTTAATGTTGCTAAGACGAAAGTAATGATTTTTGATTTTCGTAGGTTGCATAAAGTAGCATCCTATCAGCCCATAGGTATTGAGAGCAGGAAGGTTGAAGGGTAAAGAGTTCTAAATTTCTGGGCACGTACTTTTGCTCTGACCTATCATCAGTTATTAAGTGTATTAAAAAGGCCCAGCAGAGGCTTTTCTTTCTCAGGAAACTGAAACAGGAGCACTTTCCCCAGGGACTCTTAATTAATATTTACAGATACTCTATAGAACATATTTTAACGTATAATGTTTTACTCTGGCATGGGAATTATACCAAAGTGGAGTCACGCTCTCTACAATGTGTAGTTAAATATGCATAATATATTGTTGCCACTGAGTTGCCTTTAGTGAATTCCATATTTCTTAAACATAGATTAAATAAAATAATTACAGATCATTTTCATCCAAACTCTGAATATTTTGTTCTTTTACCTTCTGCCAGACATTTTCATAATTTCTATTGTAGAACATCTAGATACAGGAATGATTTTTATGCATCAGCAGTCACCTTTTTAAATTCTTGATACACTGCTTTGGATACATTTTCTACTGTTATTTATTTTTTATGTATTGATTGCTATTCTGTTAAATAAGCTATTTATTCTGTTACATATGGTACTTATTTATTCTGTTACACACGGTACTTATTTATTCTGTTACACACGGTACCGTATATACTCGAGTACAAGTCGATCCGAGTATAAGTCGAGGTACCTATTTTTACATGAAAAATCTGTAAAAACTGATTGACTCGAGTATAAGTCGAGGGTAGAAATTATCACCACTACTGCCTTCTGATTCTGTGTTGTTTTTAGGCTTTAGTTGCCCTTTAATTGGACAGCAGAATTCCCATACAGTAATAGCCAAATCCAGTACCAGTTACCTCCAATTCTTTGGCACTCCAGATGTTTGGAAACTACAACTCCCAGCATGCTTTGTTGCTGGGAGTTTCAGTTTCTAAACATGTGGAGTGGCAAGGTTCAGTAAACTTTTAATTAAGCTTACCATCATTTACAATTCTCCTGAACCCCATATAGTAAAGGGCCCTCTGAACCCCATATAATAAAGGGAACTCTGACCCCCATATAGTAAAGGATTCTCTGACCCCAATAGTTAAAAATGTCACCTGAGAGTTGTAGTTTCAAGCTGTCCTTTGCACTGTACTAGCAGCTTTACAGATTTACAGCATCCACTGACAGTGCTGAGTGAGTCCAGCAGCCAGACTACAGGAAGCAGGAAGGCAGATCAGCTCCTGTAACATTCTATGCAGGTTAACACAGCGCCACCTACTGGTTACTATCTGTAATTGCAGAATTTGGATCTAAATTAGGACTTGACTCGAGTATAAGTCGAGGTTAGGTTTTCAGGCTAATTTTAAAGCCTGAAAAATTCGACTTATACTCGAGTATATACGGTACTTATTTATTCTGTTACACACGGTACTTAATTATTCTGTTACACACGCTACATATTTATTCTGTTACACACGGTACTTATTTATTCTGTTACACACGGTACTTATTTATTCTGTTACACACGGTACTTATTTATTCTGTTACACACGGTACTTATTTATTCTGTTACACACGGTACTTATTTATTCTGTTACATACGGTACTTATTTATTCTGTTACATACGGTACTTATTTATTCTGTTACATACGGTACTTATTTATTCTGTTACATACGGTACTTATTTATTCTGTTCAACACGGTACTTATTTATTCTGTTCAACACGGTACTTATTTATTCTGTTCAACACGGTACTTTATTTATATTTATTCTGTTACATACGGCACTAATTTATTCTGTTTCGTTTGTCTCCCAGTTAGTACATGAATATTCAATTTTGTACCTTGCTGCTATTAATTGTCACAGAAAACATTTCTGTACAAATTGAAGTACTGTGACAATAAATTGAATCTTGAACCTAAGTTATTTATTTTAGTAATTTAGCTATATTACCAACTCAAAATGACAGCAGGCCTATGACCATGAAGAAAACGCTCCTTCCAAGTGGATGAAAGAAGCATGTAGGCACTATTTTCCTATTAATAGGTATAGGCAATTCAAAATCAATGCACTATATATACCCAGTGCTGACAACAGGGGGTCTGCCTGTTGTCAGCACTGACACAGGACCAACTGCGGCTGACAGACCGCGACCTAGCTGATTTGACAGTTGAACCAACGAACACTGGATCAGCTTTAATGTCTAAAGCCTCAGCTGTTCTTTCCTGCCCTATCCTTATATAAACCCTAATGTATGACGAGGAATGCACACACTTCTATTTCAGTGGATTTATTGTGACATAGTACCGTATGTGCACAACGTTTTGAGGTTATACCCTTCGTCAGGTGCATCAGAATAGGAGTGTAAGGAGAACTCAATCCTAAGAACCTTATAAAGGCCTTTTATGTGCGTTTTAAATCTCAAGATGCCTAATTTTCTAGAAATTTCTTTTCATCTACATCTGTTTCTACTTTTTTTCTGTTGACCAAGACTGTTTGTTTCATCTATTTTTTTATATTCTTATTTTTTTTTACAAGAGCCTGGAAGAATAAACTTGAGCAAGCAGACGAGCGGAAGAGAGATGAAATAATAGAACTCCAGGTATGCTGACTAGCTGAATAATTAAAATGAAATACATATATATATATAGCCTGTGTCTTTATTTTGCCTTGTGCTAGTCATACATTTTCCTGATATTAGGTTGATTCATTGTTAGATTGTTAAAATCTATGTAATATTGGGCCCCATAATTGACTTACCTGGCAAGATTCCTGCAACATTGCCTGCCTGGTCCATTCATTTTGCTATTGAATATCAAATGTAAAAAATCGATTGTCCCATTGTTGGTGAGTTGACTAGTGTATAGCCTGCATTGTTACTACATTTTCCCTTTTAATGGGTGTATACCAGTATTGCAGTACATTATTAGATATTTTTTATTGTTAATCCTCCTTGTGTTATTGATGTAAACATTTAGTAAAACAGAAGGAATGGGTTGACTTTTTGATGTTTTTAGGGAGTCTTACCAGCATTTGGGAGACTTAAGTGAACACTTTCAAACACATGTAAAATACCTACAAAAGAATTCAGATATTCAATTCTGAATACGTTAGTTAATAACACCATCCCAAAAAAGTTATTACAGTGTTTACGATTGAATTTTGTAGCACCTTCAAAGAGAATTTTAGCCGTTGAGATTTTTATGCAGCACTGATTTTATTATTCTAATTGGTGAACCAACATTACTTTGGGGCACAAAATCTATTTTAATAATTTGTTTAGGAAACAAATCCACAGTGCAAAACAATTTTGTATTTTTAAATATTAAAAAGCATTATACTGTTGCACAGCCCTATATATAAAACACGCCTGTAAATACATACTAATCTTTAGACTGGATACACACAAGCAGATTTTTTTGGCTAACAGACTGATATTTCCATGTGTTGGCTGGGCAGAAAAATCTGCTGCTCGTTGATGATGCACCTGGTGGATCTGTCAATGAGGTCTGACCAAACAGCCGTTTACATGTCACGATTGTTGGCTGAAAAGCACGTTCCTTCACATTGTGCATAGCTGGTCATCCGCGTCTGTATGAACCTTAAGGCTTGGATAAGGAAATAACATGCCATGAGTGTTTTTTTTCCCCCATTCTTAGACTGTAAGGTAGGTGTGTCGGTAATATATTTTTCTTCGGCTGAGATTAATGCTCGGTGTATATCATATGTAAATCCAATTAGTATGTTTATAACAGTGCACATTCTTAATATTGATTAAAATTCTGATATGTTGTATTTACAGAAAGCAGGGATTGCATTCAAAATGGACAACCGTTTACCAAATCTTGTTAACTTAAATGAAGATCCCCAACTTTCAGAGATGCTTCTGTATATGATAAAAGAAGGACAGACCACAGTTGGTAAAAACAAAGCTGGTTCATCCCATGATATCCAGCTTTCAGGAGCTCTCATAGCAGAAAACCACTGGTAGGTTATTAATATATAAATCTCTAAGATAAATACAAATAGGATACTGTAAAAAAAAAAAGCCAACCAATGAAAACTTGGATTTATATACTTTCACATGTTCTCATCTGGTTATTTCCTTATTTTGTCAGCATCATTATGAATAATGGAAACACTGTCAGTATAACACCATCAGGAGATGCTAGAACATTTGTAAATGGAAACCAGATATCGGCATCAACCATTTTACATCATGTGAGTTTTCAATATGTTGACAAATATATACAAAGATCTACATAGAATGCTGCTTTCGCAGTGTGTGGACCAGGGGTGCCCAACCTGCCCAAGGCTGGGGGCTGCACTAGAGCATCTGCCCATTCACATGTGTTGTAGGCGCTGCAATTTTTCACAAAAGAGACACATGCTGGCTGCGGGTTGGGCACCACTGGTGTGGAAAAACAGACCCCCCCCCCCTCCACATTCCTTTGGTTTTCATGCTGATATTACAGATTTGGGTTCAAATCAATAAAAAAGTAACCTGTGTTTTTTTTTTATCTGGCCATCATGAAGAAAAGCCATGTAGTAAAATTGCAAATGTTAAGATCTACAAACAAACAAATGTACCCAGACAATTTTAATCATAAGTATTAAATCAGACTAAGCTTCGTACACGTGCATTCGTTGGGCCCAATGTGCAGTGTACGATGGTGTAAGAACGGCTGTTTAGGCTGAATATAGTGTAGGGGCGCTTGGTCGGGCATTGTTGATGATCTGACCTGGCATCCATACATAAACAGGTGACCAAAACAACCCTTTTGTGCACCACCGTGCATCGTGGATTAGCCCCCGTGATCACACATGTGTACAGACCTAAGTAAGCTGAATTGTGTAAAGAGGGTGCACCAAATTCACATATTTGATTAGCAAAAGATATGTCGCACAAATTAGCAGTGCTTGTAGTAATTCATTGGAGATACAGCAAGTTTCAGACCCACGTGGTCTTTCATCAGGTGCAATTGCGAATGTGAAGAGCACTTAGCAGAGTGGCGTGTAAAATGGCAGTAAATACAACGAACTACACACTGTTGTCTATAGTGGCTTAGGATATTCACTCTGTAGTCCATGTCTTATCTGTAGTTTTACTACATGACTCTTATTTCTGCAATTCATGCTAATTGATTTTAAATGGTATCATTGCATTAATATATATTCTCTGAAATTTTCAGTTTTAAATCATTATTAAAGGGAAAATCTAAAATACTATATAAAGCATATTTGGAACACTTCTATAAACTAATGCAGATGTGTTATCATTTTGGACAAAGAATATTTTGTTAGTATCCAAATATAAAGTGTTTTAGTAGGTAAAGTTACACAGACTGGAAGACTTGCCAAATTGCTTTATAGAAATTTTAACACGATCTTCATTTCACATTGGTTCCACTGTGAAAGTAATAAAGGTAATATTGGAAAGTAAGATTTATATAGTATAGTATTTTAGGTTGAATAAAGACATACGTTCATCCAGTCCAACCCATCTAGCAATATCCTCATTTCCTGCCTAACTGTTGATCCAGAGGAAGGCAAAAAAAACCCACCAAATTTATGAAGGGGGAAAAAATTCCTTCCTGACTCCAAGTGGCAATCGGAAATTTCCCTGGATCAACTCTACTTTATGTATCAATACCAGTAACTTGCAACATTCCTTGGTTGCAGAAACTCATCCAGCTTTTTTTTTAAACTGACCAATGAACCTGCCATTACAACGTCCACTGGAAGACAGTTCCATAGCCTTACCGTTCTCACAGTGAAAAACCCTTTCCGAGCTTGAAGCCTAAACCTTTTTTCTTCAAGTCTTAAGGGATGTCCTCGTGTCCTTTGACATGTTCTATTGGTGAACAATGCCCCAGTTTATTGTATGGCCCATTAATGTATTTATACACAGTAATCATATCCCCACGCAAGCGCCTTTTCTCCAGCGTACATAATTGTAACTTTTCCAGTCTCTCTTCATATTCAAGCTTCCCCAATCCCCTTATTAATTTAGTTGCCCTTCTCTGAACCCTTTCCATTTCAAAGATGTCCTTTTTGTACACAGGATTCCAAAATTGCACTGCATATTCCAAATGAGGCCTTACCAATGCTTTGTAAAGAGGGAGAATTACATTTTCCTCCCTTGAATCCATACCTCGCTTTATACAAGACAATACCATGCTGGCTCTGGCTGTTGCCGCCTGGCACTGCTTGCTACCATTAAGTTTGTTATTCACCAAAACTCCAAGATCCCTTTCCAACAGGGATTCACTTAACACAGAGCCATTTATAGTATAAGTAGCACAAGTATTTTTAAGTCCAAAATGCATCACCTTACATTTATCAACATTGAATTTCATCTGCCACTTAGCAGCCCAATGTGATAATCTATCTAGATCCCCCTGCAAGGATTGCACATCCTCTGAAGTTTTTAATGGTCGACAAAGTTTTGTGTCGTCAGCAAACACAGAAACCTTGCTGACAATACCCACTTCCAAATCCTTAATAAATAGATTAAATAGAAGCGGCCCCAACACAGAACCCTGTGGCACCCCACTTAGCACTTTAGTCCATAATGATGAAGCCCCATTAACAACTACTCTCTGCATCCTATTCTTTAACCAATTTTCTATCCATGTACAAATGTGACTCCCCAGACCAACAGACCTTAGCTTATTCATTAGTCGCCTATGGGGGACTGTATCAAAAGCCTTTGCAAAATCCAAGTAAACTACATCTACTGCTATACCAGAGTCTAAATTTCTACTTACTTCCTCATGAAAACCAAGCAAGTTAGTTTGACAAGATCTATTCCTCCTAAATCTATATATAGTGGCCCACAAAAGATCTACATTGAAATTGCCTTGCTCTGCTCATATTCCCATGTGGTAAATGTGTTGTATTAATAAATAGGAAGCTTGCACCTAAACTGTAAGGCCAAGAAGCGTGTTTATTTCATATATGTTAAAACGAACACAGAACTAATACTAATGTTTAAGTTGGTTTTAATATTCCCTGTTCATTATTTGGAGTTAATAAAAGAGAAAGCAATAGGTGTTCCCAGCTAGCTGTAATTAAAGAACTTGACTTGGCTTGTTCTGCCAAGGGAAAATTACTTTCTATTTTAGCCTTGGGGGACCCAGGCACAGCAGGGTTAAGTATTCCACCTCCAGGAGCAGACACGTGAGTAATTGAAGTTTTGCATAGGCTCTGGTGCTCCTCCCCATACCTTATATTCTGCAGCACCAGCAGCCTGCTTCAATTTTTAAAGTGTCCGCTCAGGAGTTGGACTACTACAGACTCTACATAAAAATAGCAAGACAAGCCTTTTTTTGGGGGGGGGGAATAGCTGAAAGATAACCACTTACAGCCACACACCCCCCAACACACACACACACACCTTCTGGAAACACAGACCAGGGCAGCTCCTCCCTCCTCTGATGTGCTCCCTACCTTCATCTAAACCCTCCTTAAGGAAAGGAGGGTCCCTGCTCAAGTTCTTGGGCACAGGATCCAACAGTCCCCACTGCGCACTGTTGTGTTTCCCTGCAGAAGTTCCCGTTACCGGACCGGCATATCCATGGGCACCTCTGCCTTCAGGTAAGGCCTGGGAGGGTGGGAGCTTCTTCTGGCTTTACACTAACACTATTCGTGCGGGGCTGGGACTTCCGGTTCCCTGGCCTGCTAGCCAGCTAACCACCAGCAAGGTGATCGGCTCTCTCTTGGACTCCATTTGTAGCAGCCTAAAGACCTGGCCCTGCAATCCGGTCAGCTTCTCCCCTGCCTATTCTAGCAGTTTGCTATAGCCTCTGCTTCTATTTAGTTCACTTAGGCACAGTTAGCTAACTTTTTTGGGATTGCTCTGGGGGTGGGATTTTCCTCCTCTCCTTCCTCTTTTAGTACCTTCTCAGCTTGCAGTTTTCTATATAAAAACTTTTTTTTCTTTTCATCTCTTCCTTTCTTCTATTATGGCCAGTAAGGGGTCGCTCCCATCCTGTCAAAAGGGGAACAAACAACCACTGGTCGCAATATCATATGTATGTCAAAACTGCCTGCAGGCCAATCTGGTCCACGGTGCGCTTCTTGTAACGCTACCAATGACCCTCCGTCTGTGCCTTCTAACACATTTAGTCAAATGCCAGAATGGGCAAGAGCCATTAAGGAATCATTAGATTCTTTAAAACGTTTACCAGAGGGTACTCAAATTTCAGCTCCTCAGTGGCCCCCTCAGGAGCAAGAACCAGCTTGGACTAAGACATTAGCCGCTTCTATGTCCTCCCTTTCTGCTTCCATTTCACAGGTCTTACAGTCAGGACAGCTGGTGACTACAGACAGAGATTCCAGACCTACAAGGCCACAGGAACTTATTGCATCCTGTTTAACTCAGGATTCTCCTCAAGGGGACGATGAGATCACAGAGGAAGGTTAAACTGAATATGACACTCCCGAACAGGAGTCACAATCTACCTTTACTCCGGAAGCCGTAGATTCGCTCAGAAGCACAGTCCTTTCTGTTCTTAACATTTAGGGCTCAGAATCCCAAGAGAACCCTTCCAAAACACTCTTTTCTAGAGTTAAAGGGTATGTCCACCCTTAAAACTATTTTTTGATAAAGTATTCCCCCTGGTCTCCCAGCCCCAACCGCTTCATTTTTATGTTTAGAAAGTGCCCCAAACTTTTACTTACCTCCCCTCTTTCCTCTGCCGCGCTGCCGGCCCTCTGCTTGCGAGAAAATGCAAGCAGAGGGGCGGGACCGGCAGTCACGTCTGTGATTGGCTGAGCGGCAGCCAATCACAGATGCGGCTGCCGGTCATTCAGTGCAGCGGAGGAAAGGGGAGGTAAGTAAAAGTTTGGGGCACTTTCTAAACATAAAAATGAAGCGGTTGGGGCTGGGAGACCAGGGGGAATACTATATCAAAGGGGATTTATGCTAGGGGGAGGGAGAGGGAGGGGGAGAAGGGCTGCAGTACGCATGCCAAACTTCTCCCGGAGGCCAGGTAGGAGGCAGAGTCCTATATGGACTCTGCTATCCTCCTGGTGGGCAGTTTTTGGGACTTTGGGGGGGGACTACAGGAGAACCATATGGAGCTGGGATGTGAGGTAAGGATTAAACTACACTACATGATGGGGCCAGTAGTGGGGGGATTATAGTTTTGGGGGTGGACATGCCCTTTAAAAAAGCCTTGGTTCAATTTCCCTCCTATGACCAGCTAGACAAAATTGTCCTACAAGAATGGTCTGAACCAGAGCGCCGACCCTGTCAGTCCCGGCTCTTTAACACTATATTCTCCTTCCCCAAGGTAGACATAGATCGATGGGCCTCCCCTCCCATAGTCGACCCTCCAGTGACTTAACTCTATAGAGCCACCACCATTCCCCTTTCTGAAGCGGCGACCTTTAAAGACCCAAACGATCGCCGCATTGAGGTGCTATTAAAAATATCCTTTTCAGGGTCTGCTCTAAGACTCACATTTGCCTCTGCTTGGATGGCAAAAGCTATGGAGGTATGGCTCAATCAATTATACCAAGATCTCCGTCCCGACTCAACAAAATCCCACCTATTAGAGATAATCCAGGATTTATCAGATGCTGCAGTTTATATTGGAGACGCAGCCTTAGAATCCCCTTTTTAGGAGGACAGCTATTTGGGCCCGAACTAGAAAAATTAATCTCTCAAGTAACGCGGTGGGGGAAGTTCCTTTCTTCCCCAAAACAGACCCCATAGGCTACCTACCTCTCATAGGCACCCTTCCTTTCGCCCCTTCTGCTCCGCCCCAAGAACTCCAGCGAGCAATCAGTGCAGGCCCCTCCAAGAAGACAAACCTCTTCCAGACCCTGGTCCAATAGGAGGGGATCCTTTCGGCCTAACGGCAGAAAACCAACGGCTAAGGAGGACGGCTAAGATTTTTTCAGGAAGCGTGGAACTACCCTTGCACAAACTCCTGGACGTTATCTCTCAAGGATATCGAATAGAGTTCATTTCTCGTCCCCCAAGACGTTTCTTCCCGTCCAATCTGTCCAGAGCGCCATCCAAACAGCAAGCTCTGAACTAAGCAATAGTCCTACTATTACAGTCCAAAGTAATAGTTCCCGTACCTACTTCCCACAAGTTTCTAGGTTTCTACTCAAATCTCTTCCTAGCTCCCAAAAAGAATGGAACTAAACGTCTATGTCAGGAAGATCCATTTCAAGATGGAATCCTTACGTTCAGTCATTCTAGCCATAGAGCCGGGAGATTTCTTAGCGTCACTCGACATACAGGACACCTATCTACACGTTCCTATTTGGCAGGGCCACCATCGCTTTCTAAGATTCGCAGTGGGAAAGCGCCCCCTCGGGGCTTCACCAAGGTGATGGCTTGTCAGGCAGCCTTCATTCGCCTGCAAGGTATTTTCCTCCTTCCCTACTTAGATGATCTACTGATCAAAGCATCATCCCTCGCCTTAGCCTCAACACATGTAATAACTTGCGCTCAAACCCTTACCTCCTTCGGTTGGATTATCCTTGCAAGTCATTATTCATTCCCAGCCCCCACATGACATTTTTGGCATGTTGTTCGACACTTCCCGACAACAAATTCTCCTTCCTTCTGAGAAGATCCAAGCCATGGAGGAAGCCCACCGCATTCTGTGCTGGACAGAACACTATGTTCCGGCGAACTCTGCGGTTTTCGTACCTGGGATTCTGAACATGAAAGCGGACTTCCTTAGCAGTCACATTCTGTATCCGGGGGAATGGTCTCTTCAACAGGAAGTGTTCACGAATCTGACTCGTCAGTGGGGAACTCTGGAAATACACATCATGGCATCGGGTCTCAACCGCAAGGTTCCCCTCTTTTGTGCCAGAACCCGAGATCCTCTGGCACATCTCACAGATGCACTGGTAGTTCCATGGCAGTTCCAGTTAGTTTATGCCTTTCCTCCTATAGCAATGTTTCCGCTACTGAAAAAGATAAAGTTGGAAGGGAACACAACTATATTCATAGCCCCCAGGTAACCAAGAAGGGCCTGGTTCACAGATCTCCTAAGAATGTCACGGGATGAACCATGGCCCCTACCCCTCCGTCCATTGGTCCTCCACGCAGACAGTCGGTACAACCATGGAATCTTTCCCTGGTTCTTCGAGTTCTACAAGGACCACCGTTTGAACCTCTAAGGTTGGTAGCGCTATCTCTCCTCTCTTGGAAAACGCTTTTCCTCAATACGCAGGGCGTCAGAGCTGGCAGCTCTGTCGGTGGAACCATCCTGTCTCTCCTTCCACAGGGATATGGCAGTTCTTTAGCCTTACCCAACTTTTCTACCGAAAGTCCTTCCTCCTTTAACCTAAGTTAGGAAATCCTCATCCCAGCTCTATATACATCTCCAGAACGGAATCTTTTCGTTCTTCCAAGGCGCTGTTCATCCTCCTAACGGGGCCTCGCAAAGGCTCCAGAGTGTCGCCTCAGACTCTGGTAAGATGGATTGAGTGTCATCTCAAGATTTTATACTGAAGTTGGGGCTGCTTCTCCCTTGCGGGTTGCAGCTTGCTCTACCAGGGCTCTGGGAGCTTCATGGGCAGCTCGTCGGGGAGCCTCCATAGATCAGATTTGCAGAGCAGCCACCTGGTCTCCACATTCATCAAGTTCTACAGGTTGGATGTGTTTGCTTCAGCAGAGATGAACGTAGGTTGACTGGTGCTGCAAGCAGCAGAGGATTAATTCTTCTGCCCCCTTTACTGTCGGGACTTTGGGACGTCCCCTTCTGTGCCTGGTTCCCCCAAGGCTAAAAGAGAAAAGTAGATTTTGTTTACTCACCGTAAAATCTTTCTCTGAAGCCGAAGGGATTCCCCTCCCTATGGGTTATGACTGCCAAGTTGTTAAAACTGTTATTTAGTTATATATATAGATTATCTGTGTGGTTTTATATCGGTTTAGCTTAAGTTAAAGTGTGTTTTTAACAAAGTTGTAAGTTCTTATGGCAACTCCTTCGCTCCCTCTTTGAGACAAAACTGATGCAGGCTGCTGGTGCTGCAGAATATAAGGTAAGGGGAGGAGCACCAGAGCCTATGCAAAACTTCAATTACTCAAGTGTCCGCTCCTGGAGGTGGAATACTTAACCCCTGCTGTGCCTGGGTCCCCCTTCGGTTTCAGAGAAAGAGATTTTACGTTGAGTAAACAAAATCTCCTTTTATGGATGCAATAGAAAATTGTGATTTTAGTATGAAACTTAGCAAAACTTGCAGAGATATTTTCCCCCTTAAAAGTACTCACAGAAACCTTTTCCCATTGCTAAATATTACTGCTGATAGAATGTACCCAGGGGTGAAGCAGTTTAGGTTCTAACTCTGGGTGCTTAAGGTGGTAAGAAGAGGAGGGGAGCAGGGAAGGTAGTTGTCTTTTAAGTGGTGCTTTAAGGTTTTAGGGATCTTCAGTGGTTTGAAATTTTCAGATATTGATCTAGTTTTTATGTGTTATTTTCATCCAAATCCTTATGCTTTTAATAGCATGTCTAAATGCAGTAAGGGAATCCGTCTCCTATAGCCTAACCTGCTTTTATACTGCTTGTATTTGTGTTGGTAAAAGCTGGTGGCAGTCTATTTATTTCTTTTGTCTTATGTCCTGTTATACATAGGGTGATCGTGTTATTCTGGGTGGAGATCATTACTTCAGATTTAACCATCCTTTGGAGGTTCACAAGCAAAATGCAACATCCCAGACCTTCTCTACTTTGGAAGGTCCCAAAGATTTTGAATTTGCAAAGAATGAGCTGCTGACTGCCCAGCAAACTCAGTGAGTTACATTTTGTTAACATAAGAGCCTACTAATTCATCTAAAAGACCACACCAAGGAGATTTACCCAGAACCGCTATTGCTCTTGGTAGATCTCCCTTCTGAAATATTCAATACAGGCTCTATGGCTGTGGCCGAATCCCAAAATGTATTTAACCACTCCGTGCATTAGGTGGCAATAAAAAGAAGTAGGATAAAAGCAACTAAGCCGGTATTGAATAGCTTGCTGCAAGTAATGGGTTAATGTCACGATAAACACTATTGAATTGTTTTGCGTGACTTTCGTCCCTCTTTTCACTACTGTGGCCAATGGTTAATGAGGCTGCACGTCTTTTAAATTTGATTTATTTTGCAAAAAAAGAAAAAGAAAAACCTTCCCTTTCATTCTATAATAAGAAGAAATGAAAGAACTACTAATTTAGTAGAATTCAGCATAATGATAGGATAGTATTGCCTACCACAGGCAAATCAAGCATGAATGCCCTTTCTTGAACTCATCCTGGCCTCTGTGCGCATGCATCAAAGGAGAGAAAGTTGGGTCAGTCCAGAAGTGTGTCCCAGCATAATCGTGCCTTTATACTTTCATGTGGGAGAGCTTCTATATTACAGCACAAGCCAAGTTAGGAATGGTAGCTCATCCTTTTCCCAGAATTATAGAACCAAAGGGGAACTTTCATTTTTCAGTGACCAAACTCAATGTACGTAAGGGTGTCATTTAATGTTCAACTTTGCACCTCAATTTTGCAAGAATCCATTGATCCGCTTCCTCTGCAAGTATTTTACTGCTCGATACAGTGTAAAGCTATGTGGCCACTGCTCCTTCCCTTTATAGTCTTTACGGATATGTTATGCAAGAATACATAATTAGTTTGGCTGATCTAAGAATTTTGGAAGAATTAATTATTTTAGGTTAAATGTAATGGAAGTCGTCGCTCCTTGATCACGTAAAATGACTGTATGTTTAAGTAAATAGCTTGGTTGACTTTGTCTGTCTTAGGGGACTTTAGTTTCTGCTCTCCTAGGTATTTAACAGAGCATAACCCAAGGGCCAGACGCAACAAATCCGGAATTCTGGAGTATTTATCCTTAAAACCTTACATAAAGCTATTTGTGAATAAAATTACAATTTTTGTAGGTTGGAAGAGGAGATTGAAGAGGCACGGCTAAGAGCCAAAGAGGAAATGATGAGAGGCATACAGATTGCTAAAGAGATGGCCCAGCAGGAACTTACGTACCAGAAATCTGCCTATGAAGACAAGATCAAAGCTTTAGAAGAACAGCTGGTACAAATTTGTAAAGTATAAAAATATCTACAATGCTCAGTACCCTTTTCTAGAAAGAAAGGTGAAAATTTAACTAGAGGAGAACTAAACATAATTTTGTTTAAACCTTTGTTTAACCCTTTCATTGCCACCAATGGTAAATTTTACGGCGCTCTATTTCCTTCCTTTTTTGCCAAGCATGGTAAAATTTACGATTGGTGGCAATGGCCCTTTAAATCCCTCCCACAGGCTCCCCCGTGTGATCGGAGGGCACTATTCAAGTGCCCTCCCTCTCCCCTCGATCCCCCATCGGTTTGGTCCCACACCGATGGGGGGATCTCAAGAAATTAACCCCTAAAGTGCCGGATCGTATAGGGAATCCCTCCCACCTCCCGGTACTTCATTCCTTGCAGAGCCGCAGCGGAAAGGGAAGTCCCGTGACATCACAGGACGTCCGGGGCTTCCCTTTGGTGTCCATCCCCATATTGCCTGGTGGTCTAGTGGACTAGTAAACTGAGATCGGTTCCGATCTCAGTTTACTACCGAAGTATAGCAGCAGGCACTATGTGCCTGCTTGCTATACTGCATACGAAAAAAATTTAACTGCTAGGGGCAATCGGGGGGCAGCATTCAGGTGCCCCCCTAGCCCCCTCGATCCCCCCTTGATTTCATAAAAATCCGTTGGGGGGATCGGGAGATAGCAGTGCCTGAAGTGGTGCCCCCTCCTCTATTGCCGGTCCCTCTCTGCCTCTGCTAAGATCGGTAAGGGAGACCCCGGTGACATCACAGGGCTTTCCCCTTCACCGGGGTCTTCCCTTTGCAAGTGCACTGATGCCCCCTAGTGGTCTAGTGGAGGTACTGCAATGTGTTCTCATATAGAGCATGCTGCAGTACCTGGATAGTAAAAGCTGTCATGCTGACAGCCTTTACTATACATTTTGTGAATGGAACTCAAAGTTCCATTCACAAATAGGATTTTTTCTAAGTCTTTGCTACTTAGCAAAGACTTAGAAAAAAAATGGGGACAGAGATCAAAATTTGGTGATCACTTCTGATCACCAAATTATTGATCTTTGCCAATGAATGAAAAATCACTTCCTGGAAAATGATTTCCGGGAAGTGATTTTTCCGATCGGATTTCGAATTGGAAAATGGGCATTTATGCCCGTATTCCAAGTTCGTTATCATTCCCTAAGATGATCTGATGATCATCTATGGGAATGAGCCAAAAAAAAGGGGAAATGCGCACAAAAAAATTCTTAAAGTGATACACACCCCCTTTTTTCATCTTATTTTATTTTTCACAAAATCAACTAAAAACACAGAATTCTTTGGATTACTCCGTCTGGAATTCTTCATGTATGTATGAAAGCATGGCACCATTATGTAGCTGAAGGTGTGTAGTTTCCTAAAATATATAGTTTGCGAGGGGTATTTCCACGTTTTGGGTCTGTTTCCTATGAGAAAGGAGCACTTAGATTTTTTCTTGTAATTGCACTTGTGCATGCTTCCCATTTGAGTTAGTTAGTTGCCACGTGTCTGTTTGCACCCATGCATATGGCATACTGTTTGATTCAAGACATGTGGAAGATTGACATTTAGTGGGGGGCTTTACTTGTCAAGTGGGTTTAGGTAGGATTTCAACCTTTGAATCATCTTATTTTATTTTTTCACAAAATCTCCAAAAAGCATGGAGTTCTATGGATTACTGCGTCTGGAATTCTTCATGTATGTATGTAAGCATGGCACCATTATGTAGCTGAAGGTGAGTAGTTTCCAAAAATATATAGTCCATGGGGGGTATTTCCAAGTTTCTGGGCTGTTTCCTTTGAAAAGGGGTAAACTGTTCAAATTACAGAGCACTTTAATTTTTTCTTGTATTTGCGCTTGTGCATGCGTCCCATTTGAGCTAGTTGGTGACCACATCTCTGTTTGCACTCACATATATGGCATACCGTTTGATTCAGGAATTGTGGAAGATTGACATTTAGTGGGTTTTTTATTTGTGGGCGGCATTTCCAAGGTTCAGGGCCGTTTCCTTTGAAAAAGAGTAAGCTGTTCAAATTACAGAGCTCTTTGATTTTTTTTCTTGTAACGGCACTTGTGCATGGCTCACTTTGTGACTAGTGGCTTCCACGTCCATGTGTGTAACCATGTATATGGCATACCGTTTGAATCAGGGCATTTGGGAGATTGATACTTGACAAGTTTTTTTCTATATTGCATGGGAATTTGACATGATTTTTAACTTTGAAATTTATTTTTGTACATTTTTCCAGAAAATCTGGTACAAGTGTGAAATTCTATGCAGACGGTGCCCACACCATTGGTGGTATGCATAAAAGGAATGGCACCGTTGCATAGCTGAAGGTGTGTAGATTCCAAGAATATATAGTTTTGGGGGATATTTCTAATAAAGAGGGTTGTTTAGTCTGACAAATCTGAAAAGTTGCTGTAATTGGACCACTGTGCATTGGCTTTCTTTGTAGCTACTCGATTCCACGTCTGCGTGTGTAACAATGCATATGGCATACTGTTTGATTCAGGACATTTGGGAGATTGATATTTGGTAACTTTTTTTTACATTACTTGGGATTTTGGCATGATTTCTAACTTTGAAAGTGTTTTTTTGTTAATTTTTCAGAAAATCGGCTAAACATTCAAACTTCTACGAAGAACTGCTCCAACATCATTGAAGGTATGAATGAACAAACTAAACATTACATACCTGAAGGTGTGTAGATTCCAAGGATATATAGTTTATGGGGAGTATTTCTGAGTTTTGGGGTTGTTTTGTGGTAATTTGGATTTGACTGAATATGTTTGCTGTTTTTTAGCCATGGTGCATTGTCTCACTTCGTGACTAGTAGCTTCCACGTCCACGTGTGTAACCATGCATATGGCATACCATTTGATTCAGGACATTTTGGGGATTGATGTTTGGTAACTTTTTTTTACATTCCATGAGGTTTTGGCATGATTTCTACCCTTTGAAGTTGTTTTTTGTTCATTTTTTCAGAAAAGTGCAACCTTCTACGAAAAACTGCGCCCACACTATTGATGGTATGAATGAACTAACTACAGTGTTACATAGCTGAAGGTGTGTAGATTTCAGGAATATATAGTTTGTGGGGGTTATTTCTAAGTTACGGGGGTGTTTTGTGGAAAAAACTGCAGACTGTCCGAATTCGGAATTGGCTAAATATTTTCGCTGTTTCTGAGCCATCGTGCATTGTCTCACTTTGTGGCTTTTTGCTTCCACGTCCGCGTGTGTAACCACACATATGGCATACTGTTTGATTCAGGACATTTGGGAGATTGATATTTAGTAACTTTTTTTACATTCCATGGGGTTTTGGCATGATTTCTACCTTTGAAAGTTGTTCTTTGTTAATTTTTTCAGAAAATCTGCCGAAAGTGCGAACTTCTACGAAGAGCTGCACCTATACCATTGATGGTATGAATGAAAGAATTACAGAGCGATGTGGCTGAAGGTGTCTACATTCCAAAATATATAGTTTCTGGGGGGTATTTCCAAGCTACAGGGGTGTTTGTGTAAAAAAACTGCGCAGAATGTTCAAATATAGAAATGGCATACCATTGATGGTATGAATGAAAGAATTACAGCGCTATGTTGCTGAAGTGTCTACATTCCAAAAATATATAGTTTCTGGGGGGTATTTCCAAGCTACAGGGGTGTTTAGTGAAAAAAACTGCAGAATGTTCAAATATAGAAATGGCTAAATTTTTTACTGTCACTGCCATTTGGCATTAGTCCCACTTTGGGTTAGTTGGTAGCCATGCTCTGGGTACACCCATGAATATGGCATACCGTTTTATTCGGGAGGGATTAGGCTTCATATTTGAGATGCGTTTGAACTTTCCTCCACAGTTTTTAGCTGAAATTCGCATTTGATTTTGTCTCTGATTTTACAGTTGAGGAAAAAAAGGAAAATGTGAGAAAATAACTTACAATTGGAGAAGAGCTGTGTCGCGGTATCTGCATTTTGATCGAAACTTACTCACTATATATCCTGCGGGTGTGTAGTTTCTAAAATATCTCACTTGTGGGGATTTTAGTTAATTTGGTAGATTTTCTATGTAACTGTCAGTAGTGGTTATACGTTTTAATTTGGTGGATATTCTTGAAGGTGCAGTTTTAGTTTGGGGGCGTCTCCTGTACAGGAAAAGTCGGGTACCTACATATATCTGGTATCGTTGTACTCGGGAGTATCAGAGCTTTTAGAAACAGTAAGATTTTTGTGCGTAACCTTAAGATAACTGTAAGTAAAAACGGGAAACATCTGTGAAAAATTGCTAATTTTTTACATATTTTACCCATAATTCCAATTAAATCTCCAGAAAAGTTAAAAATTTTTGATACCATGCTAAAGTACACTTTGTGCTGAAAAAAACGATGTATAATATTCCTAATTTACTGGGGGGTTTCGTACTGTAAAATTAGTTTAAACCATATGAGTGCAAAATCCTGAAAATTCTTCTGGCAAAAAAGGGTAGACAACTTGCAAAACTGTCTGGCACTGAAAAGGTTAAAGCTTTCCTCTTCAGAACACCCATGCATAGTAAGATGAGTTTGTATTTACTTATATGCATTTATAGTTTGTATTTACTTAAGTGTTAGATGTGGATTCTCTAACTAAAAAGGCCATACATCTCACAACCCATGTTGTCTTCACAGTCTTGTGAAACATTGGCCACACACCCTGAATTGTTTTAAACCTGTTTTATTTAGAAAAACAGGTCAAGGATATACATCAATTCAGCACATATCAATAGCACATTGACAAATATACAATTAAGTTGAGCAATATGACATACACTCATGAACCTGAGCATTTATTAGATTAATTAGAAAAAAAAAAGGAAGGAGAAACTTACAACAGGAAGAAGAGAAGAGGGAGGGGAAAGGGGTAGGTCTCTCACTATTCAACTGATAAGAGTAACTTATATTCAGATCACGTTTGTATCGTGTAATAAGTAGAGAATCTCTCTCTCTCTCTCTCTCTCTCTCTCTCTCTCTCTCTCTCTTCTATCTCTATATAATATCTATCTATATATATATCTATCTATAATATATCTATCTATATATATATCTATCTATATATAATCTATCTATATATATATCCTATATATATATATATATATATTATATATAGTCCAGACCAAATGGATAGCACACAACAAAGTAGGTATAAAGATTATATACCCTGGTGCTACTAAAGATAAGTTTTACGTCCATATAAAGTTTAGTGCACTCAGGGTATTTTCAAAGATTATTTATTGTGCAAATAGCATAACAGCTTAGCTTATTTGCACATAAATAATCTTTGAAAATTACCCTGAGTGCACTAAACTTTATATGGACTAATATATATTATATATATATATATATAATCGTTTCGGCCATCTTGTGGGGGCCGTCGTCAGTATCCTGTTAATGAGTTACCGTAATAAATTCCACTTATCTCTCTTAAATCCCACGTGTGCTCCGACCTCTTCGTATGCTGTGTACCCCGTTTCGGATGCACCGGGGTGACTGTTTTTAAGTATAGAGAAGTATATTATGTTTGTGGGGAATCGGGGATAGGTATGCACATATATTCGTACCAGGGAAACCATATTTTGCCAAATTTGTTTAGGGTGCCGCTGCTTAGATATATTAGCCTGATTAGTGGTGGGTCTGATTTGATCATAGTTTTCCATGCGTGTTTGCTGGGACATCCATGTGAGTACGATTGTACGCCTGGCGTAAAAGAGGGAGCTGCGTAGTAGTTTAAGGTGTGCTTTTGTCCATTCTCCAGCTTCATCAACCCCAAGTATACATAGCCCAGGGTCCAGTGGTACTGGTATATGAAGTATTTGTGTTAGTGTTTTAATTACTCTGTTCCAGAAGGCTGAGCCCTTTGGACAGGTCCAAATTAGGTGCCAGAAATCTGCTAATAGTTTGTGGCATTTGGGGAATTCGGAGGTATTGTTTGGGGACATGTGTGCTAATCTGTTCGGGGTAAGATAGACCTGGTGTAGAATATAGAACTGTGTGATCCTGTGGTTAGCTGATGGGGATACTTGTGTATGTGTTTGGGCAATGTCTTCCCAGTTTGAGTCGCTTAAAAGGCATGTCAACCCCACAAACTATCATTTAAAGGGACAGTTCAGTAGAAATTATCAATATTTGTTAAATTGTTAGTTGTGTAATGCATACTTAGTTATTCTACATATTCTCTTCCATTTTGAAAAATCACTTGATACCCTTTGCTGTTCCCTGCTGTTGACATTAGTGAGCTGACATTTCAGGCTCTAATGGTCCTTCTTCTCAGGATGCACCACATCCTTGGAATGTTCCTAACAGTAATTTCTACTGATTGGCTCTTGGATGGGTCAAACATGCTCAGATGTCTATTGAGCAACTGAATCAACCCAGGCGCTGGGTCAAGGGCAATACCATAACGGTCTCTACTAGGGGACCTGCAAACAGGAAGTCAGTATTTCGGTTGCATTTATTTATACACAGACAAAATGCTGAATGGGCAGATTAAGGGCATTGGGATGAAAATTACTGCTCTTTTTTTCTGAAAAGTACATGTATTTGTACTGAACTTTCCCTTTAACCCACCACTGACCCCTCTATAAAGTGTGTAAAAATCCTTACCTCACATCCGAGCTCCAAATGGTTCTCCTGTAGTTTCCCCCCCCCCCCAGCAGGAGGATAGCAGGATATAGGACTCTGCCTCCTGTCTCCCCCCCGTGAGAAGTTTGGCATGCGCACTGCAGCCATTCTCCCCCTCCCTTTCCCTCCCGATTTTGTCTCCCTCCCTCTAGCTCCAAACCCTTTTGAGATAATGTAAGCTCCCTCCCCCCGCCCCAACCGCATTACTATTATTCACAGAGAGTGCCCCGATCTTTACTTACCATGCCTCTCTCCTTCGCCGGTCTGAACTCCCGGCAGCCGCGTCTGTGATTGGCTGCCTCTCATTTCCGTGCAAGCAGAGGGCCGAGGCAGTGCGGCAAAGGAGATAGGCATGGTAAGTAAAGATCGGGCATTTTCTGTGAATAATAGTAATGCGATTTGGGCTGGGGGAGGGAACAGTACAGTACATATCTTAAAAGTTTATCAGAAGGTTGGACATGCCCTTTAATGTGGGTATATATGTGTTCCATTTCTGTAGCAATGTGGTTTGCATTTCAATGCCTTTTTGGCCAATTAGACATGAATATATTTGTGAGACCAGATCAGTCTTTCAGAATCCTTATTATGTGGTGCGGGGTAATGTGGATATTAAGGGTTTGAAACTCAGAGATAAGGCAGTATCGGAGTTGTATATTGCGGAATAGGGCTGAGTTTGTCAAGGAAAGCCTTTGTGGCAATTCGGAGAATTTGGGCATTTGAAGGGTGCTGAGTTTAGTCCGTGCTCGGCCTGAGCCCCATATCAGTGAGAGTAGTGTACTGTATAGAGTCGTAGAAAAGGTTTTGGGGATGATAGTTGCTGAATGTTGAAGGGTGTAGAGAATTTTACGGAGAATTCTCATTTTAATTAATCCGGCCCAATAGGTTAATGGGAAATTGTTTGCATATCTTAATTTTGTTTCGTACCCATTCTAGTAGAGGATATATATTATGCTCGAGGAATTGTTCGGGTATCCGGGTAATGGTGATGCCTAGATATTTGAAACTTTGAACAACAGGGACCAGATCACGTAGTCTTGGTGGCAATATAATATTTGGGTCTAGTGTAAAGAGGGCTGACTTATTCCAGTTAATATATAGGCCAGAAATGGGGCCAAATTGGGAGATTATATTGTATGTTTTTATTAGAGATTGGTTTGGGTCTGCCAGATACAAAATCAAATCATCTGCATATAAACTAAGTAATGAAGTTTGGGCGCCTAAGGTATATTCTCTAATAAGGTGGTTTGCTCTGAGCTGTATTGCAAGGGGTTCTATCTCTATGGAGAAAGTGGACATCCCTGTCTCGTACCTCTGTGAAGGAAAAAGGGACCAGATTGTGTTCCATTAATGAGAATCGTAGCTTTGGGTTGGGCATATAGAAGTTGGGCCCATTTAATATATTTAGGGCTGAAACCAAATTTGTTCATACATTGCCACAAATATGGCCATTCGACGGAGTTGAATACCTTTTGGGCATCTAGGGAGAGCATTATGCGTGTTTCAGCGTTGTCGTGATCGACTTAGCAATTGATAAGTGTTTTCTGGATATTGATTCATGTGGATTTAGTCGGCATAAATCCGGTTTGATCCGGGTGTATAATTTGTGCTATTACTTTTTTCAACCTATTTGCAAGTATTTTGTAGTCTGTATTGAGCAGTGATATGGGCCTATATTAGTGTAATATGTGCCTCATACATTTAGGGTGGGAGTGCTTGTTGTTCGGTTATATGTTGTATTAGGTGAAAATGTTGGGGCAGAATCTGTTCATTATATTTTTTGTATACCTTAATTGGTATGCCATTTGGTCCAGGAGACTTTCCATTTGACAGTTCGCCCATGACCTCTATTTCTTTTGTTATTGTAATATCTGTGTCTAGTTTGGCTCTTTCGCTATGAGTAAGCTTAGGGAAGTCAATATTGTTAAGGTATCTTTTCAATTGTGTCGATGTTGTATTGAGTTGTGATTGATATAAGCTTTGGTAAAATTGCAATTATGTAATATATCTGGTGTGCTTGTAACTATATTTCCTCCGGGGTCTTAGACTGCTAGTACATTTTTGGATGTTTGTGCTATATTCCAATTAGTTTTTGTTTGTTCTGTAGGATTTTCTGTATATTGGTTTTCGGCTTCTATAAGGCAATTGGATAGTTCATTCTCAGACTGGGTGGTTTTGCGTTTAATATATTTAATTGTGCCGTTGAGGTGTCCCCTTAGAAATGCCTTAAAAGCGTCCTATTGTATTAATGGTGATACAGGCGAGTGATTAAGTGAGTAATATAATTCAATCTGATTGGGGATGCAGTCTACAGAAGGAAAAAGGGTCAGCCAAAAGGGATGGATTCTTCCAGACCGGGACGGAGATACCTCCGCACCACTTTGTATTGTAAGACATATTGGGGAATGGTCCGAGGTTCCTCTGGGGAGGTAAAATATTTATGTTGTATATGGACTGGTTCTTTTGTTTGTGAACATGTGGTCTATTCGCGATAGTGTATTAAAGGTGGATGACATTTGTATCCTTTTTAATTAGGATAGTGGTGTTTCCACACATCTACCCTTTGTAGTTCTGTTATCAGAACCACAGAGAAGTCATTTTGGTAGAGGGGGAGGAAGGAGGATGGGGAGGAAGGAAGCCTATCTAGGGAGGGGTTCATGGTGTTGTTAAAATCTCCCATGCAGATTAGTCATGCCTTGGGGTATTTTAATATAAAGGCGAGTATGGATCAGAGGGGTTGCTGAGTGGCTGGAGGAGGATCGTATATGCCACACAAACTAGCCTGAAGCGTTTCGGGCAACGGCGTGCCCTTAATCATAGGCTCCATTTTGTCGGCCCTCCTTCGGACCTGAAATAGCCAGAGACGGACTAAGCCCCACCTCCTACAAGGCGGGAACAATGACGTCCTATGCGTGGAGTAATTACTCCCTACGGCCATCCCACATGTCATTGGTCCTGCCCTGTAGGAGGTGGGGCTTAGGCCACCTCTGGCTATTTCAGGTCCGAAGGAGGGCCGACAAAATGGAGCCTATGATTAAGGGCATGCCATTGCCCGAAACGTGGCAGGCTAGTTAGTGTGTTATGATGTCTACTTCCAACTGAATAAAGAAGTTTTTTAATGTACGCCGAGTAAGTCTTTAAGCTGCAACAGGTTTCCAGTGTGCTCAACCCAAAGGTTCAGTATATGGGAAGTTATTGAGGTTGGCGTCTTTGCGAAGGACCCAGGGCAGACGCACCTGGGTCAACCATGAGGATAAGTGAGTGCTGTTTCTACTATTGCCTCACTAGTTTGAATAATATATGAATCCTGCTCTGTATTTACAAAGTGTATGTTTTTCCTTCCTGGTTGAAGAGGTTTTTGCAGCAAAGGGTTCGGGGTATACATACACCCGGACTACTATTTATGTCTAGTAAGTTACTTATATGTATGTGACTATTAGTATACTCTGTTTATGATATCTTATATTGGTTTGTATTGGTAACTCATGAAAGTTTTTATTTAACTTACATTGTGTCGTATATGCCAACTAGGACATATAGAATAGATTCAATATCTAGTGCAACACATGCAAATTTTCCCTTTGAATCTGTTTTAAGTTCATGTATTTTGAATCGTATTCTGTTGTTAATCAATTGTGACACTCCTCTTGAGTACACTGAGTAGGTACTATGTGCAGACCATTTCACCCATGGCTTTTGTAGATAGTGTGTGGTGCTTGGTAATAGATGTGTTTCCTGTAGGCAGACGATGTCTGCTAGTGTAGTGCGGATTTGGGTGGTAAGTTATTCGTTTTTGTGGGTCATTGAGGCTTCGTACATTCCACAATAAAATCTTTAGTGAGTTAGTCATTTTATCGTTTGTAGCAGTATAGTGTGTGTTGTAGTTAGTCGTTTGGGTTAGGTGTTATGAGACATGATCTTTGATTACAGGTCGAGAGGCCTGGGGAATGGAGAACATGGGATGGGGGGAGGAACAAATTAACAAATCAAATAAACAAACAAAACCATAACAAAAGTCATGTTCACCCAGGTCTAGCCTGAGTCCTTTTATGACTTTAACACCAGGAGATCCTGGTAACTTGTGGGGTTCCTGCAGAGGTGGAGGAGGGATATTGTTCTCCCTCGGCACCATCTTGTGGGTATTAGGGAGATTTGTTACAGCATATGTTCCTGTAGTTGGGGTTAGTGGTTCCCTGGTGGGGTATTGTTGCCTCCAGGTACATTATTTAAGAGGGAGTGGGGGGGTGGGGTGTTAACTTGGAGGAGGACCTTTGTGCATTCAAATAGACATACATTCATATACCATTTGTGTTGATGGGTTCAGTGGGGGAATAGCAAAGAGATAGGATATATTCAGTCAAGTAGAGGAGGTATCATATTATGTTGCATCTTAATCTGGGTCAATGGGATCTTCCTTTTCCCAGAAGTCTAGTTCCCACCTGTCCCTGATCTGTCAGCAGAGGTAGCAAATATACAAACAGGGATAGTTTAGAGAGTAGAGAGTCAAAGACTTTGAGGTTCAGTTTGTACTTTACATTACTTACGCTACCTGGGTACCCCTGAAGAAATGGCATTTCTCCTGCCTAGGTAGGGAAGGTCTGGGTCTTGGTATAGGTAGATTGTGGAGCATACTTGAGTGATTAGAGATGGGTACATTTTAGATAACATAAAATACATATCATGGAAATAGTTTGAATGGTTATTTTAGAACGGTATTTATTCATGGTAATACTAAACATTTGCACTTCACCAAGTATTATGCTAAATGCATTAGAGTTACTAAACATATGGGCTCAATGTAGATATTCTACTTCATCAAAGTTTTCCCATTATGTTGAATTTTAATATGTATAGCGTATAGATAGTAAAAGAGGGGAGAGAAGGGTTGAGTCAGATTCCCTTACAATATCTATTCCACATTTTCAGATTTTCAGTATTTGGACCTGTAAGTACCTAAGCGGTTTATACTAAGAGCTTGTCTAGAGTCTTAAGGCAGTGTGTAAGATATATTCATTTTCCAAACGTAAGATGTTTGTATGTTACTCAAGTACAAATTATTTCTCTAGCTGTTGGGGGGGGGGGGGGGGGGTAGGGGGGGGGGGGGTAGAGTGGGAAAATATGGTGAAAAGCGAATGATCGGAATCTGTCTCGCTGGCCCTCTTATTAGTTCTCTGCACAGTATATTTGTTGTTAGCTTATGGTAATATTTAATTTGTTAGCAGTTCCTATTGCTTTTAACCATTAGATTCCTATATAGTGCTTCTTATTCTACCGTATATAAGCTTGTTATATTAATAACATTTGTTACATATAGGTGTTAGTTCTCCATATATTGCATTCTATTTCACCAGGTATATCTATACACTAACAGTTCTTATTGCTTATAAACATTAGTTCTTTGTACAGTATATTCTGCTATTACCAGGCATACTATTTACTATACATTTCTGATAAGATAGCATATTACACTGTTAGTGTTTAAAGGCTATGTCCACCCCGAAAATAAATTTTTAATATTATGCTCCCCCATGTCCCCCAGCCCCAACCGCATATTTTTTTTTTCAGAAAGCCCCCCAAACTCTTACTTACCTCCCCTCGATCCTCCGCCGCACTGCCGGCCCTCTGCTTGCGAGAATGCAAGCAGAGGGGCGGGACCTGCAGTCGCGTCTGTGATTGGCTGAGCGGCAGCCAATCACGGACGCGGCTGCCGGTCATTCAGTGCAGCGGAGGAAAGCGGAGAGGTAAGTAAGAGTTTGGGGAGCTTTTTAAAAAAAAAAACATGCGGTTGGGGATGGGGGAGCAGAATATTAAGGGGGTTTTTCGCTAGGGGGAGGGATAGTAGAACGGGAGGAGAGGGAGAGGGGGAGGGAGGGGGGAGAAGGGCTGCAGTAAGCATGGCAAATATCTACGGAGACAAGATAGCAGGCAGAGCCCTGCTATCCTCCTGGTGGTTAGTTATGGGACTTTGGGGGGGGGGGTTACAGGAGAACCCTATGGAGATGGGATGTGAGGTAAGGATTAAACTACACTACATGGTGGGGCCAGTAGTTGGGGGGATTATAGTTTTGGGGGTGGACATGCCCTTTAAGCTAGTCATACACAGCCAGATGTTCTCTGATCGAATTTGCGTTTGAGAGTAATGATCGGGGCTTCTTATACCGGATATTCCTGACTACAGACCTAACAACTGATATTCTGATTGGTCCGTAGGTTGGTTATTATACTGCCTGCAACCATATTTAGTCCATAAGACTGCAGGATTGGTCATAATTTACCAACATGCCCGACCAACCAATTTGGCCTAAAAGTCAGATGTAAAATCAGTAACGTCAGAAATTATAGCCGATATATCAGTCCATGAGTAAAATAACATTGGAAGGGGAAACAAGTTCCCAGGGCCACAATGCTAAAAGGGCCCCCCAAAACATATAGCCTTATTGCTGAGGGTTACAGGGTATCTTCAACACAATGTTTTCCCAGAAGCCCCACACTTTGCAATAGGAGGTACATTAATCTCTATAGCTATTATCTCTATCTGTTACCGTCCCTGTAAATACCCTAAACATCAAGCTTATGTGTCTTAACAGTCTTATAATTATTTATATATAGAATATATCATATATATGTTGTGGGATTTTAGAATCCATTTATAAATATGCAGTACGAAGGGGCTTCAATGCCTAAATGTTTGCATTCAGATTTTTTGTTCTTAGCAAATGATGGCATTGCATAGTTCTCAATGACTGACGTACATTTAAAAACAAAAAAAACCCAAAAACATATTGGGAACTCTAGCACCATCTGGTGGTAATCTAGAGGTCTGTGAAACATAGCATATTGTATATGTATGTGTACAATAGGCATGGTACACATGGGATGTTAGCCTGATATACGAATAGATACTGACAACTATTTCACTGAATAATATACCTAGCAGTAATCTGTAGGTCAGGAATTAAAAATGGGTTGGATGATATTTTGGATTCTATATATGGTAATTATATTATATGGGAACATTAAAGGGGAAGTTCAGTGCAAATACATGTACTTTTCAGAAAAAAGAGCAGTATTTTTTCATCCCAATAACCTTAATCTGCCAATTCAGCATTTTGTCTGTGTATAAAGAAATGCTTCTGAAATACTGACTTCCTGTTTGCAGGACCCCTAATAGAGACCGTTATGGTCTTACCCTTGACCCAGTCACTGGGTTGATTCAGTTGCTCAGTGGAGATCTGAGCATGTTTGACCCATCCAACAGCCAATCAGTAGAAATAACGGTTAGGAACATTCCAAGGATGTGGTGCATTCTGGGAAGGACAGTTAGAACCTGATATGTCAGCTCACTAATGTCAACAGCAGGGAGCAGCAAAGGGTATGAAATTAACTGATTTTGCAAAATGGGAGAGAATATGTAGAATAACTAAGAAGGCATTACACAAACTAACAATTTAACAAATATTGATCATTTCCACTGAACTGTCCCTTTAAAGGGCATGTCCACCCCCCAAACTAAAATTCAAATCACTACTAGCAGGGAGCTGGATCAGAGCGCCGCAGGGCTTTAAGTAGAGTTCTGATTCTTTTTTTAGTAATCTGACATAGCGGTTGGGGGTGAGCCCTACAACATATAAAAAGGTTTTCTGAAGGGTAACATGCCCTTAAAGGGCCCTATTTATAAAGTAATTGTAAGATCGCCCTTACAATACCATAGCGGTAGTCTACTACCATGTTTTTTTAAATACGGCCCTAAATGACAAAGGAATCTACCGACTGAGCTACAGGTATAAACTACCTATGACATTTATAATCCTAGCTAATGAAAAGAAAATTAAAATATTTAGGTTTTTTATTTTAGGCCATATTTAGGTAAAATATTTTAGACATGCTCAGAATTACAAATGGACAGTACATGACTGACAGATTATCCTGTGCTGTGTCGGTGTAGAAATACTGTGCATGTTAATTCAGGGTGAGAAAACTGCTGTGGAAAATGGTCTTTATTAGAGACTTTTTCCCTTTCTCTTGTACCCTTTTTGTGCCAAGACACTAAACCAGGTTTCATTTTCCCTTCCTGGTTATATTCCTGCTGTGGATGGAATCCATACAAAACTGTGTGGGGGATGGTGGGTGGAGATTTACGCCAGCAACTATGTAAAGTCTTGGTTATATTGGCCTTTTTCTGCAGTTCTAATATTGCATTAGGTTTAGTTACCCACCTCCTAATTATCTAAATTCCAAATGGATGGTTGGTATTATAGGAAGGCTGTTTTTTTTCCCCCATTTATACTTGGGTAGCACGGTGGCTCTGTGGCTAGCACTGATGCCTTGCAGTGCTGAAGTTTAAAATCCACCCTTGGACACATACGCAGTTTGTAAGTTCTCCCCATGCTTATATGGGTTTCCTCCAGGCACTTTGGTTTCCAGGTATCCCACCCCTCCCGTAAGTCTCCTGGATTTTGGGGTGTTCTCCCGCACTTCGGCGAGACCACCCCGAACTCCTGTGACACGAACTTACCTGGAGTCAGCGCCTCCAGAAAGCCTCTTTTCGACCACCATGCCCTAACCATGCTTTTTTAATGACGTAATGTCCCGCCCCTTTAATGATGCCATTTCATGAAATCATACCAGCCCATCATGCCCCCTTCTCCCCACCCTGCCCAGAAGCCACATTTGGCAGGGTGGGATGTCTGGGTTTCCCCCACATACATAAAGACATACTATAGGTATATAGGTTATATGTGTCAAATAAATGTGCTTACATCGTAAGTTCTTCAGGGCAGGGCCAGATGTGAATGTATACATGTAATTGTAAAGCGCTACAGAAGGTGTTGGCGCTATATAAATCCACAATAATAACAACAACAACCTTGCAATATGCTTGATAACTTACCGTTAATGCTGCAAGTAAACTATTTTTGTACTGGTTTATGAGGTTTCAGTGTTTGCCCCCACAGATTATTTATGTTTATATAATATATACGTTATAGTTTTTTAATATGAGATCCTTGAACACATTATGCATATTTACATGCAATTCTAGGACTTTGTATAGAGATATTGCTAGAGGTTTTCTAGGTTCTCATTCATCAAGGTATATCTATAATTTATATAAAGATGGTCAGTAATACTGTAACGTGGGTATGTGTGAGTCAACTATACAGGATTTTTAGGAACACTTCCTAGTACTTACTAGTGATCCAGACTCATTGAAACATTTTGACTTGATGCCACCATAAAGCTTCATTATTAATCTGGAATGCTTTGGGCATGCACATGCAGATTTACCTCCCTACATCTCTGAATAGAGACCAGTCAGTCAGACACCCCTTCACACATCAAGCACTATCCTGTACCTGCATTTTAGGCAGGACAAGAGGAATTAGCAATCATGTGACCGAGAGGGGTGTCCCGAAGTTTCCAGGATCCCTCACGCCTTAAGCATATAGACAGGCAGGTATCAGGAGAATCCTCTTGGGACCTTTCCCCCTATATGGTCAGCTGTAGTGTTTCAATAATTAAAAAAAACACAAGAACTGTATGACTAAAATTTAACAGTACTTTGATTCTTCTGTATAAAAGATATACAGGGTTATTCAATAAAATTTCTTATCGTTAAAAATGGTGGTAATTTTGCTTTCAAATGTTAAATAACATCTGATTGGTTGGGGCAAAATTAGCACCATTTTTAATGATAAGAACTTTTATTGAATCTCCCTGATGGTCCTTAATAGTCAAGCATTTAACTAGAGTTCTAGATCCCACTAGAACAATGATCTTTTCGTTCACAAAAAAACATGCATTCATGGCAAAAGATTTTGGTGTTACGAAATGATTTATTTACAAATATATTAACAGAAGACACAGAGATATACATCTCATTTTCAAGTATTTCTTGTGTAATATACAGACAGACAAGTATTGCTAAAAACATAATTGTCAATTACAAACACAGGAAAGTATAATGAAACATTGTCTGCCTCCGTCTGTAATGACAACCATCATTCAAAAAAAACAAAAAACAGAGCTACTAGGCAGCAAATGGTGAACTTGGCAGATCTCCATCAGCGAGCAACCATACAATGGGGAGAATACGAACATCCACATACATTTGTGCTCTATTTAATTTAAAGGGGAGGTCTATTTCAGGCAGGGTTTACCTTGCATTTATTTTCCTTAATAAAGTTATAAGAATGAAATATATGCATTACATATGGCCATATCCTGGCACAACACTACATTGGTTCAAACTTCTTGCCAAAGGTTTCCACACAGTTGAATATCTTAAGTTTTCAAATGTTTCTGGGATAAAGAAAGCACCAGCAATTAGTGCATACATCTCTGTTCTGCTGCAAGAAACATGGCAACTCCCTTGAATATGCAGTTATATCATAAATTTCTCAGAATTTAAGCAAATATTTTGTTTTAGTCCAATGGAAATATTAAAATGGATTATGTTTTATTTTAGAGACAAAAAACCAAATACAATTTAATTATATCACATGTAATGTAATGTGCTATAATCCAGATTAAAATGACGTATGAATGCCAGGTTGCATAATAGCTCAGCTGGATATGACACTATTGAAACTACACACAGGGCTACAGCAGAGATTAACTTTACCGATTTATCTGTGATATAGAAGGACTGACTTATCTGCGACATAGAAGGATTGTGGCTGATCTGTGATATAGAAGGACTGACTGATCTGCGACATAGGACTGTGGCTGATCTGGGATATAGAAGGACTGACTGTTAGCTGTGACATAGAAGGACTGACTTATTTGCGACATAGAAGGACTGTGGCTGATCTGTGACATAGAAGGACTGTGGCTGAACTGTGATATAGAAGGACCGATTACCGATCTGTGCTATGGAACATTTTAACACATTGGATTTCTTCATTAACATTTAAACCTATTACAGTTGGTACATTTTTGCAAACTCTGGGTACAAAATAATTGCTTCTGACTCTACAGCCCTGGTCAAATGTGCAATGAATGGTCTTACTATATTGCAGTCTCCTTATCTAACCTTCAATGGAAACAAGACAAAGAACCACTCTTAAAGTTTGCAGATTGTGTGCACTTCCAGTGCAAACAATCACATAGTGTTTTGTGTTCTTTTAAAAGGAAAATAAATGTAAGACCACCCCTAGATGAAACTTTAAAAGGCAAAACCCAAGTAATCAGCATTTCTTTCCATGCCAAGTGTTTGTTCTCCAACCCTGTATCACCAACATCCTTGGGGAAATTGAAATCCCAGCTGAATAAACACAATTTGCAGGGCTCTAGTTTTAGACATATGTTGCCAATCTGTGACCTGCCATCAATTGCTGATCTTAAACTCGCAGGATCCTTAGCAAGTCGCGCGACTTGCTAAAAAGCCCTACACTTTCAAATTAGAAAACATGGGGCTTTAAAGGGTTTTTTTTTTATTGCTTACTCGGATTTTAAATTTTGTTCCAGAGGCAACAGGTTTGATCATTGCTATTAAAAAATATATATATATTAAAAACAAGCTACATAGTTTTATTAAAAGTAGAATTTAAATAATAAAGAGACATCTTTAAATAGGCACAAAAAATGCATCCTATGCTGGGGTATCTGTTCTTTACACATAAAACAGATGTCCACCCTACTACACTCTCTGTTAATGAGGGCTGCAGAAGATGTTAAATGCTTCACATATCTGTTGTATTCAATTAGATCAACTGGACTTGAAGTTTAGTTCTTTAACTAAACTTCAAGTCCAGTTGATCTAATTGAATACAACAGATATACCATGACCTAGATGAATGAGAACCTTCACAAGCTTAAATGCATCACCATTTCCAGAAAGGGAGCTGTAATTCCCAGCATGCACCTGATCAGTCTGCAAAACAGAGGGACTTGGGTTTGTAGGTAAATACATACAGTGCAAATATTGGTGTCCTCTACATCCGCAATGACAGAATTTACAGTATCCACTTCACAGCTTTAACAAAGGCAACTATACATAAAGGTTATTCCATTTATTTATCAACATAGGGAAATATCTAGACATTCATAGGTTGTATTTTCATACAGCTTATAAATGTTATACTGGGTACAGACCAATAATGGACATTTTATAAGAGACACAGGAGGGCTGCTCATTAAAACTCACTGTGCCTTTAAGGGATTCCTCCTGTGTTCCACACATGCCAACTGACTAAAATAGTCATCATTCATTTGAGTGGGAGCTGCCATATTGTTTTCTGTATCACAGAAAAATTCATGACACCAAGTACAGTGAAGCAGTATCCTGATGTTGGGGCCTGGTATTCCTGATTGAGGGTTGCATACAATCCCATGGCCTTCTATTGCACTTGGACTGAAAGGCAAGTCACCGATAGCCATACTCTAGATGATAGGATTTCTATAGGAAATGGCTTTATCTTATAACCATTAAATCTAAACACGTGGCTGCTAAAGATTATTTTATTTGCAGATGAGTTCTAGTAGTTTTATTCTAAAAACAGACAAAGGTATCCATTCAGAGCTCTTGGTGTGTGAACCAAGTAGAGTAAAAGTACCAAAAGTAGAGTCCCTAAAAAATAGGAAAGGGGGGGGGGGGTTCTCCCTGTCATATACATTCTTTATTATTACAGTGTATACAGGTACATTCAGAACAGGTTTCCCAGGTGTAGTAATGAGTTAACAGTGCAGTGTACTATGCAAACTAATCACACTAGAGGCAGTGAGTACCAGTATCCAGTATGATAATTTAAACTGCGTATTAGTGAGCCTATGTTAGATTGCTATAATGTGATCGATACCCAATATAAATGGTCCCTTGGGTGCCCACAGCAATCATAGGGCACACACAATGGTACAAAAATCTTTTAGAACTGCCTTTAAAGTTAATGGGAAGATGGAAGCATTTTGAGACCCTTACACCTAGAACCATAGACATTTGTATTCTCCAGCATAGAAACCTGGACATCTGCATTTACATCTTAATGCCAAGAGCAGATCATTCTAAGCAAAGTTAGTGTTTTACAGATGCAATTGGCCCCAGGTGAAACCACTGCGGTCAAACATCATGGATGAGCCCTAAGAATAAGCAACCAGTGTTATTATTCACTTAACGTATTACAGCCAACCCCTACCATTAACACAACAAACATGGACTGATAGAAAGGCATATCAACACATTTCTTAATATCTTATCTAAATTGAGGAATAAATAAACAATGCACAGTATACAGACATTCCTTTAGTGCATATTTATATTGTTGCCAGGTATGCTGAGCATGATGGGAATAATCCTTTGGAGCATCTATAAGTCCATTGCAGATATGCTTGCATATATCTCGGATGGGGGGGAATGTAGGCTGTAGTAAACTGATAGATAATTAGGCTTCAAATAGGTTGTATTGTAGGGGTGCTGTGAGGTTCCTGAACCGAATTGTTTAATGGGGCTTTGGTTTGCAGTTAGTTCGGAAGGGTGGGGGTGATTGGTGCGGTGGTTACGTGCATGTCTATCAGTTTATAAAGTTTACCAACAGGGAAATCTTGTAGTGAATGAGGGGGAAAGGGGTTCCATGGTACAGTATATGTATGGTGTTCTGATTTAAAGTACGTTGTGAAGTTTGGGCAAGAAGCTTATACTCATCCTAGTGTCCGTATTCGATGGATAGAGGTGGTACAATTTGTATTGTGACTCACGTGGGGTACTATAAGGGTATAGATATTGCCTATCATACCCTTTATCTGGAGTCCAGCCATGTGCATGCTTCCTGCGGGGTGTTGAAGAACATGGTCTGCCACCACTCGGAGACAGGCTGGGTATGCCATGGTATAGGTGAGGCCCTCCGCCAGGAGTCTTCTTTTAACTTCCCCAAATGTGCCCCTGCGTCTCTAGAGTTCCAGAGAATAATCAGGGAATATACGGATATTAGCATTGCCGTGGGTTAAATCCGGGGACGTTCGGGCCTGGTGAAGTATCCAATCCCTGCCGTGTGAATTTAGGAGGCGCGCTATAATTGGTCTCGTCGGGGCCCCAGGCACAGGGGCCTTGGCCGGGATGCCGTGGGCCCGCTCAATCTCAAATTGTACCAATAGGCCGCCCGTGCCAAATTTGGCATGAATCCTGTTTTCTAAGAATACTGTTGGGGACTGTGTCTCCGCTCCCCCGGCAAATCCCAAAAAGCGTAGGTTTTGACACCGTGACCTATTTTCGAGGTCATTCATTTTCAGTGTGAAGTTCTTGCTGGAGGAGCGTGACCGAATCCAGTACCGGTCAGATTGTATCCTCCAGTGTGGATATCCGCTCCTCGGCCTCTCCGAACCAGTTTCTTATCTTTTGGAGGAGTGAAATGTCCTACTTCGTTTCCTCTATCATCGTGGCTAAAGAGCGTTGCAACTCCAATATGGCCCCGGTGAGGTGGTGTTTGATGTCGGATAGCGTGAGTTCCGAGGGTGGGAGCTGGTTAGCGAGGGTCTGCTTTTGGTTGCTGGGATTGGGGTTTGAGGAGGTGTGCGCCTTATCTTTCTGTGGGGACGGAGGCATGATGGCCTGGGCCTCAGCTTGGCCCTTCCAGGCAAATTGTTCAAGTTTCTTGACCGATCCGCTTGATTTGTTCCCCTTGGGCTTGGTCATCTGGGTATCGGAGGTGAATGGAACATATATTGTTGAGTTTAGATTGCTTAAATGTCTTTTATTAGCCTCGATTGATGTGATGGTGCCGGAGCAGACAGGTAGCATGTCCTATCCCATGCGGCTCCAAGCTCCGCCCCTACACACCCTGAATTTTTAGGAATACATGCTAGGTATACACGGTAGATAATCTTCTAGCTTAATTGGCCAAAATATTGGCCATCATTTCTGTCCTGACCAAATCTCCAGTTTGATCTATAGGCAAAATCGGTAAGACGTGAGCAATTGGATATGTTGGAAAATCAAGGCCTATTAAGTGTTCTTAATTGATCAATGGACTGCACATTTGGATGGATGCTAACGCTTTCATTTCTAATTTTTACCACTTTAAGGCTGAGGCCACACTGTAGTGCGCGTACGGAAATGCGAACGCTTGCACGCGCGTTTCTGGCGCTTTGTTGCGTGCTCGCGATGGCCCAGTGATTGCTTAAAAAATGCGGATCAGATGCACTCAGATTTACAAATCGCAATGCAGCGCTCTCTAGCGCACTAGTGTGGCCACATCAACTGGGCCTCATAGTGTGTTCTTTTAAAAGTGCGATCAGATCACACTTAAAAACTCTTCAGCCCTTAATGCTGATTTTATTGATATTAATCTGTTGATTGGGATATTGGGCTAGAGTAGGGGGTCTTTAAAAGGGCACTAACCAATAATGGGAAGTAAATTTGTATTCCCTATCATCTGCCAAAACAGATAAGCAGCATCATAAACCAAATAAATTTAAACAAAATTCCAAAGATCCAAGCATTAAAAACCCTAGCCCATCAGACACTTGCCAACCCCCTTATCTCAGTCCGCCAAGCAATGCGATTAGTGGGAAAGATGGTATCAGCCATACACGCAGTCCCATATACCATGTTCCATCTACGTCCACTTCAACGCCATGTTCTATCAGTTTGGAACAGATCTCTCAAATCCCTGGACTCCATGATTCTCTTACCTCATCCAATCCGGCAGTCCCTGGTATGGTGGACACAAGATCTCAATCTTCAGAAAGGGAACACGCTCTGCCTACCACCGTGGAGGGTGATCTCCACAGACGCAAGTCTATCGGGATTGGGGGCAGTGTACAGGGCCAACGTCCTAGAACTACGGGCTATATATCTGTCCCTTTCTCACTGGACCGAACAACTGACGAACAGCTTTGTCAGAATCCAGTCGGGCAATGCCACTGCGATGGAATACATCAACCACCAGGGGGGCACTCGGAACGGCATGGCCATGGAGGAAGCCCACCGCATTCTTCCTGGGCAGAACACTATCAGGGTTATTCAATAAAAGTTCTTATCGTTTAAAATGGTGCTAATTTTGCCACAACCAATCAGATGTTAGCTTTCAAATATTAAATAAGATCTGATTGGTTATGGCAAAATTAACACCATTTTAAGCAATAAGAACTTTTATTGAATCCCCCTGTATGTTCTGGTGATCTCTGCGGTCTTCGTTCTGGGGATTCTGAACGTGGAAGTGGCCTTTCTCAGCCGCCACACTCTGTATCCGGGGGAATGGTCCCTTAATCAGGAGGTTTTCACGACTGACTTGTCGGTGGGGAACTCCAGAAATAGATATCATGGCATCCCCTCTTCTGTGCAAGGACGCAAGATCCTCTGGCACACCTCATAGATGCACTGGTGGTTCCATGGCGGTTCCAGTTAGTGTATGTCTTCCCTCCAATAGCCCTGATTCTGCGCATACTAAAAAAGATCAAGTAGGAAGGAAACACAACTATATTCATAGCTCCCAAGTGGCTGAGAAGGGGGACCCAGGCACTACCCTCCCTGTGTTTTATGACTACCAAACTATTAAAACTTTTATTCTAGTTATATAGATTATCTGTGTGGTTTTATATCGGTTTAGCTTAAGTTAAAGTGTGTTTTTAACAAAGTTGTAAGTTCTTATGGCAACTCCTTCGCTCCCTCTTTGGGACAAAACTGATGCAGTCTGCTGGTGCTGCAGAATATAAGGTGATGGGAGGAGCAATTATTCAAGCGTCCGCTCCTGCAGGTGGAATACTTAACCCTGCTGTGCAGTAAACAAAATCTCCTTTTTCCCTAAATAGAATGAAGAGAGCCGCCAGAAACAACTTCAGGAGATGAACAGTCAGAGGGCAGCTAACCGGATCCAAGAGCTAGAAGAGGTAAAAGTGCACCTTCAGCAAGAAGTGCGGTTCAACAAGCAGCGACTTGAAATGGAGACACTTGCGACAAAGCAGGTATATGGGTTCTCTTTTTTTAAAGATTATTTTTTAAAAGAGGCAGTGAAAACCTTAAACCTTAAAAGGGGTTTGATGCATTATCTGTTTCATGTAAACAATGCCTACAGATCATTGTTTTTGGGCAAGTTTATCAAGAAATATGTTTTTTATTTTATGAGATTTATTATGCTAGTTTTGTCAAGTAGAAGAATCTTGTCAAAAATGTAGGTAAGAATAGTGTGTTTTAAGTCTGCAAAAAAAAAACAATTTTTTGGATTATGCATCTCCTGTAGTGTGTTCTTTCTGGTTATTAAAATAGGCATTGACTTTACATGTGTGTTGGACAACCCAAACAAAGTCAATGCCCAATGATGGGCTTGAATAACAACTTTGGCTCAATTAGTGTCTTACCTCTAGTGCTATATTTTTTGCAGGCTCTTGATGATCATTCAGTTAGGCATGCAAAGATCCTGGAAGCTCTGGAGGCAGAGAAGCAGAAAATTGCCAGAGAAGTGCAGATTCTTCAGCAAGACAGATACAACCGAGACAATAGTATGTTGGGTTATTGCACAATCGAACAATATTTGACCAAGAAGCACACAGGCAAAAATGCTGGTTTTGAACAATAACTAGACATGGCATTACGATTATTTTATCTTTTAGTTGAGCTTTAAAGAACTGTATTAATGAGATGGAAAAACTATTTTGGCTTTTGGACTTTGTACATAAGATATGCCAAAATGTTAGCCTCTGTAAATTGATACTGAAACAAGGTTTTAAGTATGGAAAAATCAGACCCAGCATGGACCCCAAAAAGCCACCACAGAAACCAGCCCCTCCCCAACTAGATATATATGGATTGTTGTTGTGTACACCCCTACCTAAGCATAAATGGATGATCAAGGGATGAACCTACATCAACTAACTGTGTGTTCAACCTAAAGATATACCAACTGTATATCACAAAAGCGAGTACAACCTTCACATTTTTTGTTCAGTATTTCCTATGAAATGATATAGCAAAATATTAAGGTGACACGCTTTGGTTCGCTGTTAAGTAGTCCATGTACAGCTTGTATAACAAATGTCAATTTGCTGTCCCCTCAAAATAACTCCACACACAGCCATTAATGTCTTAACTGCTGGCAACAAAAGTTAGTACACCCCTAAGTAAAAATTTTTTAAATTGTGCTCAATAGGGTTAAGGTCTGGAGATGTGCTTGGCCAGTCCAGCACATTTACCCTCAGTTTCTTTAGCAAGGCAGTGGTTGTCTTGGAAGTGTGTTTGGGTTTCCAAAGGGATGGGATTATGCTTTGCTTTAGTATGTCAGTACATATTGGCATTCATGGTCTCCTTAATGAAAGCAGTACTCATGCAGCCCCAAACCACCACACTGCTGCCACCATGCTTGACTGTAGGCAATACCCACTAGTCACTGTCCCCCTTACTGGTTGCTGCCACCCACGCCTGTCACCATCTGAAGCAAATAAGCGCATCTTGGTTTCATCAGACCGCAGGGCATGGTTCCAGTAATCCATGTCCTTAGTCTGCTTGTATTTAGCAAACTGTGTGCTTACTTGTGCATCAACTTTAGAAGAGGGTTTCTTCTGGGATAACAGCCATGCAGAACAATTTAATGCAGTGAGACCTTGTAATACTAATGAGTCACATGACCCCGGGAAGGAAAATTGCTATTTGGGCACAATTTGAATATTTTTCACTTTTGTTGCCAGATGTTATTACATTTATGGCTGTGGAGTTATTTTGAGGGGACAGAAAATTTACACAGTTATACAAGCTGTACACTGACTACATTTTATCAAAATGTCATATGTTCAGTATTGTCACATGAAAAGATAAAATATTTACAAAAATGTGGGGGATGTACTCACTTTTGTGAGACACTGATATATACCCTCATGAGTCTATGCTTCCCTTTTACATGCCCACTCTGGAAAAAAAATGGTGCCAAAAATGCCCCAACCAATCAGATCTTATTTAACATTTGTAAGCTTACATCTGATTGGTTGGGGCAGAATTAGCACCAGTATTTTAAACGATAAGAACTTTTATTGAATAACCCTGAAAGTATTTTCCTAGAGGTGAATCATTAACAAGGTTACACCATCTTATTGGACCAAAATGGACAAGAAGTCCTGAAGCTATTGGACTTTTCGTAAAAATAAATCACTATAATGGTGGGTCTCTGTTAGTCTTAAAGATGTACTTATTGACTAAATATGCAGAGAACTGTCCTTAAGTTATGAACAAAGAAATAAAACATGTCCCACGGCCTAAAACAAGCATACTAGAGACAATTGTTCATCAAGTTGTTTAGGTGCTAGTGTAGTAACAAATTGTATCCATCTTGCCTTCTTTAATATTTCGACATCCTGGACATTATTTGTCCTTCCAGTACTAGGTCTTTGTTGGTCATATCAGAGGACTCGTGGACATCCTTTAATATTGGAAGAAAAGAAGTTTCATCTTCAGGTTAGGAAAGGTTTGTTTACAGTGTGAACTGTGGAACTGTCTTCCAGCAGATGTGGTAATGGCAAGTTCATTGAATAGCTTTAAAAGTGGGCTAGATAAGCTTCTAAAACAAAAAAAATATTGAGAATTACTGGTATTAATTCATATGCTGTAGTTCTGGTTGATCCAGGGATACTTTCCATTCGGAGTCAGGAAGGAATTTTTTCCCGTTTTTTAGCTGCTTTTTTTTTTTGCCTTCCTCTGCATCAACTGTTAGGTAGGGTTAAAAGGGAGGGGGGAAAGGTTGGACTTGATGAGACACATGTTTTTATTCAAACTCAATTGCTTTGTTTGTCCTTCCATCTCATGCATGCCAGGCCATTTTGAGATGCTTGTTTTAGGCTGGGTACACACAGAAGGACTATTTGTCCCGGCCGAGCGCTTGCTACGAGCAGCTGAATTTGTGATCGATCAAGCGTTCCCATAGGGAACCGCACGATCGATCGAAATTTACCGACACATAGGATAATTTCAAGATGTGTATTACTAGCTGATCCCAGTTTAATTCTGGAGGTGGGGGAAGCTGAGATGTATATAAATATAATGCATTGTTCTCTGCTATCTCAATTGCTTGTAGTGAATTATTGCTGCAAGTTTTTTTCCATGGTATATTTGGGAAAACAAATCAAAATAAATAAAAATAATGGAAGTTAAGTGTATTTCATGTTGGTGTATTAGGCAAATGCAGGATATTAATCCAGTGAATTTATTTTATGGGCTGTTTCATGTTATTTATGTTCTTATTTTTCCAGATCAACCAACTTGGAATAATATGAAATTATCAATGATGATTCAGGAGGCCAACACAATCAGCAGCAGATTAAAGAAACACACAGTATTTAACAGGTATTTAGAACTATCTGCTGAAATGCAGAAAGGTCCATCTAGCTGAAAAATGTAGGCACACTGGAGCACGCCTCTGCTCCTGCACGCTCGAAGCAGAAGAAAGGAGGAGGGACTTCCGGCATTGGATCGGCTGTGTTTAAAGGAGGTATATCTCAGCGTGGGAGCGTTGGATGAAGGTAAGAAAAAAATGCAAGTACACTTTTGGGGGTTAAAAACCTTGAAAATGGTTAGTTATTTTCTGGGTGGACATGCTCTTTAAAGGGACACTAAACTGAAAAAAATTACTTGCCTTTACCCATTTCTATATTTTTAGTGCTATCGGGAAGTTGATCCCTTTTTTGCTCTCAGTGCTCCCTCTCACTATATCTTCTCATGTCCTGTTCAGCTCACTCCTAGTTAGTATACATCCCCTACCAAAACTTAGGCACTGCTAGAGTGTGGAGCATGTGCAGTGGAAATGATCCCCACTACAGCCAATAGCATTCACCCAGTGATTTTGCGTTCTAGTGAAAGTAAAACTGCTTTGCTATGGGAAGGTAAGCAGCACTGGGAGCTGCAGTGCTTCATTGGGACTTAAGTAACACAGACAGCAGCTAAGTGCAGGATTGGGTTTATATGCACAGAAAGAGCACAGAGAAACAGATAATGCTTATTTCATTTCCTGATCTTAATGCTGAACCAATTAGCCATACAGTGATAGAGAAATAAGCTTTACTTTAATAGAATGTATAGTAGTGTGCCAGGGGAGGGGAATGGGTGATAGTTTTTACTGACTAGCTGTGCCCTGCCCACTTTAAAATTTAAAACTCCCAGAGTTAAAAAAAAAAAAACAAGGGACAGGAAGGTCAGAGAAGAAAAAAAAGCAGATTTAAGATTGGTGGTAATTAATCCTAATTACTGTGTGATTAGTTAAAAAAAATATTTGCCCCAGTTTACATGTCCTTTAACTTAATTTCCATTATATGTTTATATGGTCTGTGAAAAGAGCAAAATATATTTTTTCGTATTTTAATTATCTGTTTTTTTAAAAAAAGATTTACGTTAAAACTGAATTTAAAAAATACTTGAAAATTCTACTACTAAGGCTGTAGGTACACAGCAATTAAGGCACATACCAAGGCCCTCATATAGTAGTGCCTGTGTTAGTGAGTATGATATAAACATAGGGGTTTCAGTTAAACATTAAATGCATTCTTTTAACGGAGGGTCCTAAGTTAGTGCCCCGTGTCACTTTTCTTGACTGACACCCCCTTACCTCCCTGCATGGTTTAATTTTCTAGGGAATGGTGTCTTAAACGGGAAAATTACTTTAGGTAAATTGGTAGGAATTGCTCTCCTGAGAATTTTTGCAAAATATTTTCATTGTTTATTTTGCATAGTTTTAAAGATATTTACATTTTTGTGTGTGATATGGCAGCAGCATCACCAGGTCCCCTACACTTCCTGCTTTGAAACCATGTCAGTGGATGACAGTCAATCTGCCCTGTGGCTCCCTTTGCAGCCCCCCTCCTCTTGCAAGCCCCCCTGGTCCCCCCCACTCATGGACCCCATGGCCCCTCCATTTGCAGGCCCCCCTTGGCCCCTTCTATTACAGCCCCATGTGCCCCCCCCCCCACATGAGGCTGTTTTCACATAGTGGGAGAGTAGGGCTGTAGATTCCCTTACCTTCTCTGTGGGGATCTTCACACAGTAGGGAGGAGGAGGGACTTTCTGTCTCCTGTCCTGTCACTGAAGTCTAAGGCTGTGCTCGCTGGCGGCGAGGTGGAGGAGCAGCCTTAGGAATGTCACCTGTCAGCCTCCCACCCATTAACTTTCTGGTCAGTTATTTCCTTATATCTTGGGCTGTATCGCACGTAGAGAGGTGGTTGATGGATCGTTTTAAAGGTAGGAAACTGGCCTTTCATTTAAACTCAACTTGTTTGGAGACCACAGTTCCCCTTCAAGGATCTTCCACTAGATTAGTCTAACCAACTTCTACTTTTCCCAGCCCCACTGCAATTTATTCTGTGCCAGCTCGTAAAAGCACTACGCCAATGGAAATGTAAAAAGACATGTTGCATGGGGGTTTGCAGTGTGGTGATTATCTGCAAAAGTTGGGTAATGACTCCTTATTAGCTTTTTAAAGGTAAAAATATAGTGGTCCAGGTTCTCAGTGTGTATTTTAAATGTTCATTACTCCTGTGCAGAAGGTACATTGTGAACCCCTTAGAACAGTCTGATATTTATAGCAGTGTCACACCTATGATGTCCTGTCACACACAAACACAGACTTTGTCCTTTTTTTGTTAATGAGAACATATATTACATGCTAATTTTCCAGACATGAAATAACAGACAAAGAAAATGTGCCTACAAATCCAGTACAAATCCAAGTCAAAAATCTCAAGTTGGGAATTGTGACATTTTGGAGTGTGGAAAAATTTGAATACAAGTTGGCTGCTATGAAGGATATGTATGAGGTGAGAGATGAAATACTGTTCTTTGTAAATAAACTGAACATGAATGAATGGATAATATGAATGTTATATCTGTGAGACTTTACATTCTCTTTAGTTCTTTTATCTTGTCTCCTTTACGTGCAGAACAATGTTGCTGCAAAGGATGATGATGTGTTTTATGACCCTGAAGATGAATGGGAACCAGACCTGTCAAACCGCTCAATTTCCAACCTTTCCAGGCGCAAGTAAGGCGTAGAATAATCATGTTAGTTATGTTAACTCCCTTTAGGAATATTTTTTTTCTATTTTACAAATGATTCTGGGCTGAGCATCTAAAGGTGGGTACACACTAATCAATCCTTCCTCCTGACCGGCCTTTCGAAACATTTGTTTAAAAAAAAAAAAGGGCTGTGGGTCACGGCAAAAGCAGCCGCATCCGTTAGTTAGGCGCAACCGATCGTGTGGTCCATAGAGGACCGTACGATCGCTTGTGATTTTCCGACCTGTCCGATCGTTTGTTCATCCGATTTGGCGAATGAACCGTTGGTCGCGGTCACCACCAGGAACCATGCAATAATTTGTTCGATCGGGCCGAATTATTGTATCGTGTGTACCTAGCTTTAAGATGCCCATACACTACTTTTAGACATTTGTCTTTAGACGAATGTGTAATCTATCTAAAAACCGCCTAGCCCATTCTTTTTTGCAATCAATATCAAAAATGCGGTATTTAGACATTAGATAGATTAGACGTTTGTCTATAAACAATAGAGATGGGATCCGCATCCAACACAGAACCCCCTGGTTCCGAAATCCGAATGTTCTGTCCGGACTGCGTGTTCGGATTTTGGAACGCATTTTCGTTTTTTAGCGAATGTTCGAACTATTTTCGAAAACTCTTGAATATTCAATAATACTTGAAAATACGACCAGAAACTCGAAAATTCAAGGCTATTTTTTGCAAATTTTCGAAAATAGCTTGAATGTTCGATAAAAATTGAAAACGCGTTCCGAATTTAAGTTCTGTTTTGGGATCTTCAGGATTTCCCCGAAATCTCAAAAACGGAATGAAACCCGGCAGTTTTGGCCATCTCTAATAGACAATCGTCTAATCTATCTAATGTCTGCCTAGTGTATGGCCAGCTTTAGCTCATCCCACTGAGCATCCCCTTACATCTGTGTGCATGTCTTGTTTATTCAGACTTAGTGAGCATAAGATTCCTGACTAGACCTAATAAAATCTGCGCTGACAAGGGGTAAACTGCCTAACTTTGCCTAGAGACTACTTTTATAAGGATGGGAGGAAAAGTAAATTGGCATACCTGAAAAGAATAATGCTTAAGGTAACTCAACATCATTTTGTCGTCCGTCCCCCCCCCTTTTTTTTTTTTTTTAGAAGTTTATTGAAAAATAGGAGAATTTCTGGCTGCTTATATGAAATAAGAGTCCACCCAATTCAGAGTTTACAGTCCGGATATAAATCGGGTAATTCTACATACTTCTTAACATATTAATATCTACATTGAAACTGTTTACATTATTTATTAGAACAGCATATAAAATGTGTATTCAATATATATAAAGATATATTAATCCAGTGCACACATGGGATTTTGTGAACAAAAGCAGCCTTTATTGGCAATACATCAAGGCCCAAGGGCCGGAACGTTGTCTACTATGTATTGCCAATAAAGACTGCTTTTGTTCACAAAATCCCATGTGTGCACTGGATTAATATATCTTTTATGTTGATTAACCAACTGGTAGCACCGGGATACTGTATAGAAGATGTGGATAAAAAGTGTAAGAATATTTCATTTTTTTCCACATCTTTATACCATAAGTTAGCAGTTCATTCCTTCTGTCCACTTTAATGTTTAAAAAAATGAATATATGCATTTCTGTAGCTTCCTGCACTTTTATATAGGGAGTCGGCCATGATTGTGCGGTTTTGTGGCAGTCCCGAACAATCTTCCCTATACGTAATATAGGGAGATTATTTAGGACTGTGTGTAGCCACATCTTTATCAAATTGTCTGTCATCTATCAAAGTTTGGTGCTGTGTGTGCCCAGATTTTACTCCTCTTTCCTATGTTCTAGCTTCATTATAGTTTGATTGCTATAAGGAAAGTAGAGGTAGTTCCATGAGTTCTTAAAACACATTCAAACCCAAACAAGTCACTAAATAGACCAAAATAGAACATATTTTAAAACTGTTTTATTGTATAGGGAGAACGTTCAGATCTGCGTGTAGCCACATATTTAAAGGGTAACTGTGGTCTCCAATTATTTCAAATAAGTTAGGTTGTTTTGGAAAACCTTCTGCCGTACCTTCATGTGACCAGCGTCTGCCTGCATCTCAACTGTCAATTTATTCCTCAGATACTACATGTTTTCCCCTAAGCTTCTCCCCCAAGTAGAGGGGTGGGACAGAGGTCAGGTGATGTCACACAACCAACTGGAAGCAGGAAATTTGAACATTCACCCCAATATTATTTCTCACAGGCTGCAACTAGAGATGTGATTGTCAGCTCATTTTAAAGCAAAGACTGCAGGCTTTCATTTAAACGTCAAAAAGCAGCACTATCTATTCTGATTAGGTCAGATCAGACAACGCGCTCTTCGCGCTCTAGGCTGGTCTTCATGGCACGAACAATAACCAAGTAGAGCGGGGAGGCCCGCGAGCGGTAATTCTTAATTGTTAAACGGGACATACCTTTACACAAATACCGGTAAGGTGTTGTATTGTTCTTATTTGTCTGTAGGAGCGCTCTGGAGGCAAGGTAAGAGGATGTCCTGTGAAAACTTATGCAAACATACGCAAGTATATGAAACTTTCCTGATGTATAGGAAGCTTAAGTGCATATTGTATACTTGGTGTTCCGTGTCTGATGTACCAGTCGATTTGTTGTTAAGTACTTGGTAGTAATGGGATGTGGGAGATGTGATCGCACTGAGTGGAATACCAGCGTTAAGTGTCTGGTTTAAGTAGATCTAAAAAGGGTCATAGTGATGATACTGTGCCATATCTTGTGGTAGGCGCGAACAAGGGCACTGCCCAAAAGATATCTACTTATATCAAAGGGCAAGTTATCTGATATGACCTAATCAGAATAGGTAGTGCTGCTTTTTGCTGTTTGATTTAGTCTGGGTACCCCTTAGGGGTTCCCATTATAACTTAGTTTGAGGCTTTCATTTAACCCTAACTTATTTGGATAACACAGTTGCCCTTTTACAGATGATGACAGGATCTTAGAAATCCTGTCTGTCATCTGTCAAAGGTGTGTACCCAGCTTTAGTTTATAGAAAAACAATGACCATGCACACTCTTGAAGTTAAATGCTGGGTGCCACAGTCTGCCGGCAAGCATAGAAACATGATATGTAGAAACACTGTGCACACCAGTCTTGATGCAAATGGTGTTTATTGGAACATCAAAAAACATCTTATGACGTTTCACCTTCATCAGACACATACAAATGATTAAAATAAGGGAGGACCCTTAAATAGGCTAGAGACAGTGCCTATACTGCCACCATGTGGTGAATCTCACACACAATTTCTATTATAAACATCCAAGAAAACACACTATAACAATATATCTGCAAAACAGCAACATTGTATATATACAGAGGAACACATAATTAGTATTTGTAACATGTTATCTCTTAGATAAAAACCATGCTAAACCCACATTTATATTCAGTCCTCTGGGTTGTACTGTATCTAGTGTAAAGATCCAGAATGCCTCTCTGCGTAGGAGGATATTCCCACGGTCACCACCACGTGATAGGGGGGGAATATGATCAATCACCATCCCACGCAGATCGGCAACTTGATGCTTTAATGTTCTAAAATGACTGGCAACCGGTGGATCTTCATATTTGTGTGGTAGACTCAGGTTTGGCCAGAGCCAGTTTTATGTCACTGCGGTGACGTTGGAATCTACGTTTAAAAGGGCCTTCTGTCTTACCCACATATACAAGGGAACATGGACATTTTAATATGTATATGCAAAATAAAATAAATAAAATATGTGGAGGCACCGAAATGTCATAAGGTGTTTTTTGATGTTCCAATAAACACCATTTGCATCAAGACTGGTGTGCACAGTGTTTCTACATATCGGCTTTAGTTTATAACCCTTATACGCTGACCATACACTGTAAGATTTACCTCCTGACCTTCCTGCAACATTCGGACGAATGTCTAGGCATTCTATGGAGCACGCTTGGTGGCGGCGAACTGTCGGCCACAGCTTCTGACAGTTCTCCATCATGGTCGGAAGTGTCGAACTGTCGGTCAGGACAAAGCATCTCTTCGCGTGTTCCCAGCTTTATAAAGGATTTTACAAAAATTGTGAAGTGGTACAGGCCAGTGTATATTTCAATGCAATGAAATGAAATCTAGGAAAAGATTATAAAAGTAATTTGACATTGAGGCCACACAAAGGAGTAACAATGTGTTGGAATCTAATTACAGTTAAATCAGGATTTATGGGGTATGTAATCCAGAAAATTTAAATTTGTCTCATCGTAAGGCCCGTACACTTGTGCTCAGTCGGGCATCATTGATGATCTGCTGGGCTGGATCATCAACCATATTCAAACAATCATCCGTACACTTATCAATAGTCGGCCGAATGGATGACACATCATGCGTCGCAGTCCCAGCAATCACATGTGTATGAAGCTTTAATCTATAAATAAAAGTTCGTAGCACTAAGATTTGAGTGTTGCTGCATATCTTCAATCAAGTATTTGTTTTGCTCAGGCTTAAGGTGGCCATAAATGGATTAATTGCGGCTGATAATATTGATAGGCCGAATTTTCTGCCCTTCCCGATAATTAAATTGGGACGATTTGATCTGCGGGCACCATACATGAAGTGATTATTACCCAGTATTGGACAATAATATTGCTGCATCTATGGCCACCGTTAATATCCTCCCCCCTGACTATTTGTGAGGGCAAGCATGCTTGGTAATCACTATAAGGCAGAAATTAAGTTCACACATACCAACTGTCACCATACCAGTTACAACTCAGGGGCACTTGCTGTCTGAGCCAAACTTTTGAATGCCGCCCTTCCCGCGCTGCCGCCATGGCTTCACTGGTGGCATGGTTAAAACTTTACAATTTTGAACTTCCTATCAAATAGGTAGTTAAACAGTTACTCAGACAGTCATTTACCAATAATGTAAATTACCAGAAACACATTACATCCCTTTCTCAAACAGCTTGCGTTGTCACTACCATATTGCTCCTTTCAGGTTTTTGTTGATCAAATCAACTTATTTTATAGCCTGTGCTATACATGTTGGCTCAACTTTTACATTATAAATACCATACTTTCTGTAGTATAACAGATTTTAGACAAAAGATTTGTATGCCTGCCACCATGTCAAGCCATAACTAGCATAACTAGACTTACCTAGCCTAACAAACTAAAGCTAACCTAACATATAAAATTTTGAAGTGGAGCTGAAGCAACTTAGTGTATTGGCGTCATGTGGGCGGCACTCACACTTTTCGTGCACGTTTGCCAGTTAAGGGAAATTTTTTTCACCACTGCCTGTCTGCCGCATTTCTTATTCAGTGCAGAGGTGCCGCCTGAGACAAATGTCTCAATCTGCCTAATGGTAGATGTGGCCCTGTCCAAACTGCACACTGCACAAGAGTTAATGATAATAAGGCACTTCCATCCCTGGAATAAAAACCTATACGTCCCCCAACCACAAGATTGTTATAGTACTAACCTTCAAAAAGTCCCCTAACCTCATAGAGCTCACTTGCAGAGACCGCTTTCCTGTATGAAGAGTCCGCATTTGGGCGTAACATCACTATTGCAGCATAGAGACGTTACCTTCTTATGCCCTTTAAATTCTATATTATTGGTATAATTAAATACCGGTTATGGGTTTCTGACAATACTTTTAGGGTTGCACTATCCCTTTAATATTTTAAGGGCAGATGAATAATTTCTGTGTATTTGTTTTCTTTTCACAGGTTTTATGAACAAATCTAGCAGCTTTCTTAGTAGTTCCAGTTGTGCTTCCTTCGATATCTCTGAATCCCATTTACCTGGAATCTGCAAAGATCTCATAGGCTCTTCTTTGGATTTCTTGGGCCGGAGTCATGTGGATGACATTAATATGGCTGATAGTTTGATAAACAGTGTGAAATTTTTGTATATCGGGGTCCATGCTGTATCTCAGGCTTATGAGCAACAGAAGGAAGACAGCACAGATGTATGTAAGTTAAATAACTTTCAAGAAAATGTTGTTTGAATTAGTGATAGGGCAAACCAGAACTTTGAGATGCTAAGGTGACCAAACACTGGTTAATGGTGCACATGCTAGAATAGGTGATTAATGCTCCCTTATCAGTAGGTAGCAGTTGATGTACCACCTAAGCCACCCAGCATCCACAGCAAAGGGAGAGGTGAAACACAGCTTTTTGTATCTTTGTGGATGTGCTATTTCTATTGGGGCAATGTTGTCTGGAGACTTTAGTTCTCCTTTAAAGAAACTTGCGCCCATAACACCACATATAGTTAAATATTTTTACATTTTGCAAAGTATTTAAACATTCCCTATCTCATGGCATAGACCAACAGTTAGATTTAGACCTAAGTGTTGATTCAGATCAGTCTCACAGCTTGTACTTGTTCTTCTTTAAGAAGAGCTTATCGGCAATAAACAGTGCTGCCTGTTGGACATCCCTATCTTTCTGGGTATGGTTTAGACTGCCATCTTCATAGTTATCTGTAGTATTTGTTAATGATGTGTAGCAATTAGCATTATATTTGAATTAAATACAGTGGTCAATGGCTAACATGCTCTCTGTGTGATAGGTTAAACTGTTAAAATAATTTTCATTATGTTAATCTCCCCTTTATAAAAAAGGACCTAGTTTGTCACTAAGGCTTGACATTTCTAGTTTTAGTTAGCCACTAAAGAATAACACTAAACTAAACAATGGCTATTATGGTATGACACTATTATTCCAAAAATATTAAAATCTCCTTTCCAGTGTTCCTGGTTAACCGAGAAGTCCAGTTCCACAGTGTTCAAATGACATCTGCCTTTCAGCAAATGGTAATGCTCAACAAGCATTGGATATGTAACTTTCTGGAGTGTGTTGAGACTGCCAATTCAGCTGATAACTTGTCTTTATGCATTAAAAAGCTTGGCGGATATCTACAATTGTTACTACAGGTAACAAGAAATACTTACTATTATTCTTGAAATAAAAAAACAAAGGTTATATTGCTAACATTACTGATAACTTTTTTTAGGGATGCTATTCCGATATTTCATCTATGGTTAAAGAAGCAAGAGAGAAGTCGGTTCACATAGTAGAACAAATACTACAGAGTATTGGGCACCTGGCAGTGCTGACTGACACAGAAATACATACACTAGAGAAGGAGGAAAATGATTTTAAAAGTCTGCAGGTAAAGTGCACGTTTAAATGATTTCATTATTTTATGTTTATTTATAAATCTTTCTTTGTGGAAATCAATTTGTTAGTTTATGGCTAATGTATTTCTTTTTTTAGAAAACGCTCTCTGATTCAATTTGTGAAGGTCTGCACAGAGGGTTACAAAGCCTAGGAGATTCTTTACAGAATACTGTGGATGAAGTGCAGATTTGCTTCAAAAGATGCATTGTTCAGGATAAGGTTAAGGACATTTTTATCATGGACTTTGTGCTACTGAAAACTTTTTTTAATACATAAGAGGCTCAAATAATTATGGGTGCAGTAGTGGAATATTTTCTTATAATAATCACTGTCAACTATGTCACTGATTTTTATAAGAAAATGTTCCATTGCACCCACTGGTGGGCAGGGCCACATGGTGCTTTAAGAGAATGGGCCAAGGGGGGCCTGCAACTGGAGGGACCATGGGGTCCATGAGTGGGAGGGACCAGGGGGGCTGCAAAGGGAAGGAGGAGACACAGGGCAGATTGACTGACATTGTTTCAGAGCAGGAAGTGCAGGGGACCTGGTGATGCTGCTGCCATATCACACACAAAAATGTAAATATCTTCAAAACTATGCAAAATAAACAATGAAAATAAATTGCAAAAATTCTCAAGAGAGCAATTCCTATCAATTTACCTAAAGTCATTTTCGGACCACAGTTCCCCTTTAAAACTTAATGTTTCCAATATTGCCTAGCATGCCTGCCATTAATAGAAAACTGCACAGGCCACGCTACTGATGTGTAAAGCCCATGCTAACCCGATGTTATATCGGGTAGCATGTATTTTACACTTATTTGGTCGATAACATCGATTATGAGAGCTCCCCCGTATTTTCTGGAAGTGGAGGTAAAATTAGGGTTTACAGCCGTTGGTGCAACTCACTATTAACGTTTAAATCTGCAATTTCTTACACTTAAAGGACAACTCCACCCCCATAAGAACATCTTTTAGAAAGAACGGCCTCTTTAAAATATGTTGATATATCATAGTTTGTCTTATGAATTCATTACTGTATTCCTGCTATGCTTCTGGATACCTCATGGAAACTGAGCAATTTAGAAACCTGTACTGAGCCTGGGCATGCTCAGAAAAGGGCAGACAGGGGATAACATTCAGTCATTGGCTGCAATGTCAACTGTCAAATCCATAACCGACAGTTGCTAACTGGAAGAACCAGGAAGCAGAAACCGGGGAAACAGGATTTCAGGTTAGACTTTTATATATTTCAGATTTCAAACTTAATGTTTAGGGTTTTTGGGGGTGATTTACCTGTATGTAAGTTTTCATTTTGGGGCTGGACTTGCCCTTTAAAGTTGTAGCCTGTGTAATATTCCCTGTTACCCATGTAGCCACATAAATGTCCCAACTGCTTTTGCTGTTTATCTTCTAGATGAGGATTTTGCACTTTTTTCTCTTTTTAATGTAGAGAGGTAGTTTATATCTTGAGACCCCAATTTCCAGGATCTAGAAGCGAATACCCTTTAATTCTGTGGCCGTATTCTTAGAGGTTTTGGAACCTCCATTTCCAGTTAAACAACCAGTGACTGGAGCTAACAAGTTGACCTTTGACTTTTTTTTCCCCCCTCCTGTATAGGTTCATTCAGAGCTAAAGGAACGTGCAATCAACTTAACAACCTTCCTACAGAAGTGCCTGGCTGATTGTAAGAGGGTATGTTCACATTTTCAATCTGTGGTTGGAGAACAGTAATACAGTACCATTCGGCAAATGCCCTATCATAGTAAATTTACCGTAAAAGCAGAATGCAGGGAGTTGTAATTTTCCAACAGAGAAGTGTAAAATGCTACAGATAATGCTACAGACAAGGCAAAGTCACAGCATTTACAAGCAAGGACCTGTCACTCAAACCAGAAATTATAATATTAGAATCAGCAGTGAAACGAGGGGGATGTGTAAACAAAGCAGTGTCATTAAGAGATGTAAATTATTTTTAAGTGTCCACGGTGAGGCTGTGCAGAACTTATTAGTTTCACAGAACGTGCAAGAACAGCAGTGAAATTAATAATTTACTGACCAGGCACAGCTAAATATGTGTGTTCTTCAATATTTCTACTCTCAAGTTGGTCCAGGTATATTTCCAATTTCCACTTATCAGGAAGGAATTTTTCCCCCTTCATAATTTGTTATTTTGCCTTCCTCTGGATCAGTAGTTAGGCAAGAAATGTGGGTATTGTTGATAGATGACCTCAGATACTACACTAACATGTAGTTTAGATAATGTAAAATTGTTTGAGTGAGTATAGTTACCCTTAAAGCTGTATTTAGTAAATATTAATGGGTTTTTAATTTCATATAGTATCTCTATTCTGTCCATATTTGTTTCTAGCTGGACCTTTCCATGATTATTAGAGACTCGGCCTTCAGTGCATGGAGAGGCTTTGCCAATGCTCTCCGCAATCTGAGAAGTTCTTTGGAGAGATTCAAATTGAGTGTAATTTCTCCACTGGAAGGTAATAGAACCCTTTCTTTTCTATTCTTTATCCCTAGCATAACCTACACATTATACCCAAATGGGTAGGTTTTGTTTCCTGTAATTGTCCACATTCTTATTGTACTCTCCTTCTACATCCCTATTATTAATTATAATTTTGGTGTGTACATACCTGTTTTAAAAATCATATTTACCAAAACTAATACAGAAATGTGCAGCTATTACTAATACTAAACAGTGTACTTACTGTAATTTTAGCAAACATGTCATGCTTTGCATCTATCACCTGTGTGTGGCTGTTCAAAGTCGCCACATGAAAATTGGCCAAAGTAACTTGCATCAGGAATTTGAAGCACATATCTGTACTAGGCTTTAAAAATAATTTGCACTCTGCAAAGGCAAACTAATTGTTGCCATTGTTAGCACAAAATAATTATGAAGGTTTTGTTTTGAACATTTTCTCTAAGGTGCAGACATAGATGCTGGCTCTCTCATCACTTTAATAGAAGATACAATAGAATCTGCATATCAGATAAACCGGAATCTGCCTTCTGTATCCCCTCAAATCATCTGTGTGAATGAGCTGCGAGCAATATCAAAGTCTCTAATTCAGAGTGTGTGCAGAGAACAAGGAAATGGATCTTATTCTCAGGATACACATCATCAGAATTTATGCACAGATGAAAACAACGCATTGTCTCCTAGTGCTATACAGTGGGTTTAAAATATTTTTTGCTACTTTGGAATCTATTTGAATACAATTGTACAGTTTAAACCAAGATTTATCATGCAATTTGTTTTCAATGTCCGATATTAATTTGTAAAATCTATTCTGTAAATATGTATATTTTTTAACATTTAGTCTGCATTTTTAAAAATATTGATTATTTATCTAAATAAGTCAGTATTCTGACCTTTTAAGAAAAAACAGTATAGATTTTGAAAGGAAAACTTTGTAATTTTTTTTAAGAAATCTTCAAATGTAAGTAAAGCATGAAAAATTGTCTGAAATCCATTTCTGGAAAGAGCTTAAGTAGCTAAATTTGTGAAAAAGTTCAGCTTCCATGAAGTTTTTGCCATCGGCATCTATTGATCCTACACAGGTTCCACTGGTACCTAACAGCTCAGTGATCATCCAGTGACAGAACTGGAGAATTGGTTAGACTGCTTCCTGCACTTGAAGCTTCCTGCTTGAGTTTTCCTCAAATTCAGTTGCTCACTGCTTTGTTTGGACTATGAGTTTCACAGGAAAAAAATGTTTTTAGGCCTGATTCACATGGGCCAATTTTGTTACACACAGATTTACTGATCAATATATTGATCAATATTCTTTCAGTCAGAATTAAGGTGACACAGCCAATATTTCAGCCTGACCAATTCATGCAGCCTATCAAAGACTACACTATTAGCCATGATTTACTGAAACATCCAATCATCCGGATCAACTGTTTTTGCTGTTTAAGCGCTAATAAAAGCAATATCTGCCATTTCAGAAATCGCATTCAATCACCTGTTCAGTCTAACCAAAATATTGAGCTGGCTGATCTATGTGTATGAGCTCTTTGGCTTTTCTCTCGAACAACATTTAAACATTAGAATACAAAAGCACCATTTATTTCAAAATAAGATTTGGAAACACCAATTTTGGCAACAATGTATTGGTTATATTTTATAGCACTCCAGTGTGTGTTTGTAAATTAAAAGTACAATTCATCAGAGAATTTACTGATTGTTTATTATAAACTAATGACAAATCTAAAGGGCTTTACTCTAAGAAATTGTTGTTTTTAATATAGGAAATAATTAACTGATGGGACACTTACTTCTGGGCATTTATATTTCATTATATTCTAAATTAGCAGAGTACCCAGCATTGCCCATTTTTTCCAATGATCTGACCTGCACCAGCAGCCGAAATTTAACCGAAACACTACCCGTCCCAACCCATACCCGCAGCTTTCTAACCGAACCTGACCCACAACCCATTCAAACCCACTGTGGTTTTCCCCGAACCTGAGACGCAAATCGGGAAAACCTTAAGTGCCCGACCCGATGCTGAATTCTAGGCCAGATCTCCCCAATTAACACACCTCGCAACATATGGAAATGTAAAAGGGGGACAGATGAGGAAGGGAGATATGGTGTGCAAGTGCAAAAAAATCTGACTGCCTACAATATTATTTTTAATCTGTCACAGAATCCCCTAAGAATTGATTTAAAGGGCATGTCCACCCCCAAAACTATAATCCCCCCACTACTGGCCCCATCATGTAGTGTAGTTTAATCCTTCCCTCACATCCCAGCTCCATATGGTTCTCCTGTAGTCCCCCCCCAAAGTCCCAAAAACTGCCCACCAGGAGGATAGCAGAGTCCATATAGGACTCTGCCTCCTACCTGGCCTCCGGGAGAAGTTTGGCATGCGTACTGCAGCCCTTCTCCCCCTCCCGATTAGGATTCCCTCCCCCTAGTGTAAAACCCTTTTTAGCAAACATTGCCCCTGTCCCCCCAGCCCCAACCGCTATGTTTGTAATATCAGAAAATGCTCAGAACATTACTTACCTTGCCTCCGCTGCACTGAACTCTCGGCAGCGGCGTCTGTGATTGGCTGCCGCTCAGCCAATCACAGACGCGACTGCCGGTCCCCCCCTCTGCTTGCATTTTCTCGCAAGCAGAGGGCCGGCAGCGCGGCGGAGGAAAGAGGGAAGGTAAGTAAAGTCCTGGGCATTTTCTGATATTACAAACATAGCGGTTGGGGCTGGGGGGACAGGGGCAATGTTTGCTAAAAAAAATTTCTGAAGGGTGGACATACCCTTTAAATCTAAAATATAGAGCAGAGGAAGGAACCACGGCAAACGCAGATAATGCTGCAAACAAGGCTAGTTTTATTTCTCCCAGGACATGTTTCGTGATTAATTTAAATCTGCCATTCTCACACAGAATGCATTATATTTGCATAAAAACAACATAGTATGGTGCTGCAGAGGATGAATAATCAAGTGAACCTGAACTTAGCATGGCTCTGTGCAATTCATTTCTCAATACTGTACCTATCTGAAAGTAAATGAGACCTTAAAATTTGAACCATGAGATCTTGCTAAAAGCCAGTGGAAGTAGACTTTTTACTATAGGATGAAATCCAGTGGGAGGAGACTTCTTACTATGGGATGAAATCCAGTGGGAGGAGACTTCTTACTATGGGATGAAATCCAGTGGGAGGAGACATAAGGTGAGTGAAAAGTGTGTACGTGGCCTTTAACACTGGACTTTAGTAGTTTGTGTGGAAAAGGGACACAAGTTTTAAAGTAAAATTAACCCCTTACAGCGCAATTGTATTGCATTGTGGCAGTGCCATCCCGTTTATAGCTTTTATTAGCTTTCCTTAAGTATAATGTGATTTATTACCTTGTGCTGCACTTACACATTTCATGGCTGTCCGCACCCAGCAAAGGGAAACTGCACATTTCCATAGCTGCCTTCTTTGAACGCTGCACCAGACCGCTGAAAACTGTGATCTCCCCCTGCTTCCATGAATAACTGCCTGCCTAACCCCCAGTATACGAGACTTTTTTTTCTTGGTTTGCCAGGTTACCTCTCTAATCTTTACAAAGTGAGTGGAGGAGAATGAGTGTGCGGTTATATGACATTGTGACATCACATGTTCCTCATGATAAAAGATGGCCAAAACTCTCAAGTTTTGTTCAGTTTTCAGGATTCCCGGATCTCGGGAAAATTCGAAACTGGAACGAATTTTCAATAATTTTTGTAAGTACGGGGCTATTTTCGATAATTTTCTTAAGTAGCCTCGAACGTTTGAAAATTATCGAAAATACGACGGGAGACCATTTTCGAGTTTTCGGTCGTATTTTCGAAGATTTACGAATGTTCAAGGCTATTTTCAAAAATACGAATGGAAACTCCAAAATGGTCTCCCATCGTATTTTCGATAATTTTCGAACGTTCGAGGCTATTTTCGAAAAATATCTAAAATAGCCCTGTACTTTTGTCGAAAATGTCTTCCGAAATCCAGAGGATTCAGACAGATCTTTCGGATTTCAGAACCGTGGGGTTCTGTGTCGGATCTGGGTTCGCGTCAAACCCGGATCCCATCTCTACTCATGATTGACAGCTCTATCCTCCTATTATGGCAACAACAAGACAGAATGTAACATACAGTACTGTACCAAATCGGGACAGCTGCAGCAATCCAGAAAAGTTAATAGCTATCTGGGACAGCAAAATTGTGGCTAGAAATCAGGACTGTCCTGGACAATTTGTGACATTTGGGATGTATGCAATTAACTTAGGTGATCACTCGATAAACCACTAGATGGTAGCACACATGTTGATTAACTTTAACCATTTTTAAAAAAAAAAAGGGAGTACAAGATGTAAAGTAACCTATGTTTTTTGTCTAGGTCCTGAAATGTGTGTGTGTGTGTGTGTGTATATCATCTGGCAAGGCACAGCACTCGGATTCTGCTTTATAAGGTTTATTAGGTCATCTGCATCCCAATGTTATACAACGTTTCGGGGATACTCAGGCCACAATTGAAGACAGATACTGATATTATCCCACATGCAAGCCAATATATAAAGCATATAACAGGAAGTGACCCATCCCTATAGTCCCTCCCCTTAATTACCCCACCTTTCAACAATGCCACCCTGAAACCTGCACAAAACAATACACCCCTTTTTTTCTGTTTTATCAATACAGGAAAACAGATATGGTTATCACAAAAACAGATACAGATCGAAATCCCTGTTCAATCCATTAGGGTACAAAGAATTCACTTTATGCACCCACCAAACCTCTCTTTGGCGTAATCTTAGCGTCCTATCCCCACCCCTCACTGATGGCCTAACCATCTCTTGTACCATAAATTTAAGATCATTTTCTGAATGTCCCATTTCCAAATAGTGTTTAGGTACAGGTAGTTTACGGTCTCTCAATCTGATTGATGACCTGTGTTGGGAGATTCTGGATTTAATAGGCTGCGTAGTCTCCCCTACATACACATACCCACAGGGGCACCACAATACATAGACCACAAACTTGCTGTCACATGTGTATGTGTATCTCATAGCTCTTACCAGTGATAGGGTGAACAAAGCTCTCACCTTTGTGTACATACCTACACTTGATACAATGGCCACAGGAAAACATACCTTGTTTCCTATTACTCAAAAAATGAGTTGGTTTTACATTTTGACTCTGGAAGAGGGATCTCACCACCTGATTCCCAATGGTTCTACCCCTACGATATGATATTAAAGGTGGCCTATTAAACTCCTCCACCTCAGGGTATATTTCTTTCAACAGAGGCCAATGCTTACGTATGACCTTACATACATGGTCAACCCCTAATCCATAATCAGTAACCAATGGTATTCGGGCCTCTTTAGTTCGTTTGGGCATCTTATCCCTCTGTTCTACCCTCTCTAGAGCATCTCCTAGGACTCGCTTGGGATATCCTCGGTCCCTCAGTTTTTTGTACATTTCCTGGGTCTGTCTCCTTTGATTATTCGTGACTATCCTGTCAACCCGAGTGAATTGGCTGACAGGTATAGCCCGCTTTACATGTTTAGGGTGATGACTATTATATGTCAATAATTGATTCCTGTCGGTAGGCTTGGAATACAATTCTGTATCCAGGCTCCCCCCATTCCTTGTTATTCTCACATCCAAAAAGCATATGGTTTCCACATCATACGTAAGGGTAAATTTAATGGTGGGGTGTATACCATCAAGATATCGTCTATAAACCTCCACCAGGCCACACAATGCCCGGTGAAGGCCGACAGACGATAGATGAACTCCTCCTCCAGCCAAGGTGCCGTGGCCCCACCCGTGGGTGCCTAAGCCACACCCACTCATGGGTGCCTAAGCCCCACCCGCTCACAGGTGCTGTCATTTTTCAACTGTCACTTTCAATTGTCATTTTCCAACTGTCATTTCCAACTCACTTTCCAACTGTCATTTTCCAACTGTCACTTTCAACTGTCTTTTTCCAACTGTGACTTCCAACTGTCACTTTCAACTGTCACTTTCAACTGTCACTTTCAACTGTCACTTTCAACTGTCATTTTTCAATTGTCATTTTCCAACTGTCACTTTCCAACTGTCATTTTCCAACTGTCATTTTCCAACTGTCATTTTCTACTGTCATTTTCAACTGTAATTTTCCAACGATCATTTTCCAAATGTCACTTTCAACTGTCATTTTCTACTGTAATTTTCCAATGATCATTTTCCAAATGTCACTTTCAACTGTCATTTTCCAACTGTCACTTCCAACTGTCATTTTCCAACTGTCATTTTCAACTGTCACTTTCAACTGTCACTTTCAACTGTCATTTTCAACTCACTTTCAACTGTCATTTTCCAACTGTCATTTTCCAACTGTCACTTTCTAACTGTCACTTTCCAACTGTCATTTTTCAACTGTCACTTTCAACTGTCATTTTCCAACTGTCACTTTCAACTGTCATTTTCCAACTGTCACTTTCAACTGTCATTTTCCAACTGTCATTTTCCAACTGTCACTTCCAACAGTCATTTTCCAACTGTCATTTTCCAACAGTCATTTTCCAACAGTCATTTTCCAACTGTCATTTTCCAACTGTCCCTTTTCACTGTCTTTTTCCCACTGTGACTTCCAACTGTCTTTTTCAACTGTCACTTTCAACTTTCATTTTCCAACTGCACTTCCAACTGTCATTTTCCACTGTCATTTTCCAACTGTCACTTTCAACATCATTTTCCACTGTCATTTTCCAACAGTCATTTTCCAACTATCACTTTCAACTGTCATTTTCCAACTCTCACTTTCAACAGTCATTTTCCAACTCTCACTTTCAACAGTCATTTTCCAACTGTCACTTTCAACAGTCATTTTCCAACAGTCATTTTCCAACTATCACTTTCAACTGTCACTTTCACTGTCATTTTACAACTGTCACTTTCCACTGTCACTTTCTACTGTCACTTTCCAACTGTCATTTTCAACTCACTTTCAACCATTTTCAAACTGTCACTTTCAACTGTCACTTTCTAACTGTCACTTTCCAACTGTCATTTTCAACTGTCACTTTCAACTGTCATTTTTCAACTGTCACTTTCAACTGTCATTTTCCAACTGTCACTTTCAACTGTCATTTTCAACTGTCACTTTCAACTTTCATTTCCAACTGTCATTTTCCAACTGTCACTTTCAACTGTCTTTTTCCAACGGTCATTTTCAACTGTCATTTCCAACTGTCACTTCCAACTGTCACTTTCAGCTGTCTTTTTCCAACTGTGACTTCCAACTGTCACCTCCAACTGTCATTTTCCACTGTCATTTTCAACTGTCATTTTCCAACTGTCACTTTCAACGGTCATTTTCCAACTGTCACTTTCAACTGTCATTTTCCACTGTCTTTCAACTGTCATTTTCCAACTTTCATTTTCCAACTCACTTTCAACTTTCATTTTCCAACTGTCACTTCAACTGTCATTTTCCAACTGTCATTTTCCAACTGTCATTTTCCAACTGTCACTTCCAACGTTATTTTCCAACTGTCATTTTCCAACTGTCACTTTCAACTGTCTTTTTCCAACTGTGACCTCCAACTGTCATTTTCCAACTGTGACTTCCAACTGTCACTTCCAACTGTCATTTTCAACTGTCATTTTCAAACTATCATTTCCAACTGTCACTTTCAAATGTCATTTTCCAACTGTCACTTCAACTGTATTTTCCAGCTGTCACTTTCACTGTCATTTTCAACTGTCATTTTCAAACTGTCATTTTCCAACTGTCTTTCCAACTGTCATTTTCCAACTGTCATTTTCCAACTGTCATTTTCCAACTGTCATTTTCCAACTGTCACTTTCAACTGTCATTTTCCAACTGTCACTTTCAACTGTCATTTTCCAACTGTCATTTTCCAACTGTCATTTTCCAACTGTCATTTTCCAACTGTCATTTTCCACTGTCATTTTCCAACTGTCATTTTCCAACTGTCATTTTCCAACTGTCCATTTTCCAACTGTCACTTTCCACTGTCTTTTTTCCAACTGTCACTTCCAACTGTCATTTTCCAACTGTTACCTTCAACTGTCACTTTCCAACTGTCACTTTCAACTGTCATTTTCCAGCTGTCACTTTCAACTGTCACTTTCAACTGTTATTTTCCAGCTGTCATATTTAACTGTCATTTTTCAACTGTCACTTTTAACTGTCATTTTAAAACTGTCATTTTCCAACTGTCATTTTCCAACTGTCACTTTCAACTGTCTTTTTTCCAACTGTGACTTCCAACTGTCTTTTTCCAACTGTCACTTTTAATTCATTTTCCAACTGTCACTTCCAACTGTCATTTTCCAACTGTCATTTTCCAACTGTCACTTTCAACAGTCATTTTCCAACTGTCATTTCCAACAGTCATTTTCCAACTATCACTTTCAACTGTCTTTTCCAACTCTCACTTCAACAGTCATTTTCCAACTCTCACTTTCAACATCATTTTCCAACTGTCCTTTCAACAGTCATTTTCCAACAGTCATTTTCCAACTATCACTTTCAACTGTCACTTTCAACTGTCATTTTACAACTGTCACTTTCCACTGTCACTTTCTAACTTTCACTTTCCAACTGTCATTTTCAACTCACTTTCAACTCATTTTCAAACTGTCACTTCCAACTGTCACTTTCAACTGTCACTTTCCAACTTCATTTCAACTGTCACTTTCAACTGTCATTTTTCAACTGCCATTTCAACTGTCATTTTCCAACTGTCACTTTCAACTGTCATTTTCAACTGTCACTTTCAACTTTCATTTTCCAACTGTCATTTTCCAACTGTCACTTTCAACTGTCTTTTTCCAACTGGTCATTTTCAACTGTCATTTCCAACTGTCACTTCCAACTGTCACTTTCAGCTGTCTTTTTCCAACTGTGATTCCAACTGTCACCTCCAACTGTCATTTTCCAACTGTCATTTTCAACTGTCACTTCCAACTGTCACTTCCAACTGTCATTTTCAACTGTCACTTTCAACTGTCATTTTCCAACTGTCACTTTCAACTGTCATTTTCAACTGTCATTTTCCAACTGTCACTTTTAACTTTCATTTTCCAACTGTCACTTTCAACTGTCATTTTCCAACTGTCATTTTCCAACTGTCATTTCCAACTGTCACTTCCAACTGTTTTATTTCCAACTGTCATTTTCCAACTGTCACTTTCAACTGTCTTTTTCCAACTGTGACCTCCAACTGTCATTTTCCAACGTGACTTCCAACTGTCACTTCCAACTGTACTTTTCAACTGTCATTTTCAACTATCATTTTCCAACTGTCACTTTCAAATGTCATTTTCCAACTGTCACTTCCAACTGTTATTTTCCAGCTGTCACTTTCAACTGTCATTTTCAACTGTCATTTTCAACTGTCATTTTCCAACTGTCATTTTCCAACTGTCATTTTCAACTGTCATTTCCAACTGTCATTTCCACTGTCATTTTCAACTGTCACTTCACTGTCTTTCCAACTGTCATTTCCAACTGTCATTTTCCAACTGTCATTTCCAACTGTCATTTTCCAACTGTCATTTTCCAACTGTCATTTTCCAACTGTCATTTTCCAACTGTCATTTTCCAACTGTCATTCCAACTGTCATTTTCCAACTGTCTTTTTCCAACTGTCTTTTTTCCAACTGTCACTTCCAACGGTCATTTTCCAACTGTTACCTTAACTGTCATTTCCAACTGTCCTTTCAACTGTCATTTTCCAACTGTCACTTTCAACTGTCACTTTCAACTGTCATTTACCAACTGTCATATTCCAACTGTCATTTTTCAACTGTCACTTTCAACTGTCATTTTCCAACTGTCACTTTCAACTGTCTTTTTTCCAACTGTGACTTCCAACTGTGACTTCCAACTGTCACTTCAAACTGTCATTTTCCAACTGTGATTTCCAACTGTCACCTTCAACTGTCATTTCCAACTGTCATTTTCCAACTGTCACTTTCAACTGTCATTTTCCAACTGTCATTTTCCAACTGTCACTTTCAACTGTCACTTTCAACTGTCATTTTCCAACTCACTTTCAACTGTCATTTTCCAACTCACTTTCAACTGTCATTTTCCAACTCACTTTCAACTGTCATTTTCCAACTGTCACTTTCAAACTGTCACTTTCAACTGTCACTTTCAACTGTCACTTTCCAACTGTCACTTTCCAACTGTCACTTTCAACTGTCATTTTCCAACTGTCACTTCTAACTGTTATTTTCCAACTGTCATTTTCCAACAGTCCTTTTCCAACTGTCACTTTCAACTGTCATTTTCCAACTGTCACTTTCAACTGTCTTTTTCCAACTATGACTTCAACTGTCCTTTCCAACTGTCATTTCCAACTGTCATTTTTAACTGTCACTTTCAACTGTCACTTTCAACTGTCACTTTCAACTGTCCTTCCAACTGTTATTTTCCAACTGTCATTTTTACTGTCACTTTCAACTGTCATTTTCAACTCACTTCAACTGTCATTTTCCAACTGTCACTTTCCAACTGTCACTTTCCAACTGTCACTTTCCAACTGTCATTTCCAACTGTCATTTTCCAACTGTCATTTCCAACTGTCATTTTTAACTGTCACTTTCAACTGTCACTTCAACGTCATTCCAACTGTCATTTCCAACTGTCATTTTTAACTGTCACTTTCAACTGTCACTTCCAACTGTTATTTCCAACTGTCACTTTCAACTGTCACTTTCAACTGTCACTTTCCAACTGTCACTTTCAACTGTCACTTCCAACTGTCAATTTCCAACTGTCACTTTCAACTGTCATTTTCCAACTGTTAATTCCAATTGTTATTTTCCAACTTTCATTTTCCAACTGTCATTTTCAATTGTCACTTTCAACTGCCATTTTCAACCACTTTCAACTGTCACTTTCCAACGGTCACTTTCCACTGTCACTTTCCAACGGTCACTTTCCAACTGTCACTTCCAACTGTCACTTTCCAACTGTCATTTTTCAACTGTCACTTTCACTGTCATTTTCCAACTGTCACTTCTAACTGTTATTTTCCAACTGTCATTTTCCAACAGTCCTTTTCCAACTGTCACTTTCAACTGTCATTTTCCAACTGTCATTTTCCAACTGTCACTTTCAACTGTCTTTTTCCAACTATGACTTCCAACTGTCACTTTCCAACTGTCATTTTCCAACTGTCATTTCCAACTGTCATTTTAACTGTCACTTTCAACTGTCCACTTCAACTGTCACTTCCAACTGTTATTTTCCAACTGTCATTTTTAACTGTCACTTTCAACTGCATTTTCAACTCACTTTCAACTGTCATTTTCCAACTGTCACTTTCCAACTGTCACTTTCCAACTGTCATTTTCCAACTGTCATTTTCCAACTGTCATTTCCAACTGTCATTTTTAACTGTCACTTTCAACTGTCACTTCCAACTGTCATTTCCAACTGTCACTTCCAACTGTCATTTCCAACTGTCATTTTTAACTGTCACTTTCAACTGTCACTTCCAACTGTTATTTTCCAACTGTCACCTTCAACTGTCATTTTCCAACTGTCACTTTCAACTGTTATTTTCCAACTGTCACTTTCAACTGTCACTTTCAACTGTCAATTTCCAACTGTCACTTTCAACTGTCATTTTCCAACTGTTAATTCCAATTGTTATTTTCCAACTTTCATTTTCCAACTGTCATTTTCAATTGTCACTTTCAACTGCCATTTCAACTCACTTTCCAACTTCACTTTCCAACTGTCACTTTCCAACTGTCACTTCCAACTGTCACTTTCCAACTGTCCCCACTTTCCAACTGTCACTTTCCAACGTCACTTTCCAACTGTCACTTTCAACTGTCACTTTCAACTGTCATTTTCCAACTGTCACTTTCAACTTTCATTTTCCAACTGCACTTTCAACGTGTTATTTTCCAACTGTCATTTTCCAACTGTCACTTCATCTGTCTTTTTTCCAATGTGACTTCCAACTGTGACTTCCAACTGTCACTCAAACTGTCATTTTCCAACTGTGAGTTCCAACTGTCATTTCCAACTGTCACTTTCAACTGTTATTTTCCAACTGTCACTTTCAACTGTCACTTCCAACTTTCAATTTCCAACTGTCACTTTCAACTGTCATTTCCAACTGTTAATTCCAATTGTTTTTTCCAACTTTCATTTTCCAACTTTCATTTTCACCTGTCCACTTTCAACTGTCATTTTCAACTGTCACTTTCCAACTCACTTTCCAACTGTCACTTTCAACTGTCACTTTCAACTGTCATTTTCCAACTGTCATTTTCAACTGTCATTTTCCAACTGTCATTTTCCATGTCATTTTCCAATTGTCACTTCTAATGTTATTTTCCAACTGTCATTTTCCAACAGTCATTTTCCAACTGTCACTTTCAACTGTCATTTTCCAACTGTCATTTTCCAACTCTCACTTTCAACTGCTTTTTCCAACTCTCACTTTCCAACTGTCACTTTCCAACTGTCATTTTCAACTGTCATTTTCTAACTGTCATTTTCAACTCATTTCAATTGTCATTTCCAACTGTCACTTTCAACTGTCACTTTCAACTGCACTTTCAACTGTCACTTTCAACTGTCATTTTCCAACTGTCACTCTCACTGTTATTTTCCAACTGTCATTTTCCAACAGTCCTTTTCCAACTGTCACTTCCAACTGTCACTTTCAACTGTCACTTTCAACTGTCACTTTCAACTGTCACTTTCAACTGTCACTTTCAACGGTCACTTTCAACTGTCACTTCAACTGTCACTTTCAACTGTCACCTTCAACTGTCACTTTCAACTGTCACTTCAACTGTCATCTTCACAACTGTCACTTCAACGAGGAACTGTGGTTCGAAAATGACTTTAGGTAAATTGATAGGAATTGCTCTCCTGAGAGTTTTTGCTCCGTATTCCATTGTTTATTTTACATAGTTTTGAAGATATTTAATTTTTGTGTGTGATATGGCAGCACATTTACCAGGTCCCCTGCACTTCCTGCTCTGAAACCTGTCAGTCATTCTTCCCTGTGTCTCCTCCCCTTTGCAGCCCACTCATGGACCTCTGTTCCCTCCAGTTGCAGGCCACCATGGCCCATTCCCTTACAGCCCCATGCATATGTTGCCAACATTCTCCAAAAAGTTTCAGGGACACATTTCAGAAACTTGTGCGCTTGTTGGGAACTGTAGGCTGACTGCTGGAACAATGTGCTGCTGGGTACTGTAGGCTGGATGCTGGACCAAAGGTGCTGCTGGGAACTGAAGGCTGTATGCTGAAACAATGGTGCTGTTGGGAACTGTAGGCTGACTGCTGGAACAATGGTCTGCCGGGTACTGTAGGCTGGATCTGACCAAAGGTCTGCTGGGAACTGTAGGCTTTATGCTGGAACATGGTGCTGGAACATGTGCACTGAAGCTGTATGCTGGCAAGGTAAGTAACTGGATGCAGCAAGGTGAGACACTGGAAACACAAGGTGGGTACTGATACAGGCAAGGTAAGTATTGGATTCAGCTGTCATTTTCCAACTGTCACTTTCAACTGTCATTTTCCAACTGTCATTTTCCAACTGTCACTTTCAACTGTCATTTTCCAACTGTCACTTTCAACTGTCATTTTCCAACTGTCATTTTCCAACTGTCATTTTCCAACTGTCACTTCCAACTGTCATTTTCCAACTGTCATTTTCCAACTGTCACTTTCAACTGTCATTTTCCAACTGTGACCTCCAACTGTCATTTTCCAACTGTGACTTCCAACTGTCACTTCCAACTGTCATTTTCAACTGTCATTTTCAAACTATCATTTTCCAACTGTCACTTTCAAATGTCATTTTCCAACTGTCACTTCCAACTGTTATTTTCCAGCTGTCACTTTCAACTGTCATTTTCAACTGTCATTTTCCAACTGTCATTTTCCAACTGTCATTTTCCAACTGTCATTTTCCAACTGTCATTTTCCAACTGTCATTTTCCAACTGTCATTTTCCAACTGTCACTTTCAACTGTCATTTTCCAACTGTCACTTTCAACTGTCATTTTCCAACTGTCATTTTCCAACTGTCATTTTCCAACTGTCATTTTCCAACTGTCATTTTCCAACTGTCATTTTCCAACTGTCACTTTCCACTGTCTTTTTTCCAACTGTCACTTCCAACTGTCATTTTCCAACTGTTACCTTCAACTGTCATTTCCAACTGTCACTTTCAACTGTCATTTTCCAACTGTCACTTTCAACTGTCACTTTCAACTGTCATTTACCAACTGTCATATTCCAACTGTCATTTTTCAACTGTCACTTTCAACTGTCATTTTCCAACAGTCATTTTCCAACTGTCATTTTCCAACTGTCACTTTCAACTGTCTTTTTTCCAACTGTGACTTCCAACTGTCTTTTTCCAACTGTCACTTTCAACTTTCATTTTCCAACTGTCACTTCCAACTGTCATTTTCCAACTGTCATTTTCCAACTGTCACTTTCAACAGTCATTTTCCAACTGTCATTTTCCAACAGTCATTTTCCAACTATCACTTTCAACTGTCATTTTCCAACTCTCACTTTCAACAGTCATTTTCCAACTCTCACTTTCAACAGTCATTTTCCAACTGTCACTTTCAACAGTCATTTTCCAACAGTCATTTTCCAACTATCACTTTCAACTGTCACTTTCAACTGTCATTTTACAACTGTCACTTTCCAACTGTCACTTTCTAACTGTCACTTTCCAACTGAAAAAAAAGCAGAAAATCAAGGCTGCTTTTAAAGCATCATTACAGCAACATTATTAACTAGCTTTTAAAAACTTGTGAAAGCAAACAGAAATGGTATCACTTCAGATTGTTGGTTGGAATAACTACACTGCATGTTCAGAACAGTTTAGAAGAAAATGCAATTAAAAATCAGGTTAGGATATGTGCACAAGGTAAAAACTAGACTGCGGTCACAAATGAAATTTTATAAATAAAAAAAATGTTATACCTATAACCTTATTATGATTGGTTGGTTATATGTTTGTGCATATTATTGTGGGTGGCATTAACTAGTTGACTGCCCTCTTCTAACTCCTCAGAGTGAGAGAGAGTTTTTTTTTTTCTATAGGTCACATTGTGGAACTCTAACCTAAAGACCACACACCATGTACATTAAAGGGACAACTAAACTCACCTCAGCCCTGTCCTTTCTTCAGCCCTTTAAAAGTAACCAGTGGTTAATGACCTACGAACCTCCGGAACTGTATTCTTTTTCCCCCTCTGACGCATATTTAAAGTTAGTTAGAGAATGTCTGTCCGAACTTCGCAAAATCCGTGTCCCGCTCGAGGATCGCAAATATTCTAAAAATTCGAAAATCCGCGAGAGGACACGGCAAAAAAAGGGCCAAATACTAAAATTCCTCGAAATTACGAGTTTTTATTTTATTTCGAAAATTTTCGAATTAGCGTTCGCCATATTTCGAACATTTTTAGAAGAAAAGATAGAAAATAGAAAAATACGAGGAAAACTCGTAATTTCGGAAAAAATTTTTTTCGAAAATGATATTTTTCGTAATTTTCGTTCGAAAATATATATTTTTGTGTTGAAAATACCAGTAATCCTTTGTAATTTAGAAATTTTTTTTTACAATGTGTCGTCCGCTAGCGGTTAAACCTTTGATATAACGCTAGGAATGCCATGTGTTTCGGTAAACTTCGGAATATTAGGCGCTAACCTCGAATGTGTGGTGTTCTAGTCGGTTAATCCTCGAAAATTCAATTTCACAAAACTAGCCAGAATTCAATCAGAAAAATAGCCCAGTTGGGGGAAAAGTTTAGTATTTTTTTATTTTTTTATTTTTTATTAGTTATTATTTAAGAAAAGTTTTGCGTGATATGTATGTGTTCTCAGACCATTTCCCAGGTCCAAGACCTCATGTACAGGAAAGTTACTTGGCTAATTTTTTACAGTATTTAATCCAAACTTTTTGGAACTATGTCCTCCGCACAATTGACTTTTATTCTTAATGGGTCCATTTTCGAACTTCGGACGGGTTGTTAACTGAAAAGTTTTGAAAATTGAGCTGAACGTTAATCAAGGCCATCTCTATTCAGAATTCAGCTTCAGAAACACAAGGTAAAAGTACATCCTAAATCTACATACACAACGACAAGACATGGGATTGTTCTTTTAAAAGTTTGAATTTGCAGCACTCGGTATAGGAGGAAAAAGGGAAGGATCCATTATAGGGTTTTTCACACCAAACCCCCAACCGCCCCAGCGCCCTGCCCGCCCCTCCCCAAGTCCCCAACCCACACCCACTAGCAAACACGACTCACCAGTATTTCCCACCCCACACACAACCGATCCTCATGAAAAGTCCAACCAAACCTCCGCGGCTATCACTGATAAATTTCTCTCATCAGATGTTCTCTTTTAAGGGAAACTTAATGGACACACTAAAGATACTGTTGTGAGGCACTGACATCATATGTTGTTAGTACTGACAATGACAGAGGTCCGAACTCGCAAAATCCCTGGGTTCTCCGCGCTTTGAGGATTCCTGGCCGCATATTTTTCGAAAATTCCATATCCCCTGACTATTCCTTTTTGCGGTAGAAAAAGCCCCGCACGTATCAGGGCAGAGTTAGGGTTAGGGCAAGTTAGGGCAGTTCAGTTAGTTAGGGTAGTGGGCACAGTTTAGTTAGGGTCTGGTGGAGCCACACCGTTAGGGTTCGGTTTTAAATTAGCGCGAATTGAGTCGAACAGTTATAGGAGTATAATAAAAACAATAATGTGGTAGAAAACCTATAAAAGTTAAAAAAAAATAGGGATATAAAGAGGTAAGAGAATAGAGGACAACAGGATTTTAGAGAAAATATCAAAAGAAAAGACAAACAAGGTATAATAAAAACAAAGATTACAGAGAGAATAACATAAACAAAATAAAATAAGAAAAAATTAGAAGAAAGCACAGTAATAAAAACTATAAAAAGGTAAAATTAAAATAGAAAAAATAATCACATGCATAAATAGAGAAAGTACCTTAGCGGGCACAGACAGTTAGGAGTTTAGGGCTCGGCTCAGTTATGTTGCGAAATAGGGACTTTACCTCGAAAGATTAATGAGGGGTTTAGGGTTTTACACAGGTGTTTTAGGGTTAGTTGGCACTGTTAGTGTGTTTTAGGCTTATGATTAGGGCACATGTTAAAGTTACGTCAGTAGTTTTGAGGGCAAATTTCAGTTATGGGCATCGATTAAAGCGTTACGAGCATTTAAAGGGAAAGTATGGGGAAACACCGTTAAGGAGCTCGTTAGTGTGGATTAAGGCCCGTATGGTAAGGAGTAGTTCGGGCCACAGTATAAGTAGGTTAGGCACAGTATAAGGGCAAAGTTTAGGGTTAGGGCCAGCATGTTCGTGGTTCTTGGAGGTCACTAGTTAGGGTTATTGTTCGAAGAAGCACTACTGCATAAGTTGTGTATCGGGAAAATTTAATAGGATTTTATAGGGATCTTAGGGCCGTACAGTATCGAGTGTTATCGCGCAAAGACCTCACTTAGTGACGATAGAGGTTAAGAGCGGGTACTCTCATATGGGATCCAGAGTTCGGTAAGTTAGGTTAGTCGTGTGCCACCATATTGTCGTACGGGAGAATTATTGTGCGGAACAGATTAGGCGTGTAGTTGTTCCGGCTCCCGTTGTAGAGTTTGTTATGTTGTGCGACAAACTTTTCGACGAGGGTATTATTACGTGGTGGCCACAAAACTTCGTCATGAATTTCCGAAGAGGAAGTTTTCGAAAAGGTGAATCGATCAGTACAAAGAATCGGGTTAGGGGCTTCGATATCGGATTAAGGTTTTGGGAGCACAGCGAGGAATGGAAAAAATCGATGTTAGGAGCAACAGATTAGGACGGTATAGAATCCGCTCGAGTGTTCGCGAGAGATATAACTAGGGCGAGGATCGTCAGGAAGTATAGATTGGATTTATTAAGGAAGCCACGCCGGCGGTATGCGGAGGGGTAGGAGGAATGGCAATGACTTTCAGTTAGGGTGGATGAGAGAGGCACAGCATCAGTTAGAGAGTTTAGGGTTGTACTAGTGATATTAGTTTACAGTTAGGGTTAGGGTTAGTTGATTAAAATCCTGCGGTCGAGGGTGGGGGATTTTTAAGGATTAGGTGAACATGTATGGATTAGGGAGCAGAGTAGTGCCGTGTGAAAAGGGTTAGGGCACAGTTCGGGTTAGGGCACAGTTAGGGTTAGGGCACAATTAGGGTTAGGGCACAGTTAGGGTTAGGGCACAGTTAGGGTTAGGGTTAGGGCACAGTTCGGGTTAGGGCACAGTTAGGGTTAGGGCACAGTTAGGGCAGTTAGGGTTAGGGCACAGTTAGGGTAAGGGTACAGTTAGGGTTAGGGTTAGATTAGGGGACAGTTAGGGCAGTTAGGGTTAGGGCACAGTTAGAGCTCGATTAGGGTTAGGGCACAGTTAGGGTTAGGGCTCAGTTAGGGTTAGGGCACAGTTAGGGTTAGGGCACAGTTAGGGTTAGGGTTAGGGCAGAGTTAGGGTTAGGGCACAGTTAGGGTTAGGGCTCGATTAGGGTTAGGGCTCGATTAGGGTTAGGGCACAGTTAGGGTTAGGGCACAGTTAGGGTTGAGTTGAAAATGGCAGTTGAAAGTGACAATTGAAAATGACAGTTGGAAAATGAAGTTGGAAAATAACAATTGGAATTAACAGTTGGAAAATGACAAGTTGAAAGTGACAACTTGGAAATTGACAGTTGAAAGTGACAGTTGAAAGTGACGTTGGAAAATAACAGTTGAAAGTGACAGTTGGAAATGACAGTTGAAGGTGACAGTGGAAAATAAACAGTTGGAAGTGACAGTTGAAAGTGACAGTTAAAAATGACAGTTGGAAATGACAGTTGGAAGTGACAGTTGGAAATGACAGTTGGAAGTGACAGTTGAAAGTGACAGTTAAAAATGACAGTTGGAAATGACAGTTGGAAAATGGACAGTTGGAAAATGACAGTTGGAAAGTGACAGTTGGAAAGTGACAGTTGGAAAATGACAGTTGAAAGTGAGTTGAAAATGACAGTTGAAAGTGACAGTAAAAATGACAGTTGGAAAAAACAGTTGGAAGTGACAGTTGAAAGTGACAGTTGAAAGTGACAGTTAAAATGACAGTTGGAAATGACAGTTGGAAAATGACAGTTGGAAAGTGACAGTGGAAGTCATAGTTGGAAAAAGACAGTTGAAAGTGGACAGTTGGAAAATGACAGTTGGAAAATGACAGTGAAAGTGACAGTTGGAAAAGGACTGTTGGAAAATGACCGTTGGAAATAACAGTTAGAAGTGACGTTGGAAAATGACAGTGAAAGTGACAGTTGAAAAATGACAGTTGGAAAGTGACAGTTGGAAAGTGACAGTTGGAAAGTGACAGTTGGAAAGTGACAGTTGGAAAGTGGAACGTTGGAAAGTGACAGTTGAAAGTGAGTTGAAAATGGCAGTTGAAAGTGACAATTGAAAATGACAGTTGGAAAATGAAAGTTGGAAAAAACAATTGGAATTAACAGTTGGAAAATGACAGTTGAAAGTGACAGTTGGAATGACAGTTGGAAGTGACAGTTGAAAGTGACAGTTGAAAGTGACAGTTGAAGTGACAGTTGAAAGTGACAGTTGGAAAATAACAGTTGGAAGTGACAGTTGAAAGTGGACAGTTAAAAATGACAGTTGGAAAGACAGTTGGGAATGACGTTGAAGGACAGTTGAAAGTGACAGTTAAAAATGACAGTTGGAAATGACAGTTGGAAAATGACAGTTGGAAATGACAGTGGAAAGTGACAGTTGGAAAGTGACAGTTGGAAAGTGACAGTTGGAAAATGACAGTTGAAAGTGAGTTGAAATGACAGTTGAAAGTGACAGTTAAAAATGACAGTTGGAAAAAACAGTTGGAAGTGACAGTTGAAAGTGACAGTTGAAAGTGACAGTTGAAAGTGACAGTTAAAAATGACAGTTGGAAATGACAGTTGGAAGGGACAGTTGGAAGTCATAGTTGGAAAAAGACAGTTGAAAGTGACAGTTGGAAAATGACTTGAAAGTGACAGTTGGAAAAGGGACTGTTGAAAATGACAGTTGGAAAATAACAGTTAGAAGTGACAGTTGGAAAATGACAGTTGAAAGTGACAGTTGGAAAGTGACAGTTGGAAAGTGACAGTTGAAAGTGACAGTTGAAAGTGACAGTTGAAAGTGACAGTTGGAAAATGACAGTTGAAAGTGAGTTGGAAAATGACAGTTGAAGTGAGTTGGAAAAGGACAGGTTGAAAGTGAGTTGGAAAATGACAGTTGAAAGTGACAGTTGAAAGTGACAGTTGGAAAAATGACAGTGGAAAATGACAGTGAAAGTGACAGTTGGAAAATGACAGTTGGAAATGACAGTTGAAGGTGGACAGTTGGAAATCACAGTTGGAAAATGACAGTTGAAGTGACAGTTGGAAGTCACAGTGGAAGCACAGTTGGAAAAAAGACAGTTGAAAGTGACAGTTGGAAAATGACAGTTGAAAGTGACAGTTGAAAAATGACAGTTGGAATATGACAGTTGGTAAATGACAGTTGAAAGTGACAGTTGAAAGTGACAGTTGGAAAATGACAGTGTGAAAGTGACAGTTGGAAATGACAGTTGAAGGTAACAGTTGGAAAATGACGTTGGAAGTGACAGTTGGAGAAAAAGACAGTGGAAAGTGACAGTTGGAAAAATGACAGTTGGAAAAGACAGTTGAAAATGACAGTTGGAAAATGACAGTGGAAAATGACAGGTTGGAAAATGACAGTTGGAAAATGACAGTTGAAAAAGAAAGTTGGAAAATGACAGTTGAAAGGGACAGTTGGAAAATGACAGTTGAAAGTGACAGTTGGAAAAGAAGTTGGAAAATGACAGTTGGAAATGACAGTTGGAAAATGACAGTTGGAAAATGACAGTGGAAAATGGACAGTTTGAAATGACGTTGAAATGACAGTTGAAAGTGACAGCTGGAAAATAAACAGTTGGAAGTGACAGTTGGAAAAGACATTTGAAAGTGACAGTTGGAAATGATAGTGTTGAAAATGACAGTTGAAAATGACAGTTGGAAGTGACAGTTGGAAGTCACAGTTGGAAAATGACAGTTGGAGGTCACAGTTGGAAAAAGACAGTTGAAAGTGACAGTTGGAAAATGACAGTTGGAAAATAACAGTTGGAAGTGACAGTTGGAAATGACAGTTGGAAAATGACAGTTGGAAAATGACAGTTGAAAAGTGACAGTTGGAAAATGACAGTTGAAAGTGAGTTGGAAAATGACAGTTGGAAAATGAAAGTTGAAAGTGACAGTTGGAAAAGACAGGAAATTGACAGTTGGAAAATGACAGTTGAAAGTGACAGTTGGAAATGACAGTTGAAAATGACAGTTGGAAAATGACAGTTGGAGGTGACAGTTGGAAGTCACAGTTGGAAAAAGACAGCTGAAAGTGACAGTTGGAAGTGACAGTTGGAAATGACAGTTGAAAATGACAGTTGGAAAAAGACAGTTGAAAGTGACCGTTGGAAAATGACAGTTGGAAAATGAAAGTGGAAGTGACATTGAAAATGACAGTTGAAAGGACAGTTGGAAAATGAAGTTGAAAGTGACGTTGAAAAAATGACAGTTGAAAGTGACAGTTGAAAAATGACAGTTGGAAAGTGACAGTTAGAAAGTGACAGTTGGAAAGTGACAAGTTTGAAAATGAGTGTGAAAGTGAGTTGAAAATGACAGTTGGAAAGTGACAGTTAGAAAGTGACAGTGGAAAGTGACAGTTGTAAAATGACAGTGTGAAAGTGACAGTTGAAAGTGATAGTTGGAAATGACTGTTGGAAAAGACTGTGAAAGTGACAGTTGGAAAATGATGTTGAAAGTGAGAGTTGGAAAATGACTGTTGAAGTGAGAGTTGGAAAATGACAGTTGAAAGTGATAGTTGGAAAATGACTGTTGGAAAATGACAGTGGAAAATGACTGTTGAAAGTGACAGTTGGAAAATGACGTTGGAAAATGACGTTGGAAGTGACAGTTGGAAAATGAAAGTTGAAAGTGACAGTTGGAAAATGACAGTTGGAAAAAGACAGTTGAAAAGTGACAGTTGGAAAATGACAGTTGGAAAATGACAGTTTTAAAATGACAGTTAAAAGTGACGGATGGAAAATGACAGTTAAATATGACAGCTGGAAAATAACAGTTGAAAGTGACAGTTGAAAGTGACAGTTGGAAAATGACAGTTGAAAGTGACAGTTGGAAATGACAGTTGGAAAGTGACAGTTGGAAAATGACAGTTGGAAGTGACAGTGGAAAAATGACAGTTGGAAAATGGACAGTTGGAAAATGACAGTTGGAAAATGACAGTTGAAAATGACAGTTGGAAAATGACAGTTGGAAAATGACAGTTGGAAAATGACAGTTGGAAAATGACAGTTGGAAAATGACAGTTGGAAAATGACAGTTGAAGTGACAGTTGGAAATGACAGTTAAAAGTGAAGTTGGAAAATGACAGTTGGAAAATGACAGTTGGAAAATGACAGTTGGAAAAGACAGTTGGAAAAATGACAGTTGGAAAATGACAGTTTGAAAATGACAGTTGAAAATGACAGTGAAAGTGACAGTGGAAAATAACAGTTGGAAGTGACAGTTGGAAAAGACATTTGAAAGTGACAGTTGGAAAATGATAGTTGAAAATGACAGGTGAAAATGACAGTTGGAAGTGACAGTTGGAAGGCACAGTTGGAAAATGACAGTGGAGGTCACAGTTGGAAAAAGACAGTTGAAAGTGACAGTTGGAAAATGACAGTTGGAAAATAAAGTTGGAAGTGACAGTTGGAAAATGACAGTTGGAAAATGACAGTTGGAAAATGACAGTTGAAGTGACAGTTGGAAAATGACAGTTGAAAGTGAGTTGGAAAATGACAGTTGGAAAATGACAGTGAAAGTGACAGTTGGAAAATGACAGTTGAAAGTGACGTTGGAAAATGACAGTTGAAAGTGACAGTTGGAAATGACAGTTGAAAATGACAGTGGAAAATGACAGTTGGAGGTGACAGTTGGAAGTCACAGTTGGAAAAAGACAGCTGAAAGTGACAGTTGGAAGTGACAGTGGAAATGACAGTTGAAAATGACAGTTGGAAAAAGACAGTTGAAAGTGGACAGTTGGAAAAGACAGTTGGAAATGAAAGTTGAAAGTGACAGTTGAAATGAGGAAAGTGACAGTGGAAAAGACAGTTGAAAGTGACAGTTGAAAATGACAGTTGAAAGTGACAGTTGAAAAATGACAGTTGGAAAGTGACAGTTAGAAAGTGACAGTTGGAAAGTGACAGTTGAAAATGAGTTGAAAGTGAGTTGAAAATGACAGTTGGAAAGTGACAGTTAGAAAGTGACAGTTGGAAAGTGACAGTTGTAAAATGACAGTTGAAAGTGACAGTTGAAAGTGATAGTTGGAAAATGACTGTTGGGAAAATGACTGTTGAAGTGACAGTTGGAAAAGACTGTGAAAGTGAGAGTGGAAAAGACTGTTGAAAGTGGAGAGTTGGAAGACATTGAAGTGATAGTTGGAAAATGACTGTTGGAAAATGACAGTGGAAAATGACTGTTGAAGTGACCGTTGGAAAGGACAGTTGGAAATGACAGTTGGAAGTGACAGTTGGAAATGAAAGTTGAAAGTGACAGTTGGAAAAAGACAGTTGAAGTCACAGTTGGAAAAAAGACAGTTGAAAGTGACAGTTGGAAAATGACAGTTGGAAAATGACTGTGGAAAATGACTGTTGGAAAATGACTGTTGGAAAATGATGTTGGAAGTGACAGTTGGAAAATGACAGTGGAAAATGACAGTTGAAAGTGACAGTTGGAAAATGACAGTTGAAAGTGACAGTTGGAAAAAGACGTTGAAAGTGACAGTTGAAAAATGACAAGTTGGAAAGTGACAGTTAGAAAGTGACAGTGTGGAAGTGAAAGTTGGAAAAGACAGTTGAAAGTGGTTGAAAATACAGTTGAAAGTGACAGTTGAAAGTGACAGTTAAAATGACAGTTGGAAAATGACAGTGGAAGTGACAGTTGGAAAATGACAGTTGAAAGTGACATTTGGAAAATGATCATTGGAAAATTACAGTAGAAAATGACAGTTGAAAGTGACATTTGGAAAATGATCGTTGGAAAATTACAGTTGAAAATGACAGTAGAAAATGACAGTTGGAAAATGACAGTGGAAAATGACAGTTGAAAGTGACAGTTGGAAATGACAATTGAAAAATGACAGTTGAAGTGACAGTTGAAAGTGACGTTGAAAGTGACAGTTGAAGTGACAGTGGAAGTCACAGTTGGAAAAAGACAGTTGAAAGTGACAGGTGGAAAATGACAGTTGGAAAGTGAGTTGGAAAGACAGTTGGAAATGACAATTGAAAGTGACAGTTGAAAAATGACAGCACCTGTGAGCGGGTGGGGCTTAGGCAACCATGAGTGGGTGTGGCTTAGGCACCCACGGGTTGGGGCCACGGCACCTTGGCTGGAGGAGGAGTCATCTATCGTCTGTCGGCCTTCACCGGGCATTGTGTGGCCTGGTGGAGGTTATAGACGAATCTTGATGGTATACACCCCACCATTAAATTTACCCTTACGTTGATGTGGAACCATATGCTTTTGGATGTGAGAATAACAGGAATGGGGGGAGCCTGGATAAGAATTGTATTCCAAGCCTACCGACAGGAATCAATTATTGAAAATATAGTCATCACCCTAAACATGTAAAGCGGGTATACCTGTCAGCCAATTCACTCGGGGGACAGGATAGTCACGAATAATCAAAGGAGACAGACCCAGGAAAGTACAAAAAAACTGAGGACCGAGAGGATCCCAAGCGAGTCCTAGGAGATGCTCTAGAGAGGGAGAACAGAGGGATAAGATGCCAAACGAACTAAAGAGGCCCGAATACCATTGGTTACTGATTATGGATAGGGGTTGACCATGTATGTAAGGTCATACGTAAGCATTGGCCTCTGTTGAAAAAATATACCCTGAGGTGGAGGAGTTAATAGGCCACCTTTAATATATACGTAGGGGTAGAACCATTGGAATCAGGTGGTGAGATCCCTCTTCCAGAGTCAAAATGTAAACAACTCTTTTTTGAGTAATAGGAAACAAGGTATGTTTTCCTGTGGCCATTGTATCAAGTGTAGGTATGTACACAAAGGTGAGAGCTTTGTTCACCTATCACTGGTAAGAGCTATGAGATACACATACACATGTGACAGCAAGTTTGTGGTATGATTGTGGTGCCCCTGTGGGTATGTGGTATGTAGGGAGACTACGCAGCCTATTAAATCCAGAATCTCCCAACACAGGTCATCAATCAGATTGAGAGACCGTAAACTACTGTACACTAAACACTATTTGGAAATGGACATATCAGAAAATGATCTTAAATTTATGGTACAAGAGATGGTTAGGCCATCAGTGAGGGGTGGGGATAGGACGCTAAGATTACGCCAAAGAGAGGTGTTGGTGGGTGCATCAAGTGAATTCTTTGTACCCAATGGAATGAACAGGGATTTCGATCTGTATCTGTTTTGTGATAACCATATCTGTTTTCCTGTATTGATAAAACAGAAAAAAAAGGGGTGTATTGTTTTGTGCAGGTTTCAGGGGGCATGTTGAAAGGTGGGGTAATTAAGGGGAGGGACTATAGGGATGGGTCACTTCCTGTTATATGCTTTATATATTGGCTTGCATGTGATAATATCAGTATCTGTCTTCAATTGTGGCTGAGTATCCCCGAAACGTTGTAACATTGGGATGCAGATGACCTAATAAACCTTATAAAGCAGAATCCGAGTGCTGTGCCTTGCCAGATGATATACACCACACACACACACACACATTCAGGACCTAGACAAAAAACATAGGTTACTTTACATCTTGTACTCCCTTTTTTTTTAAAAATGGTTAAAGTTAATCAACAATGTGTGCTACCATCTAGTGGTTTATCGAGTGATCACCTAAGTTAATTGCATACATCCCAAATGTCACAAAATTGTCCGGACAGTCCTGATTTCTAGCCACAATTTTGCTGTCCAGATAGCTATTAACTTTCTGGATTGCTGCAGCTGTCCCGATTTGGTACAGTACTGTATGTTACATTCTGTCTTGTGTTGCCATAATAGGAGGATAGAGCTGTCAATCATGAGTAGAGATGGGATCCGGGTTTGACGCGAACCCAGATCCGACACAGAACCCCACGGTTCTGAAATCCGAAAGATCTGTCTGAATCCTCTGGATTTCGGAAGACATTTCGCACAAAATACAGGGCTATTTTAGAATTTTTCGAAAATAGCCTCGAACGTTCGAAAATTATCGAAAATACGAGAGTTTGAGACCATTGTAAGGTTACAGATCCTTGTATATATTTGAACTTAATAGCCTTGAAATCGTAAATCTTCGAAAATACGCACCGAACTCGAATAAGGTCTCCGTGATTTCGATAATTTTCAACGTTCGAGGCTACTTAAGAAAATTATCGAAAATAGCCCCGTACTTACAAAATTATTGAAAATTCGTTCCGTTTCGAATTTTCCGAGATCCGGGGAATCTGAAAAACGAACAAAACTTGAGAGTTTGGCCATCTTTTATCATGAGGAACATGTGATGTCACAATGTCATATAAACCGCAAACTCATCTCCTCCACTCACTTTGTAAAGATTAGAGAGTAACCTGGCAACCAAGAAAAAAAAGTCTCGTATACTGGGGGTTAGGCAGGCAGTTATTCATGGAAGCAGGGGGAGATCACAGTTTTAGCGGGTTGGTGCAGCGTTCAAAGAAGGCAGCTATGGAAATGTGCAGTTTCCCTTTGCTGGGTGCGGACGCCATGAAATGTGTAAGTGCAGCACAAGGTAATAAATCACATTATACTTAAGGAAAGCTAATAAAAGCTATAAACGGATGGCACTGCCACAATGCAATACAATTGCGCTGTAAGGGGTTAATTTTACTTTAAACTTGTGTCCCTTTTCCACACAAACTACTAAAGTCCAGTGTTAAAGGCCACGTACACACTTTTCACTCACCTTATGTCTCCTCCACTGGATTTCATCCCATAGTAAGAAGTCCTCCCCACTGGATTTCATCCCATAGTAAGAAGTCTCCTCCCACTGGATTATCCTATAGTAAAAAGTCTACTTCCACTGGCTTTAGCAAGATCTATGGTTCAAATTTTAAGGTCTCATTTACTTTCATAGGTACAGTATTGAGAAATGAATTGCACAGACCATTTAAGTTCAGGTCACTTGATTATTCATCCTCTGCAGCACCATACTATGTTGTTTTATGCAAATATAATGCATTCTGTGTGAGAATGGCCAGATTTAAATTAATCACGAAACTGTCCTGGGAGAAATAAAACTAGCCTTGTGCAGCATTATCTGCGTTGCCGTGGTTCCTTCCTCTGCTCTATATTTTAGATTTAAGGGTATGTCCACCCTTCAGAAATTTTTTTAGCAAACATTGCCCCTGTTCCCCCCAGCCCCAAACGCTATGTTTGTAATATCAGAAAGCCCAGGACTTATTCCTTCCTCTTTCCTCCGCCGCGCTGCCGGCCCTCTGCTTGCGAGAAAATGCAAGCAGAGGGGGGACCGGCAGTGCGTCTGTGGATTGGCTGAGCGGCAGCCAATCACAGACGCCGCTGCCGAGAGTTCAGTGCAGCGGAGGCAAGGTAAGTAATGTTCTGAGCATTTCTGATATTACAAACATAGCGGTTGGGGCTGGGGGACAGGGGCAATGTTTGCTAAAAAGGGTTTTACACTAGGGGGAGGGAATCCTAATCGGGAGGGGGAGAAGGGCTGCAGTACGCATGCCAAACTTCTCCCGGAGGCCAGGTAGGAGGCAGAGTCCTATATGGACTCTGCTATCCTCCTGGTGGGCAGTTTTGGACTTTGGGGGGGGACTACAGGAGAACCATATGGAGCTGGGATGTGAGGGAAGGATTAAACTACACTACATGATGGGGCCAGTAGTGGGGGGATTATAGTTTGGGGGTGGACACATGCCTTAAATCAATTCTTAGGGATTCTGGACAGATTAAAAAATAATAGTAGGCAGTCAGATTTTTTGCACTTGCACACCAATCTCCCTTCCTAATCTGTCCCCCTTTACATTTCATATGTTGCGAGGTGTGTTATTGGGGAGATCTGGCCTAGAATTCAGCATCGGGTCGGGCAATAAGGTTTTCCCGATTTGCGTCTCAGGGGTCGGGGAAAACCACAGGGGTTTGAATGGGTTGTGGGTCAGGTTCGGTTAGAAAGCTGCGGGTATGGGTTGGCGACGGTAGTTTCTGGTTAAATTTCGGCTGCTGGTGCAGGGTCAGATCATTGGAAAAATGGGCAATGCTGGGTACTCTGCAATTTAGAATATAATGAAATATAATGCCCAGAGAGAGTGTCCCATCATTAATTATTTCCTATATTAAAACAACAATTTCTAGAGTAAGCCCTTTAGATTGTCATTAGTTTAAATAAACAATCAGTAACTTCTCGTTATGAATTGTACTTTTAATTACAAAACCCACACTGGAGTGCTATAAAATATAACCATAATCAGTGTGCAAAATTGGTGTTTCCAAATCTATTTTTTTGAACAAATAAATGGTGCTTGTATTCTATGTTTAAATGTTGTTCGAGAGGAAAAGCCAAGAGCTATACACATAGAATCAGCCAGCTCAATATTTGGTAGACTGAACAGTGATTGATGCGATTCTGAAAGGCAGATTGCTTTATTAGCGCTTAAACAGCAAAAACAGTTGATCCAGGATGATTGGATGTTTCAGTAAATCATGGTAATAGTGTAGTCTTTTGATAGGCTGCATGAATGGTCAGGCTGAAATATTGGCTGTGTCACCTTAATTTGACTGAAAGAATATGATCAATATATGATCAGTAAACTGTGTGTAAACAAATTGGCCATGGAATCAGGCCTAAAAACATTTTTTCGTGTGAAAACTCATAGTCAAACAAAGCAGTGAGAAACTGAATTTGGAGGAAAACTCAAGCAGGAAGCTTCAAGGCAGGAAGCAGTCAACCAATTCTCCAGTTCTGTCACGGATGATCAATGAGCTGTTAGGTACCAGTGGAACCTGTGTAGGATCAATAGATGCCGATGGCAAAAACTTCATGGAAGCTGAACTTTTTCACAAATTTAGCTACTAAGCTCTTTCCAGAAAGGATTTCAGACAATTTTTCATGCTTACTTACATTTGAAGATTTCTTAAAAAAATTACAAAGTTTTCCTTTCAAAAATCTATACTGTTTTTCTTAAAGGTCAGAATACTGACTTATTTGATAAATAATCAATTATTTTAAAAAGCAGACTAAATGTTAAAAATATACATATTTACAGAATAGTTTTACAAATTAATATCGGCATTGAAAACAAATTGCATGATAAATCTTGGTTTAAACTGTACAATTGTATTCAAATAGATTCCAAAGTAGCAAAAAATATTTAAACCCACTGTATAGCACTAGGGACAATGCGTTGTTTCATCTGTGCATAAAATTCTGATGATGTGTATCCTGAGAATAAGATCCATTCCTTGTTCTCTGCACACACTCTGAATTAGAGACTTTGATATTGCTCGCAGCTCTCACCACAGATGATTTGAGGGGATACAGAAGGCAAGATTCCGGTTTATTCTGATATGCAGATTCTATTGTATTTTATTAAAGTGATGAGAGAGCCAGCATCTATGTCTGCCACTTAGAGAAAATGTTCAAAACAAACCTTCATAATTATTTTGTGCTAACAATGGCAACAATTAGTTTGCCTTTGCAGAGTGACAAATTATTTTAAAGCTAGAGTACAGATATGTGCTTCAAATTCTGATGCAAGTTACTTTGGCCAATTTTCAGTGGCGACTTGAACAGCCACACACAGGTGATAGATGCAAAGCATGACATGTTTGCTAAAATACGTAAGTACACTGTTTAGTATAGTAATAGCTGCACATTCTGTATTAGTTTTGGTAAATTAGGATTTTTAAAAACAGGTATGTACACACCAAAATTATAATTAATAATAGGGATGTAGAAGGAGAGTACAATAATAATGTGGACAATTACAGGAAACAAAACCTACCCATTGGGTATAATGTGTAGGTTATGCTAGGGATAAAGAATAGAAAAGAAAGGGTTCTATTACCTTCCAGTGGAGAAATTACATCAATTTGAATCCTCCAAGAACTTCTCAGATTGCGGAGAGCATTGGCAAAGCCTCCCATGCACTGAAGGCCGAGTCTATAAAATCATGGAAAGGTCCAGAGAGAAACAAATATGGACAGAATAGAGATACTATATGAAATTAAAAACCCATTAATATTTACTAAATACAGCTTTAAGGGTCACTATACTAACTCAAACAAATTTACATATCTAAACATACATGTTAGTAGTATCTGAGGTCATCTAAACAATACCCCACATTTCTTGCTAATACTGATCCAGAGGAAGGCAAAATAACAAATTATGAAGGGGGAAAATTCCTTCTGATAAGTGGAAATTGGAAATATACCTGGACCAACTTGAGAGTAGAAATTGGAAGAACACACATATTTAGCTGTGCCTGGTCAGTAAATTATTAATTTCACTGCTGTTCTTGCACGTTCTGTGAAACTAAAGTTCTGCACAGCTCTCACGTGGACATTAAAAATAATTTACATCTCTTAATGACAAGCTTTGTTTACACATCCCCCTCGTTTCACTGCTGATTCTAAATATAATTTCTGGTTTGAGTGACAGGTCTTGCTTGTAAATGCTGTGACTTTGCCTTGTCTGTAGCATTATCTGTAGCATTTTACACTTCTCTGTTGGAAAATTACAACTCCCTGCATTTGCTTTTACGGTAAATTACTATGATAGGGCATTTGCCGAATGGTACTGTATTACTGTTCTCCAACCACAGATTGAAAATGTGAACTACCCTCTTACAATCAGCCAGGCACTTTGTAGGAAGGTGTTAAGTTGATTGCACGTTCCTTTAGCTCTGAATGAAACCTATACAGGAGGGGGGAAAAAAAAAAGTCAAAGGTCAACTTGTTAGCTCCAGTCACTGGTTGTTTAACTGGAAATGGAGGTTCCCAACCTCTAAGAATACGGCCACAGAAATTAAAGGGTATTCGCTTCAGATCCTGGAAATTGGGGTCTCAAGATATAAACTACCTCTCTACATTAAAAAGAGAAAAAGTGCAAAATCCTCATCTAGAAGATAAACAGCAAAGCAGTTGGACATTTATGTGGCTAAATGGGTAACAGGGAATATTACACAGGCTACAACTTAAAGGGCAAGTCCAGCCCCAAATGAAAACTTACATACAGGTAAATCACCCCCAAAAACCCTAAACATTAAGTTTGAAATCTGAAATATATAAAAGTATAACCTGAAATCTGTTTCCCCGGTTTCTGCTTCCTGGTTCTTCCAGTTAGCAACTGCGGTTATGGATTTGACAGTTGACATTGCAGCACCAATGACTGAATGTTATCCCCTGTCTGCCCTTTTCTGAGCATGCCCAGGTCAGTAAAGGTTTCAAATTGCTCAGTTCATGAGGTATCCAGAAGCATAGCAGGAATACAGTAATGAATTCATAAGACAAACATGATATATCAACATATTTTAAGAGGCCGTTCTTTCTAAAAGATGTTCTTATGGGGGTGGAGTGTCCTAAGTGTAAGAAATTGCAGATTAACGTTAATAGTGAGTTGCCAACAGGCTGAAACCCTAATTTTACCTCACTTCCAGAAAATACGGGGGAGCTCTCATAATCGATGTTATCGACCAAAAAGGTAAAATACATGCTACCGAATAACATCGGGTTAGCATGGGCTTTACACATCAGTAGCGTGCTGTGCAGTTTTCTATTAATGGCAGGCATGCTAGGCAATATTGGAAACATTAAGTTTTAAAGGGGAATGTGGTCCGAAAATGAATTTAGGTAAATTGATAGGAATTGCTCTCTGAGAATTTTTGCAATTTATTCATTTGTTTATTTTGCCATGTTTGAAGATATTTACATTTTTGTGTTGTGAATGGCAGCAGCATCACCAGGTCTGCACTTCCTGCTCTGAAACAATGCAGTCAATCTGCCTGTGTCTCCTCTTCCCTTTGCAGCCCCCCTGGTCCCTCCCACTCATGGACCCCATGGTCCCTCCAGTTGCAGGCCCCCCTTGGCCCATTCTCTTAAAGCACCATGTGGCCCTGCCCACCAGTGGGTGCAATGGAACATTTTCTTATAATCAGGTGACATAGTTGAGCAGTGATTTTATAAGAAAATATTCCACTACTGCACCCATAATTATTTGAGGCTCTTATGTATTAAAAAAAAGTTTTCAGTAGCACAAAGTCCATGATAAAAATGTCCTAACCTTACCTGAACAAGCATTTTGAAGCAAATCTGCACTCATCACAGTATTCGTAAAGAATCTCCTAGGCTTTGTACCCCTCTGTGCAGACCTTCACAAATGAATCAGAGAGCGTTTTCTAAAAAAAGAAATAATTAGCCATAAACTAACAAATTGATTTCCACAAAGAAAGATTTATAAATAACATAAAAAATGAAATCATTAAACGTGCACTTTACCTGCAGACTTTTAAAATCATTTTCCTCCTTCTCTAGTGTATGTATTTCTGTGTCAGTCAGCACTGCAGGTGCCCATAATCTGTAGTATTTTGTTCTACTATGTGAACCGACTTCTCTCTTGCTTCTTTAACCATAGATGAATATAGGAATAGCATCCCTAAAAAAAGTTATCAGTAATGTTAGCAATATAACCTTTGTTTTTTATTTAAGAATAATAGTAAGTATTCTGTTACCGTAGTACAATTGTAGATATCCGCCAAGCTTTTTAATGCATAAAGACAAGTTATCAGCTGAATGGGCAGTCTCAACACACTCAAGAAGTTACATATCCAATGCTGTTGAGCATTACCATTTGCTGAAGGCAGATGTCATTTGAAACACTGTGGAACTGGACTTCCGGTTAACCAGAACAATGGAAGGAGATTTTAATATTTTTGGAATAATAGTGTCATACCATAATAGCCATTGTTTAGTTTAGTGTTATTCTTTAGTGGCTAACTAAAAACTAGAAATGTCAAGCCTTAGTGACAAACTAGGTCCTTTTTTATAAAGGGGAGATTAACATAATGAAAATTATTTTAACAGTTTAACCTATCACACAGAGAGCATGTTAGCCATTGACCACTGTATTTATTATTCAAATATAATGCTAATTGCTACACATCATTAACAAAAATACAGAAAACTATGAAGATGGCAGTAAACCATACCCAGAGATAAAGATGGGATGTCAACAGGCAGCACTGTTTATTGCCGATAAGCTCTTCTTAAGAAGAACAAGTACCAAGCTGTGAGACTGATCTGAATCAACACTTAGGTCTAAATCTAACTGTTGGTCTATGCCATGAGATAGGAATGTTTAAATACTTTGCAAAATGTAAAAATATTAACTATATGTGGTGTTATGGGCGCAAGTTTCTTTAAAGGAGAACAAAGTCTCCAGACAACATTGCCCCAATAGAAATAGCACATCCACACAAAGATACAAAAAGCTGTGTGTCACCTCTCCCTTGCTGTGGATGCGGGTGGCTTAGGTGGTACATCAACTGCTACCTACTGATAAGGGAGCATTAATCACCTATTCTAGCAGTGCACCATTAACCAGTGTTTGGTCACTTAGCATCTCAAAGTTCTGGTTTGCCATCCACTAATTCAAACAACATTTTCTTGAAAGTTATTTAACTTACATAATCTGTGCTGTTCTTTCTGTTGCTCATAAGCTGAGATACAGCATGGACCCCGATATACAAAAAATTCACACTGTTATCAAATATCAGCCATTTAATGTCATCCACATGACTCCGGCCCAAGAAATCCAAAGAAGAGCCTATGAGATCTTTGCAGATTCAGGTAAAGGGGATTCAGAGTATCGAAGGAAGCACAACTGGAACTACTAAGAAAGCTGCTAGATTTGTTCCATAAACCCTGTGAAAAGAAAACAAATACACAGAAATTATTCATCGCCCTTAAAATATTAAAGGGATAGTGCAACCCTAAAGTATTGTCAGAAACCCATAACCGGTATTTAATTTATACCATAATATAGAATTAAAGGGATAAGAAGGTAAGTCTCTATGCCTGCAAAGTGATGTTACGCCCAAATGCGGACTCTTCATACAGGAAAGGGTCTTCTGCAAGTGAGTCTATGAGGGGTTAGGGGACTTTTTGAGGTTAGTAATACTAACATCTTGTGGTGGGGGACGTAAGGTTTTTTCCAGGATGGAAGTGCTCTTATATCATTAACTCTTGTGCAGTGTGCAGTTTGGACAGGGCCACATCTACACATTAGGCAGATTGAGACATTTGTCTCAGGCGGCACCTCTGCCACTGAATAAGAAAGCGGCAGAAGGAGTGGTGAAAAAAAATTCCCTAACTGGCAAACGTGCACGAAAAGTGTGAGTGCCGCCCACATGACGCCAATACACTAAGTTGCTTCAGCTCCACTTCAAATTTTATATGTTAGGTTAGCTTTAGTTTGTTAGGCTAGGTAAGTCTAGTTATGCTAGTTATGGTTGTTGACATGGTGGCAGGCATACAAATCTTTGTCTAAAATGCTGTTATACTACAGAAAGTATGGTATTTATAATGTAAAAGTTGAGCCAAAAGTATAGCACAGGCTATTAAAATAAGTTGATTTGATCAACAAAAACCTGAAGGAGCAATTGGTAGTGACACGCAAGCGTTTGAGAAAGGATGTAATGGGTTTTCTGGCTAACATTGGTAAATGACTGTCTGAGTAAACTGTTTAAACTACCATTTGATAGGAAGTTCAAAATTGTAAAGTTTTAACCATGCCACCAGTGACCATGGCGGCAGCGCGGGAAGGGCGGCATTCAAAAGTTTGGCTCAGACGCAAGTGCCCTGAGTTGGAACTGGTATGGTGACCGTTGGTTGTGTGAACTTTATTTCTGCCTATAGTGATACCAAGCATGCTTGCCCTACAAAAATAGTGGGCGGAGGATATTGAACGGGGGCATAGATGGCAAAAGCAATATTATTGTCAATACCGGGTAATAATCACTTCATGTATGTTGGCCCGCAGATCAAATCGTCCCAATTTATTATCGGGAAGGGCAGAAAATTCGCGCCTATCAATATTCAGCGCAATTAATCCATTTAGGCCACCTTACGCCTGAGCAAAACAAATACTGATTGAAGATATGCAGCAACACTCAAATCTTAGTGCTACGAACTTTTATGTATAGATTAAGCTTCATACCAAGTGATTGTTCGGGACTGCGACGCATGATGTGTCATCATTCGGCCCGACTATGTAAGTGTACGGATGATGTTTTGAATATGGTGATGATCCAGCCGCAGCAGATCATCAATGATGCCCGAATGAGCACAAGGTACGGCCTTACGATGAGACAAATTTAAATTTTTGGATTAATACCCATAAATCTGATTTAAACTTAATTAGATTCCAACACATTGTAATCCTTTGTGGCCTCAATGTCAATACTTTATACATTTTACTAGATTTCATTTATTGCAATTGAATATACACGGCCTTACCACTTCACAATTTTTGTAAATCCTTTATAAGTGGGAACACGCGAAGAGATGCTTTGTCCTGAACCGACAGTTCGACACTTCGACCATGATGAGAACTGTCAGAAGCTGTGGCGACAGTTCGCCGCCACCAAGGTGCTCCAAGAATGCTAGACATCGTGCGCCGAATGTGTGCAGGAAGGCAGGATGGTAAATTACAGTGGTATGGTCAGCGTATAAGGGTTAAAACTAAAGCCGATAGTAGAAACACTGTGCACACCAGTCTTGATGCAAATGGTGTTTTTTATGGAACATCAAAAAACACCTTATGGACATTGTCGGTGCCTCCAATTTTTATTATTTTTATTTGCATATACATATTAAATGTCCATGTTCCCTTGTATATGGGGTTAAGACAGAAAAGGCCTTTTAAACGTAGATTCCAAGTCACGCAGTGACATAAAACTGGCTCTGGCCAAACTGAGGTCTACACACAAAATGAAGACCACCGGTTGCCAGTCATTTTAGAACATTAAAGCATCAAGTTGCCGATCTGCGTGGGATGGTGATTGATCATATTCCCCCCCTATCACGTGTGGTGGACCGTGGGAATCTCATCTACGCAGCAGGGCATTCTGGATTCTACACTAGATACAGTACAACCAGAGGACTGATATAAATGTGGGTTTAGCATGGTTTTTATCTAAGAGATAACATGTTACAAATACTAATTAGTGTGTCCTCTGTATATACATGTTGCTGTTTTGCAGATTATTTGTATAGTGTGTTTTTGGATGTTATAATAGAAATTGTGTGTGAGATTCACCACATGGGGCAGTATAGGCACGTTCTTAGCCTAGTTAAGGGCCTCCCTTATTTTAATAATTGTGTAGTGTCTGATGAAGGTGAAACGTCATAAGATGTTTTTGATGTTCCAATAAACACCTTGCATCAAGACTGGTGTGCACGTGTTTTCTACATATCATGTTTCTATGCTTGCGGCAGACTGTGGCACCCAGCATTTAACTTCAAGAGTGTGCAAGGTCATGTTTTTCTAAAACAAAGCTGGGTACACACCTTGACAGATGACAGACAGGATTTCTAAGATCCTGTCATCATTGTAAAGGGCAACTGTGTTATCCAAATAAGTTAGGGTTAAATGAAAGCCTCAAACTAAGTTATAATGGGAACCCCTAGGGGTACCAGACAAATATCAAACAGCAAAAAGCAGCAATACCTATCTGATTAGGTCATATCAGATAACTTGCCCTTTGATATAAGTAGATATCTTTTGGGCAGTGCCCTGTTCGCGCCTACCACAAGATATGGCACAGTATCATCAACTATGACCCTTTTTAGATCTAATTAAACCAGACACTTACGCTGGTATTCCACTCAGTGCGATCACATCTCCCACATCCCATACTACCGATCGACTTAACAACAAAACGACTGGTACATCAGACACGGAACACCAAGTATACAATATGCACTTAAGCTTCCTATACATCGGAAAGTTTTCATATCTTGCGTTGTTTGCATAAGTTTTCACAGGACATCCTCTTACCTGCCTCCAGAGCGCTCCTACAGACAAATAAGAAACAATACAACACCTTACCGGTATTTGTGTAAAGTATGTCCCGTTTAACAATTCAAGAATTACCGCTCGCGGCGCCTCCCCGCTCTACTTGGTTATTGTTCGTGCCATGAAGACCAGGCTAGAGCGCGAAAGAGCGCGTTGTCTGATCTGACCTAATCAGAATAGATAGTGCTGCTTTTGACGTTAATGAAAGCCTGCAGTCTTGCTTTAAAATGAGCGACAATAACATCTCTAGTGCAGCCTGTGAGAAATAATATGGGGTGAATGTTCAAATTTCCTGCTTCCAGTGGTGTGTGTGACATCACTGACCTCTGTCCCCACCCTCTACTTGGGGGAGGGAAGCGTAGGGGAAAACATGTAGTATCTGAGGAATAAATTGACAGTTGAGAGCAGGCAGACGCTGGTACATGAAGGTTACGGAGAACAGGAAGGGTTTTCCAAAAACCCTATAACTGATTTGAAATTAATTGGAGGACCACAGGTACCCTTTAATACTGTGGTACACGCAGATCTGAACGTCTCCCTATACAATACAACAAGTTTTAAAATATGTCTATTTGGTCTAATTTAGTGACTTGTTTGGGTGATTGAAGTGTGTTTAAGAACTCATGGAAAAACTACTCTACTGTTCTTATACAATCAAACTTAATGAAGCTGTAAAAACATATGGAAAGAGAGAGTAAAATACTGGGCACACACAGCCCAAACTTTGATAGATGACAGACAATCAATTTGTATAAAGATGTGGTATTCAACACAGTACTTAAATATATCCCATATTACTGTATGGGAAGATTGTTCGGGACTGCCACAAAACCGCCCAATCATGGGCCGACTCCCTATATAAGTAGGACGGAAGTGAAGCTACAGAAATGTTATATTCATTTTTTAAACATTAAAGTGGGACAGAAGAATGAAACTGCACACTTATGGTATAAAGATGTGGAAAAAAAATGAAATATTCTTAATTTAATTTATCCACATCTTCTATAAGTATCACGGTGCTACCAGTTGGGTAATCAACATAAAAAAGATATATTAATCCAGTGCACACATGGGATTTTGGAAACAAAAGCAGTATTATTGGCAATACATGTAAAACGTTCCGGCCTCTTGGGCCTTGATTATTGCCAATTAAAGGCTGCTTTTGTTCAACAAAATCCCAGTGGTGCAACTGGATAATATAGCTTTATATAATAATACACATTTTATATGCTGTTCTAATAAATAATGTAAACAGTTTCAATGTAGATATTAATTATGTTAAGAAGTATGTAGAATTTACCGATTTTATATCGGACTGTATAAACTCTGAATTGGGTGGACTCTTAGTCATATAAGCAAGCCAAGAAATTTCTCCTAGTTTTTCAATAAACTTCTAAAAAAAAAAAAGGGGGGGGGATCGGACGACCCAAAATGATGTTGAGTTACCTTAGAGCATTATCTTGTTCAGGTTTATGCCAATTTACTTTTCCTCCCATCCTTATAAAAGTAGTCTTAGGCAAAGAGTGTAGGCAGTTTACCCTTGTCAGGCAGATTTATTAGGCTAGTCAGGATCTATGTCACTAAGTCTGAAATAAACAAGACATGCACACAGAATGTAAGGGGGAGGCCAGTGGGATGCAGATAAAGAACTGGCCGATAACTAGGCAGACATTAGATAGATTAGACGATGTCTATTAGAGATGGGCCAAAATGCGGGTTTCATTCCGTTTTGAGATTTCGGGGGAAAATCCTGAAGGATCCCAAAAACAGAACTTAAACATTCGGAACGCGTTTTCAATTTTTATCGAACATTCAAGCTATTCGAAAAATTTGCAAAAAAATAGCCTGAAATTTTCGAGTTTCTGGTCGTATTTTCAAGTATTATTGAATAATCAAGAGTTTTCGAAAATGAGTCTCGAAACATGCGCAAAAAACGAAAATGGTTCCAAAAATCGAACCAGCAGTCCGGACAGAACAATTTCGGCATTTCGGAACCAGGGAGGTTCTGGTGTTGATGCGGATCCCCATCTCTATTGTTTATAGACCAACGTTAATCTACTAATTGTATAATACCGCTTTTGATATTGATTGAACAAAAAAGAATGGGCTTAGGCGGTTTTGAGAAAAAGATTAACATCGTCTAAAGACAAATGTCAATAAAAGTAGTGTTGGCATCTTAAAGCTAGTACACACGATACAATAATTAGGTCCACGATCGAACAAATTATTGCTGGTCTGGTGGTGGACCCGACCAACGGTTTCATTAGCCAAATCGAGCTGAACAAACGATCGGACAGGTCGGAAAAATCACAACGGATCGTACGGTCCATCTATGGACCCAACGACGGTCGATGCGCCTAACTAAAGGATGCGGCTTCGCTTTTGCCCAGCGCACCCCACAGCCCTTGTTTTTTTAAAACAAAGGTTCGAAAAGGCCGGTCGAGAGAGGGAAGGATTGATTAGGTGTACCACCATCTTTAGATGCTAAAGCCAGGAATCATTTGTAAAATGAAAAAAATATTCCTTAAGGAGTTAACATACTAAACTATGATTATTCTAGAGCTACTTGCGCGCCTGGAAAAGGTTGGAAAAATTGAGGGGTTGCAAAGGTATCGTTCCACATTCATCTTCAGGGTCTATTAAAACACATCATCCTCTTGCAGCAACATTGGTTCTGCACGTAAAGGAGAAAGAAAAGAACTAAGAGAAATGTTAAAGTTCACAGATAACATTCATTATTATCCATTCATTCATGTTCAGTTTATTTACAAAAACAGTATTCATCTATCACCTCCATACAATCCTTCATAGAAGCCAACTTGTATTCAAATTTTTCCACCACTCCGAAAATGTCACATTCCAAACTTGAGATTTTTGACTTGGATTTGTACTGGATTTGTAAGGCACATTTTCTTTGGTCTGTTATTTCATGTCTGAAATTAGCATGTATATATGTTTCTCTAATAACAAAAAAGGACCAAAGTCTGTGTTTGTGTTGTGACAGGACATCATAGGTGGTGACACTGCATAATAAATATCAGGACTGTTCTAAGGGGTTCACAATGTACCTCGCACAGGAGTAAATATGAACATTTAAAATACACACTGAGAACCTGGACCACTAATTTTTACCTTTTAAAAAGCTAATAAGGGTCATTACCCAACTTGTGCAGATAATCACACCTGCAAAAACCCCCATGCAACATGTCTTCTACATTTCATTTTGGCGTAGTGGCTTTACGAGCGGGCACAGAAATCAAATTGCAGTGGGGTGGAAAAGTAGAAGTTGGTCCAGATAAATCTAGTGGCGAGATCCTTGCAGGGTAACTTTGGTTCTCCAAACAAATGTGTTTGAGTTCCATGGATATAGTCCAACCTGTCCTTTCACTGTCTTTTTCCAACTGTCATTTCAACTGTCATTTCCAACTTTCACTTCCAACTGTCACTTTCAGCTGTCTTTTTCCAACTGTACTTCCAACTGTCACCTCCAACTGTCATTTTCAACTGTCATTTTCAACTGTCATTTTTCCACACTGTCACTTTCAACTGTCATTTCCAACTGTCACTTTCAACTGTCTTTTCCAACTGTCAACTTTCAACTGTCATTTTCCAACTGTCATTTTCCAACTCACTTTCAACTGTCATTTTTCCAACTGTCACTTTCAACTGTCATTTTCCAACTGTCATTTTCCCAACTGTCATTTTCCAACTGTCACTTCCAACTGTTTTTTCCAACTGTCATTTTCCAACGTCACTTTCAACTGTCTTTTTCCAACTGTGACCTCCAACTGTCATTTTCCAACTGTGACTTCCAACTGTCACTTCCAACTGTCATTTTCAACTGTCATTTCCAAACTATCATTTTCCAACTGTCACTTTCAATGTCATTTTCCAACTGTCACTTCCAACTGTTATTTTCCAGCTGTCACTGTCACTTTCACTGTCATTTTCAACTGTCATTTTCAAACTGTCATTTTCAACTGTCATTTATTCCAACTGTCATTTTCCACTGTCATTTTCCAACTGTCATTTTCCAACTGTCATTTTCCCAACTTTCACTGCACTTTCAACTGTCATTTTCCAACTGTCATTCTCTTCACACTGTCATTTCCAACTGTCATTTTCCAACTGTCATTTTCCAACTGTCATTCCAACTGTCATTTTCCAACTGTCATTTTCCAACTGTCATTTTCCAACTGTCATTTTCCAACGTCATTTTCCAACTGTCACTTTCCACACTGTCTTTTTCCAACTGTCACTTCCAACGTCATTTTCCAACTGTTACCTTCAACTGTCATTTCCAACTGTCACTTTCAACTGTCATTTTCCAACTGTCACTTTCAACTGTCACTTTCAACTGTCATTTACCAACTGTTCATATTCCAACTGTCATTTTTCAACTGTCACTTTCAACTGTCATTTTCCAACTGTCACTTTCAACTGTCTTTTTTCCAACTGTGACTTCCAACTGTACTTCCAACTGTCACTTCAAACTGTCATTTTCCAACTGTATTTCCAACTGTCACCTTCAACTGTCATTTCCAACTGTCATTTTCAACTGTCACTTCAACTGTCATTTTCCAACTGTCATTTTCCAACTGTCACTTTCAACTGTCCACTTTTCAACTGACTTCTTTTCCTTTCCAACTCACTTTCAACTGTCATTTTCCAACTCACTTTCAACTGTCTTTTCCAACTCCACTTTCAAACTGTCATTTTCCAACTGTCACTTTCAACTGTCACTTTCAACTGTCACTTTGTCAACTTCAACGTCACTTTTCCAACCTGTCACTTTCCAACTGTCACTTTCAACTGTCATTTTCAACTGTCACTTCTAACTGTTATTTTCCCAACTGTCATTTTCCAACAGTCCTTTCCAACTGTCACTTTCAACTGTCATTTTCCAACTGTCACTTTCAACTGTCTTTTTCCAACTATGACTTCCAACTGTCACTTGTCCAACTGTCATTTCCAAACTGTCATTTTTAACTGTCACTTTCAACTGTCACTTTTCCAACTGTACTTTCCAACTGTCACTTTCTAACTGTCACTTTCCAACTGTCATTTTTCAACTGTCACTTTCAACTGTCATTTTTCAACTGTCACTTTCAACTGTCATTTTCCAACTGTCACTTTCAACTGTCATTTTCAACTGTCACTTTCAACTTTCATTTTCCAACTGTCATTTTCCAACTGTCACTTTCAACTGTCTTTTTCCAACTGTCATTTTCAACTGTCATTTCCAACTGTCACTTCCAACTGTCACTTTCAGCTGTCTTTTTCCAACTGTGACTTCCAACTGTCACCTCCAACTGTCATTTTCCAACTGTCATTTTCAACTGTCATTTTCCAACTGTCACTTTCAACTGTCATTTTCCAAACTTTACAACTGCAAACTAGCATGATATTGGTACTTGTGCATGTACAAGGCAGTGTAGGATATCCCGTCAGTTTGCTGAACAACTACCATATTATGCCAATTTTTCGGTGTAATATTACTTTATAGCAAACTGGCATGATATTGATACTTTTACAGCAAACTCGCATTATATTGATACAGGAGTGTACAAGCAGTGTAGAATATCCCGTCATTTGCTGTACAACTACCAATATTATGCCAGTTTCCGGTGTAATATATACTTTTATAGCAACGGTATAATTGTAGTGTATTAACAAACTGGCATGATATTGATACTTTTACAGTAAACGAGCATGATATTGGTACTTGTTGCAGTGTACAAGGCATGTAGGAATTCAGTCAGTTTTGCTGTACAACTACCAATATTATGCCAGTTTGAGGTTAATATTATACTTCTATAGCACAAACTGGTATAATATTTGTAGTTGTAATCTTTCACTCTCCTAAGAAAAAACCCACCCAAAATCTTACCTGTTTCCTAGTTTTTGTTTTAAACAGCCCATAAATTCAACTGCCTGCAACATTTACCAATTTGTTCAGTAATGAGTTAAATCAGAACCTCACAAATAATATTGGCCTGTACAATTCTTGGTTGACTACATAGGGGTTCCTTACAATGCTAGACATAAAACAGAGCCTGAACGGATTCATCATATTTCTACCCAGAGAATTGGGTTTAAATGCTGTGAAGTCCCATCTTTTGTGCGAATCACAGGGAGGATTAAACTGACAGAGCTGAACTCTACTAGACCATGTTAACATTTCCATTGTTTTCATAACAGTTATCCCAGTAATGATGATTTTTGCAGTAGTTTCAAATATTTGCCAAAGCATGCATAGGGCAAATCACAGCTTTGAAAATAATTGAAACTTAACCACACAAAGACGATTGTCAGATAAGATCATTCTGGCCCTGTTTATTACCTGCATAAATCTTAGAGCTTTTTATTAGAAGTCAATATCACTCGCTAATTAATTAAGAACATATTAAAACATAGATGGGAACAGTATAAAAAATTCAGCTTTAGGTACTGTTGCAAGAGCCATAGAATTAACTTTTTAAAACACCAGAGGACGAGATATACAACAAATCAGTAGTATACAGGGGACGTACTCAATACCTTCATCATACAAAGAGAAGGAAGAATGAAAATGGGAAGTGGATGGGATAGTAGGAAGAATTCTATGTAACATTTATTAATAGCTGGGAAGTTATACCCGAGCAGCTAGAAGATAAATGATTTATTGTTACTAATACACAGAGGGCCATATTTATAAATGCGCGGTATTGCAATTTTGTGATACCACGCAAACGATTGGTAATTTTACAACAATTGTAAAGTTACAATTGCGATCCTAATTGTACGATTGCCTATACAATGCCATAGCAGTACTCTACTACACTTGGTATTGTACTCATAAATGTACGTCCGTGGCTGACGATACCGCTGGTTAATAAATTTGGCCCAGACTGGGCTGTTGCTAATGTTATTTTTCTTCTTAGTGCAAGAAAATCATTTTAAAAATTAACGAATTTAAAATATAAATTTAGTATCTTTACTAAAACAAGTCCTAGAAGCTTGAAAACAATATTGCTGTTAGTGTATTAGTATTTAGTATGGCAGTTTTGTTGAGGACAATGCAATGTGCATCCTGACGCATGTATGAGCAGCTAATTACGGGACCTTGTGTTGTGTCAGATGTTAGTGGGATTCCTATTTGGAATCTGAGGTGCAAAATCTTTTATCCAACAGATAGTTGGAGAAGAAAGGTAGATTTTGTGTCACGAACTTACCTGCCGCTCCGGTCCCGGCGCCGCACTGCACTTCCGGGTGGCGCGGCGCCGACGTCATGACGTCACGTCCGCCGACACCGCCGGGCACGCGTAATTTGAAAAGCCGTGTCCTCCTGACCCGGTGCCCGATTGTAGCATTCTCTACCATGCCCTGGCTCCTTGTACTTACCTCCTTGATCCTGCTCCTTATACTTACCTGCCTGCATCCAATACTACTTACCTTGCTGTATCCAGTATCTACACTTGCCTGTTTCCAGTGTTCTCACCTTGTCTGCATCCAGTTACTTACCTTGCCAGCATACAGCCTACATTTCCCAGCACCCTCTGATCCTACACCTTCCGGACTGTCACCTCCTCCTAAGCGTACTGTGAGTACCCGGCCGTCCGGCCATTTATTACAGTACAATCGGGGCCATGGAAACGCCTGAGGGGGCTATGGCAGAATTTAGTAAAACTCTCCAGGCTTGTCCAAACGCATGGACCCTGTTTTGAACACACCATCAGGCCGTTGGCCAGTTTTTGGATCCCTTGCTGTCCGGCTACCCCCACTGCTGCCCTCTGCTCGGGTTCTACGCTACCCCCTTCAACGTCCGATCCAGTGATCCATCTCTCGGAGAGAGCCCCCATACCTCCCCCCTCACGGTTTGATGGTGATGCCCAGCCTGCCGTGGATTCATTAATCAGTGCCGAATCCAATTCAACTTCAACCATCGCATTTTGCATCGGATCGTGCTAAGGTTGGTTACATCATCGCCTTGTTGGAGGGCAATGCGCTGGCCTGGGCTTCTCCCCTATGGGAAAAAGACATCCCTAGTCTATAATGTTACTGACTTCCTTAGTATGTTCCGCAAGGTCTTCGATGCTCCAGGAGAACCTCTGCTGCCTCCTCCCGTTTGATGCATCTCCGCCAGGGTCTCGTTCTTTGGGTCTATAGCTATTGAATTTCGTACCCTTGCTGCGGAGACTTCTTGGAACATGAGGCAAAAACCTCCCTGAATGTTATCATGATTTTTCTGATGTGTTTTGTAAAAGCGAGCTGAGAAGCTACCACCGCCCCGTTCCTACATTGCCCCATCGATCTTCTTTCTGGTACTATGCCTCCTCGGGGCGCACATACCCACTGTCTCCCTCAGAAACTCTAGCCATGAAAGAGTACATTACTGAACATTTGTCTAGGGGTTCATACGACCTTCCACTTCCCCTGCTGGAGCTGGGTTCTTTTTGTTGAAAAAAAGACGCGGTTACGACCCTGCATCGACTACCGTGGATTAAATAAAATCACAATAAAGATCGGTACCCGCTCCCTCTCATCTCTGAACTGTTGACCAGATAAAAGGAGCTAATATTTACCAAACTGGATTTACGGGGGGCATACAATCTGATCGCTAATAGCAAGGTGACGAGTGAAGACCGCCTTTAACACAGGACGGTCTCACGAGTATCTCGTAATGCCCTTTGGCCTTTGTAATGCTCCAGCGGTGTTCCCAGAATTTTGTAAATGACATCTTCCGGGATATGTTGGGAATCTCGGTAGTAGTATATCTAGATGACATTTTATCTTTCTCATGATCTGCCCTCACCACCGCCTCCATGTTAAACAGGTGTTACTACGTCTGAGAGAATACCTATATGCCAAATTGGAAAATGTCTGTTTGAGTGTTCAAAGTACCCTTCCTAGGCTACATCGTATCTGCGCAAGGGTTCCAGATGGTTCCTGTTATTTCATCTCAGCCGTCCAAGATTGGTCTCTTCCTATGGAACCAAAGCATTCAAAAGGTTCATTGGGTTTGCCAATTACTACAGACCAATTCATTCAAGGGTTCTCGTCAATATTTCTCCAACATTACCCTCATCAGTAAAGGTGGTAAGCCTCATTCATGGACCCCTGCAGCCCTCGAGGCCTTCAAACGACTCAGAAGCCTTTGCTGTTGCACCAGTTCTAGTACATCCAGATCCTAGTCTTCCCCTTCTACATCGAAGTTGATGCATCAGACTTGGGCGCTGGAGCCCTCCTTTCCCAGAGGCAGGGCACTAAAAGGAAACTCCATCCGTGTGCATTTTTTCCAAGAAGTTTCTTACCCAACGAACGGAATTAAGAACGTTGGGAATAGGGAACTTTCTTGCTATCAAACTGGCCCTCGAGGAGTGGCGTCATCTATTAGAAGGCCCCTCTGTACCTATCACATCCTAACCGACCATAAGACCCTTGAATACATCCAGAATCTCAAAAGGTTAAATCCCCGTCAGCACGGTGGTCTTTAGTCTTTTCCCGATTCAACTTTGTTATCACTTCCAACCTGGTCCAAAAACAAAAAGCTGATGCCCTTTCCAGATCATTTGTTGCTTCCGACGTTACTAATCAAGATAACTCTGTTATCCCAACCACTAAAATCTTGGCCTCTATATCCCCTCAACTTTGTTCCAAGATTCAAGCCGCACAAGATTCTGCTCCGTCCGACACACCTTCTGGCAAACTTTGTTCCTGTTTCTCTTCGGAAAACTATCCTTCTGCATACTCACTGTTCCAAGCAAGCTGGGCATCCCGGTGTTACAAAACGTTTAATTATTTGCCCGTTCCCTTTGGTGGCCCAAAATGGAAAAGATATTGAAGACTTATTATCAAGTGTGTACTAGCTGTGCTCATCCAAATCTTCTAGAACCCTCCCCTGTGGTCTTCTTCATCACCCCTCCCCTTCCGTCCAGACCTTGGACCCATCTATCCTGGACTTTATTGTTGAACTTCCGCTTCCAAGAGAAACACGGTTATAGGGTGACTGTAGACCGCTTCAGCAAAATGGCCCATTTTGTACCCCTCCCTAAACAACCATCTTCAACGGAGTGTGGCTCAACTATTTATTTCACATATCTTCCGCTTTCATGGACTCCCTTCTGAAATAGTATCTGACAGAGGTACTCAATTTGTTTCCAAATTCTGGAGAGCACTTGTAAGTCCATGAACATCAAGTTAGTTCTCCTCGGCTTACCACCCACAGTCCAATGGGTCTACTGAACGCACTAACCAGTCTTTGGAACAATATCTTCATTGTTACATTTCCTATACCCAGATGATTGGGCCGACCTTCTGCTGCCTTGGGCTGAGTTTGCCCATAACAATTCACCTCATGCTCTACTGGGAAATCTCCTTTTTTGGTGGTCTTTTGGGACAAATCCTGATGTTTTTCCGCAAGATTTCTTTTCACACAAGTACCCGCTGCCAATGACTCTGCGGCCCAGATGACTGCTATCTGGCATGCTACTGAATCAGCCTTCAGAAATCTGCTTTGGTACAAAAAACTGCAGCGATGAGACGTAGAGAACCCCCAGCGTATTCTGTCGGAATAAAGTATGGCTCTCTTCTGCTCATATTAATCACGGGTTCCATCCTCCAAACTGGGACCCAAATTTATTGGTCCTTTTTCTATCCTGGAATTAGTTGGCCCAGTGGCTGTTCGCCTTCAACTTCCTTCCACATGCGGATCCTAACGTGTTTCATATTTCCCTCATCAAACCAGTATGTTCTAATCAGTATTCCACACCTTACTACCCCTCCCGTTCCGATTTCCGTTGATGGTCAGCAGGAGTTTGAGGTCGAGAAGATCTTGGACTCTAGTTCTGGAGGTCTCTGCAGTATTTGGTCCACTGAAGGTTTGGCGGTCGAAAGAAAGAGCTTGGATTAAACACTCTGAACCTGCCCGTTGGGTCCTTGGCCCCCCGTAAGGGGGGGGGGGTACGGTCACAACTTACCTGCCGCTCCGTTCCCGCACCTCCTGGGACCCGGTGCCGCGATTGTAGCATTCTGCTACCTCCCGGGCTCCTGTACTTACCTGCCTTGGATCCTGCTCCTTATACTTACCTTGCCTGCATCCAATACTTACCTTGCCTGTATCCAGTACCTACCTTGCCTGTTTCCAGTGTCTCACCTTGTCTGCATCCAGTTCTTACCTTGCCAGCATACAGCCTTCAGTTGCACCATTGTTCCAGCCCATTGTCCAGCATAACAGCCTACAGTTCCCAGCAGCACCTTTGGTCCAGCATCCAGCCTACGTACCCGGCGCACCATTTTCCAGCAGTCCCTACAGTTCCCAACAGCACCATGTTTTCACATCCCCTTCAGTTCCCAGCAGCACCTTTGGTCCAGCATCCAGCCTACAGTACCCAGCAGCACCTTGTTCCAGCAGTCAGCCTACATTCCCAACAAGCGCACAGTTTCTGAAATGTGTCCCTGAAACTTTTTGGGAGAATGTTTGGCAACTATGCATGGGGCTGTAAGGAAATGGGCCATGGTGGCCTGCAACTGGAGGGACCATGAGGTCCATGATTGGGCTGCAAAGGGAGGAGACACAGGGAAGATTGACTGACAGTTTTCAGAGCAGGAAGTGCAGGGGACCTGGTAAATGCTGCTGCTGCACATATCACACACAAAATTTAAATATCTTCAAAACTATGTAAAATAACAATGGAAATACGGACAAACCTCAGGAGAGCAATTCCTATCAATTTACCTAAAGTCATTTTCGAACCACAGTTCCTCGTTGAAAGTGACAGTTTGAAAGTGACAGTTGAAAGTGACAGTTGAAGTGACAGTTGAAAGTGACAGTTGAAAGTGGTAAACCGTTGAAAGTGACAGTTGAAAGGTGACGTTGAAGTGCGTTGAAAAGTTGACAGTTGAAAGTGACAGTTGAAAGTGACAGTTGAAAGTGACAGTTGGAAAGGGGGTGACAGTTGGAAAAGGACTGTTGGAAAATGACAGTTGGAAAATAACGTTAGAAGTGACAGTTAAATGAAAGTTGAAAGTGACGTTTGAAGTGACAGTTAAAAGTGACAGTTGAAAGTGACAGTTGGAAAATGACATGTTGAAAGTGAGTTGAAAATGACAGTTAGAAAATGACAGTTTTGGAAATGACAGTTTGAAAGTGACAGTTGGAAAGTGGATTTGAAAAGACTTGAAAGTGAAGTTGGAAAATGACGTTGAAAAATGCAGTTGAAAGTGACTTGAAAATGACTGTTGAAAATACATTGGAAATAACATTTAGAAGTGACATTGGAAAATGACAGTTTGGAAAATGACAGTTGGAAAATGACAGTTGGAAATTGACAGTTGGAAAATGACAGTTGAAGTGACGTTGAAAGTGACAGTTGGAAAGTGAGTTTGGAAAGTGACAGTTGAAATGACACGTTTGAAGGACAGTTGAAAATGAAAGTTGAAAATGAAGTTGGAAAATAACAATTGGAATTAACAGTTGGAAAATGACAGTTGAAAGTGACAGTTTGGAAATTGACAAGTTGGAAGTGACAGTTGAAGTGACAGTTTGGAAAATAACAGTTGAAAAGTGGACAGTTTGGAAATGACAGTTGGAACTCACATGTAATGACAGTTTGAAGTGACAGTTGGAAGTCAGTTGGAATGTCACAGTTGGAAAAAAGACAGATGAAGTGACAGTTGGAAAAATGACAGTTGGAAATAAACAGTTGGAAAATGACAGTTGGAAATGACAGTTGAAGTGACGTTGGAAAGTGACAGTTGAAAGTGACTTTAAAGTGACATTTGAAAGTGACAGTTGGAAAGTGACAAAGTTGGAAGTGACAGTTGGAAAGTGACAGTTGGAAAAGTGACAGTTGGAAAGTGACAGTTGAAATACAGTTGGAAGTGAGTTGAAATGGCAGTTGAAAGTGACAATTGAAAATGACAGTTGGAAAATGAAAGTTGGAAATAACAATTGGAATTAACAGTTGAAAATGACAGTTGAAAGTGACAGTTGGAAATTGACAGTTGAAGTGACAGTTAAGTACAGTGAAATAACAGTTGAAAGTACAGTTGAAAATGACAGTTGAAGGTGACGTGAAAATAACAGTTGGAAGTGACAGTTGAAGTGACAGTTAAAAATGACAGTTGGAAATGACAGTTGGAAGTGACAGTTGGAAATGACAGTTGGAAGTGACAGTTGAAAGTGACAGTTAAAATGACAGTTGGAAATGACAGTTGGAAAATGACAGTTGGAAATGACAGTTGGAAAGTGACAGTTGGAAAGTGACAGTTGGAAAATGACAGTTGAAGAGGGAGTTGAAAATGACAGTTGAAAGTGACAGTTAAAAAGCAGTTGGAAATAACAGTTGGAAGTGACAGTTGAAAGTGACGTTGAAAGTGACAGTTGAAAATGACAGTTGGAAATGACAGTTGAAATGACAGTTGGAAAGTGACAGTTGGAAGTCATAGTTGGAAAAAGACAGTTGAAATACAGTTGGAAAATGACAGTTGGAAAATGACAGTTGAAAGTGACAGTTGAAAAGGACTGTTGGAAAATGACAGTTGGAAAATAACAGTTAGAAGTACAGTTGGAAAATGACAGTTGAAAGTGACAGTTGAAAAATGACAGTTGGAAAGTGACAGTTGGAAAGTGACAGTTGGAAATGACGTTGGAAAGTGACAGTTGGAAATGACAGTTGGAAAGTGACAGTTGAAAGTAGTTAAAATGCAGTGAAATGACAATTGAAAATGACATTTGAAAATGAAGTTGAAAAATACATTGGAATACGGTGGAAATGTACAGTTGAATTGACAGTTGGAAATTGAACAGTTGGGAAGTGGACAGTTGAAAGTGACAGTTGGAAAGTGACAGTTGAAAGTGACAGTTGAAAGTGACAGTTGGAAATAAACAGTTGGAACAGTTGAAAGTGACAGTTAAAATGACAGTTGGAAAAGACAGTTGGAAATGACAGTTGGAAGGTGACAGTTGAAAGTGCAGTTAAAAATGACAGTTGGAAATGACAGTTGAAAATGACAGTTGGAAATGACAGTTGGAAAGTGACAGTTGGAAAGTGACAGTTGGAAATGACGTTGGAAAATGACAGTTGAAAGTGAGTTGAAAGACATTGAAATTGACAGTATGAACAGTGGAAAATAACGTTGGAAAGTGACAGTTGAAAGTGAACGTTGAAGTGACAGTTGGAAAGTGACAGTTAAAAATGACAGTTGGAAATGACAGTTGGAAATGGACAGTTGGAATTCAGTTGGAAAAAGACAGTTGAAATGACAGTTTGGAAAATGACAGTTGAAAGTGACAGTTGGAAAGGACTGTTGGAAATGACAGTTGAAAATAACAGTTTAGAAGTGACAGTTGGAAAATGACAGTTTGAAAGTGACAGTTGGAAAGTGACAGTTGAAAAGTGACAGTTGAAAGTGACGTTGAAAGTGACTTATTTGAAGTGACAGTTGGAAAATGACGTTGAAATTGAGTTGGAAAATGACAGTTGAAAGTGAGTTGGAAAATGACAGTTGAAAATGAGTTGGAAAATGACAGTTAAAGTGACATTGAAAGTGACAGTTGAAAATGACAGTTGGAAAATGACAGTTGAAAGTGACAGTTGGAAATGACAGTTGGAAATGACAGTTGAAGGTACAGTTGAAATACAGTTGGAAAATGACAGTTGAAGTGACAGTTGGAAGTCACAGTTGGAAGTCACAGTTGGAAAAAGAGACAGTTGAAATGACAGTTGGAAAATGACAGTTGAAGTGACAGTTGAAATGACAGTTGGAATATGACATTGTAAATGACAGTTGAAAGTGACTTTGAAAGTGACAGTTGGAAAATGACAGTTGAAGTGACAGTTGGAAATGACAGTTAAGTAAGTTGGAAATGACAGTTGGAAGTGACAGTTGGAAAAAAGACAGTGGAAGTGACAGTTGGAAATGACAGTTGAATGACAGTTGGAAAATGACAGTTGGAAAATGACAGTTGGAAAATGACAGTTGGAAAATGACAGTTGGAAAATGACAGTTGGAAATGACAGTTGGAAAATGACAGTTGGAAAATGACAGTTGGAAATGACAGTTGGAAAATGACAGTTGAAAATGACAGTTGGAAATGACAGTTGGAAAATGACAGTTGGAAATGACAGTTGGAAAATGACAGTTGAAAATGACAGTTGGAAAATGACAGTTGAAAGTGACAGTTGAAAGTGACAGCTGAAAGTAAAAGTTGGAATTGACAGTTGGGAAATGACATTTGAAAGTGACAGTTGGAAAATGATAGTTGAAAATGACAGTTAAAATGACAGTTGGAAGTGACAGTTGGAAGTACATTTTGGAAAATGACAGTTGGAGTCACAGTTGGAAAAGGACAGTTGAAAGTGACAGTTGAAAATGACAGTTGGAAATAACAGTTGGAAGTGCCAGTTTTGGAAAATGACAGTTGGAAAATGAACAGTTGGAAAATGACAGTTGAAAAGTGACAGTTGGAAAATGACATTTGAAAGTGAGTTGGAAAATGAAGTG